>OZ010734.1:24392313-25592313 GCA_963932275.1 Andrena praecox
GCCACCTTCATGGAACGTTCCAGGCATTTTCTAGCCACCTTCATGGAACGTTCCGGGCATTTTCTAGCAATGGTCACGGTTAAGGAAATTAATTAAATTACAATAAATACTGAAATTAAATATTCATATATTTTTCTATACAAACCGACAACAACAACAAGAACAATAATAAAAACAATAAAAATAATAATAGTATTGGCTCTGGTGGATCTTCCCAAGCCGGCGGCGTGGTGAAGATCCAGGCGTTGTGTGACGTACCTCACGTGCGACACCCCATACAGCACACCTCGTTGCAGCAGTATTGCAGGGACGTTGCTGCAATATTACGTTGTTGCAGGTTGCATTGCAATATTGTAGGAACGTTCCTGCAATATTGTCGTGCATTATTGGAGTGGCAATGATCCTACAATATTGCAGCAATATTGCAATTTCGTTGCCGTGCAATGTTCCGTTGGCAACGATGGTTTTCCCCACGATTGAGGTCCCTGATTCGTGAGAAGAAGAAAGCGCATATAGTCTTTAAGCGGTCATGTGCATACAGCGACTACATGATCTTTTCCCACCTCCGATCGCAGTGCAAGAAAGCCTTACATCGGGATCACCGTATTCATATTGAAGGTGTCGAGAACGCTATCTCTAGTAATGTCTCGAACTTTTGGAAATTTGTAAACACTAAGCGTGGCGGTCATAGTATTCCTGGCAAGGTGCATCTCGATCAAGCCTCTGCCACGACTCACTCGTCAGCTGCCGATCTCTTTGCGGACTTTTTCGGATCTGTTTACACCCGTCCGTCCGGAGTGTTACCTGCGTCGAATCCTGGTCTGTCCCCCGGTGCTGGTGTAAACATACACTCGCTATCCGTCTCTATAGGTGATATTTATTCCAAGCTAGATTCACTCGATTCGGCCAAAGGCCCGGGTTTCGACGGTATCCCCCCTTTGTTTTTGAAGGAATGCCGCTTTATTCTCTCCAGGCCTCTCTGGCATATCTTTAATTCCTCCCTAAAGAGTGGAATTTTTCCCCCAGCCTGGAAGACTAGTCTAGTAACCCCAGTATTTAATGCAGGTGACCGCTCGGACGTGAAAAACTTCAGGCCGATTTGTAAACTATCTGTCCTGCCCAAACTCTTCGAGGAAATTGTAACTGAGTACGTAACGCCTCTTCTCACAAATGTCATCTGTAATGAACAGCATGGATTCGTTCCCAAACGATCGACGGCGACTAATCTGGCGGTATACCACTGCTATGTCTCAGCGGCCCTCGATGCCGGTCTCCAGGTTGATACTGTATACACAGACTTCCGGAAGGCCTTTGATACGGTTGACCATGATATTTTACTTCAGAAATTATCTTCGATTGGTATTAGTGGGTCGTTCCTGTCATGGGTCGGTAGCTATTTGGATGACCGGGTGCAAGTAGTTAAAGTGTTCGACCAACTATCAGCTCCTGTTAAGGTGAGCTCTGGCGTCCCTCAAGGATCGCACCTTGGTCCCCTTCTGTTCCTCATTTTTATTAATGACCTGAAGGATGTATTCCAGGACTGTAAATTTCTTATGTATGCCGATGATTTGAAGATATTTCGTACCATTCGCAGTAGAGCTCTTACTTTTTGACCCGTCGGGTACCCGTCTACCCGAAACAACTTCAAGCCATTGAATGTGGTATTGTTCGATCATTTTTGGCTAACATCAGACTATACCACAGACAATCACAGACAATACTACATTCAATTGCTTGAAGTTATCCCGGGTAATGTTCGGGTACCCGGGTACCCGACGGGTAAAAAAATAAGAGCTCTAATTCGCAGTGCATTCGACTCTAGTAAGATGCAGGATGACCTCGTTAGATTCGAGCAGTGGTGTACCGTCAATAAGATGCGGCTAAATACAGCTAAATGTGTGGTGTTGAGAACCCATAGAGCAAGGAGTGTCATTGTATCGCCATATAGTCTATGCACCACCCCATTGAATGATGTGGACGAAGTCTGTGACCTTGGAGTTACGTTTCCGACTAGGCTAGATTTTCGTAACCATTACCGGAATATCACTTGCAAAGCGATGAAAACCTTAGGATTTATAGCTCGTTTCGCAAAGCACTTCAGGCAATTGAAATCACTGAAGTTGTTGTATGTAGCACTGGTCAGACCCCAGGTAGAATATGCCTCGATAATTTGGAACCCAAAGCACAAGATATATGTCAGTTTAATCGAAAGGGTCCAGCATAAGTTCCTCCGGATGGCTATGAGAGCAATAGGTAGTCCTATGCTGTTCAATGACCATGACTATGGTCCTGCCATGCACAAAACAAGGCTCATCACTCTCAGTAACCGTCGTGTTTGTACTGACCTATTGTTTCTGTATAGAATCATTCATGGACAGATAAACTGTAATGATCTCGTGGCATCAATACACTTTCAGGCCCCTGAACGTTTATTGCGTCTGAGACCTCTTTTTAAGCCGAAAGTTCCAGATTATTTTCATTATACAGCCGATCCCATAAACCGCGCAATGGAGGAGGTCAATCAGCGCTTTGCGGACATTGATTTATTCACTGCCTCACTTGATTCGTTTCGGAATCAGCTGCTTAACCGACTTTCCGCTTAACCTGTCAACTGCGTTGCGGCGTTTAGTGTTTATCGTTGCGTGTAGAATGTTTATTTCATTGTACTTATTCTGTAATACTATGTACTCTAAAGGGTTTTTTGCCCGTTAATAATAATAATAATAATAATAATAATATTGCTGCAATATTGTACGATCGTTGCCGTGCAATGTTCCATTGGCAACGATCCTGCAATATTGCTGCAATATTGCGCCCACATTGTCGTGCAATGTTCCAGTGGCAACGGTCCTACAATATTTCTGCAATACTGCGCGCACATCGACGTGCAATGTTCCAGTGGCAACGGTCCTACAATATTTCTGCAATATTGCGCTCACATCGACGTGCAATGTTCCAGTGGCAACGGTCCTACAATATTTCTGCAATATTGCGCGCACATCGACGTGCAATGTTCCAGTGGCAACGGTCCTACAATATTTCTGCAATATTGCGCTCACATCGTCGTGCAATACTGTAGTGAAAACTTGTGGAAACATTACGACAATATTCTGAAGCAATTATGACTTTGTCAAAATTTTTCGAAATATGTACATGACGTCGAGTGGATTCTACGGCGTGTTTCATTTAACTGGATACGCTAGAATATCTCGTTGGCCGTTGAAGATATGAAAAAAGTGTTATCGCGGGAGTTGTATGTAGGTACATGAACTTATAGAGGAGATTCGAAGATCAATTTAATTTTTTTAGATAAAGTAGGTACTATATTTTTTAATGTCTGATTATTATTATTATTATTATTAAACGTCTTTATTGCACAAATACGTATATACAATCTAGCAAGAGAAAAGAGAGAAGAGGAGACAAATGTAAAGGTTCAGTCTAAAGACTGTTTTCCAACCTAACCTAAAACGACACCGGGTGAAATTTGTAGTATGCACCTATAGTGTTACAAAACCCTAATGGGGTTTGTCAAATGAGCCTTCGTTTTTGAATAATTTGAGTTTAAAGTATTGCACGGTAGGAGTATAAGTTCGAATACGTAAGCAATCTTATCAATCAGCGGTTGTAGCTGCGGCGGTAAAGGGTTCGTCTACGATGCTACAGGTCCTCGGTTCGAATCCCCCTGGGGTAAAAGAATTTTCTATGAGAAAAAGACACACGGGCGTTATACTACTACGATTCTGCACACATTCACGTCATCGCGTCCCTCACTGCCCGAAACGTTGCGGCGGAAATACACTCCTGCAATATTGTTAAGGCGGACATAGGAGTGAACCTGCAATGTCTCTGCAATGATGCGGTACAATGGAGTTGCAGGATCATTGCCACTATTTTGCCGTTTCGTTGCGGGACTACATATTTGTAATGTTCCCCAAACTTTGCAAAAAACACTCCTGCAATATTGCTAAGGCGGACATAGGAGTGAACCTGCAACTTCTCTGCAATGATGCGGTGCAACATTGCAATCTCGCACCGCAATATTGCCGAAGAGTTGCAGGATCATTGGCACAATTTTTCCGTTTCGTTGCAGAATCATTTCCGGAACGTTGCAGGACTACATATTCGTAATGTTGCCGCAACTTTGCAAAAATACACACCTGCAATATTGCGAAGGCGGACATAGGACTGAACCTGCAACGTCTCTGCAATGTTATGTTGCAATATTGCCATCTTGCACCGCATCATTGCAGAGACGTTGCTGCAATGTTATGGTGCTGTGTGGGACGACAGGTTGCAAAGCCAAAGCACGTAATGAAGCACACGCGTAAATAGTTAGAGCGTGATTAGTTATTAATTGCTTTAAGTAGTAAAAATGGTTAGAACGTGTGTGTTTTTTTTTGTGGCGCAGGAGACCTGAGTGAATTGGGTGAAGGTTTGACATATCACGGGTAAGTAGAACCCATGTATATGCTACTTATAGGTTATGTCGAACTTCTTAAAGAGAAATATTTTTGTTTGTTTCATATAGATTTCCGTTGAAGAATGACAACTATCTGCATCGTTGGTTACAGAACATGGGTCTGGGCCTGAATTTCGTACATTCAAAGAACGTCGTATTATTGTTCTAATCATTTTGAAAAACACTGTTTCCAAGAAGGCACTTCTAAAGGCTGTCTTCTCCCTGCAAGCATTCCTACTGTATTTGGACAATATAAATGTTCTTGTGTTTTCTGTCACGATATATAAGAACAGGATAAAAACAGATTGTTTCGCAAGTAATATATATGAATTATTAAAATTAAGGAGCTTATTTTTAAGTTAAAGTAACTAATATAAAATATTTGATGCCAATTAACCAACTGAAATTTTCTAATTATTTAAAATACATATATTTCTTTGTTTTCTGTGCTACAAGCTTTTACTTTTCACACAGTTTCCTTGTAAACATGCATGTACTGTACAACTTTCATTTCACTTTCCGTTCAATTATTTAAAGTAACGGTGATTGTTATTTTTCCATTGCGTCGCTTCAATGCAGCCTGCGATTGGCGTTACGTGAATGTTGTTTTTAATGAAGCCATTTTTCATGACTGAAATAATTTATTGATGACCTTTTATAGATTCATTTACTGAACAGAAGCTGTGGAAGCTGCTGATATTAAATAAATTAATAGAGGATTCTGTGGCAGAGAAATATACAAAAAGAATCATTCATATATTCAAACATATAGTAAAATGAGTAAGTAAATTTATTATTTATCTCATTTCAGCACTTAAAGTTTAAAATTGTAAAATAAATGCATGTATTATTCCAGGTTCATTACACGCTGCAAGCAGTACATTTTAAGTAAAGAGAGCGGAAGAGCCTGGAACTCCACATACGCGGGTTTGAGAAGATCCACCAGAGCCAATACTATTATTATTTTTATTGTTTTTATTATTGTTCTTGTTGTTGTCGGCTTGTATAGAAAAAATATATGAATATTTAATTGTCAGTATTTATTGTAATTTGATTAATTTCCTTAACCGTGACCATTGCTAGAAAATGCCCGGAACGTTCCATGAAGGTGGCTAGAAAATGCCCGGAACGTTCCATGAAGGTGGCTAGAAAATGCCCGGAACGTTCCACGAAGGTGGCTAGAAAATGCCTGGAACGTTCCATGAAGGTGGCTAGAAAATGCCTGGAACGTTCCATGAAGGTGGCTAGAAAATGCCTGGAACGTTCCATGAAGGTGGCTAGAAAATGCGCGGAACGTTCCATGAAGGTTGCAGGAAGGTTGCCGTGCAATGGAACCTTCCGGCAACCTTCCTGCCATGGAGTGTGCTGTATGGGTTGGGACAATATTGTATATTTAATAGCATTCGTTTATATGAAATGGAAACCCATAAAATGAAGAAAAAAATCACTCCTTTCCAATTTCGATATGAAGCACTTTTGAATTTTGAGTTTTTATGAGCTGAAAATTATGCTGGAATTGCATGAATTACTTTGAAAGTCTATCTGGAAGTATAATACTTTGTTAATAATACAAGTAGAGTAGTTCATCCGTAACACAACCCCATTGTTTGTTGGTGCCATAATGCAATTTTTAGGGGTGAAATCACCCCTTGAAAAAATGCAGAATTTTCTTTTCCGTGGAATATTTCGAGAACGGTGAGAGATATCGAAAAGAAGTTTAAACAAAAGTTGCATCCTTCTTTCATATCTACAAAACCGCCTAAAAATAATTTTCGAAAAATCCATATTTCTCAAGTTACCCCCACCACCAACCCTTAAAATTAAGTTTTTGTATTTTGCAAAATACAAAAAATGAAATACCTCCGGATAATCTTTTTTCATACATACAAATAGTTTATGTGTTATATTTTTTTTGCAAACAAATAAAACCTCTATTTTCGAATTTGAAGTCCATTTTGGCAGTTTCCATTAATAACATGGTTTCTTAAAGCCATATTTAAATTATTATTTATGTACACATGTAAGACTTGTCCGATAAGACTTGTCGAAATATTTTTAAAACATTCCTTTATCCTTTCATTAATTATTTCCACAATATATCGGGTTTTTATAACGAGTCGTGATTGATTATACAGCCTGTTCTGTCGTTAGAGATTTTCGAGGCGTGTCTACAAATGATGGCCATTTGTGTATATCCCTTACACCAAATTTATCCCACATGGTATCTACTAGTTTCGGGACGTTCATTCAATATTGAAACATCGGTTTTATTTCCAGGGATAAGCTCCCCAAACATTTGCTACATGTACAGATAACAATCTGTTAGTACTGCCGTCATAGGGTTTATTGGATTTCGATGTTTGTATGTAGAATATGTCGCACGTTTGGAGAAGAAATTGGAACGTTTCTGCAAAAACAGGCAAGTGGAGTATAACAGAATGACGGATTATTTATAACAGAATGATGGATTATTCTACACATGTACACATTTTCGTGAATATCTGCACCGTTAATTTAACATTTTCTATGGTTGTTAATTATCCTTCATTACGTTACTCTTTTACGTACAATTAAAGTATCGACTTTTATTTACAAAATAGCGTTCGAATGGTTGCATTTCATTCGCTCGTTTCGAAGTTATGATCATTCGTAGTCAACAACTTTCATTTTGTCACCCGATGCACCTTCCTCTTTATCTGCAATTTTTACAACTTTTTATATTAGATAAAATATAAGTTCCATTAATTAATTCTTGCAATTACTAATGGACAAAATTCAAAAGTCGAAAGAACGACAATTCGTTTCAAAATTAAATAAATGTATAAACTGAAATCCAAGAAAATTATACATACACAGATGCAAGATCTTTCGCCCAACTTTATCTCCTGAAATAATTCTATAATTCTGTATTTAAAAATAAAAAAAAATGTTTTCTACGAAACTTGCACAGTTTTGTGGGGGCCGGCGTATAGTAACAATAGTTTTATTCTGTTGGGAGGGATTAATGAGATACGAAGGGCAACTTTGTTTTCTTTTTAATGGATGCTATATTTTATTTATCGAACCTGATAGCCACATTAAAGACGAATTCAACGACCTACAACAGTAAGCCCTTCAACGTCACGAAAGGTCCCTTAAAAAACTTGAAAAACAAAGTCTCTTCTCTTAACAATAATAACAATAATAAGTAATAAGAAGTAACGAAAATAAGTAAACAGTTTCGATACATTCTTGTCAAAGTATGCCATCAATTTTGTTGATTTTTTTTCGTCAAACCATTATCCAACAGAGATACCGTGTATTGCGAAATATTTTTAAAGATTAAGTTTATTACTTATTACTGTTTTTTACGAATATTATTAAAGGAATCACAACAACCTTTAGTGAACATTGAACCAATGCGAAGTGTGTGTTGATTAAATAGCTGTTGCGTAATTATCTGCTTTCGTTCTATCCTTCTTTGATTCCCTCATCAAAACGATCGTGCTAAGTGCCATGACTCATGAAGGAAACGCAATTTCAAGAATCTTGATTCGAGATTCTTCACTCTTAACAACATTGATAATTGCACACGTGTTACAATAAGATTGCTTGATCTGATATAAGGAGTTGACATGATCGATAACAATGACGTCAAAAATATATTTATCAATGAAGAGTGCCCATCATTTGGCAAAATATGATTGTATGACTAAAGGTAGCGAAAATTCGATCCCCTGAATGAACATTTTATTATCTAATTTCTGTTTCCTGAATATAATGGAAACAGACACTTATTTTTTTTTATTTCTTTTTATTAATTAACTTTCACGGAAACAGACACCTAACGTTTATGTTACGTGAAATGCGATTCCGCGAATTTTATGCAACGTGCATATGTTGGATTTTCTCTAATAATAAAATGTAATTTTAAATTGTAACATTATGTAAAATTAATTCAACTATGTATTTCCTTGATTCGTTTTTTGGGACCATTTTAAATCCATTCGACTTTTACATGAAATTCACTATTATTTGTATCGCGGCCTTTTAAAAAATGAAGTAAATCTCACAAGGAATTACCTAGGTCCAAAAAAATAAAATTAATAATTTAAAAAACCCTCGACGATGTAAGCAAAACTTAACAGTAAAAAATAAAACACAGCCCTCTAAAAAAAGGGAAATAAGAAACTTAACAGTAAAAAATAAAACACTGTACTCTAAAAAGAGTGAAATAATAAATAATAGTATTTGGATAATGTGCTTACACTAGAACGTTTCATGATATATTTTTATCGATTTATAATTAATCTCTAAGTATTCAAAAAAATATAACACATTATCTAGAGACGCGGTAGCGTCTCGACGCCAAGTACAGGAAATACACCCTGTATATGTCGACTGTCGCTACCGCTATCATTTACTCGAGAAACGGCTAATCCAACCTAACCTGAAACTTATTTCATTAATATCTCATCACGCCTGCAATATTTTCTAAATTTAAAGGCATTTTTCTTGTGTAAACCGCATATAAGCTTTCGAATAAGACCAAATTTCAATAAAATCTGTCCACGCATGACAGAGATATCATAATATCGTCTCATGAATCAGTCGGAAACGGTAAGATTTTTCTTCTGATTCTCCAAGGAATTTTTTCGTCAAACATAATACGTATACGCGTTACACGCACACCTTCAGCCAAAAGAAACTAGTGTATGTTTCGTTCGTCGACTCTCGGGATCACTCGGCAGAGATCGGCGTCCGTCGTTGTACATATACCTATGTGTACTATTGAATTATAACCTACCAAGTGTCATCGCTTTATAACCTACCAAGTGTCAATCCATCATAACCTGCCATGTGTCAAATAAGGTAAGTTGTCAAAATTTGAAAAGTCACGAGTTTTTACACTACATGGGAGACTGAATTATTGTCTCAATTAACAAGGTGGGTCGCCAAATTTTTTTAATAGATTTTTTATGTAGAGTCGCAGACTTGGAAGTTGTCCGGAGAAGGTTCGACAGAGAAGCATCTTCTTTCGCATAAGTTTCTGGAAATTTGTACCATGCATGTACAAAATATATATTATAACAAATTGCATTGCATTTAAATTGACAGATATTTTTATTATACCAGCAAATTATTTTTAATTTAGAGTTTTTATGTAAAGCTTATAGAAATAAAGGGGACGCACAGGACTTAGATAAAACTAAAGGGGACGCACAGGCTTGGATAGAACTGAAGGGAACGTACAGGACTTGGATAAAAATGAAGGGGGCGCACAGGCTTGGAGGTTGTTCGGAGACGATTAGATAGATAGACAAAGCATCTTGTTTCGCACAAGTTTCTGGAAATTTGTCTAAAAAGGTAAATCTACAAAATTTGTCAAACGACGTAGCATTAAGAATTATTAAGAAAATAGATTATGGTGGACTGCTTGCAATGTAGAGCAAGTCACATTAGTGAAGAAAGTACGCTGAAAACACATCTCCCTTGATGCTTTTCAATCTTTTGTGAAAGACATTCGTAATACTTTAATATATAAAATCCACAGTAGTTGCCACGCTATTCATTAATTCATTAATGTTTTAGATTCCCATTAACAATATTTCAATTCACCAATAAACATATTAAATTAATATTATTCCAACACCAATAAATTGTGCGTTAAAAATATTGGATCGCTTCGTTCATTTTCACTGAATTATTACCATTAGCATTTAATTTAAATTTCCTGCAACAATACTTTCTGCCATACGCTCTCACCTCCTTCGGACACATTATGTAGTCTCTACACTTACTATAGCAAAAGGCCACTCTATTTCTATATTTCTATATAAATTCTACGTTAAATCGTATAACTAAAAAAAATGTGGCTTTCATATATTTACAGATAATCGAAGCAGAAGATGATGTAGTGTGATCTACGTCAGACTATGTACGTACAAATTTGAAGGTAGGGTTTTGCATACGCAATTATTTATTTACTTATCTTGACATATGAGCACGTATGATAATTTATAAGTAATTAGTAAATGTGTCCTATTTCAGTTAACGATGCAGATGAAGAGAATTATTTCAAAAGCTGAAAGAGAAAGTAACTCTGCTGCACGAGCAAATTAAATGAGCACATGTTCATGTATATGTATAAAATAAAACATTTATTTCTTTAAAATTATTATAATATTTATGTTATTATATAAATATATTATGGGGATTATTTTTATTACTGACGGCCCCCACGGCTCCGGTAATAATATGATATTAAAAATTATTTGAAGCCATTCCCTATGGAAATTATCTTTGTAAAAAGAAGTGAGATCCCCATAAAAACTTCAAAAAAGTAAAAAAATTACGCCAAGTACATGAAATCAAATAAATCACAAAAAATAGAAGATAATATAATATTAAAAATTATCTGAAGTCATTCCCTATGCAAATTATCTTTGTAAAAAGAAGTGATATCCCCATAAAAAACTTCAAAAAAGTAAAAAAATTACGCCAAGTACACGAAATCAAATAAATCTCAAAAAATAGAAGATAATTGCAAAATACAAAAAGATGTAAAATCATAATGTGCTGCAAGTACATAAAGGTGCTTTCCCGCAGCGTGCAAAGGCGACACTGTGTAACGCAATGTAAGATTCGGTGCTTTCCAACTGCGCTTAATAATATTAAGCAGATATATTTTTATAGAAATAAATATTTCAATACCAATAAATATTTTATTCAAAATACTTGGCGCTGCGAAACAGAAAAATTGTTAATTGTCTTATTAATAGTAAATTAATAATTTACAATAACTCACTTACAATCTAAAATACATTACGAACGTACACACAAGAAAAAAAAGAAAAAGATTAATACAGTAATTTATACATATTTATTCAATTTAGCAACCCCAATTCGAGGCGCAACGCCAAGTATTTTGAATAAAATATTTATTGGTATTGAAATATTTATTTCTATAAAAATTTATCTGCTTAATATTATTAAGCGCAGTTGGAAAGCACCGAATCTTACATTTGCGTTACACAGTGTCGCCTTTGCACGCTGCGGGAAAGCACCTTTATGTACTTGCAGCACATCTTTTTTTTATTTTGCAATTATCTTCTATTTTTTGAGATTTATTTGATTTCGTGTACTTGGCGTAATTTTTTTACTTTTTTGAAGTTTTTTATGGGGATGTCTTATACGAGCGGTTAGATATTTGTCTTCAACAACAATAGTAATTAATTAACAGCCGTCATGCGTGATCTCGCGTTTAGGTAAGGTTGTTGGGTGAAACTTTGGTTAAGTTGTTTTATTGACGATTATTTCGCAAATGGATTGCCATGAGAAGACAATGAGAACAAACGTAAAGCATCTCTGTGAAACACACTCCAGCTCGTAATTGATATAAATGTGACTTCATCTGCAAATATATTAATCTGTAACTAACTATTATCGTCTCGTGAGTAAAAGCTCATTTTTTTAATCACCAAGACAGGTGTCATCAAATTTGTACTTTGATTTTAAAACCAGCCAAATCGTATTCATTCTTAATTTTCATATAAGGAGAAATAACAATATGAAACTGAATAATCTAAAAAAAAAAATAGAAACCATTGAAATAATTAATAATAAAATAAAATTCAAGCAACGATATAAACCTTCAACTCGGGTAGGGTGTGGCTGAACGTCCCGTTTCCCATATAAACCTATGTATTTAGTAATAACAATCTAGAGATAAACGATGTTATTTTGTATAAACTACAACTATTATGCTTTACTTTCACAAAGTGGTTGGTTAATAGTGTTATTTTTTGTCGATTTATATCACAAAATGTGCGTCAATTCAAAATGGGGCAAAATGTCCTTTGCTTGGGTAAAAAATCCTTAATATCTTCTAACTACTTTTTCGTGTAACATAAAACCAAATAAGTAAGAAACTCTTCTGAAATCAACAAATATTTATTAAACCAATTTTTTGGTATGCAATATTGAAAGGAAATACTACGGAAACCTTTTTTGAAACAAAAGAATGAAAATACAGGACACAGATTCAGCTTGAGCAAAAAATTGCACAATAATCTTGGCACAACATAAAGATATAACTCTCTTTTAAGCAGTTTGGCCTTATTTCTTAAATTCAAATTATTTTAATACAAAAGAAATAGGAAAAATATAGATAATTTATGACTTTACTAATTGGTTTGCTTCAACAAAGACAACCACTATTTTTGGTATTTTAATACGACTTCTTTAACAAAAAATAAAAATGTAAGTCAAAAATATAAGTAAGGGACTTTTTGCCCCCATGGTACCTCTATAGTTTCGCTGATATATAGGTTCGAAAATATTGTCATTCAGAAGTAAACAATGTCATGTAAACGTTACTAAAGGAACATGCAATCTTAACGTATTCACCTTACACGCTGTTAAACTGTGGTTTACTTCGAATAACACAACAGAAACGACGTACTTTTTTCGCTTCTTAATGTACATTAGGGTGTTTCTTATTTTCGATTTTTGAATTTTCTTCGGGGCACCCTCCAGAATAGTTCCAAATAATTAAAAAAAAATCTGTGTAAAGTTTCAGCTCGATCGGATAACGGGAAAGGGTGCCCCTGGGCCGTTAAACATTTAAATCATTATTTAACAGCTCGCGAAGTCGATTTTATATAAGGTCTTCCAAGTTATGGATTAAATAAAAAAATATGTCAAACAAAAGTTGTAGATCCGGACAAGGAGCATCTTTTTTGTTCTATTACTATTTTTCGTGCGACAAACGGTTTTCGAAAAAAATCCGAAAAACTAAAAAAAAAAAACTTTTTTTTTTCAAATTTTGAAAGTTTAAATGCTTCTAGAACGCTTTTTATTTATGAATGTGAACAAAAAAATGGAATTTTTATTTTCGAGGACTATTTTTTAAACATTTAAGGGGGGGCATATACCGAAATATGCAAAAGAGATAAAAAAAAATTTCTTCTTATTTTCAGTGTTTGATATGTGATGAATGTTTCCTGAAAAGTTGGGGTCGAAATTCGCAAAACTATCGGAGATCCTAGACGTCAGAAGTGAGGTATTCAAATGCATTTTTCTCGATGTCATGATTTTCTAGCATGTTACCCACGATTACTCGAATACTATTTAACCGATTTACTTCAAACTTTGCATGGCTATATGATACACTATTACTCAGTTTTTGACACCGCAGATTTTTTATTTCATTCATAATTTTTTTTTTATTAAATAAAAAGGACAAGATTTTGGGACCGATTTTTTTTACATTTTCAAAGTTCAAGTGGGTCATGAACATTCATTTCATGAGGACTCCTAAATAAATGAGGACTCCCCAATATTCAATCGATTGTTTACGAATGGAGATTTTACATTCGGGATTTTTTACCCGCCGGACTTTTAGCCCCGCTCTACCCTACTTACGCGTACATCGATGTACGAGTACACATTTTAATACTACCTTCCTCTTAAGGGGAGATTGCGCCTTGTTGGGCCGAAAAATAGGTAATTCTTTATGAATTTTTTGTACAAAAACGGTTCGACAAATTAATTTGAGGTTTGGCAGGCTGTTTTATTGTATCTTGAACTATTGTTCTGAATTTTTGTGTGACAGTGAAAAAAAAACATGGCAGATACAGAGAAAGAGCGTTGAAAAATAATCGGGTGGCCCTGGCGTTGACGAAAAGTACTGTAAGGGTTATCCGAAACACAAAATGGAAAAGAGATTCTTAAACTATATGAAAGTGGCTATGGGTGGTAGTAGATGCATTAAGAAAAATAAAAATATGTTAAAATGCCAGCGTTTTGAAGAAGGTGAAGCGCCCTGATTTGAGTCTGAGAAAGGTTTTACCTCAAAATCGGGAAAACTTCTTTAAATAAAAAAGGAACGGTAACAGATACGGCAATAAATCTACTACCACCCATGGCCACATTCATATAGTTTAAGAATCTCTTTTCCTTTTTGTGTTTCGGATAACCCTTACAGTACTTTTCGTCAACGCCAGGGCCACCCGATTATTTTTCAACGCTCTCTCTGTATCTGCCATGTTTTTTTTTTCACTAGCACACAAAAATTCAGAACAATAGCTCAAGATTCAATAAAACAGTCTGCCAAACCTCAAATTAATTGATCGAACCGTTTTTGTACAAAAAATTCATAAAGAATTACCTATTTTTCGGCCCAACAAGCCGCAATCTCCCCTTAAGATACTCGTATTAAATGAAAGAAATGATTCTACTAAAGAAAAAATAATAGGCAGGAAATAACTTTCGTTAAATTTCTAAAATGAATCTGCGATTATAACACTTTTAGTGCGCTTGTTAACATTGAGAGTGGAATGCAAATATTTAAAAGCTGTGCTTCGACGGACAACACTGTTTATAAGCTCTGCCGAACTTTTGATTCACCGGATTGTAAATCGCGTCGGACGAGGTTTCTTTCAAACATCATAACTGTTAGAAGATAAAAAATTTATGGTTAAGAGTTAATATCTCTAGTTAAATGATTTTGGTTAACAAAAACCATTATGAATGATTAACATTTTTTTTGGCTGCTAGTAACCATTATCAATGACCCGAATTTTATTTTGGTCACCGCTTAACAATATCGACGGTAAAAATTTTTCTGGTTACATTCGATTATTATTCTTATTAACGGGGGAAGCCACTGTGACGGTCGAGAATAAAGGCTACTTTCGGGCCATTCTTTTGTAATAAAATGTAACTTTCTACGAAAAATACTTATTACCATCTGAAAATACATATATTTAACTAATATTTTATGCTCTTAGGTTGAAAATTTTTTGAGTAGTATTGCCACAGCATACGATGACGTTAGGCTGTGCAAAATTTGCAAAATTTACAAAACAGGCGGTCGTGTGACTTTCCAACGTTTGCTCTGAATTTAAAAATTCGGACGTTTTCTTAAAGTATATTGCAATAGTTTCAGTTAAGCGTACAGATTTAAAAAAAAAATTAATTTTTTAAGAAATGGCGGACTTCGGAAAAAAATGTATAAAAAATCAATAGGTTTTTTCAATGTTACGCTTAGATGAATTATTCAATGAAAACACTTGTATGCTTCACTGAAGATAATTCTATTATGAATATTCCCTGAGAATTTCAAGTGAATCCGATAAGAATTCACTGAGTCCGTCCAGTTTGAAAACTGCCGTTTCGAGATAACCGCGTTTGAAGTTTTGAAAGAAGAAATTTACTGCCCCTCAAAGATCGGAGATGTAGGATACGATCTCGTCGTTGCCAGTGGCTCTCTATCAAGTTATAAACAATATATAAGCTCATAAGCCCTCTTATTACATACATTTAGATTCTTGGACATAAACATTTGAACAACCCAGTTTTCGAATTCCACTGTACTCAAAAAACCGGTTAAACCGGTTTTCGAATTTTCACAAAAAATATAATTAAAATAGAAAATAAAATAATCTGTACTTATTTTAAAAATTTTCAGTTTTTTTAATATTGATAGAATTACAAAAATATAACAAAATAAGGTATACTGTATCTATACAAAACCGAATAAATACAAAAAATTAAAATAACTAAAATCCGTACAAATTCGTACAATTTTTGAGTTCATTTAATATTTATGGATCTACAAAAATAAAACACAATAAAATACACTGCATACCAAACCAAATGAAAAAAAAACTCAAGGAACTAAAATCCGTACAAAATTTGAATTATAAATCTTTATTTCATTTGGTATTTTTCTTTCGAAAATATGAACTCATGAAGATTAGTTTTACACTAAACTGTTACCTACTACAATATGCTTGTATCCGAGGCGATTTCAAGTCAAAATTCATTTTTACATATTAATTCTAGTATGTAAAACCGGTTACTTTTCGAAATTTAAAAAGCGGTTTTCGAATTTTACAAATTTTTAAATAAACCCTACAAGTTACCTATATGCTTGCACTCGGTTCTTAGCGCTGCGCCACTTATACAAACCTTTCCGTAGCTCCCAGAATTTTACGAGATCCACTTTGAAACTGTGCACTGTGCAGGTGTATTTTTGAGATCCCAACATTATGAAAATGTACAAAAATAGTTCATAGTGGCTTCCCCCTTAAAATTACTGATAATTATCCAGTATTCACTGACAACATGAAAAAAATAATTTCAAAACTTATATATTTAAAAGCAAAATAAAAAAATATATAAAAAAAATTCAAGTTAAACGATTATATTTAATTTGATCGAAAATGCACTAAAAACTAAAAAATAAGTAGTTTCTTGTACTACAATAACGATGGTGATATGTCACTTTAAATAAAATCGTGGGGCAGGATATTTCATCGCTTTCCATCGCTCATTTCGACACTTGATTCTGTATTAAATTAAATCGTATCCTGTTATGAAATATCCTGCCCCAGGATTTTATTTAATGTGACATTTCATTATTGTAATTGTAGTACAAGTAAAGACTTATTTTTTAGTTTTTACTGCATTTTCGATCAAATTAAATATAATCGGTTAACTTAAATTTTTTTACATGTTATTTTATTATTTACTTTTTAATGTTTGAGTTTCGCAACTAAAAAAACTTGAGGAATTGAAATATTTGTGGATTATGACGGATCATTTCTCGATAAATTGTGTATTTACGGAATTCGTAATGCTACTATGGGCGAATTCAACTTACGCCCAAATCGTCCGCCGCGGTCGCGATATGTAATGGAAATCACCGACGTTGCGGGCCATTTGGGCGTAAGTGGAAATTCGCCCTTAGGCAATACAGCGATTTTCGTAGTTTTCGAGAAGTGGGCGAGAGGCTGATTTCAAGTGTGTTTTTATTGTAGGGGATGCAATTTTTCACAACCTCGAGGGTGAATTTTTTTTTTCAAAAATTTGTACTGTCATCATAACTACGAACGCCTTCAAAGTCCCAAGTCGATTGGATTCGTGGAAGCGGGTTAAAATCATTGAGCAATGGTTAAAATTAAGTTACAACATTTGAACCAAACAAACAAACAAACAAATGGACAGAGGGATGAAGCTAATATAAAATCGTTTAAAAACAGTAAATTGTAGTACAATATGTACCTTTTATATATGTATTTTCATACCGATTCTTTGCTTAATAAAATATGTAAGATTTGTAATTAATTTTTCTCGTGCTGACAATGAACACTAATTATCAGTAATGTTAATAACAATAATTGACAATGATCGAATGTAACCAGAAAAAAAATTCGCCGTCGATAATGGTTACTGGTAATCAAAAAAAAATCCGGTCATTAATATTGGTTACTGGCAGCCAACAAAATTTAATCGTTCATAATGGTTAGTAGTAATCAGAACAATATTAAAAATGAGTATTTTTTAATCATTTCATTCTTTGAGATTTTTTTTTAGATTTAATGACAACTGGCTTCCATTTAAATAAAAATTATTTTTTATTTAATGACTTTTTCCCAAAAGAATTGTTAAAATAACTGTTAATTCGGATCTCTGGTTTCTTTTAAATAAGCACCTACGCCAATGTCAATTATTTAATATGAATGTTACACGCGACCAGGAAACGTTCACTGCACAGGAAAATATTTTGAACTACGGGCGGTTGATTGATTTGCAGATTAAACAGAATGACGAAACTGATCTGAATACGATGCGACATGCTCCCGACCTTCGATTGCGTACTTTGAATCCGCGAATCATCTGCCAGTCAACATTCTTATTCGATACGCGCCTCTTATACATAACTGATAAGTATCGATTATAGTTTTCATGAATATGTTGCCATAATAATTGCTCGTGGGACGTCGCGCAATCGTAACAATATCTGATGGATATATTAAATGGATGTGTTTGTGTTCAATGAAGGCGCGTCACGGCAACCGCGAACGATGTAAATTAGAAAAAGCGATATTCTGCCATTCTTGCCACTATTTTTATTATTAGGTACTACTATTATTCTTATTGCTGATATTTTATGGCTTTATTGGCGCGCTGACAAAGAGTACCTGCAGTCAACAGTACGAACAGGGAAAGAAGTACATGTACAAAATGTGAGGTGCAGCTCATCAGGCTACTACCCATACAGCACACTCTCCTTGCAGCAAAGTTGCAGGATGGTTGCAATGCAAGATTGTAATGTGTCACGCAACGTTGCAGCAATGGTGCAGCAATAATTCTATGTCCGCTTCCTGCAACGTTTCGGGCAGTAGGGCCAAAATTATAAATAACGGTATATATATATATACCCATACAGCACACTCCATGGCAGGAACGTTCCCTGAAGGTGGCAGGAAGGTTGCCGTGCAATGTTCCACCGGGAACATTGCTGGAACGTTGCAGGAACCTTCCTATGTCCGCCTCTGTGGAACATTGCACGGCAACCTTCCTGCCACCTTCAGGGAACGTTCCGGGCATTTTCTAGCCACCTTCATGGAACGTCCCGGGCATTTTCTAGCCACCTTCATGGAACGTTCCGGGCATTTTCTAGCCACCTTCATGGAACGTTCCGGGCATTTTCTAGCCACCTTCATGGAACGTTCCAGGCATTTTCTAGCCACCTTCATGGAACGTTCCGGACATTTTCTAGCCACCTTCATGGAACGTTCCAGGCATTTTCTAGCCACCTTCATGGAACGTTCCGGGCATTTTCTAGCCACCTTCATGGAACGTTCCAGGCATTTTCTAGCCACCTTCATGGAACGTTCCGGGCATTTTCTAGCCACCTTCATGGAACGTTCCAGGCATTTTCTAGCCACCTTCATGGAACGTTCCAGGCATTTTCTAGCTACCTTCATGGAACGTTCCAGGCATTTTCTAGCCACCTTCATGGAACGTTCCAAGCATTTTCTAGCCACCTTCATGGAACGTTCCGGGCATTTTCTAGCCTCCTTCATGGAACTTTTCGGAAATTTTACAACAAAGCAGTAAGCAGGGCTCGAAAACTGTTATAATATCGATTTCGGTTCTCCAAACGGTTATAAAGAACCTTTATTCTGAATAATTGTTATGAAGAACCGAAATTTCCAACTATTATCTGTGTTTCGGTTACGGTTCCTATTTCCCTCCTCATATCGGTTCCATAACCGTAATTGTATCGACTTTTCCCTAATTGTTATCAATAATAATTATTGTAGTTGCAGATTATACTGTATATGTGCATAATTTTTACAAAATCCTTATGGAAAAAGGAGAAACATTTATACACACCATTGATTTCTTAAATAAATTAGCTACACATTTTTTACATTCACATACACTATATTATTCAGAGTAGGAAGTTAAAAGTTTCTCGTAGCAGTAGCAGTAGCAGTAGCAGTAGCAGTAGCAGTAGCAGTAGCAGTAGCAGTAGCAGTAGCAGTAGCAGTAGCAGTAGCAGTAGCAGTAGCAGTAGCAGTAGCAGTAGCAGTAGCAGTAGCAGTAGCAGTAGCAGTAGCAGTAGCAGTAGCAGTAGCAGTAGCAGTAGCAGTAGCAGTAGCAGTAGCAGTTTATTTTAGCGTGTGCTTTCTTACGTGCTTTGGCTTGGCGTCGCACGTGAGGTACGTCACACAACGCCTGGATCTTCACCACGCCGCCGGCTTGGGAAGATCCACCAGAGCCAGTACTATTATTATTTTTATTGTTTATATTATTGTTCTTGTTGTTGTCGGCTTGTATAGAAAAAATATATGAATGTTTAATTGTCAGTATTTATTGTAATTTAATTAATTTCCTTAACCGTGACCATTGCTAGAAAATGCACGGAACGTTCCATGAAGGTGGCTAGAAAATGCCTGGAACGTTCCATGAAGGTGGCTAGAAAATGCCCGGAACGTTCCATGAAGGTGGCTAGAAAATACCCGGAACGTTCCATGAAGGTGGCTAGATAATGCCTGGAACGTTCCATGAAGGTGGCTAGAAAATGCCTGGAACGTTCCATGAAGGTGGCTAGAAAATGCCCGGAACGTTCCATGAAGGTGGCTAGAAAATACCCGGAACGTTCCATGAAGGTGGCTAGATAATGCCTGGAACGTTCCATGAAGGTGGCTAGAAAATGCCTGGAACGTTCCATGAAGGTGGCTAGAAAATGCCCGGAACGTTCCATGAAGGTGGCTAGAAAATGTCCGGAACGTTCCCTGAAGGTGGCAGGAAGGTTGCCGTGCAATGTTCCACAGGGGCGGACATAGGAAGGTTCCTGCAACGTTCCAGCAATGTTCTGGTGGAACCTTCCGGCAACCTTGCTGCCATGGAGTGTGCTGTATGGGTACATATACTATATATTGCAGGAACGTTGTCGCAACATTGCAGGAGCGTTGCCGCAATAGTGGCGCAACGTTGCAGCAACATTGTGTAAACGTTGCCAAGCGTTGCAGTAACGTTGCAGCAAAGTTGCAGGATCGTTGCAGTGCAATATTGCAACGCAACATTGATGCAACTATGCAGCAATAATTCTATGTCCGCCCCGTGCAATGTTGCACGGCAACGTCGCAGCAACGTTACATCGATATTGCGCTGCAACCATGCAACACTGCAAGGTTACTGCAACCATCCTGCAACGTTGCCGGCACGAAGTGTGCTGTATGGATATATGTATACAACATATAAAACCTAAACTCATCCTTAAATGTATGCTACTCTAGAAACTATGAATAATCGAATGATGATACTATTTGCAATTATCAGAAATTATTTATTAATTCACTTCGAGATTAGAGAAATTTTTATTCCAGTGTCATGAAAAGTGTTATTATTATTCATTAATGCTACTAAAATCGTAAACTGGTGAATCGTGTAATGCTCCGTTCAGAGTTGACTGAAATCGGAATTTCAGCAGTCTTGAAGTTTCATTTGAGTAGTATTCATGAATAATAATGGTTTCTTATGTATTTATAAAAGGTCATCAAAATTCCTCGTTAAACTAAAATTTTGGGGAATAAAGAAAATACAGTTATGCATGAAAATTATATGTAGTATTGTTGCGAGCACCGGGTATAGGCATATGCATGGCCTGCTAGTGCTCGCAGCCGAAGAAAGAAGAAGGTCGGCCTCCGTCAAGAGGACGATCAGGAGGCCGACAAAGAGAGTCTCGTACCGAACGCCATAGCGTTCGGACGTACGTGTAGTATGATCGGGACACCTAATTGTACCTCAAATATAGATAACGGTCGTATAGTGTGTGTGCCCGTGTATTTATTCTGCCCGTTGCGTCGGGGTGGCCTGTACTGGAAACGCCCCGACGCAACAGTAGACATTTCAGAAAAGTTGTTGGAATAATGATGAACCTTTTTATGCATCACTGGAACACACTCGTTTTTACAACAATTAGGAATCTAGAATCTAATCCACATTTTCTTTAAAACTCAAATCGCAATAAGGGCCTTCGCACACGAAAGACTTTTGGAGCTCGCGACAGGTATTTTAAACACACTTCCATACTTTCTAGTTTTTTCTATTTTTGTTTAACCCTATCTTCATCAAGTGTGAGAAGGCCTTAACGGCCCGAAGTTCACCATGCAATCCCTATCGACGCCCTGCTCCATGCCTCACGAACTACTGGTCAGTCTCTAATTTCTAGTTTCCAAGTCAAGATTATAATCATTACTACAAATTACAATTCGTTGAGGTCTTTAGCTGCTTAAAGGTCTGTGCCCACATATCCGTTCCGTCTCAGTTCCGTGTCAGTTCCGCGTCAGTTCCGTGTCAGTTCCGTGTCATTGACAACTTGGAGTGTGCGGATCGTCCCGAGGCTCGAGTTCCCCGCTCTCGGGACGGATCGGATGTTTTCGGGATCCCGAGACTCGTTTCAGGTCGGCTCGGCAAAACTCGGACCCGATCGGCTCGTAAGCTAGCCATTAAGGCTGCCGTCTCATTTTTGTTATGGTCCGAATCGATCGAAGCGTCCCCAGTAAACAAACAGACCCTAATGAAACTACTGCGGTCGATAAAAAGAACTTGTACAGAGATGACATCTCCAGGTACTCTGGGTAGACGAACTTTTGACGCATAGTTGCCACATCGTCTGTTCTCTTTGTCTCTGCCGCGCTGTTGCCACAGAGTTCTCTCTTTCTATCGAGAAGTCTTGAAGCAATACGGCACGAGAGCTACGTCCAGCGTCAGAGCCTCGCTGAACGTAGCAATAATGAAAGATAGAGAGGTCCGGGAGTGTAAGAAGGAAAGATGGAAATATACCAAATTTGCAGAATTGATAGCCCGTTTCGTTCAAAGTAGTCCGATTTAAATTATTTTCTGTCAATTTAATCGGCAGAATCATTTTCATATTGATACGATGAAAAATAAAGAAATTCTGTTTCTGCATAATCGATGATACATCGCCGAGCAACTCCAGGCGACAGGTTAGACGGGTGAGCGATACAATTTCGCTCGGCTCAAGCTTCGGGGGACCTCAAGAATGAAGGCCTTCGATTAAAAAAATTATTTGTGGCCGACGGATGAATTCCCGTCGAATAAACTGATTCATCCGTGGCGTTTCAAATAAAACTAACTCTGGGTTATTTTTACTCGACGACAAATAAAGATAAAGTCTCTTTAATTTGATAGTTTATTTCAATAATTTATGAAACAATACTAATTTGCGTATCAATATCCCTTCTGAACTTCGCATTTCTGTAAGGACACTGGGCATCGCTCGCCGTCTTGGAAGGCGAGGTCCAATAGGATGCGTAAGGGATACAATGTAAATTCCTGGCGTTCTCCCGATTAAAATCGTGTCAAATGTCATGTAAATCGGACTATTTTTAACGATGTTAGCTTGGGGCCACTTTCATCGGGACGACGGAATCGGTTGAAGCCATTTTTGCAAAAATCTGATGCGAAATGTAGAACGTGAAATTCGTCACTTCCACGAAACTCAGCGAGGCGCGGCATATTCACGGCATTGCCTTTAGGACTCTAGCGAGATAATCACGCTGTACAAACAGCGTATTAGTCAAAAACATTTTTTTAATAAAAAGCTTATTATTTGTGACTGAAAATAAAAGTGACAACTATTGGTACACTGTCAACAACGAGTACAGTTACCCTCTATTTAATTACCAAGTACAGTTCTAGAAATAATCCGATTTATACCGTGCTTGAACTCATTTTAATCTGGACAATCTCAGCAGTATGTTAATAAATAGTGAAAACGTCACGTTTTACAATTTATTAATACATAATCCACCGCAAGCAACACTGTATGCCTCTCGAACCAAAATCAGAAGCTGCCGCCGAACAGCCCAAGTCTTCAGGCTCAAAGAGAGATCGCGCCGGTTCGGGTAAACACGCTGCCGAAAGTTGTTTGAAGCCTTCAAATAAAAGTCGAATAAACTACGGTTAAAGATCGAATAAACAAATTATTCTTCTTCGAATAAAAAAATTATCTTTCGTCGTCGAATGAATTCACTTTGGCTCATAACGGATAAACATAAAGTATCTTTTATTTGAGTTTATCCAGATATTATCTTTGCCCATCTTTCTTCTCCAGCCGCTTCGCCGTGATTCATTCAAGCCTTCTTGACGACAAAATAGTAATAGGGGAAATGCGGCAACAGCGCGATCTGACTCTCGATACGTATCGGCAACTATGTCTTTCCTACATTTATCGGCTAGCTTGGATTTCCACCGGTTCTGGTGGTACATGGCACGAATATACCATCAGCGCCGGTGACGGAGGAACCTTGAAGCTTCATTCTGTCATTTCTCGAGTCTGTGCCTCATTCTGTCTCAATACACGTGTCATAAATTCATCATTATTTCAACGTACGGTGCTTATTACCGTTCAAACGAATCAGACCCGGAAGCACAGATGTCTACTGGAGGCAACTATACCCGCGAAAACTTCCTTCTTGCCGATTCCAGGACGAAATATGGTTGAAATGGATGGTATAAATCGGGTGCTACGTGGCTCGAATATACCACCAGCACCGGTGACGGAGAAGCCTTGAAGCTTCAATCTGTCAGTTTTCGAGTCATAAATTCATCGTTATTTCAACGTACGGTGCTTATTACCGTTCAAACGAATCAGACCCGGATGCACAGATGTCTACTGGATGCAACTATACCCGCGAAAACTTCCTTCTTGCCGATTTCAGGACGAAATATGGTTGAACAGGTTTCGCGTATACGTACACGCTTTTCCTAGCTTGTGTGAACGTACGCACACATTCAAAGCCCGGTGAGACGGCAGCCTTAAGAGGGGACCAAGATGGAAAGAATTGTGTATATCATTTATATCAATACCAGTGATAAGTTTTACCTTTCTGTTTCCTGTTGAATCAAAATTTGTATCTTATTATTCATTTACATATATATGTATTTTCATTGCTGCCAAATCGTCTGTGAATACTGAATATGTCCATATACGTACTTAACCCTTTCAATACGGCGAAAAATCAGTCCGAGTGCGCCCCATTGTCGGGATCAGTTATTTCTCCTCCAAGCGATTATTGGATAAAATAACTTTTATGCCTAAAAGGTTGAAGGTCTTGGAGATACATAAACGTCCCCATAACAACGCACCATCAACAATTTAGAATCAGTTTGGAGGCCCAACTTGGCGTTATTTTCTGTCCTAGATGTTTTTCAGAAGAGAACGGGCATTGCAAGAAGAAGAAGGTCCAACGTACGGAGCAGGAGCGTTTTAGTTACTACGCCAAAACATAAAAACTTTATAACTCGGACAAAAATGAAGTTTTCGAGCTGAATTTTTTTCTGCAGTCTTTATGTACAACACTACAGAGATAAGGGTATGGATTTTAAAATCGAATAATTTTTTCGAAATTTTTTTTTAAATTTTTGAAAAAAAATGTCACTGTATTAATACTTACATAATTCATTTCAGCGTAAAAAATAATATGGAAATAGATATTTTCAAATTTTTATATGTAAAATAACTGGTAGTTCATTTTCACTTGAGTGACCCCCCCTTAAATAAATATCATGTTCAGAACTTGGGAAGACTATTTTTATATCGACAATATTTTAAAATCTTAATAAAATATAAAGAACAATGCTAGAGAATAAGGATTTTGTTCCTACAGAATCTGGGCAGGGAATGAGAAATGCGGGGGTGCCTTCCACTGTTGGACATATCGTTATCAGTAACCGAACAAAATTGTTACCTGAGAACGTAGAACCATTATGTTTCTTACATGTTAATTTATTTAAGTATGTATATGGTTTAAAGGTATTCAGTAGTCACAGGCTATTTGGTAACAATGAAAATATATATTTAAATGAATAATAAGATACAAATTATGATTTAACAGGAGACAGAAATGTAAAAACTTATCACTGGTACTGATATTTAGTAGATACTCTTAATAGCTGGCTTTCGAGCCGATCGGGTCCGAGTTTTGCCGAGCCGACCTGAAATCAAATTGCCCGCTCATGGCGGTCATGCCTGTAGCCCGAAACGAGTCGCGGGATCCAGAAAACTTCGGGATCTCGAGGAATACGAAAGTATCGGGATCCCGTCCGATCTCGCCCGAAAGTTTCCGGCCCGTCCCGAGCCCGAAACGTCGGGTACCCGCACACCCCTGCTGACAACTGTGTAGGAGGCCTGCTGCTCTAGCCCGGCCTGCAGTCCCAATTCAGCCGGTTCCGTAGGGGCGTAGGCTTTCAGTCAGGAGTAGGGGCGTAAACGTTACTATATATACCAGCGCCGTTCAGGAGTTGCCGCGTAGGGCAACTGGTCAGACAGCCCGGGGCAAACACTTGCTGGCGGCGCGCAAGCCACGCCACCCCGGGCAATACGGTACAGATGCCTAGGATGAACAAGGACCGTCGCCTCCCTACGCATCTACGAGCCTGTACTCCCGCCACAACCATTCCTCCCCACTCCGCTCTAACGATAGCTGACGTCACTGCCCCGAGCTTTGCTCGCAGCGTTTGCCCCGGGCAAATGCGGCTGCCCATGCCCTGAAAACGGTAGCCTGACCGGCGCTGATATATACCTACTATACAATTTGTGCACACACTATGTCATAATTCGCCCCTGTTGTCGCCACTTCTGACATCTCTGGGCCTGCCGCACAGTTCTTTCCGTCAGTGCGGTGATACCTGTCCAACGGGTTTCCGTTTCACATGGTAACCCTTTCAAAAATTCCCTTTTCATGTCTAATGCCGTTTATGGGATGAACCCAATGTTTCCAATTCGCTCGTTTTTTACTACATCTTTTGTGTAAAATCCAACTAGGTAACACTTCAATCTCATTCATTTTTTCAGAAAAATATTTTTTCCAAAAATGTATGCGGCACGAGAAGATATTTTCTATTGAAGAACAAATGATCGACACGTATCGCGATACGTGTTTCGCCCTGCGCCGTGTGAAAAGGTCCGCTCGTTTCCACGTTTCATCTGTCCACTTCAGACAAAAAGTATCGTGCGGCCGACGTTTGCGGACTCGACAAAATCAGTATTGCGATACGAGAATCGTCGTGTGAACGGTTCCTATGGAAACTATAATGATCAATGGAAAATCGGTATCCACCATACATGTATCGCGATACATGTATCGCAGCGGGAAAGAGCTTAAGTTGGCAAGTCTTGTTGAAACGCACGTCCAGCTTTATTTCCTTGACGCCCAACATTCATGCATCCGATCATACCTTATATGTATACCAATCCAAAACTCTTTTCATTACAATCATTAAAAATGATCAGAATTCTATCACGTTTGGTATCATTTTCATTGCAAAAACTCCAGCAATCCATTGGTGGTACTTGTATGGCGATCTGATATTAATTATAGAAATTCTCATTTTCATTACTGAGCGGCCTATTGCTGTCCTTGTCTTTATGACCCTAGGGTCTGGGACCCCCGACGCGCGGTTCGAGAGCCTCGACCTGAGAACCTTTCACGGTCATAAAAAAAGGTCGTCCCTTCAGTCATTTCAAGCCTCCGTCTCCGTGCAAATGGCCAAAATATCGGAGGCAACCGAATTTTAGTTTCACTGAACGGATCCGGGTTCCACACTGACATCTGCTGACAGCCCTGACACGGACAAGTGTGCACTGCTCCATTGTAAAGCACGCAAACGATATTTTTAACACTGATCCTGACGGCCCGGAACTGACGGATACGGAAAGACCGTCGAATTTCACGGAACTGACAAGTGTGCACTGCTCCATGCCAAACAAGCAACCCATACCTTTTGCGATCACGGAACTGACGCGGAACAGAGACGGAACGGATATGTGGGCACAGACCTTAAGTTGGTCAGACCATTCCGAGCGATCGCTTCTGCCGGGGAAGTTTTGTACAGGATCGATAGACATTTGTAAAAAAATTGCAAAACTCTAATTTCTGCGTAAACATTAATAATTCTTTGCATCGAAACGATACGTTTGTGACCCAAGGTTTCTTTTAAACTTTTTTCTTCCCATTCAGTAGAGCAAGGTTGACGTAAAAAAATTTAACAACAATTCTCAGCTGATTATATACACCCATACAGCACACTTCGCGGCGGCAACGTTGCAGGAACCTTGCAGTGTTGCATGGTTGCAGCGCAATGTCGATGTGACGCTGCTGCGACGTTGCCGTGCAACATTGCACGGGGCGGACATAGAATTATTGCTGCATGGTTCCAGCAACGTTGCGTTGCAATATTGCACTGTAACGATCCTGCAACTTTGCTGCAACGTTGCGGCAACGTTTCCACAATGTTGCTGCAACGTTGCGTGAAACATTGCAATCTTGCACTGCAACCATCCTGCAACTTTGCTGCAACGGGAGTGTACTGTATGGGCAATAGAATAGACTCACCGCTGAAAACAGTGACCATTACTTTTTCTACATCCTATACATAGCGAACACCTAGCTTGATTTGTTCTGCTTGAATGTAAACATTTCGGGGGACTCTCGGGAAATATCGACGTAAAAACTCGTCAAAACTGCGGAGAGGGTGCAAATCCAAGGGCGTGAAAAGACGCCGACGTCAGCCAAAGTGTTAATACAGTAAGTATGTCATTTACGATAATGTTTTCACTTTTCACGCAAGATTTTTTACAATATCACGAAATACTGCGTGCGCGACTACACAGAGGAATGCCACGTTTTCAGTTATTTTTATTAGGCGTATTTTAGAATTCAGCGAACTGATAAGGATGCCCGAGGTCATCCAAACATAGGATGTTTACCAAACATCTAGTGTTTATAAATACGGGAATAGAGTTTTAAATATTGGACACTTTGCTGACTGATAAAGTGATTGGATAAGAGACTCCGCATTTGCTTTTGGCTAATTGCTTAAGGGGACCTCCCACCCTTGACCACCTCAAAATTACCAAAAATGAGCCTCTTTGTTGAAAAATTGCAGGAAAAAAACTATGAGACATATTGAAGAAAGTGGATATATTTCTTAAAGGGCTAGCCTTACACAACATAAAAAATAATAATTCAGTCTTAATAGGCGCCTAATTTCACCTCTGAATAAAACCACAGTAGTTCAAACCGCAAACTTTCACTTTTGAGATGATCACTGCTGGCCGACTTAACCCGAATACCTCCTTCAGTTAATACGCTCTACATTCGCATGAAGTTTTATTAAAATCAGAATTTTCAAAAATTACTCTAAAATTTTGCTGGAAAATCCAGTTCAAAGTTTTGCTTTTTCCACACTCTGTTTATGTACCTATATGTAATAACGAGACTAATTGAAATATCTAATCGCAGGGATAATTAAAAATTCAGAAAAGTGTGTGGATTGGTATGTGTGAAGAAAAAATGAATTATTCCTAACTAGAACTCGAAACATTTCAAATTATCGATTCGTGAATAGCAATTATTATGAGAATGTCAAAGGGTATCTTCACGCGAGACTCTTTTTTGCCTCGTAAATTGTACTTATTTCTTTCCCTGATCGGTTTCTTGAATTTTTGAAAATTGAATATATTCGAAATGTCAATTTAACTCATAGAAATAATATGAGCAATTCCATAATAAATTGAAACAGAGCTTTTGATGTAACTAGTGGAAAAAATTGGCAGGCTGTATTCTTTAAACAAATTCAAAAACAGTAAAGTGACGAGTTATACCCCCCTCATTTCACGCTGACTATGTAATTCTCGAATTCTTTCAATTATTTCATTACTATCAACAGAATTATGGTAAATATGAAGTATTCTCTAAATATACTACATACGTCTTATGACAAATATACATAGGGTAGATGTACCATTTGTGGCCACTTGAAGGATTTCCGTACCACTCACAGATACATAACTTACAAAAGAATACGTACACAAAAGTAAAGAATATATAAGTGTAATCCACAATATACACATAATTAAAATATTCTACGTTGAACAATGTTTTAAACATAATTATTTAAAAAATCATTATATTATCGTGCCAGACTGTTTTGCACCATTTGTGGCCACTAGAGTACCATTTTTGGCCAGCCGGCTTTCCATTTGTGGCCACTTATAGAATTGGTAATACGAAAGACCCACAGTAAGAATTGTAGTTTTTAATTTATTACAAATGTTCACTACTGAACAAATAATACAATACTTGCTGCACAAAAATAATATTAACTGCCAATAAGTATCCTTTTTACTTTTTCTTTTGGTAGCGACAGGTTTTGCTTTTTCTGTCTTTTTTTTCTTATTCCTTTCTTCGAACTTTATGGCTTTAATCTTTTTATTTTCTTCTATTTTTGCTCGTCTTTTTTCTTTATTAATCATTCCCTCCTCTTCTTTGTTCTCCTTTTCTTTTTTTTTGGCTAACATGATCTCCATCCATTTGTCTGATGTTATTACAGCAGGTAAATGTTCAACTGCTTTCCGCTTTCGCTTTATGATTTGCTTTTCGGGCCATAAAAGAATTTCGTTGAAGACATCATCGAATGACTTTTCACGAATCGTAAAAATCTTCGACTTTAGAAGAAATTTTTCGCTAACTATTGTATAATAATTTTACAATAATTAGGTATTGTACGATAAGTTGCTAATGAGAATGCCTACTGACCAAAAATGGTTGTACCGTGGACTGTTTATGGCCATTACGTGGCCACGAATGGTACAATTCCATTTTCGATGTACCATTTTTGGTCAGTGCCTAATTCCACTAGAGTTTAGGTTATATCGTTGAAATTCTTTTTTAAATCTCAAAAATATTTGTTTTTTAATATAAATATGTATAAAACTTCATCCATACTCTTGTTAAATACAGTAACTAATTGTTTTGTTACCAGTCGTATGCTAAGCACCATTTGCAAGGATGTGGAAAGTTATCAAAGATTTGGACATTCACATATGATAATTAAATAAAACGGGACAACAAAACAGTATAAAGTAGTAGAAATGTTGCCAACATAACCCACCCTTAGACAGCTTCATTCATTGTAATGAAAGTAAACTAAGAATACTTAATATATCGCAATTAATAAGACAGTGGCCACAAATGGTACATCTACCCTACTGAAACAAAATATGTACATACGTGACCGTTTGAAACGTTTAAATAGGAGAAAAATTGTATCGACGCAAGCATTTTATATGAAATCCCTTTTACAATAAAAATGAAGATATATCAGCTATGTCTTCTTATAGATTTCGATAGAAAATTCGTTTAAATTCACAATAAAAAAAAAACGTTGTAAATGTACGTTGAAACAGAGATGGCACTAAATTTCTAACATATCGAAGTTCATAACACCGATAAAACTTCGTCCATGAAATTTGAAATGCAAATGATTCTGGAGCGCTGGGGTAACTCCATTTCGTAGTGAGTATTATGCACGTAATTTTGAAGTCACCGTTCCTGCAGACGAATTGGTTGTTTCTTCGTCAAAATGCATTTATACATTTGCTGAAATTTTACGAAGAAGTTCAAACACCGTTTAATCGGCGTTACGGCATAATCTTAGTTCGTCAATCGCGGGATCGGGCGGGACCTCTGCGACTGCTTACAACGCGAGTGCGCTGTTTATTACGTTTGGTCAACCGATAAGAAGTCATTTACACCAATAGCTACGTTTAATGCGCTAGTGAACTTCGGCAGGCCGACAAGAGAAAACATCGCGGCTTCTAATTCATGGAGGTCGACGCCAGTCAATGACAACGACGACTTTTATCGCTGTTTGACAGCGTCCGTATTCCACAGCGCTTTCCTTGCGTAACGCGTAGACTATGAACCTCAGACGAAACGGTTATTTGCCATTTTATTGCACTTGACTATGCACGAGTTCAAATGCTTCTCGCGAGGAAAAAGGATCCCCGTGCTTATCACTCAATGACGGTGCATGTAAAAGTACAAATTGACCCCAATCGTTTTTCACTCTTACTTGTAGTATCTCACTGTGCCTTTCTTTTTCTAAGTTACGGCTGTGTTGCATAATGCGTGGACTACGAAGCTGATGATATATGTCCTCGCGAATTGAAAGCAACGCAAGTGTTTTCGAGAATTATATTGCTTGAAGGCGAAGTATTTTATATCTTCATTATTTGTATCCGATTTTGGTTTTATATTCTTTCGTTGGTGGTCGTTGTTTTGTGTTGCAGTACTACTGTGACATTCGTACCTTTCAGCTTTGTCCTTTTAATGTAGAAACAGAAAATGTGCTGCAGTAGTAGTTTCCGTATTATTAAGACACAAAGTATACCAAGATTTCTGATATTTATTTGTATTTTTTGCTCAGTGATGTCGCATGTTTTTTTGTGAATTTTTATGCTCTCTGTTACACCCGCTTTGTTTTGTTTTTAACTAAAAATTACGGCTGATAATGTATTAAAAGTAATGCTCAATGAAATAAAGAAAATTGTCAAAGTTCTTTACAATTGACAAGGAATATCTTTCAAGTTCCATCGAGTGCCACGTTCTAACTAATTGGATTATTTTCAGCACACCTTTTTCTACAGAATCGTGCAAAAATCATTTTCCCCTGCAGCCCACTCTTCAAATTATTAATGTTTAAACCTGTCAGCGTTACGCCATTTTACGTATATACGTTCGTATCCGTCGTATTATTATTGTATTACAAAGGGTTCTTACAAATATTTATGTATATTGGACTGTAGTCCGTCGAATAAGTTAATAATAAATGAATAATAATGTTTAACTAAACTGTAGACTTCGTCATAATTTCTCATAGTACTATTTGACTTTTCCTTCTAACTCGGAAACGAATAGTTTCCCCAACATGCGATTCAAATCGCTTAAAGAGCATTAAGGGGGTAGACACGTCACGTGACCTGGCCGATTCGGCAGGTCGGTATTACAGCAGATTTTTCTGCCCGGTGAACGCGAGAGGGAACTGTTTGCTATTTCCGTATTCTATTCTGAATAAGGAAATAAATTCCTTGCTGTTGCGTTGTACTTGTAAATATTTAATCGAAAGGTCTGCTGGTAGAGCAAACGTAGACAATTCATTGTACATTTTAATTACTTAAAATGTACTTATGCTACATATAATATGTTACGTTGGCCGTAAGGAGTTATAAGTGAAAAGAAAAAATAGATGAGCGGATATCCCCAGAAAACGAAGTTTATTATGTTAGGTTAGACATTTTTTATTAGCAAAACGCTGAAGCAAAACATGAAAGTTATACACTTATTATAAGATAATTAAACGTCCCACGCAGAAAGCAGTTATTGAACAAACATTATATATAAAATTGAGTTGGTGCAATAGTGACTTTAGATTGCAATTGCTTATTCGATGGTTTTTCATATGCGCTAATACACTCGCCGCTGGTATTGCGATGTTGTCATCGATTATACAGAAACAGAATTTGTTTATTTTTCATCGCATCAATATGAAAGTGACATCAATGGATTCCTCGCATTCTCCCGATTAAATTGACAGAAAAATATTTAAATCTTACAATTTTTAACGAAATAGGCTTTCAATTCTGCAAACAAATATTTCACGTAATTTCCTTAATTATGATCCGAGTCATATCATTTTTAGGGCCAATTTGATCGAGAAAGCATAAGGAATTGATTGACGTAAAGAGATTTCGTAAAGATCGGATTAGAAATTGCAAAACTTCAGATTCATCAGTGCTTAGTGCGCAACATTGTATGGCCCCGCTGGTTTCGAGCGTCGAAGCCGATGAAACTCAGCGAGACACATGATTGCTGGCGAGCATCGCGTTTGACGACTCTGGCTAAAGAATCACCTTGTACAAATGCTAAGAAACGATAGTGTGAAGTGGCGGCGCGTTTCAATTGCACATTGGCAATACCGTAGATTCTAGGGCCTATAATATTAGCTCCGCGTTACGATGTTCTTAATCAGAGTACTGCATTAATGAATTAAAATATAAATGAATTGGTAAATTAGTTAAAATTAATGAATTGTGCATGATTTTAATTACGCCTAATTTAATAGCACTTGCAAACTGAATTACTAATTGTAATTAAAAGAATACTTTTTATCGTGCAACATGAAGCATCAAGAGCATCAGAAAGTACAGTCTTCCAATTGTTGAGAAGCCTGTGGGCTCAGATTATCGGGAAAGACCTACCCACCGCACTGTTTTGCTTTCTCGCTGCGAGCGAGGACCTTCGGGCCCTAGTAGACCGCCCGTTGACAGTCGAGAGCAATAAAACCGACGAGCTAGATAAAATACCCAGTACAGAAAAATAAAATGTTCATGTTTTTGATAAGTGTTGATGAAAGTATTACCGATGAATTTTTTAGGATTTCCCGATGAAAATGATATCAAACATATATGGTGCAATTCGGTCAATTTTTAGTGAACGTAGAGTGTGTCCTAATCATGTATTCATAAGAAAAAATAACATTTCAATAGGTACATGCATGAAACTCTGAGATCAGGAATTCCGATCCAAATGGGGCATATGTAAGAACTGGCGAAATTCAACAATACTTCATCGTCTAAATTTTACAATTAAAGTATTTATTTGACGTGAATATAATAAAGTCGGTCAGCAAAGTCTTTCTCGATTTGAGTTCTGTAGAAGGCTGATTTTCCTTCGCCATCGAAAGTCCCCTCTTGTCCTTCTCGCTGGCAATCATGCGACTCGCTGAATTTCGTGGGCTTCGGCGCTCGAAACCAGTGGGGCCATACAATGTTGCGCACTAAGCAGTGACGAATCTGCAGTTATGCATTTCTAATCAGATCTTTGCGAAAGTGGCGTCAATCGATTCATCATATTTTCTCCATCAAATTGGCCCCAAAAATGATATAATTCGGACCATAATTAAGGAAATTACGCGAAAAATTTGTTTATAGAAGTGAAAGCCCGTTTCGATAAAAATAGTCCGATTTAAATTATTTTCTGTCAATATAACCGGGAGAATGCCAGAAATCCAGTGGTGTCACTTTCATATCGATGCGATGAAAAATAAACAAATTCTGCTTCTGTATAATCGATGACGCATCGCCGAGCAACGGCGATCTCGCGCGGCTCGGGCCACGAAGGTTTTTGTCGGCATTCGAGCTTCTAAGGTCGTATTCAGATACATATTGTGGAAAAATATGCATCGGTGCAGCGCCGGCGAGGGATCCGAATCTCAACAATGCCGAACAGTTGACGGTTGTAGGAGGAGGAGAGGGGAGGAGCGGTCGCGTGGCGGACGCGAGCAGGGAGAACACAGAAAAGGACGATCTTTGAAAGAAGTCGTATCCGAGCGTCCATATTAGTTTGATTGTACCGATTGTAGTTTGAGTAATTTCGAGGGGAAAATAAAGATCGTCTACAATATATTGGCCGGTGAGTTTCGTGAGGAGTTTTCTCCCACCATACCGCTGTCCTGCCTCGGTGCTCCTTTTCTCAACGTTTTCTGACTCGCTCTCGCCTTCGTAGAACAAGAGTGGGCCAGAAGTGGTAGAGATTGCGGCAAGCACCTGACGTGTAGGCCAACCGAGTTCTGAGCGTAGAAATACAAACATCAGAATAGGTGTGCGTTAGCTCCGAAAAATTCAGAAGTTTTATGGTCAGAACATTCATTCTTTTTCGACAGCTTCATCTCATATTGGTCTACGCATAACTTCGTAACCTTAGAGCATATAGTAGGTATACATGGAGGTCTTATCGCCTCTTGTCTCCTGTGGATCCAATTGCCGACCAACATCGTGCGAGAGAGAAAGACATCGTGCGAGCGAGAGAATCTATACTTCACTCTCTCGCACCAGTTCGCACGATGTCTTTCTCTCTCGCACCATGTTGGCCACAGTTTCAAGCAGAGGTCCCTATTTCACGTGTATTTACATACACGTGTACACGTGTAGTAAACGTATCCGAACTTCAATCCGTGTAATTTTTAATACACGGATACCCGTGGATTTCTGTTCACGGATACCCGTGTAGTTCTGTTCACGGATATTCGTGTAGTTCTGTTCACGGACGACATGAACGTTGTCATGCCGACTTGACAACAAAGTATGTATTTCTATTTATAGTTGATTGTACGAGGCGGTATTTGGCGACCATGCATCCGTGTACTTATAATCCGTGTACACGTGAATTAAGAACACGGATTTTTAATTCCTTAATACACGTTACACGTGTCCCGTGTACACGTGTATTTAGATACACGTGAAAAGCCACGACCTCTAGTTTCAAGCTTTCGATGAGACCTCCAAGTATATATGCTCTAAGTTCGTAACGCACACAACTATTACGCTAAGAATAACCCCGCCATACCCTTCGGGGGCCCAGCAACTCCAACTGACAAATCCACGATCGTCAGATGGTGGTGGCTGATTTCTCCTGGATCGCTGTTGACCGGCCAATATATCTGAATACGACCTTAGGATAATGATATAATGAAAGAAGAAAAATTATTCGAAGCCCAAGATGAAAGGCCTTCGAATAAACAATGGAAACTAATAAATACCCGAACCTATATAGAACTTTAGATTTAGGGTACACACCCCTCCCCCAAACCTCGTGTCGATCAGCCACTGGGGCCATTCGGAAGTATATCCTTTTATTTAAATAATGCCCATCTCTGCATAGGACCGTAAAAAATTACAAAAAAATCAGGGAGTCAACTGTTGACCGGTTTGGAGACTTTTCCTTGTTATATGTTTTATTCAATAGTCGGAAGAATAATAATAAGAGCAATAATTGCAAATAATTGCTGTAACTTCCACATTCTGAAAATATAATATCAGTAAATTAATATTTCCAGTATTAGTAAAAAAGTTCCAATCTCTCTTTTTTTTACTTTAAATAATGTGGCCATATAATTATAACATAAATTCGACAGCGATTTCAAGTGATGTATGTGTCACGGTAAAGGCGTTAGTTTAGTAAATGTATACAGTTCCCAGCAGTTCCTAGTAAATGTATGCCTAAAATGCATATAACCTAACCTCTAATCGGACGAAAATGCATACATTGGCTGCATCACGCTTTTACTGTGGCACATGTATCCAGCTAACGCTTCAGTTTTGCTATTATTCCACGCTGGCAGTCCTCCCGAGTAGGCGCCATCTCGTATCAACTAGCTGAACTAAATTTGTCACGTGACTTGCTCTGCTTATCGCCAATATGGCGGAACTCGTATTTGGGAAAGCAGTCACGGGAATACGTTGTTTGTCCTTATATGAGCACATTTTGGGCTGGGTGAAGTCTCATTCGAAAGAGGAAGGTTCGATACAGCCCGCTCTGGTCATCGTTTGAGTCACAAAACTCTTTTTTTTTTTTTCGACTTTTGCTCTACTTTCAACACTCATATTATTAGATATTAACACAATCTTGTCGAACCATGACCAGAGCGGGCTGCATCAGACCTTCCTCTTTCGAGTGAGACCTCACCCAGCTCAAAATCTGCTCATATAAGGACAAACAACGTATTCCCGCAAACCCATGTTTCGGGCCAGATTATGTCGGTATACAGATCGCTGTTTTACCCGTGTCTACCCCCTTAAATAAGGTACCAAATAAACAGAATTACATTTTTTTATGACAAATAAGTTAAAAAAATTTGAAAAATAAATAAATAAATAAATATAAACAATAGTAAATTATACATCATTAGAAAGGGAAGATTTTTTCCTGTTTTTTTGGCGCAAATTTCATTCCGATATCTTTTATAGTTTAAAATTTATACATGAATGTCCCCTATTACCCTATCCCGACCACTGTGCGCAGGTAGAATGATGCGGGCGCATTCAGATTGAGACCGAATCATCATGTGTATCAAATGTATACGCTATTATAAAAGTATACGCATACATGTATCGTCGTCCTTTTGGCCCTCCTACGTACAGGGTGTCCTGAAGTACGTGGGACCCATTTTGCAGATGGCTTTAGTATTTCACAATAATATAAAAAAATTGATAAAAATTCTACGTTCATGTCCTATTTTATCTTCTTCGCGAGTTACAGCAAATTCTGTGTTGTAATCATTTTTTTGCCACACGAAGTTGCGGGGGCGGATTTTGGGATTTAGGGCCCCAAGCTACCAATATTCTAATAGAGTACTTCAGTCTATGTCTAAGGGCCTTAGGGCCTTAGGGCAGCGCTGTCCAAGGTCGCTCCCGCGGGAACTTGGTGTTCTCCCACTCTCGTCCGCGTTGTCAGGGATACCGCGCGACGCTAACCGCGAAGACGCTAACCCGGCTAGCCCGTCATGGCAACCTTCTTAGCGACGCGCGGTCTCCTTGTCAACGGAAGGCACGCTGTGCGAGAGAAAGATTGGAAGGGGAAGCAGGCGCGTGAGGGGCCGCTACGCTGGACAGCGCTGCCTTAGGGCTTTAGGGCCTTAAGGCCCCGGTTTTGCCCTGGTCTTCTCTAAATACAGTCCTGCAAGAGGTAGTAGGGGGGCACGTTTAGCGGCCAGTACCCAGCAGGGTGTCGGGTAAGACCCCGCTGAGTGACTTCACACCAAGTCACTATAGCTCGTATAGGCACTACCCCTACAGCACATTTGTTGCCGAAATGTCTCAGTTACGTTGCGGTTTAATATCTGAAACATTGCACGGAATATTGCCGAAAAGTTGCAAGTAAATTGCTATATCCGCCCCTGTGCAACATTGCAGGATATATTTCTGCAACATTTCTGAGTTTTTACAGCAATGTTCGCGCAACATTTCTGAGATTTGACAGCAATGTTCGCGCAACATTTCTGAGATTTTACAGCAATGGTTAAGCAACGTTTCGGGCAGTAGGGCCAAAAATAAAAATAACGGTATTTTATTAATTATACATATAATATCGGACGTGTCTCCGAGGGTTGCGACGACATGAATGTGTGCAGAATCATAGTAGTATAACGTCCGTGTATCTTTATTAAACAGAAAATTATTTTACCCCAGGGAGATTCGAACCCGCGACCCGTAGCACCGTAAACGAACACTATACCGCTTCAGCTAGAACTGTTGATTGAGAACAATACTTACGTATTCGAACTTATACTCCTACCGTGCAACACATTAAACTCAAATTATTTAAAAACAAAGATTCGTTTTGACAAACTCCATTACATCTCCCTAATCGCGGAGTCGGATATTTCACAACAAATTCATTTCGACGCTTGATATTGTATTAAGTTGATGCATATTCTGTTATGAAATATCCTGCGTAGTACAAGAAAATAATGCTTTTTTTTTTAGTTTTTAGCGCATTTTTAATACAAACGTTTAACATAATTTTTTTTTATATATTTTAGGGACACGCGTGTCCCTACCATTGACATTTAATTTATTATGCGTAATGAAAAAGTTCGGTATTGTCGAGTGAAAATTTCTAAGTCCCGATTTATTGCGGATTCATTGCCGAAATGTTGCTGATAAGTTGCGAGACCTCGCAACGTATGAGCAAGATTTCGGCAATGAATCCGCAATAAATCCAGAATTACGCGGAACGATCCTGAAATGTCGACACGCAGAATACAGTCTAAGATTCCACAGGCTATATATAACAGGCCGAGGGAATATATGCGATCGTGGACAATATCTGACATAAATAATTAATACAATTATTTAATTAACACTATAGAGTTTAAACAAATTCATTAACCATATACAGCAACAAAAGATACTTGTATAAATGCACAATGTTGCAGGAATATTGCAATGCAACCTGCAACCAAATAGCAATATTGTAATGTACTGCAACGTGTGTGCAACGTTCCTGCAACAAAGTGTGCTGTAGGGGTATATGTATGTCACAACACGAGTAAGCACACACAAATCGGTAGTTGGGTGAGGTTAGATAGGTTTAGCGGCCGTCCGTGGGGGGGGGGGGGGGAACTTTTGAAAGATTTACACAGTTTTGTATCTTAAATCTCTCAAAAGTTGCTAAACCGATCTAACCCCAACCAACTACCGATCGGAGATCGGTAATTATTTACTTTAGCGATTCCTCACCGATTTTGATGAAATTTGGAAATGTTGTAAAACTCCACATTTTGAACAACTTTTTCCTATACATGTTACCGCCGCCCGGTCTTAGTTTCAGAGATATTCGCAAAAATATTTTTTAAATTTCTTGCTGTGGTGTTATAATTTGGGTTAGTTTTGAGTTAGGACCTTGAAATATGTTGTCAAGGTCATCATTCCGAACAACTTTATTGGTTGGGGCTGGATTAGCGCGGTTTTAATTTTTTTTACATTTTTTTATGTATTGCATTGAGTTATTTAGTCTAGTTTTACGAAACCACGTATAAGTATCTCTCAGTTTAATATTTTTTGTCTAAAGCCAGTTTCAGTAACAGAAAATGCGATTATTTTGATATTACTCGAATATTTTAATGTAATTCAGATTTTTTTTATATTTTTCCTAAACTGAAAGCAACATTCATAGCTTGGGTCAAAGTTTCTTTTGTTTAATCACCCTCTTCGTGAACATTTTTGGTGTAATGATTTATAATTATATGAACTATAAAAATATACTACACCAAAGAAAAAAAGAATAAATGATTTTCTCAATTGGAATAAATAACATAATATAATATATAGCAATTAATCTAGCATTATAATAATTTATTATATACTAGCTGACCCGTTACCCGGTTTCACCCGGGAATTATTTATGATGAAATGAAAAAGCCCAAAAGAAAAAATAAATAGCCTATCATCTAATCTAGGGCGTATGTAATGCATATTCAAAATTTCATTGAAATCCATTCAGCCGTTTAGGCGTGAAAGAAGGGCAAACAAACAGACTATGTTTCACTTTTATATATTAGTAGGGATAAAGTAGTAAATCATAAATTAGTATTTTAAAAAATCTTTATTTTTAATATAAGTAAGGTGTTTTAAAGCAAATATATTCTACTTTTGTTAACAGCACATCGAATATTTTAGATGAACTTCGCATAAATCTTTGTGTATAAGATTTCAAGGTCGTCTGGACTTTCATTCACCGGGTTTCAAAACACGTAGCGGAATCTTGAAATGTTTTAAATCCGATGCTTCTATGTATAATTACTTACATAATACTACAAAACATTATCAATATTATTACCTATACTATTCTTCTAATTTTCAGAAATTTACATTTCAGATTTCTAAAATAGAGGTTAGAGCTTTTGCCAAAAGTCACAGATGCACACAGTTACGCTGTGAGATCGAATTTTCTAGTTTGCCAAGACGGTTACAAATAACTGATTCACACCATTAACCCATACGAAAATACTACACTAACATTGTCAACTTGCAAGTAAAATCGTTACACAAATAAACAAGCATTATATAACGAGTTAGGAAAATAGAAAATGAATTACTTGAAGTTTACAGAGTTCCCAAAAATTTATAGCCATCGCTTCGTTTACTATTTAATTAAATCAAAGCAAAATTTTCCGTTAATTAATCGAAAAATGGGTAATGAAAATTTTTATTTATTATTTGAGGATTAAGATGACCCGAGTTCTTCGAGTAACAAATGAAAATAAAATATCTTTTATTCAATTTTTTTATGTAGATAACTTTTTCATCTAGATCAGCGAAGGTCAGTTGGAGTCATTTGGGAGCCCGAGCCCCATCAATGACTGGGATTCTTGGGGGCCCCAGTGATCGCTGCCACTGTGGCTCCTAAATGTGCGTCTCCACCAACGTTCGCGAACTGTTCACGGAACCAGCGGCGCTGGCCGTGATGGACACCCCGTTTCTCGTTAGATCATCGAAGTTAAGCATCACGGAGCGGGTACTGGGGAAGGATGGGTGACCACATTTTTCTCCCGGGACGACGCTCGCTGCTGGGACCCGAGGGAGAGGAGAGGAAAAAAGATAGGACTATTATAGTTCGTTGGGCTATATAAGCGATATGCTTGAAATGCCATCCTGCTAATCACACAGGAAAACAGAAACAGAAACTGTTCACGAACAGTATGGGAATTGAAGTTCCTAGGATTCGTCTGTTCGCGAACTGTTCGCTGGTGAGAACGCACCTTTACACGAGCAATGGTTATAAAAAGTTTGCGAACAACTTGCGAGGATTGTTTGCGAACTGTTCGCTGGTGACGACCCACCTTAAGGGGGAACACCACTGTGACGGCCGGAAAAATGAGCCCATTTTTAAGATTTTTTTAAGGAATAACTTACAGTTTTATTATAAAATTGTTATTACCTATCTTTAGAACAATGTCTTAAGAGACTATAAAAAAAAGTAATAGAAAAACATGCATAGATTTCCATATACAGTTAATCTCCTACACCCCTCACAAGTCGCTTATCGAAACGATATCTCTGGAACGGCAACTTTGAAATCAAATTTTTTTTTTTTAATATAATCGGTATGAGTGTAGTTTCCGTTGTGCGTACCGATTTTTTAATCGAAAACATATTTTTTGAAATACGCTCGAAAAACTATCCATTTTTTTGCCGATTTTCGAAACTTTTTCTTCCCAAGCGCACCATTTTTACAAAAATAATTTTTTTTAAAAATCGGTACGCACAACGGAAACTACACTCATACCGATTATATTAAAAAAAAAAAATTTGATTTCAGAGTTGCCGTTCCAGAGATATCGTTTCGATAAGCGACCTATGTTTTTCTTGTGAGGGGTGTAGGAGATTAACTGTATATGGAAATCTATGCATGTTTTTCTATTACTTTTTTTTTTATAGTCTCTTGAGACATTGTTCTAAAGATAGGTAATAACAATTTTATAATAAAACTGTAAGTTATTCCTTAAAAAAATCTTAAAAATGGGCTCATTTTTCCGGCCGTCACAGTGGTGTTCCCCCTTAAGAGGGTCAGTTATTTCAGCCTATGCGTACGGGTATGAGGCTGAACCGCACACTACTACAGTTTTCCCTATCTGTTGCGCGCCCACGTTACCCATTGGCTTTCGAGCTCCCCTTCCGCGCGGCTCTGGTAAACATCATGGGGCCCGGGCTCCCAAATGACTCCAACTGGCCTTCGCTGATCTAGATAATAACCCTGTTGTATAATAAGTAGCAAAGTTAGGTACAAAGTTCTTGAGCGTCGATGTAACAACACTTTGATCTTACAATTACACAAATCTATGATAGTGGAGTATTAAAAAGAAGTTAGAGATTTTTTGTAACAACTTTAGTATGAATTTTAAGAACTCATTATTCTTATAACTTAATTGTCGTTGCGTGTTATGTTTTTAACGTTTTAGATCATTTGGTATGTGACAGAAACAGTAAATTTGAAAAATTGATATTTTTTTTGGTTTTGTACGAGAATTGCATTTTCATATTTAATAAAACTGTAATTTAATAGAAATGAGAAAGAGCGGACGCATGCTTGTTTTTCATGTTACGTCATTGCCGATAAAGAGGTTAATAATAGACTGTATTTTATACATGATAAACGACATGGAAACTAAATTTATTTCCACGCGTACAAATTGAGTACAGGAATAATGATAACACACTTGTATAGTATTTAGTTTTATTTCAGTCTTTTCAAATTGCTATTTGTTAATCAAAGCACCGACTTTATTCATGAATAACATTGTTATTTTCTATTACCTCAAATCATTCTGTCACTATTTGCAAAAAATTATTGTGTCTTTGTTTAATTATCTTGCTTTCGTAAATATTTGTTCGACTAACAAACGAAATAATCTCTTAAAAATGATATAATAATTAAGTAATCCTTTAAAATAAAACGGCGACACATCAATATTATATATGTTTTTCCTGCACCCAAAATCATAAGTTTCATTATTTCTAACCAAGAACATAGTACCTACCACGACTTTTTCTAAATCAGAATCATAATTTCTACAATTTTTCTTTAAATAAAAATTGCAATATCCATCATTCTTCCTCGACTAAAAATTCTAACATCCATATTTTTTTCCTAACCTAAAATCAAAAATTTTCTAATTCCCCACAATTTTTCCCACCAATCCAAGTCATAGTTCTCATAACTTTTCCTTAAATCAGAATCAGAGTTTCCATAACTTTCCTTGATATAAAAATTATAATTTCTATAATTTTTTCAACATCAAGAACGCGATCAATATAATTTCTAATCTTACGAGGAGGAACGCGAAGTGCAGTGTACTTCCATCTATATGTGTAGAAAAGAATCAGCGACTAGAACAGGTGGTAGGTATAGGTACCGGGAATTAGATATGAATCAGAATGTGAACAGTGAATTGTATTATTATACAAAGTGAGCCATTGAGACGTGTCGTTACCCGGCCTTGAGCGTAATACTGCGCCGGGCACATTGAATTAACGCGTGCCATAGAACTGGCTCGATAAGTCTGGCATAGCTCGCGATATCGACTTCTACCGTCGGGCTTGGATCCAAATTTCGTCATGATTCTATTCGATGCACATTTAATGGTGTAACCGGAGTTCAATGATCCATTTCATAACAGCAGGATCACCCAGTTCGGGCTTTAAGGCGGGTTCACACACCCATACAGCACACCTCGTTGCAGCAGTATTGCAGGGACGTTGCTGCAATATTACGTTGTTGCAGGTTGCATTGCAATATTGTAGGAACGTTCCTGCAATATTGTCGTGCATTATTGGAGTGGCAATGATCCTACAATATTGCAGCAATATTGCAATTTCGTTGCCGTGCAATGTTCCGTTGGCAACGATGGTACAATATTGCTGCAATATTGTACGATCGTTGCCGTGCAATGTTCCATTGGCAACGATCCTGCAATATTGCTGCAATATTGCGCCCACATCGTCCTGCAATGTTCCAGTGGCAACAGTCCTACAATATTTCTGCAATATTGGGCGCACATCGTCGTGCAATGTTCCAGTGGCAACGATCCTACAATATTGCAAGAACGTTGCCGTGCAATGTTCCATTGGCAACGATCCTACAATATTTCTGCAATATTGCGCGCACATCGACGTGCAATGTTCCAGTGGCAACGGTCCTACAATATTTCTGCAATATTGCGCGCACATCGTCGTGCAATACTGTAGTGAAAACTTGTGGAAACATTACAACAATATTCTGAAGCAACTATGACTTTGTCAAAATTTTTCGAAATATGTACATGACGTGGAGTGGATTCTACGGCGTGTTTCATTTAACTGGATACGCACCGCAATATTGCCGAAGAGTTGCAGGATCATTGCCACAATTTTTCCGTTTCGTTGCAGAATCATTTCCGGAACGTTGCAGGACTACATATTCGTAATGTTGCCGCGACTTTGCAAAAATACACACCTGCAATATTGCGAAGGCGGACATAGGACTGAACCTGCAACGTCTCTGCAATGTTATGTTGCAACATTGCCATCTTGCACCGCATCATTGCAGAGACGTTGCTGCAATGTTATGGTGCTGTGTGGGCATATGAGTTCCGTGACGGTTCAATGCCGCCAGTGTCGGTAATAAAAAATATCGTTTCCCTACTTCGGAATGAATCAGTTACTGACACTAACACAAAGATAACACTGATACTGATGGCAATGAACCGTTACGGATCTGATAAGTGTGAATCCGCCTTTACCTACCATTCCATAACCTTAAAATTGCCTCAACAATGCCAGACGGAACAGTGAGAACACTGGAATTTAAACGTAGGTAGTTGAAAATTTCACTTTAGGAGGCTTCGATTCATCAAACTGAATCAAAAACTCCTCGCCCGAATACTATTATTCGATTATTCGTGTAGGTTGAAAAAATCGAGTATAGGAATGCGTCAATAAATTTTTTCAAATAGTCCAATTCGTTGTAATCTATTCAAATTTTGCGACGTAATTGAAACGATCGATAAGCTAAAAAGTACCCAGTACTTGTGTTCCGTCTTATGTGACAAATGCGGGTTCAGATCGGCGCGCAAATTCCTTTGGTATTTTCCGACCGGTAAGTTCTTATTTCCGAGAAACGCTTCGGGAATATCTAGGCGCCGTATTTTTAAACTTCGGTCTTAACAATATGCTGGTTTTCCTTAAACAGTTTATTGCTCCGGCGACAGGTGGTACCGTCGTCGCCCACTGTTATGAGCTGCCTGTTTCTATTGAGTTGTTCGGCTACCAAACTACTTAGATTTGCTGATGACTCCAATGCCTTATCCAGAGGTACATACAAGGTGTGCGTCACGGCAGACACGCACAGTGGGCCGGATTCACATAGTTTGCGCCATTTGGGTCTTTTTTTTAAGATATCGGAATGAAATTTACGCCAAAAAATAGGAAAAAATTATTCCTTTCTAATGATGTATAATTTAATTTTTTATTTATTTATTTATTTATTTATTTTTAAAAAATTTTAACTAATTTTTGATAAAAAAAATTTTAATTGTGTTTATTTGGTACCTTATTTAATGCCCTTTTCAGTGCTTTAAATGGAATGTTCGGGAAACTTTTCATTTCCAAGTTATAAGCAAAAATCGAATAATAAATGAATGCAACCAAATATCGCTTTGTTGAAATTAAAGACCAATCTTTTGCGCTAAACATCATCTTCTATTAGTAATTAATGTAAATAATGTATTGAAAAATAATTCTGAATATAGTGAAGAAATTTGCGATGTTTTTTAAATTTGACAAGGAATATCTTTCAACTCCCAACGAATCCCAACTTCTAACCAATTGGAATATTTTCAGTACACCTTCCTCTACATGATTATGTAAAAACCACATCCTACTTCGTCCTACTTTACAAATTATTACTGTTTAAAGCGCGTCGCGTCCGATATCGGGACTCCGCGAGACACGCAGACACTCTCCTAAGGATTTGTTTAGATTATAGGCAATTGAAATTGTTTATGCTATGGTGCAGATAAGCCTTGGACGAAGTCCTAGATTTTCTGCCTGCAGTCAGTTGAAACAGTACTATCAGAGACTGCACAGTGTGACATTCAAAGCATTTTTACATAATATTTGTACATTACGCTCTAGGTTTCTTTAGTTTTATACAATTTTAGTTTTGCCTTGTATAGTTTATATTTAGTGTGCATAATATATATATGTTTATCTTATATTTATTTAAGTTTATCAGTGAAGTTCATCAGTGAAGTTTATATTTAAGTTTTGTTTTCTTACATTTATATTACAGTTCATTTTACACATATTTGGTAAGTACGAAAGCTCTTACACATTTTCTTGGGTATTTTATAGCATTCAACCGCATTCCGCATTTCCTTTTTTTTATTCAGATATTAGTTATTTAACGATAATGGAGGCTTTCCGCACACACCAAGACTTGTTCTTCACACTAAAAGATTCGTCCAAAGCCCTGAATGACTATGTATTTTTACATCAAATTATATGTGAGAAAATCGTTATTTCGTCACAAAGTTCAGACGCACTAAAAACCAGGTTACAAAGATTTGTTGGTAAATTAAAGCAGAAATGGGTCCAATCTCGCTATATAGAAACCAAATTCCTTAAAAGTCATGCGGAATGGTTAGCAAAAGATTTCATATATCCAAGTGAAATATTAGCACAAATCCCGTCTACAAGTTCAAAAAATCCTGCAGTGAGGCCGAAATTATCTGTTGTAGAAATTTATAAAGGGAAAAAATCATATTCTAATTCGAGCAGAAGTGAAAAACTACGAAGAAGTCAATCTTTAGTAAACAATTTTTCCTTGGAAGAATTACTGAATGCAGTAAAAATGAGTTATAGAAAACGTGGAATGCATAAACAATCACGCTTTCTTCAATATCTACAAGATAATGAAAATAATAAGAATATTGAAACTCCGTTTAAAAAGAAGTGTGCGTCAAAAGGAAAAAATTTTACACCAGAAAAAGCTTTAAGCATATTTATTACCGCTGATCTTTCAAAATTTCAATATATAAGTATTAGAAATGAATCAATTAAGTGTAATAACAACCAGTGGCCATCGTACTTTCAGTTACGCAAAGAAAAAAGTAATTGTTACCCATCAAAGAATACAATTCAAATCACCGTAAACTATGCGAAAGTAGAACTACAAAGCTTGTTAGACCACACAACATCAAGAATATTAAAAAATGTAGGGAAATTGACAGAAAACACCAAATTAGTACTTACATGTAAGTGGGGTTGTGATGGTGCTTCGGGGCAACCAAGGTACAAGCAATTACAAACGGATTTTTCAAGAAACGAGGATAGCGTTTTTGTTTCAAGCTTGGTGCCTTTAAGATTACACGATAAATTAACTTGCAAAGACTTATGGGTAAATCCTTGGCCATCATCACCATGGTATTGTCGGCCAATGAAATTTGAATTTGTAAAAGAAACGGACGAAATAGTAAACCAGGAAATAAGTCGGGTTAATGATGAAATTCGCAATTTAAAACCATTTGAAATAAATAATGTAGAAATAGAATATGTCATGGCTCTGACAATGGTGGACAACAAAATATGCAATGTCATAACAAATACAAAATCCGCAATGCGTTGCTATATTTGTAATGCCAAACCAACAGAAATGAACAATTTAGATCTTGTAAATTCTAAACTTTGCAACAATAGTAATTATTCGTTTGGAATTTCGTCACTCCACGCTTGGATTCGATGTTTAGAATGTTTGTTACATGTCGCATATAACATGCCGTTTAAAAACTGGGCAGCAAATACACCACAAAGAAAGAAACTCCACAATGAGAGAAAGGAGGAGATTCAACGAAAGTTCAAAGACAAAATGGGTTTGTTAGTTGATATGGTGAAACAAGGATGGGGTTCATCTAATGATGGAAACACTGCAAGGCGATTCTTTTCCAATGCCCAGCTTTCAGCAGAAATAACAGGAATCGATGTAAAATTAATTAAACGTTTTCACATCATTCTACAAGTAATCTCCTCTCCACATAAAATAAATCTTGAGAAATTCAAAGAATACACCCTGACTACAGCAAGATATTTTGTCCATGACTATGGGTGGTATTATATGCCAGCCTCCGTACATAAGCTATTGATACATGGTGATGAAATAATAAAGCATGCACTGCTTCCGATTGGTCAATTATCAGAAGAAGCTCAAGAAACAAAACACAAAGATTTTAAAAAATTTAGGGCCAAGAATACTCGAAAACATTCCAGAATTGCTACAAATGAAGACATATTTCATAGATTATTATTAACGTCAGACCCATATATATCGACCTTAAGAATAAAATCATACAAGAAGAAAGTTAAACCACTAGATCCTGAAGCTACAGAGCTGATACTGAAATAAAATCAAGAAACTCACAACCTGTTACTTACAACACGAATTGGTAAGATTAGTCAAATTACTTTTTATGTTTAATAGTACCTATTGAGAGTGAGAATATAATTTTAGGCGAAGGCTTATCTGGACCATAGCATAAACAATTTCATGTGCCTATAATCTAAACAAATCCTTAGGAGAGTGTCTGCGTGTCTCGCGGAGTCCCGATATCGGACGCGACGCGCTTTAAACAGTAATAATTTGTAAAGTAGGACGAAGTAGGATGTGGTTTTTACATAATCATGTAGAGGAAGGTGTACTGAAAATATTCCAATTGGTTAGAAGTTGGGATTCGTTGGGAGTTGAAAGATATTCCTTGTCAAATTTAAAAAACATCGCAAATTTCTTCACTATATTCAGAATTATTTTTCAATACATTATTTACATTAATTACTAATAGAAGATGATGTTTAGCGCAAATGATTGGTCTTTAATTTCAACAAAGCGATATTTGGTTGCATTCATTTATTATTCGATTTTTGCTTATAACTTGGAAATGAAAAGTTTCCCGAACATTCCATTTAAAGCACTGAAAAGGGCATTAAATAAGGTACCAAATAAACACAATTAAAATTTTTTTTATCAAAAATTAGTTAAAATTTTTTAAAAATAAATAAATAAATAAATAAATAAAAAATTAAATTATACATCATTAGAAAGGAATAATTTTTTCCTATTTTTTGGCGTAAATTTCATTCCGATATCTTAAAAAAAAGACCCAAATGGCGCAAACTATGTGAATCCGGCCCACTGTGACACGCCACCGTGGATGCCCCACCGTGGACGCGTCAGCCTCCATGTACCCCACCACCACAAAAAGGGAAACACACGCATAGATCCCCCAAAGAAAGCCGGGACAATATGTACATAATTCGGAATGCAGAATAACAGCTATTTTCCCGAGGATTCTCTTGTCCGACTGATACTATAATAGTGTATTTAAAGGCACCTTCCGGTCAAAACACTAAAAAAAATATTTAGCATATTTTCATTCAGGTAAAATTTTACAAGAAATTCCTAACGGCACAGATTTTACAGGCAGTTAAGGAGTTATACCTAGTCAGGCGGCCGAAAAGAGCCGAATGTTTGCTCACCGCAAGACCAAATTTTTAAAAAGGCTTCTTGGATGTGGACTGTTACTTTATTATAAACGTAAATATTTTTCTACGAAAAAATTACCAAATGTTCTTTAAATGTTGCTCTTTCAAGTGCAAAAAGTTCTGTTAAAATATATGCTTCCGATTTTTAAAAAAAAATTCACAAATATTCGCCTCTTTTCAGCCGCCTGACTAGGTATAACCCCTTAAACTTGGTCAACAGTGTGACGGGCTTAAAAATAAGTCTTCTTTGAAACTGGATTGTGTCGCAGGTATAATAGATAGAAATGTGATTTTTCTTCTAATTAATAATACATTTATTGAATTAAAAAAAGGGTCAATTTTTATTTTAATGGAATAAACACATGGAAAATAGGGCGCTCACGGGCAAGTTAGTACATTTTTCTCCAAACAATTTTTCACGCACTATCGCCCCTGTAAAAATGCAACTCTTGACCTGAATTGATTTTCATACACTCAATTTTTTTGCGGAGACTTTTGTGCAAAAAACCCATTTTTCAGGAGCCTATCGTTTAAACAGGTGGCAATCACGTCTAATTAATTGTTTCTTAACAATGTTGTGTAATTATTGTGTAATTAAGGAATTTCTTTGGTTCTTTTATTTTGGATGATATTGTCTGGAGTTATCACGAAGATAGTCCAGGCCTTTTGTTTTCACAGCGATGCAGCATATCATCAAAGGCAGGAGTGATAAAAAATGAAATAATTTTTTTTTATACTTTACATTTGTAGCAGAATACAATGCAAACACTTTTACACCCTTACATTGTAGGTATACTTTTTTTCTAGAAAAAATCAGAAAAGTCACCTATGTTTTCGCGGGATTTGGCCGGGAAGTGCCCTTAAGTTGATATTAAGTGTTTTCAAGTTTCTATTTGTTATAATAAAGTGTGTTAATTGGGCCTGATGGTGTTGATTTTACTTCACAACACCACCGTAGACTCACGGGACAATACGGTCGCAAACCGCGACATCAACTTGGTCAATTTTTTGGGAACCAGTTTTTTCTCTACTTTGTCGAGACGAGGAGAGGGTTCCTCCTCCACCGATGAATTCGCAAAGGGCAGGTCCCATCTCCTACAGGAAAACGCGACCAATTAGATTTTTGGTACGCCTCCCAAAAAATCCACTTTCTGAACTTTGAAGAAGATAGACTCCAGCGAGTCGATTCATTCCCGCCAAGGTCGCCATTCCCGTCGCGAGCAGCAAAGCATGCGAAACGGCCATTTTAGTCACGGACATTGTACGGACTCCAACGAGTCGATTCATTCTCGTCGCGATATTCAATGAGTCGATTCGTTCTCGTCGCGGTCATCATTCGGATCACATCTATTTAGATTCTCGTCGCGTTCATCGAACTAAAAACATCACATGGACTCCAACCAGTCGACTCATTCTCGGCGCGATAGTCAAAGAGTCTATTACCATTGGAACTATAACGAGTTGAAACATTAGTAATTAATAGTTCATAGTTTCGTACGGTCTATCATTCGAGACACACTAATTTGAATTATTCGTTACGGTCAACGTATAGTGCCTATACGAGCTATAGTGACTTAGGTGTGAAGTCACTCAGTGGGGTCTTACCCGACACCCTGCTGGGTTCTGGCCGCTAAACGTGCCCCCTAGTACCTTTTGCAAGACTGTATTTAGAGAAGACCAGGACAAAACCGGGGCCTAGGGGCCGGGGCCTCAAGGCCCCGGTTTTGTCCTGGTCTTAGGGCCTTAGGGCCCCGGTTTTGTCCTGGTCTTAGGGCCTTAGAGCCCCGGTTTTGTCCTGGTCTTAGGGCCTTAGGGCCCCGGTTTTGTCCTGGTCTTAGGGCCTTAGGGCCCCGGTTTTGTCCTGGTCTTAGGGCCTTAGGGCCCCGGTTTTGTCCTGGTCTTAGGGCCCCGGTTTTGTCCTGGTCTTAGGGCCCCGGTTTTGTCCTGGTCTTAGGGCCTTAGGGCCCCGGTTTTGTCCTGGTCTTAGGGCCTTAGGGCCCCGGTTTTGTCCTGGTCTTAGGGCCTTAGGGCCCCGGTTTTGTCCTGGTCTTAGGGCCTTAGGGCCCCGGTTTTGTCCTGGTCTTAGGGCCCCGGTTTTTTCCTGGTCTTAGGGCCCCGGTTTTGTCCTGGTCTTAGGGCCTTAGGGCCCCGGTTTTGTCCTGGTTTTCTCTAAATACAGTCCTGCAAGAGATAGTAGGGGGGCACGTTTAGCGGCCAGTACCCAGCAGGGTGTCGGGTAAGACCACGCTGAGTGACTTCACACCTAAGTCACTATAGCTCGTATAGGCACTATACGGACTACAGTCACACCTTCAAGTCAGTTCTAACAAGTTATTGCCTTCCGTCAATTAATACGAAGTCTATCACACCAATAAGGCCCAGGTGGCCAACGTTCTGGAACACCCTGTATACATAGCAGAATTACAAATAAATTTACGCGCGTGTGGTATGAATATATATACCAATAGATTTGGAATAAAATGCTCGTCATTCTTTGTCAATACCTAAATTGGAATCAGTTGTAAATTTTGTTAGCAACAAAATGTACACTTTGGACACTTTGTTTGCACCGTGTTATCGTACATAAAAAACCATGAAACTTTCCAACTTGAAGTTTTCACGTATCTCCTCTGGTTTTCGAGATAGCACTTCTGGGTCGAAACTTTGGGGGGTGGTTTCACCCCTTAAAGTCGCGTCTCCGCCGATAAAAAAAATACGTGTCTCCTATTTTTGCCTCCTCAACAAACGTACGAAGTTCCATTACAATCAGAGGGGGACGCTTCAGTGCCTTTCCTTGTTAGACTTGCGCATGACCCCAACATCTCATGAAATGCTGCACGGTTTGTGGCGCAGTAGAAGCGCCACCGTGGTCGCGTCACCCTGTACTCCACCACCAAAAATGGGTACATATAATAGGACCCCAAGACGGGAGCAGAGTTAGTTCCAAAAACCCGTTAATACAAGCAATACTTATTTTTCAAGTCAGCAGTAGTTCTCGCGCTGTAGAGTGTCTGAGGATCCTCATGCCCTTCCTGATTGGTATGTGTATTCTATTCTTTTAAGTTTTATTGTTATAATAAAGTGTAATAACTGAGCCTGAGGGCTTCCACTTCACCTCATAACAGCATAAACCTGTCACCATTTGATTGCCGGAGTTGTATAAAACTTAGCTTGTTTCATTTGAATAGATAGTCAAGCAGCTTTAACTCAAGACGCATTGTAAAAGCTACGGAGTAAGTGTCACGTTTGACACACTTGTTTTATAAAAAGACACCCTAGTTTTTTTGTAAACTAGGAGCACGTTGATTTATAGATGTAACTGGCCTTGAAGATCATGGAGCTTGAAGGCAATCGTTCTTCATCCTACTTTTTAGGTGCACATGAATTATTCGCTGCTAGAGTTTACGAACAGCCTGCAAGTGACAAGTCCGGGTGAAAATACGTTTACAGTGCTGTTGATACTGCATATCTTATATTCTTTGTTATTTACTTGAGAACAGGTATCTCGATCCATAAATCTGACGTATTATTGTTCTACTTTAGCAACATGTATTATTAACCATACAACTTGAGAACATGTTATTACCTATACCATTTATAATTATTTTCCAACTTGCTTGCCAGTTGTATTATTATCATTAAAAACACGTGATAAGGATTCCTTATGTCTCATGAAAACGAGGATTTCAGCTATTTCATATTATCCACATTGCGAGATATAAAATAAAATAATATTTTAAACAGTGAGTTATTAGACAAGCAATTGAATTTGTTTGCACGCTCTATCATTTTTTAATTGTCACAATGACTGAGCAGAATTTCTGAGCATGTTTATTGAACAATGATCATTCAACACATCGTCTTTGTGTTCATTAGGTGGGCCACAATTCAGAGTTGTAATTTAAAAGACGTCTTCATCATCTTCTTCTTTGTCCCTCCCCGTTTTATCAGACTTCTCTTATTAAAATTTCGTACATTAATTGCTAATAATACAGCTTATAAAATTATTAAAAGCATTCACCTGATATGGAAATTGTTTATATGCTAAATGTAGGAGGATTTTATATCAATTAACGCGAAGGAAAATATTGTTATTTAATAACAGAAAAGGAATTATGCATATAAATATAATCAATAACTATTCGAACAAATTATTCTAATTTGGTAACTATTCCACTACTTTTACTATTTTGTAGTTGACGCAAGTTTTTTACGCTCGAGATGATGTGAGCAGCATGTTGTCCTAGGACCTACTTAGATCGCTGAACATCTGTCGAAGCCACTTATGACGTCACACGAAGAAAGTATGATGGTAACATCGAAAGCTATTTTATTTCTACAATTTCTGCTTTTACACATAATTCGAGGATTTCGGAAACAATAAATATTGTATTTAGGATGCAAAAATTTAGTAGGATACCGTTTTAACTAAACTACGTACCTACATATATGCACTAGAAAACTAATTCCACTAAAACTAAATAAGAAACCTGCCACCTTTAATTACAAGGTGTTCTTAACAAATATTTACCGAATCAAATGTGTAAATTCACCCTTCAGAGCAGTGATATTTCTTTTTTACACCATATACGTACATAATAATAATAATACCAATTAGAGCTATTCTTTTGGCCCGGGTATCCGGGTACCCGGGTACTCGGGTACCCGGTGAGACCCCGGGTAGACAAAAATTACCCGGGTACCCGTAGAATACCCGACTACCCGGGTACCCGTGCGATACCCGGGTAAATGATCATCGATTTGACAGCCGATCTTCTTTCGACTTCCGATCATTTTCGGCTAACCTCAGTAATGAACGGAATAAACGTCAAGCAATTGAATGTGTGTGTGCACGTTAAGATTATGAATATTATGATAAAATGTTTAATTGCTTGAAGTTTATTCCGTTCATTACTGATGTTAGCCGAAAATGATCGAAAGTCGAAAGACGATCGGCTGTCAAATCGAAATTCTCAACTATCTCATCACATCTAATTTTTGTCTACCCGGGTAGCCGGGTAATTTTTGTTTACCCGGGTAGTCGGGTAGTAAGAGCTCTAATACCAATACCAGTTTATTACACTAGAGAAAATGACGATAAGAAAGCAAAAAGTCACAGCAAAAGTAAATGAAGGAAACAGTTACGTAAAGGAAGACATTCAGCAAAAATAGATTATTTTGTTATTAAATATAGCTCTCTACATAGATGTAGTAAAGACAAAACTAGATTGTCTACAAAAATCTCATTAAAAGTAAGAATTATCAATCGCAATTTCAGGACACCAACTTTGATAGTATTTGTATCGTGCAAAAATTATTTATATCCCTTATTTTACAAATGAAGGGTAAGGAGAAAAACGGGGAATTTCCATTTTTCGTGATTTTGCGATTTATAGCAGAGTTTGTTGGTGGAAACTGGGAGAACAGAACTGTCGAATCACAAAGAATTGAGCCGTTGTTTTTGAAAGTGGTGTAAGTCCATTTTTTGGCAAAAATGAGTTAATGTTAGTTTTAGTCAGATATAGATATCCTCTTTTTATATTTATAATCACACAGTCAATGGTGTATAATATCCTCATAAATTAACCAAAAATAGTTGAACTGTAAAATGTTATCGCAGGAATGTATTTATTTTAAAGTGGTATAAGTCCATTTTTTGGAAAAAATACTTCACTATGCTAAGTGTAAAGGAGAAATGAGATTGAAATATGAATAAGCTTGTTATTAGTTATCTCAACGAAGTAATTTACTTTTCATACATGTTTATTTATAAATTCATTATAATATAACGAAGTAAGTAACTAATGAAGACATGTATGTCTTCATTTTAATATTATTCTTTACATTAAAAAATACACTTCACAAAAGCCAACTTCAATTAAAATATAAATTTAAAATCGCTATTGGCTATATTTTTCATAATATGTTATTATTGAAAGTGGTATTAGTCCATTTGTAGCTGAAAAATCGTTTATTTTCTTTAACATTTTTGTTGATTATTATTGCATAATAAAATTTAACAAGTTTATAGTTTTAAAAATATTACCCTAATTGATTAACCTATGCGAATATTTTTAAGTTGATTCAAACGCAAACCCTTAAATATCCCAATGTATGAATAAATGGACTTATACCACTTTCAAAAGCAACGGCTCAATTATAAAGTTCAAATAAAGTATACTGGTTAAAAGCAGGGGATGTCTACTGCACACTGGAATAAAATACGGAATGTCCCTACTCTTTGCATGAACATAAGCTTCTATCTAGGGTTTGTCGGTTTTTAAAAACCGGGTTTAAAAACCAGTTTTTACTTATAAATTTGTAAAATTCGAAAACCGCTTTTTAAATTTAAAAAACCGGCTTTATACATATACTAGGATTAATATGCAGAAATGAATGAATTATTTAATAAATAAAGTTAACATTTTTACTTGAAATTGCTTTGGACACAACTATATTGTAGTAGGTAACGTCTGGCTGGGTATGGGCTAGGTCTGGGTTAACAGTTTACTGTAAAACTAATCTTCATGAGTTCATATTTTCAGAAAAAAATTCTAAATGGAATAAAGATTTATAATTTGGTAAAATCTTTCAAAAGATTTTAGTTATTTTAGATTTTTTCATTTTGTTTTTTATGCAGTCTATTTTACCGCGTTTTATTTTTGTATATCCATAAATATTAAATGAACTCAAAAATTGTACGTATTGTTACGGATTCCGGTTATTTTAATTTTTTCTTTTTTTTGGGTTTTGTACCGATAGAGTATATTTTATTTTGTTATATTTTTGTAATTCCATAATATTAAGGAAACTGCACATTTTTAAAATAAGTACAAATATTTATTTACTATTTTCATTATATTTTTTTTTTGTGAATAATCGAAAACCGGTTTAACCGGTTTTTGGGGAATAATGGAATTCGGAAACCGGTTTTTCCAAAAGTCGGTTTTTTTGTAAAAACCCTACTTCTATCGTCAAGGTAAAACAAAAAATTAATTAAGAAAATTAGATTCATTGAACCTTGTTTCCTTACTGATGGACTAAAGTATTAAAACTAAATTTTCTCGATAAAGCTGCTTTGTGACATTCCTCGTTTTTCCACCTTACCCTTCAAATCGCATGAAACCTTCACGGGCGAATTTCCTTCTGTCCATTCAACCAAGGAAATCGAATTCCACGTATTAAGATCGACCTTCATTCCCGTGAGCTATTTCATAATTTAATTGTATTTATCTTCCAGATATGACGTTTTTCGAGATAGGAAAAAATTGTTGACACACTTCTGTAAGATCAATCATGTAATCGCTGCTTCGACTTACGAAATATTATCGAAATGTAGAACTTGGCCTAAAGCTCCAGATCTGCCATTGGTAATTTAAATCTGCTTCTAAATCTTCGACCAGAAGAAAGCGATTATGGCGCGTCTTGTGCGTAATTTGGAAAGCAAGCGATAAGAGATTAGATTAGAAAAGGAGTTTCTACGTTATCTTTCCCTTCTGCAACGATTCAGATATGAGAGTTGACATATCTTTCTTTTCAGAAGCATGGATGAATAACCTGACTGTGCATCTGTATAATTAGTACTAATCACTGAGCAATTACACGGGATCCATATTTTGTTGCGGTTTAAAATACATGTAAGCTAATCGCGGTCGATTTAGGTACCTACATTTACTTTGCGGTCTCACAAGGAAACCTTCCCAACCCGAAAATTCTGATTCTAATGAAACTTCTAGCGAATACGGAGCATATTGAAGTATGTAAGGAGAATTTTTTGCCGACATTCTCTTTGGAAAACACTCCATTTTTCTTTTGGTAGTGTGACAGAGCATAAAAACTGAACAATTATTCTTATATTTAAAGTTTTGTTCATGAAATTTTTAGCATGATCAGTTAAAATCGAAGTTAATTTCAACTAAATTTTATAAAATTACACTTCTTAAAATAAAATTTTTAAAGGAGTCAATTAAAATCGAAGTTAATTTAATCTAAATTTATGAAAATTTGACTCTTCAAGTAAATTTTTTTGCATGATCAGTTAAAATCGAAGTTAATTTCAACTAAATTTTATAAAATTACACTTATTAAGATAAAAATTTCAAAGTAATCAATTAAAATCGAAGTTAATTTCATCTAAATTTATGAAAATTTGACTCTACCAAGTAAATTTTTTGCATGATCAGTTAAAATCGGAATTAATTTAAACTAAATTTTATAAAATTACACTTCTTCAGATAAAAATTTCAAAGTAATCAATTAAAATCGAAGTTAATTTCATCTAAATTTATGAAAATTTGACTTTTCCAAGTAAAACTCAAGTTCATTCTATCACGAGGTTTCGTAAGAATCGGAATTTTCGGGGTGGGAACGTTTCCTTGTCAGTAGAAAAAGTCACTGTACGGCGATTATGAACTCTGACCTCCGAACTTGGGTGCACTCTAACTGCTACTGCGTTATTCGTCGAGGGCAGAGCCAACAGGCACCATAAATGCAAACGATTTTTCATAGCAATACACCTGCCCACCTCGCTCAATTTGATACAATATGATGAATTTTATTTTATCGTTTTCAGTGGCGGATTTGTACATAGGTGAAACAGGCTGCAGCCTGGGGCGGCAAATGGCGAGAGAAAGAAATTGAAAAAGGTAGCAAAATATTTTTGCCTGTAACTTTTTATTTTTTCATCGACAATAATAACATAGATTTTCGTTCTAAAATAAAAAGTCTATTTATTTTCCCTAACACCGAAAGTGAAGGGTGATCGTTAAACACAGAGGCTCGAGACAACTTTAAAAACAATTCACTTTTTTTTTTCATGTAGGAAGTTAGCAATAATTCGTGTAAGTTGTTATATTCAAATAATTGTAAAATTGTCTCCGCTCTTTTGAATTAAAATAATTGATGATATTTCACGGACAGGGCGGCAAGGCGCTTTTTAGCCTAGGGGCACCAAATCTCCAAACCCGTCCCTGCCTACTAGTTTTAATCAATTATCGTGTACTCTGACTTTTCAGTGATAATTCTTAGGAAGTCGTGATTCTATATTAAGTTTTATTTGACTTTTCGAACTGCTATATAACTCACCCCACATTTTGGCGATAAACTGTGTGAAATTTTATACTTGTGGGATTCGTTTTGCCACATAACTAAGTAACAAATTTAGTATACTCCTATACATTAATTCTTCACTGAAGACTTTATTTATAATTGGTCACCTGAAAAATACGAGGGCTGCTCCAGAAACACTGACACTCATGTTTTTAAATAAAGTGGAATGCTACTTGTTTGTTTTGACAGCAAGTTCATCTGCAAATATGTGGTAAAAATATCAAGTGGTTATATCAATTCACTGAAAAGTCATTGAAATTTCAAATTAAAATTTAGAAGGCCAGGTGGCCAATATAGAGGCCCAGGGTAGACAAGTATTTAATGTGCATATGCATATACAATACTAGGGTGGCCTTTATTTATACGTGTCGAAATTTTATTTTTGTATTTCTTTGCGCTCACCCCGTGGAACGGTGCCATTTAATAAAGAAATAGCCCTGGAAAGGTTTATTACAATCGGATAACAGGAAAGGGTGCCGACCAGGCCTTGAAGTTTAGAATTCATCAATAGTTAGGATTTAAAGAATTTCTCAAATATGGTAAGTCCTATCGAAATTTTGTTCAAGTAATATTAAAAGAGCGTTCAATTTTCTACAATTACTGTATATATAAGTTTTTCGTGCTTCCAACCCTTTTTTAGATAATAACGTTTGAATATAAAGGGGTAACATACAGGGTACTATATTCAAAAGCTATTATCTAAAAAATGGTTTGAAGCACGAAAAACTTATATATACAGTAATTGTAGAAAATTGAGTGCTCTTTTAATATTATTTAAACAAAATTTCGATAGGGCATACCATTTTTGAGAAATTCTTGAAATTCAAACTATTGATGAATCCTAACCTTTAAGGCCTGGTCGGCACACTTTCCTGTTGTCCGATTGCAATAATCTTTTACAGAGACTATTCTTTTATGAAATGGAGCCACATTAGGGGGTGAGAGCAAAAGAAATCGCAGGTTGAAAATAAGGGCCACCCTAATACAATACGCGCACAGGCGCGTGTGTGTCCAAATCTTTAGCTCTGGGTAACGCCAAAGGAAAATTTTCATGCATTAATGTAACAACTGTTATTCATTTAGGCTTGTTTAGATTGACAACACTATTTCTGTGTAAAATTTCAATAATCTGACCTTAGAATCGTGATTAGCGATATCAAGAATTCTTAGAAACACTAAAGTTCAAATTTTAAAAATTTCAGTGTATGCCATGTCGTTCACGGCCGCTGGCTATTATAGTGGCTAGCAATAAATTTTGATACTTTGCGGAACACGTTGGTTTTATATATGCATCAATTTTAAGCAAAAAGTGTACCTACAATTTCAATGAAAAAATCACAGCCCTCTAAACGTCAAGGGGACCTTCCGGTATAGAGCCCAAAAAGATAGGAATTAATTAAAGGGAAACTACTATATATAATATCATGGGACTTTTTGCATTGTATTAAGGATGTCTTAAATTATAGAAATATATTTTTTGTTTTATAATTAATCATTGCAGACGGCACTGGAGAGTCGTTAAAGTCAAAGCGGCCAAAAATTGATACAAATCGGTGGGACCTGTATCTCCAAAAGTTATTATCCGATTCGACTGAAACTTTTTATATTTTGAAGAATATACTTCTGGCCAGGGGGGGGGGGGCAGAAAAAAATACAAAATTATATTTTTTTAGAAAATAACGGCACTTGAAGTTTGAAATCACTTTTTCCCTATATTTTTCATCCTTGCAACGCCTTTAAAAATTATAAATTTTCAATTTTTTGTAATTTTTCTGGTTTCCCCCCTAACCAGAAGTATATTCTTCAAAATAAAAAAAGTTTCAGTCGAATCGGATAATAACTTTTGGAAATACAGGTCCCACCGATTTTGAGAACACTGTTTCGGGAAAAACGCGTTTAAAGTTTTACGTGAGCGCCGAGTGGCCGGTTGTGACCCATGCATTTCCCGCTACTCAAATGCCTATAACTTCGGGAATTTTACGAATTTCAACAAATCCTTTTAAACACGTATTCCTGGAAGGTTGAACGTTCGAAAAGTGAAATAAAAAAAATCGACTTTCAGACCGGAAGGTCTAAAGCAAAAAACAAAAGGGCGACTCTAAACACTTTTTTTATTTCCCACTGCAAAGAAGTGTTTGAATAGGCGGCATTTTGAAACCACAGTTGATGCTATATAAACTTTAGGGGCGGTTCTCAAGTGCTTCATTAAATCAAGCTTCCAGCACGCGTTTAAAAAGTTGTAGAACAGGTGGAACGATCAAGTGAATAAATAAATAAAGTGAATAAATCTGCGGAAGATTGATTTCGAGTAATAAACTTCGAATAAATTTTGTCTATAGGTACATTCCATTTCATAGAATGAATACATTTCGAAACGTTACTAATTGAACGCAATATTATGCTACAATACTATAATTAACAGTGGTTGGTTAAGTAATAGCGTTCCACCAACCTTCAACATTAAAGGATTGCTAAGTTAGTTATTACAATTTGTTTCATAATGCAGTTTACGCGATAGCATTTATCGTTTATCAGTATTTACATTATGGGAAATCTAACGAATACTTGTTTTCCTTAGATTAGGAAAGAAATTTTCCACAGGAGTTTAAAGAAACCGTAGTAACGACATGGGGCTTATCAGTTGTATTCAGACCAAGTTTAATACGCAGTCATGAACATCAGTATGGCGAGGAAGGTGTAAGTGTTGAGAGTTGAAGGTAGAAAGACGGAGGAAAAAAAGAAAGAAAGGAGACGTACGTTTCAATATTTGTGTCGAATATTGAAGTTGTTCCACCTCGTGTCGGTAAATTAATGCATACCAATGCGCGCGAATACTATTCGGTTGTTTCACGCAGCGTGAGCCACTCACACTATTTATACGGCGAACTTTCAGTTGTGCTCGCGGGGGTCGAGAGTCGAGAGCACGGACTGGCCTAACGAAGCTGCAGTTAATCAGGAATGTGTCCGTCCACCTCATACGTGCAACATATTTTACTCATTGAAGTAATAAGTAATTACCAAAGAAATGTTGAAAGAAATTTTGCTAGGAGAATGGAACAAAATAAGCCAGATTTGCACAAAAGATTAGTTGAATTTATGCTTAATAGATTAAAGTTTATAATAAAATCGCAGGGATATTATAAGAATATTAACTTATTTTAATTACGTTTGTATAAATTGAATATTGAATTTCGGCGAATATATTTTTGCACGATCTTTGCTACTACCGCGGATAATACTTTTTTACGCACAACGGAAACTACACTCATATATGTAGTTTATAACGAAAAAAAAATGAAATTTGATTTCGGATCTGCTGTTCAATAGTTTCACATTCGACCAGCTCGCGTGGGTGGGTCTAGAATATTAATTAATATATTAAAATTTATAGATGTTCTTCTATTTATTTTATTTTGTATAGTCTCTTAAGGCAGGATACCACCTTCGCACTTAAAAAAAATTGAAAATTTTTTTTGTTCTCAAAGTACTCTTTCAAGTGTATAGAATCGAAATTCATTCATTAGAAAGGTGACCGGAACCTTTTTCTTGTGTAAAAACCGGATTGGAACAGATATATAAATCTATATAAAACTTTAAACGCGTTTTTCTCGAAACGATGTTTTCCAAATCGGCGTGTCAGATTACTCCTATAATTTTCATCCGATTGACTTGAAACTTTGCACAATTCTTCCCCGTGGTGTAATCTAACGATGTACGTAGGACTTTTGCTGTAGCGTTGTTATTTTTCTTTTGGTGCGCAATTTTATAAACTTCTTTAAACTTTTTTACCCTAAAAAAATTGACCTTTTTGTTCAAATGGCCGCCATTTTCTTAAAAATCGAAATTTCGTAAAATCCCTACGTACAGCATTAAAAAATATTGTTGCCAATAGGAACATTCTTTGGTTTTTTTTCTAAGAGCCACGTACAAAGCGGAATTTGACACGCCGTCTAACGATGTTCCTCCAAAGGAGTGTATTTTGGCGCCACCTACAAGAGATTATTTTTCACTTTTTCAGTTTCAAAAAATGTGTAATTACAGATTAAAGTTACATTAATGAATGACTGAAACCGATTTTGTTTCTGCGCATTCTTTGTATGCAAAAAAAATTCATGAAAAACGCCTCCAAAATCGCAGTCAAAGGTGGTATCCTGCCTTAAGACAGCGTACTAAAGGTGGGTAATAAATTTTTTTTATGAAAACTGTAAATTATTCCTGAAAAAAGATTCTTAAAAATGGCTTAGTACTTTTCCGGCCGATACAGTAGTGTTCCCCCTTAAGGTCTGATCGGCACCCTTTCCTGGTGTCTGATTGCAATAAACTTTTTCAGGGATTATCTTCTTATGAAATTGAATCATTCTAGGGGGTGAGAGCAAAGAAGTACGAAACAAAAAATCCAGACGTACAAAGAAGGTCCACCGTAATATGTGGGTATAGGTATGTATGAGAAGGGGCAGTGGATTCGTAACATTTATATTAATGTGAATTAGAATTGTGAGTTCTTATTTTGAAATCGATTTAAATGTAAAATATGTTATATATACGGTGGACAGATACTTCTGTGAGTAAGTGTATACCATTTCAATTTTTGAAAGCCTTTCAAATAGAAACATCCATTTGTAATCCTATGGATGGACATTATAATAGAAAGGCAATTGAGGCATTTGATGGAAAAAGGGCACATACACCAAAATGCCATTTCAACAAAATTGGTTTCAAAGTTTTCATTGTCGATCACGCTACGTAACAAAACAGCATCCAGCTAACCCAACGCGAGAGAAGTAATGTCCTTGGTATATTATATATATAACATATACCTCAGTCGATTTAAATGATTTAAGAAAAAAGGGTGCATATGCCTATGTGCCCTTTTTCCATCAAATGCCTCAATTGCATATGCATGGAAAATAATTCATGAAAAATGAAATCTTAATTGCACTTTTCCACATTTAAAGAAGAAAAAATATTTATTAATGGCAACCTTTCGGTTCCTTTTTTTCTTTATTTTGCAACATGCTACCAGTGTGGCGCACCAAAAAATTATGATGCAGTAGCGATAATTTCTTCGGGATTCAAAGCAACCTACTGTTGATCGCGTTTCACACGATCTTAGTAAATGAATGTTAACTGCCGAAGAAACTATATTCAGCGATACTTACTACTAAACATATTGGAATTAGGGCTGGGACTATTCGAATAATTTAATATTCGAATATTTTACAAGTATTCGAATGCTACGAATAAACTTCGAATATTTGTGTATTCGAATGCTACGAATAAACTTCGAATATTTGAGTATTCGAATGTTATTATTCGAATGTTATTATTCGAATATTTCAGTATTCGAATATTTCAGTATTCGAATATTTCAGTCTTCGAATAATTTAATATTCGAATATTTTACAAGTATTCGAATGCTACGAATAAACTTCGAATATTTGTGTATTCGAATGCTACCAATAAACTTCGAATATTTGAGTATTCGAATGTTATTATTCGAATATTTCAGTATTCGAATATTTCAGTCTTCGAATATTTCAGTATTCGAATATTTCAGTATTCGAATATTTCAGTCTTCGAATATTTCAGTATTCGAATATTTCAGTCTTCGAATATTTCAGTATTCGAATATTTCAGTCTTCGAATATTTCAGTATTCGAATATTTCAGTATTCGAATATTTCAGTATTCGAATATTTCAGTATTCGAATATTTCACTATTCGAATATTTCAGTATTCGAATATTTCACTATTCGAATATTTCAGTATTCGAATATTTCACTATTCGAATATTTCAGTATTCGAATATTTCAGTATTCGAATATTTCAGTATTCGAATATTTCAGTATTCGAATATTTCTGTATTCGAATATTTCAGTATTCGAATACTGACCTACTTCAACATATCCGATCGACTTGAAACTTTGCACACATACATAGTTCAATTTTGGGTCAAAATTAACTTACAAGATTTCACCCTGACAAACTAATGAACTCATAACTGAAACTAAATAAAGGCTTGTAAAAAAATGAACCTAAAGAACTTGATTTATAATTCACACCATACTATTCGAATACATCAGTATTCGAATACTTAAATATGCGAATAGTATTTGAATACTTGGATATTCGAATTGTATTCGCCAAATAATTGAGCAACTGAAGTATTCGAATATTCGAATACCGAAAAATTCGACAAATAGTCCCAGCCCTAATTGGAATTAGTGGTCGTGAGAATGCCCTTTCCGGTGAATACGCAGGTATCTCAAGTTCATTCAATACCTAGGAGCACATTCACATGAAACACTGAGAGTTGCCTCCACAAAATTTTACTATTATGGGTCAAAGCGGACCCTGTGTTCGGCATCGACTGCCAGGTTGCCCGTTAACCAAGGGTTAATTTACTATTAACCTTCGCCTGACGTTTACAGATTAAAACCCATTCAAAATATCAAGCTAAGATATGTATATTATTTGTTATTTATTACTAGAGGAAGTGCAGCATATTTGGAATACTGTTGGTAATTTGGAATACCGAAGTATCTAATAAACTACTAACGTTATCTAATTTGTAACACCGTAGACAATAGGGGCTAATGATCTGTTAAGAAATGACATTTGTGGATGAACCGCCATTTTCACATTTTCGACTTAATCTGCAGTGTAAGAAAACGTCAAACTGCAAAACTTTTTCAGCAAGTATCCAATCGTTCCAATCGTGGTTAAAATATGTCCAAACATTAGAGTTAAACACTTAATCTACTCATTTGCGCGTTCCTTCTATGGTTCCGTGTCAGTTTTGCGATAATTTCGAGAATACAAAGTGCGACATGAAATTTTATCTTTCAATGCCATGTTGCTAATTCGGAATACCGAAGGTGAAGATAATTCGGAATATTCCAAAGCTTAGCGATGCGTGTGTTTCACGGGTAACTGCTACCACCGCGTCGGTTTGGGCCAGCGCTATCAATTTAGGTATATTTACCTAAGATTGTTTCTATACTGTAATTTTTCAGTCTGATAAGATCACAAAGGAAATAATTTTGTTATCTACACGTTTTTTTTTCAGCTTATAAAGCGAAGTGATTGAAATGCCGGTATTCCGAATTACCTGCAGCTTAACGAAATCGACACTTCCTGTCATTTTTCATTTAGACCAAAGTTCTACTTCTTGTTTTTTATTATTACTGACAGTTTGAAATATAAAAGTTTATTAGTTTCCCTATGATATTATGCAGTTTTATTCGTTCCCATTCTCTGCCGTAATTTTTTATTCGTCTTAAACAAACTGGTATTCCAAATATACTGCACTTCCTCTACCACTTCTTCAAGAAAAATCACAATTATTACATCAAGAGTGATATTATGTTATCGGTCAAAAATGGATCCAGTATCCGCCATATCGTGGTTCATCGGAAAACTACTGTCGTCTGAAGACACAAATGTAATGGGAAGAAACAAATTCTCAACATTTTCGAAAGAAAGTGCGTACTTCGAAATTCCTTTCGGAGTCTTAGCGGGAGGAAGAGGTCAGAAGATAACAGTATAATGACTCTTTTAATTCTTCTTCTCTATATCTTCTATATTCAGCTGACTAAATAGCTCCCATTAGAAGAGATTTTCACCTTGCGAAGAGGAATTTCTTAATTAATTTTCTGCACCACACGACTTCGTGTAATTAAAGTTATCAAACGTTGACACCAATTAGAGCCCTTACGATACGCTATTGCGTCACGGTGTGGCAAATGTGCGCGTGGAAGCTACGAAACAATCTCACGTATCGATCCGACGGCAGTGTGACGTTGGGAACAGCTGAGTTCCGATTGTGAGTGCTAGCTATATGTATAATCCCATTCCTGCTGTAACGATTGTTTTCATTGAGAAACTTGTTTATTTTTATAGCACGCTCTCAGTAACATTTAATTCTCAAGTGGCCCGATGGTTAAAAATAATTAAATTAAAACTTCGAGAAACATGGGCCATCGGATAAATTCGAGAAGCCTTTTGAATAGTAATTTCATACTTTGAATAAAAAGGACAAATGAAGAACCTGTCAGGTTTCCAAAATAGAATTATTTATTCAAACTTCTGACTACTGGAATTCTCAAGTAAATGAAACGTTCCGTCGTTAACACGTCTAATGGTTGGGTAAAGGTAACAAAGTAGATAATAATGTTTAGTGTTATCGTTGCAATTGCATTTCAAAATTACTATCGCAATTTAAAGAAAGTCCTTCGTGACAGAAGTCATGTTTTTAAAAAATAGGTATCAAAGTTATGAATTACTGACGATTAGAAGATGAAAAAGAATGGCATGTGTCTGTGTTTTGTTTCTAGAACGGAACGTGAAACAAACCGTAGTTTCAAGGCAGTTTCAATAATAACGGCGTCGCTGAAACGAGGTGAGCATTACTCACGACCTGCAAATTTTATTACGAAATACTCCTGAATGCACAACACGCTGTGGTATCGTTGAATGAAAATTAAGCGCCGTGAAATAAGCGGAACAAAAATTATATATAGTTTTATTAGTGCTTCACTGTAATATATAGATAAAAGGATTCGTAAAAATATTAAAAATATTCAGTTACAATGCTTCTGAAATGTCTAACGAAACTATTATTATTGTTGCGGAAGACACAAAACTTCAATTTATCAATAGTGTGTGGTAAGTAATACACCTAGTAGCACAAAATATTGAATGCACATACATCCAATATTAAAAAGAGGTTCAATCTCTTTTTGATATTTAAATATACATAGAATATTTATTCTCGATTAAGAAGCAAATATTTTTTCCAAATATACTGGAAATATTCATTTTATATTATGAAACAAATATATTTTTTCAAATATACAGTAAATATTTATTTAATGGTAATATTTTCTGAATCTCTACTTTACATTTATTAAATATTAATTTTACATTTCCTGAATATTTATTTCACATTTCCTGAATATTTACTTTACCTTTTTTAAATATATATTTTACATTCCCTGAATATTTATTTTGGAATTCTGAATATTAAATTCACATTTCTAGAATATTTTCTTTACATTTTCTAAATATTTATTTTATATTCCACGAATATTTAGTTCATATTTTCCAAACATTCATTTCCCATTTTCAATATGTGTATATAATATTTGGAATCATCATTTTTTTCATATTAAAAAGTGTGGCTAAAAAGATATTTTTTTAATATTTGGAAAAATATTTAACCAATATTTTGTGCTACTAGGGGATCTATTATTGGAATAATGAATCCTCTTATGATAATTACTCTCTAAAAATTGTTTTACACTTTTTCAAAGTTTAACTATTTCCGAATATCTCCCTCGAAAACGACCAATAAGTCTACGGCCGCGATATTTCATTTAATATTACAGAAAGCACCTATTTAGATTTTTGAAAAAAGTGCTTTGCATTTTCCACGACGATTTACTACTTTCGTTGTACCAGCGTGACATAACTCGAAAATTATGGAGGTCAGAGCGGCATTAAGACTGTCGTATTACCTAGGCACATTTGTTTTCGCAAGTCATCGTTGTATAAACGTGAATAACAGTTATTTTTTTGCAATATCAAACTGAATATTACTACCTTGCACTGCCTTGACCCTTCTTGAGGGAGATATTCGTAAGTAGGTACTTAATTCTGAACAAAAAAAAATATATAAAAAAATATCCATTTTCTTCGACCTTACACGGTCATTGTCCCTTTCAAAGGAACGTTATGAATTTCTGAAGGAATTACCGTTAAGGAACTAGTTTCTGATCAGTTTAGAAGGTTTCCCGCTTTAATATTTATTTTTAACCTAATAAAACATTAAACCATAGACTTTTTTTATACTAAAAGTTGAATTAATGTTTAAACTTCAAGGAAAAATTTTAAAAAGTTGAAAATAAATATATAATTTAAATACTTATAAGGTATGGAATAATAAGGTGACTAGGAACTAGTTTTTAATCATCTAAAACTAACAATACTAACTGCTTTCACAGACAACACATATATTTTTGAATTATCAATTTTTATGTTAGTAATTATTTCAAACAATTATTTATTGACATAAACTCAAAAGAACGATTTATTTCATGAACTGATCAAAAATTAGTGCCTGATCAAGAACTAGTTCCTTAACGGTATGTCTTCGAAGTTTCCAAGAAGAAAGTACCATAGAAAGTAACATTCTGATAAAAGTAAATGTCGCCTCCTATCACCGCACCGCACTTCCTAAAACACTGAAACGCAACCGTTCGTCATAACAGCCCACGTGAGCGTACTCGTCTTACGGATGTCAAAACTCCATTAAGGGGTTAGCTCGCCTCAGGAGGTAGAAAATGTATCGATTCTTTGGGAATTTATTTCAGAAAGTACATGCATATTTTTATGCAATGGTTTTTATATTCAAATGAGAGACACTTTAACAGATTATTATATTACGTTTTGGTATAAAAATATTTATTTATTGCACAATTACAACTGGTTTCCCGGAAGCTGTTTTTAGAAACACGTTTTGCGGTGACCAACATTATTCGGAACTGGGCTATCTGAAATCAAAAAACGAAGAAGATTTAGTTAGTACAATAGTTTATCTAGTCTTTAATCGTTCCGTTTTATAAAATATTAATCTGGGACAAAATGGCAGATGTTTTAAGTTAAATGATCGATTTTCGTAGAAAAAAACACTGATTTCTCATCAAAAACATCTGCCATTTTGTCCCAGATTAATATTTTATAAAACGGAACGATTAAAGACTAGATAAACTATTGTACTAACTAAATCTTCTTCGTTTTTTGATTTCAGATAGCCCAGTTCCGAATAATGTTGGTCACCGCAAAACGTGTTTCTAAAAACAGCTTCCGGGAAACCAGTTGTAATAAATAAATATTTTTATACCAAAACATAATATAATAATCTGTTAAAGTGTCTCTCATTTGAATATAAAAAAACATTGCATAAAAATATGCATGTACTTTCTGAAATAAATTCCCAAAGAATCGATACATTTTCTACCTCCTGAGGGGAGCTAACCCCTTAAACGCGTTTCGATATGCTAGAAAGCGGTATCGATCTTTCGCATTAAAAGCATTGTTAAGATTGGGACAGCTGATCCATCACTTTTACGATCGCCCATGAAAGCAAAGCCAACGAAGAAGGTATCGAAGACTGCGGGAACCGTAGCGCGCAATTTCTTTACATACCGCGGAAAACGCGCGTCAGCGGAATTCATATTTCTGACAGGCAAGTACCTTAACTGGTCCTTAAGGGGACCTTCCGGTCTAAAAGTCGATTTTTTTTATTTCATTTTTCGAACGTTAAAGCTGCTAGGAATACGTGTTTAAAAGGATTTGTTGAAATTCGTAAAAGTCCCAAAGTTATAGGCATTTGAGTAGCGGCGAATGCATGGGTCACAGCCGGCCACTCGGCGCTCACGTGAAACTGTAAACGCGTTTTTCCCGAAACAGTGTTCTCAAAATCGGTGGGACCTGTATTTCCAAAAGTTATTATCCGATTCGACTGAAACTTTTTTTATTTTGAAGAATATTCTTCTGGTTATATGGGGAACCAGAAAAATTACAAAAAATTGAAAATTTATAATTTTTAAAGGCGCTGCAAGGATGAAAAATATAGGGAAAAAGTGATTTCAAACTTCAAGTGCCGTTATTTTCTAAAAAAATATAATTTTTGTATTTTTTTCTGGTTCCCCCCCCCTAGTCAGAAGTATATTCTTCAAAATAAAAAAGTTTCAGTCGAATCGGATAATAACTTTTGGAGATACAGGTCCCACCGATTTGGATCAATTTTCTGAAGCCCTGACTTTAACGACTCATAGCCACCCATAGCCACATTCATATAGTTTAAGAATCTCTTTTCCTTTTTGTGTTTCGGACAACCCTTAAAGTACTTTTCGTCAACGCCAGGGCCACTCGATTATTTTTCATCGCTCTCTCTGTATCTGCCATGTTTTCTTTTTCACTGTCACACAAAAATTCAGAACAATAGTTCAAGATACAATAAAACGGCCTGCCAAACCGCAAATTAATTTGTCGAACCGTATTTGTACAAAGAATTCATAGAGAATTACCTATATTGCGGCCCAACAAGGCGCAGTCCCCCTTAATAAATCATTTTCGGACACGGGTTCATATAAACTTTTTTCAACTATTCAACCTCCAGAGCACGGTATATTCATTTGGCACCAATCTGCCAGGACACTCTGTATATGTATCTATACCTCACTCGATTGGCGCGCACACGCATGACAAATGCACGTGCTTTCGTCCCTGCATTGATATGTCAATTACTGCAGTCTTGCGCATTTATCACGCGAATTGCAATTGCGCCGGGCATCGTAGCTCTTTAATCAACCTGATTGCATAAACATCCGTCACTGTTGTTGACAGTGTTTTGTTCAAGAAGCAAATTGAATTTTAAAGGAGCAAATAATGAAAATGTAATTGAAATGCAGGACTCTAACAATTGTATATTTGCTGTATGCCTTTGTATTCTCAAATAGATAAATATTTTACCGTTCAGGTTGGTTAGGTTAGGTTAGGTTAGGTTAGGTTAGGTTAGTTTAGTTTAGTTTAGTTTAGTTTAGGTTAGGTTAGGTATATTTTACCGTTCAGGTATTAAAAATGGGATTATAGATTTGTTATTGACAGCTCATATTAAACATGGTTCGCATGTTACTTTCTTTCAACATTTAGGGTAACTGTACTCGTAGTTGACAGTGTACCAATAGTTGGCACTTTTATTTTCAGTCACGAATAATAAGGTTTCTATTAAAAAAATGTTTTTGACTAATACGCTGTTTGAAAAAGGATTAGTCAAAAACATTTTTTTAATAGAAAACTTATTATTCGTGACTGAAAATAAAAGTGTCAACTATTGGTGCACTGTCAACTACGAGTACAGTTACCCTACTATCAGACCTGTATTTGACGAATTTACATGATCACAATGTCATAATACTTTGAAGTATTTAGAAAGCGTAACATTATTCCTAATTTCATAATTCTAATCGGCCACTATTTACCTTTTATACCGTTAATCTGATAAAAGTTTCACAGAATCTGAGAAAAGATAATGCTGGGGCAGATAAGGTATGTTTGCATCGCAAATCAATATTTCGTAAGTCAGAAGTATTTTATTTAACGTGAAACCTAATTTAGGAATAATAGCTCACAACTATTTCTTTGACAAAGAATGCTAGTATCTATATTCGAAAATATAATGGACTAGCAGTGACATGTTTTTCTTAGAATTTACTTTATTTTTCATTCAATTATGTTACGTATAAATCCGGAATTGTAAGCGCCCGTGCGCTGTGCGAGAGATGCTTTTGTATTCGCCATCTCCACTTATATAAGTGAAACCTAATATTATTTTTTATTTTATATTAAAACGTACAATTTTACTTCAACCAAAAATGATTCAGCCAGGGATTTACTCAATTAAGTGTGATTATTTAATTACATTGACAGCGAAAAAGGTGGAGAATATTGGAAAAAGATTTTGCACATCAGCATTCTATAAATATTATTGCACTGCTCTTATTAGGTACTCATCGATCGTCCAACAACAATCCAGTGTTGACCCAAAGTGAACAAAAATATACAACTGAAGTACAAAACGAGCACACCTGCTAGATAATGTGCGTTATAAAGTACTTCTGACGAGTTCGCGTCGACATTTCCGTATAAATATTCGGAATTGAATTTCACTAACATGTTTTGAATATACGAATGTTTTTGACAGCATGCTTCAATCACTAAAAGTATTATTCGATATCAGCAAAGTACCAGATCTCACAACATTAAAATATTCCCGACATAACTAAACCTATACATATCCAAATATATGCTATACTCATTCGTCACTGATAAAATTCAGCCACCTAAATTTAGTATATCCCTTCGATAAATTATAAAACGATGTAAAAATCTCAGGTCAAACCTTTTAGCTTGAAATAAAGTCCTCGTAGTCTAACATTTTAATTCCCATTTTACATCTTTGTTCGCAACAAAACAAAGAACCTCTCAAATCTGTCTGCTAAGTACAGTAGAGCGTCAATTATCCGAACCTCCATTAACCGAACGGTCGATTATCCGAAGGAGGACTTCCCCTACATATTTACAAAGTTTCATAATTTGTTTAATTCCCGGGTTCGGGATCTTCCCTTGCCAAAAGTGTGGGGGTTGAAACTTGGTAACCCGACGTACATGAAAATGGTTACTCCTACGAAAAAAACTCATAGGGCCTTTTTGTAGAGAATTCCCTAAGCTATAAATTGTATAATAACTATTTTGTCGCAAAACTGCTAGATAACGAGATATTCGCGGAAAACAGTAGTTCTTTTGCTAAACCCTTTGTAAAATTTTTAGCGGCGGTCGGATCGATGGGGACTTTTGACATATTGTTTAAAATCACCAAATAAAGGCCCATACCAAAATTTAGCTTGGTGGCAATTATGCCGTAGATTGGGCAGATTTCCGTCTAATTTCACTGGACTATAACTCCATTCAATACGTAAGTTACTGCGTCTTATCCAAGAAACACATTTTGTACAACGTGGTACTCTGTTTGGTACTTGAAAACCTAATCTAATTAAAATCATGTGAAATGTTCCACACGAGCGCAATGAAAGTCAATCATCAATTGACGCACCATCGCACATGCCTATGCAGATGTACCGCGAAACGTCACCAGAAGCAACGAAAATGTAGATCCGTCTACAGGCAAAGGAACGAGAATCACGCCGGCACTTGTCACCGAACAGGTTATGCAAATAATGTCCATTATATTGACACAACAAACACGCTCACGTAATAAGAAATTACCGAGGCAAGTTGAATGATTCGGTGATACTCCATTCAACTTCCCCTAAAATTATCACCAGATGGTTCAAATGATTCACCTTAACCCCTATAATCTATGCAAGATAAAAGGATGTAGCGCGCAGCTTAACAACTTCAAAATTGTCTCCACGTATTTATTTGGCAAAATAGATCAAATCCTTGACAGCAGAGGCAACGAAAAATCAAAAACCAAGGTTATCGTCGAGCAGTCATAGATCGTGATCTTTGACCCTGTCACTGAGGCGTCGTCGGCGACGACATCGACGATCCGCCGGGTTATTACACGAATGCCCCAAACGTCATTCGGAGACTGTTTAGCGAGGACTTCAAGACGTCCTTTATTTTCAAATTCGACATGGTCGCCGGTACACGTTACAAAGAACAGAAACACCTCAAAACATGCTCGCTACTTAGGTACTCTGTCTCCAGTAGAGACCAATTATGAGTTCTTTTCAGCGTTTCCAGCGTTTTGTTTATGCGTCTTTCCAGAGACACAAATGCGACGCAATTGAAGCCAAGTTCGTTCGACTTCGTCCCATCACGAATGGGGACTCCTGTCTCACTGGCGATGACCAAAAATTCAACGACTGCGCAATCAATCTGCGGGCTGCGGCGCAACGATCAGGGTGGTTCAGTCGCAATAAACACGCAAGGGGATCACGTCGCGGGCGCACAGTGCGCAAGGGTTCGCACGGGTTGCGGCAGGGACCGCGAGCAAGGATCCGTTTGAATTCCGTAACACAGCCGCCGACGAATGGGTTCAGGTATCTGGGGCCAGTTTCGTCCGTCACCTCGCGCAGGCACGGAATGTTTTCGCGATAATTAATTGCCGCACCGTTTTCCGCCGCGGGAGCACGGTTATCGCGGGTTTAACGAAGCTTGCCGCGCCGTACGCAACGCGACAGGACGAAACGGCACGGAAATCTGACGAGTTTCAGTCAGTAATTCGAGTACTTACAAAATGTGACGCGCCCGGGACGCACTGAGCCAGACCCCGTCCGGCTGAAGTCTAAGCCGCACTGAAATCCTGGAGCATGATGGGTTGCTCCCGCTGGCACACACGCGTTCGACCTCTACGGAAATAGAGACAGACACGATTGGTAGCCAACTTGCGCCTGCTCGTATCACATGCGCGGTTCGTGCGGAGGCCAGACGGTGGCGCCATCTAGCCGGCCCCCAGAGCGAGGTGTTACCAGCGGCGATGGGTTGCGAGTTTCGGGGCAACCCGGGTGGTAACGCTTCGAATGCATGACGAATGGTACGAAGAGAGGGAAGGTGAAAATGAGGAGAGGAAGTGACTCGATACTGTGGAACGAACGGAACAGACATGCGAAAGGTACAATACAAAAAGTAAAAAGCAGCCGTAAGAACGATCAACGACAAGGAACCATACGAAAGAATAAGAGATGGAAAATATGATGAAAGACGCTGCATTATGGGACGGAATATTATTAACGTCTTTTATTGCAAAAATATAACAGAGGGCAATAAACGGAGGGTAAACATCGACAAAAGCACAGGCGAAGTTCAGTCCGAGACTGTTTTACAACATAACCTAAATATGAAGGCAGCGCACAGTTTGATACGTGGACAAAAATTGAAAAATCAAATATTTTGCAGGGTGATATTTATCATCCAATATTTACATCAAAATGTTCAGGAATCGAGTTCAGTTATGGTTGCTAGGTTACCGTAGTTGTTTACGATGTTATTTACCATCTTAACCTGGAATTTAAGGACTTCAAGCGTCACTGGAAATTCATACGCGGTAGAGTTACTTTCTATTTTTTAGTTAGACCTTAAGAATATTTATTATTCTTGGCTCACTTTATTAACCATGGATTCTAGTATTATGGGTATGTGTGCTTCAAAATTATTGTTTAGGCTTGTGGCTTCACTGATCATTAGAAAACTTCTTAGTCCCGAGAATGAAAATTTTATTTCAACCGACTTTTTAAAAAATACGTAACGAAACGTATTCGTGATTTTTTTATATCTAGTTCCCCTAACTTTATACTTTATGATAATAACGCGCTTTTCTGCTACTACCTGCGATTATTTGGGAAATACATTTTTTTAGGAGGAAATGTGCACATCAAGAAATCTAATGTCTTATTATTAAACTATTATTAAACTAAATTAACAGATATTATTATTAAAAGTTTATAGTAACAATGCATTACATTAACGTATTTAGAGTCTTCTTCTTTTTTAGTCTAAATAAGCTTATGTATGTAAAATATATTTTAATGAAAAAATTCTAACTTCAAATGCACGTGATAAACATAATTTGACAAAAAAATTGTTTGAACAAAAGTTAGTCAGTATTCAGTTGACAACAAATTGCAGAAGTAAATATTGATAAAAAACTTTTTATTCGATCAAAAATCGAGATCACCTCAATTTTTTTGAATGCAAGTGTATATTTTTTCTACACCAATCGATGCATCTATATATTCTGGTTAAAAAAGTATTGGAGTGTATAGGTCGAAAACTGATTAGTTCCGAAGATTTTTGTCCCGACTTTCCATTGATTCAACGCTCTGTGCATAGGGATTGCACATTTACCGACATTTTCAATTACCGGTAATTCGGTAAAATTTTCAATCAAAACCGGTTTACCGATAATTTACCGGTATTTTTTAAGGTATTGAAAATTTAAGAGTTAACATTACAAAAAAAACTTTTTTTGAACTCTAGTCGAGCATTATAATAAATATATGCAAATAAAACTATTCTGAATATAAAATATGAAATAAGATAACACAAAATAGATATATTTGTGTAACTATTGACAATACTTATTAATATGGATCTTCACCACGAAAACAATGAAAAGAATCTTATCTTACATACATAATTAAATATTTTTTATTTAACAATTTTTTTTAACAAATAAGCACGCAAAAAACATAATTTGTCCAAACTTTGGTCTCCTGATCGCGATCTAATTTTTGTACAAAATAATCCAGCCACGGATAAAGCACTCTCAGATTCTACACTTGTTGGTCGGATAGTCGTTAAGAAATCATATGCCATTTGTACCTATATATTTTCTCCTTACTTTTTCTACTTGAAAATAAGTCCATTTTTTTGATGACTTGATTTAGATTTTTAGTTCTCTTTTGGCTTAGAGTTGATTCTTCGTGAGATACTTCGGTTTTCGTCTTTATTAGTAATTGAAGTTTTTTTCACTGATAACGATGTGGACCGAAATAACGGACGCATATATGCCTTATATTTATGTACGTAATTTATCGAATTACCGGTAAAAATTTGACGAATTACCGGTAAAAATTTGAGGGTATTTCTCGCGATTTACCGGGAAACCGGTAAACCGGGTTACCGGTATTGCAATCCCTATCTGTGCAGCGTGCTTATTAGCAGACTGTGGTGGAAGGGATCAGGTGATAATGGGATGATTCAGATGTGGAAATGAAGAGGAGAAGAAACATTTCCTACTGGAAGTTAGAGGAAGAAAGTAAGTGCAGAATATGTAAGGGAAAGTTGAAAACATTAAAGCATTTATTAGGAGAATGAGGGAGACAAAGAGGACAGATAGAATTATAATCGAATAATTATTATAGTAATGAATAATGGACCAATAAAGCAACGGAAGGCACATAATAGCGGAAAAAGCACTGACTAAGGTAGTGTACTTGTACTATGTAGTGTACCTACTTAGAATCATGTGCAAAAACCCACTTTGTAAAATAAGAAGACATAGAAGTAAACGGTTGCTACAACTTACTAGGAACACTATTCAGTTGATAATGGAATTGCGCAGATTTTTTTATATAGATCGAAAGTAGGGGAGACCGGGGCAGATTGTTACAAAAAAAGTTTTCACAGTTTTTTCTCGAAAGTGTTTCCCTCAATCAGGAAATAATTTGCGTGATTTACTACTTACATATGTGGTGAACTAATTGCGTGAAAGTACGTGACAAAATCTTGGACACTTAGACATCTAGCTTCATCTTAAAAAAATCTGAACCTTTGTTACAATCTGCCCCAGTCCGGGGTAAATTGTAACACATCTGTTTTACTTATTTAAATACAAATATGAACACAAATAAACATTTCTAACAAATATAAATGAAAACACAGATCATTATTAAACATTTGATATACATGAGGTAAGCAATCATTGCCTATTCATCTGATTCTATCAAAATCTTCTTCTGTGCTTTCTTTACTTTTGCCTTCATACTATTTTTTCTATTTTTTGGATTCGTCTAGAGCATATTTTTCCGGTGTGTTAGCAAATAGCTTGCTTTATCACCATTTGGAGCGGAGTAAGTATAGTAACATGTTACAATTTACCCCGAGGTCGAATTTTTGCGTTTTATCTCAGCAAACGAGAAACTAAACATCAAATCACTAAAATGCGTACACATAACAATAAACCAATGTGTACTGATTCGTTTGCGACAAAGAAACAAAAATTCAAACGGTTCCTAATGACGGTTAATTGAAATAAAAGTGCTAAGACAACATTTACTTACCTGCTCTAAATACTAAAATTCTGGGCTATTACCACAAAATGAAAATAATACATAACGCTCGTTTGTGTCACTAAAACCGACGGTGCTAATATCGTCAAGCAGCTCTCGCATGCTGTGGGTTACCAGATTTGTCGTTCAAAAGATTTTACTTATGTTACAATTTACCCCGTGTTACAACCTGCCCCGGTCTCCCCTAATGGGCCACTCCACGCGATGTCGGACACTTTTCGGAGTAACATTTCGGATTTTGGTGCAACTTGGATATGTTGTAGTCTTTAGGGGTGTATAAACTTATCTCGAAGGATTTTTCGATTTGTCAAAAATTGTGGATGTTACAGCTCTTTGAAATATAGTGTTTACTATTTTTCAAAAAATTATAACTGTTGAACTAATAAACTGATAAAAATGACCTTTTGGGTGCTTACAGTGCAGAGATAAGAGTACCTAATAAAAATTATTTCACTTAATAAAAACGAATATTTGACCATTTATTTAGCAATTGTTCTTAACAAATGCAATTTAAATAGTTGAAGGCACCTTTTTAAAAATTTGGAAAAAATAGGAGGATAAAGCCCTGTTTTTCCTCTTTACGGACATGTTTTGAAAAACGTGGACGTTTTAAAATTGGCCAAATGAAAATTAATTGAATGTAACGCTGCGTCGCCCAGCACCGGCTCGACTGGTCAGGCCGTGCGGTACTCGCAGCGGCCAAGCGGCTATATCTGCTATTCTTATACAGTGTTCTCGTAAATGATAAGTATTTGTAAAAAAATGAAAGAGGAAAACTTTTACTGTTTTTTATACCCAACATAATACAGTATCTCAATTTTTGGTGTTCGCAATATTTTCCTTGAAACGAGGGTGACCTTCAGTTTTTTAAATGGAATGCTATATACTTGATTACCCAAAATTAAAGTGACTATCAAGACAAATTCACCCATATGGTATACTATGACCTTCAAAGCCACACAAGGTTATAAATATATTGAAATAGTAGATTGAGTTTCTTTCTTTCATTCCTAACCTTGTGTGGCCTTGAAGGCCATAGTATACCATATGGGTGAATTTGTCTTGACAGTCACTTTCATTTTGGGTAATCAAGTATATAGCATTCCATTTAAAAAACTGAAGGTCACCCTTGTGTGAAAAGAGATTTAAAGAAAATTGTAGTACAAGAAATTTTTTAGTTTTTAGTGTATTTTGTATAAAATCGTTTATTATACATTTTTTTATATATTTTTTTATTTCCTAGTTTTTAGTGTTTGTGGATTTACATTTCACGGCTCAGTCTTCTTTACAAATATCTTTTATTGCTGTGTACAGTTTAACAGTTTGCTCGAACCTTACAGTGCGAAGTAATCGTATTAATTACTTATATCACATTGTTCGTGTTCGTATATATTCCCTCGTACGCGACCTCCAAATACATATACAGATTTCGCTCCATGACAGGAACCGCAAGAATTTGAAATCACGATGCGGACCAGCGACCCGAACGCAGCGGCTTTTTGTCGTTTTCGTAAAGAGGTCGAGTGGGTGATTTCAAGTCGATTGGATTTCTGGTTATGGGTTATATTTATTGGTGACTGGATAATTTTTTCACCCCCTTGGGGTTTTTACTCATAATTTTGTATTGTCATCCAAACTACCTACCACGCCTTCAAAGTTTCAAGACAATTGAATCGTCGGAAGTGGGTTAAAATTGAGTTTCCAGATTTGGACCAAACATACAAACAAACAGAGGATCGAAGCTGAATAAAATCGTTTAAAAACGTATTTATGTGTAAGAAAATGTATCCCTGCCAATTATGTTTTAAAATTTTAAACAATCGTGACTATAGCTAATGGGTCCAAGGCCATCGCTATAGCTCGAGGCTATCAGTACCTTCAACACCGATCAAGACTATCAAAATCTATTAATAGTATTGTAGGTTTCAATTATGTTTCGTAATTCGAAACATGACGGTGACTGAATTGATTAAAAATTCGCAGGATATTAAATTGAGCGTGCATTACTATTTATTCATGAGCCCGGCAAATGGCGAACAGTGATTGATTCATAGCGTATTTTACGAGTTATCTACCCTATATCTGTAAAATCGTAAGTGACGATTTCATTGTTTTTTATCGATTTTGCCACATTTTCTGTAACGCTGTAATGTCACGTTTTTTATAACGCTTTAAAGTGGGGATATTATAAATAATACAGATATGTGTTTGGTGTCCTTCTTTTCTACATTTATACAGATTTAATGGAATACTGTTCGAATTTAAAATTCATGTTGCGGTTTAAAATTAAAAACTAAAACATCACGGAAGTCATAGCTTTTAATCGATTATGTCACGATTTGTGAAACGCTTTAAATTGAGGTTATTTAAAAAGTGTTTGGTGTCCTTCTTTTCTACATTTGTCCAGGTTTAATGGAATACTGTTCGAATTTAAAATTCATGTTGTGTTTTAAAATAATTAAGAAAAAATCATGGATGTCATTGGTTTTAATCGTCACGTTCTTTGTAACGCTTTAAAATGGGATTATTGTAAATCATAAAGATATGTGTTTGGTGTCTTTCATTTCTACATTTATCTAAGAATTATAGATAGAGAGTAGATTAATGGAAAGCTGTACTTCCGAAAAACCCCCATGCTCCGATTGGTTGAAATTTTGAAAATAGATTCTTTTAAGTCTAAAATGATGATTTTTGACGACTCGGAAATTTTTTTTAACCATTTGAGTGTCATTCCCTATATTACCGACACGAACGGAATCGTGTGTCGAAAAGCTCCGTCCTCACCAATTTCAATGACCTTCACATATGTTGTCAACGTTATCATTCTGAACAATATTTCCCTTTAAACTTTTCGGCGGTAGGCTTTGGGTTACGAGATATTCGCAAGAAACTTTACTAAACATTAGAATTACCGAGTTTAAGGGGACATTCTACTCTCTCGGCCGAAAAATCGGCCACTTTTCGGTGATGGTTTTTATAATGAAGTAAACACTTAATGTTTTCGAATTTCTGGGGGTATATTTTACCACTCTTGAAATACAAGAAAAATCGTTGTTGTTTGTTTATTTCATTTGTTTACACAAATATTTCGCAGTGAAGTTGGCGGCATCAGAATTGCTGGCGGTTGAAATTTCGGACGACTAGATCATCGAAAATAAAAAAACCAAACATATTTTTAATTCGCTGGAGTATGGTTGTCGCGCTTACCACGAAAGAACAATTTTGGACCAAAATTATTAAAATGGCGGTCGATCGAAGTTGAAAGTACCGAAAAGGGCATTTCTTTTCTGTTTAATAGATATAAAGTGTGAGAAAATATTAAAAAATCTTAAGATATTTGTGCTAAGCGGGATAGCCACTAATGTGTAGAATAACATATTAAAATTTTTGATTAATTGGTCATGGAGTTTTTATTTTATCACAACCGCCAACCAAGAAAATGTTGTTTCGAGAAAAACGCGTTTAAAGTTTTGAGAACCAGGCCGCTGACGCTACAAATACCTATAACATTGAAAATACATCGAATTTCGCTCCAAAAATTTAGGAGGATATTGTAGAAGGTTCATTCTTCTGAATTCAGCAGAAAAAAAAAATCGAATTTTTTGAGACCGAGAGAGTAGAATGTCCCCTTAACACATACTCACATCGGTTCGCTATCATGCATTACGCGCGCGCCCCGCCCTAATCTAGCCCCAACCAATACTAATACCGTCAGCTATGAAACAGATTTCAATATATTATGCCGAAAGTTTTTCATATGTTTTTGACAACATATTATAGTCATTGAAATCAGTGAGAAGGTAGCTTTCACTATATTATGCTGAAAGTTTTTTTATTAATATCTTCAAAACTAAGGCCGAACGTCAAAAAGTTTAAAAGGAAATGTTGTTCAGAATGACGACTTTGACAACATATGTAAAGGTCATTGAAATCGGTGAAGAGGTAGCTTTTCGACAAGTTTACCAATTAAGGGGTGACGCCACCCTGAGCGCTCGAAACAGCACTAAACAATTCGAATTCTTTTTACTGATACTATGAGGTTGAAAATTATTTCTTTTCTTCTTATGTGTAGAGCATGTATTAGTGCATATATTGTATAAATACTGTGCAAAAATATTAAAAAATGACCGAGTTATTTGTTGTCCCGCGAAGCTCGTCCGCCGTTACACGCGTGACTGATATAACAAATTATAACGCCCAGGTTCGTCTGAAATGAAAAACGTGATGATTTTTGTGTTCCTTAATAAAATACCTACAATGTAGCATACGGATTTGAGAAAAAACAATTTATTGCACAAATGAGAGCAAGGTGAAGAAAATTATTCGTTTTTCACCTGACAAAACGAATTTAGAACATTTATTATATACGAATGGGTTATCGCATGAAAAAAAAAGATATGCTACATTGTAGATAATACTATTAAGAATATGCGTGCCAAGTTTGAAATCGATCGGATAAATAGTTTTGGAGATATTTGATATATCACCTTTGAAAATGTAGTTTCGAGAAAAACGCTGCGAGAAAAGCTTTACCTGCTGTGGAATATCGACATCTGCGTGTCGTTTAAAGTCTATAACTTGGCTATTTTGGGGAGTTTTTGCGTCTACCGCGACTTAAATTATTCTTAAAACTTCGCGTAATAAGAAACTGCAAAACAACAAATAATCGATTTTTCAAAACTTTCAGGGTGGCGTAACCCCTTAAGGGGGTAGACACATCACGTGACCTGGCCGATTGGGCAGGTCGGTATTACAGCAGGTTTTTTTTGCACAGAAATGGTAATACCGATAGATCGACGGCTGCCTGGTGAACGCGAGAGAGAGCTGTTTGCTATTTCCATATTCTATTCTGAATGTGGAAAGAAATTCTCAGCTGTTGCGTTGCACTTGAAAAAATTTAAACGTAAAGTCGATTTCAAGTGATGTATGTGTCACGGTAAAAGCGTTAATTTAGTTAATGTATACAGTTCCCAGCAGTTCCTAGTCAATGTATGCCTAAATTGCATATGTATAACCCAACCTCTAATCGTACGAAAATGCATACATTGACTGCATCACGCTCTTACTGTGGCACATGTATCTACCTAACGCTTCAGTTTTGCTATGTTGTTTATTGTTGTTTATTGAGTTTGAAGGCCCTAGGCTCTGAAAAGAGCCCATGGGTCCGTATGTACAGTGTAGCAGAGTGGAAAAGAATTACAGATCATATATACATGTTTTGGAAGTTTTATCCATGAACTTGAAGAGTTACGCCACGATGTCGTTAGATAGAAGGAAATGATGGATGAGTTTAAGTTCCTTGAGGTAAGGCTTTGAGAGAAAGCATTCGATGGAGAGAGGCAGTTGCCATCCATACCGACTGAGAGCGAGTATCAGCCGGCTTCCAGTTTTGCTATGATTCCACGTTGGCAGTCCTCTTGAGTAGGCGCCATCTCGAATCCACTGCCTGAACAAAATTTGTCACGTGAATTGCTCTGTTTATCGCCAATATGACGGAACTCGTATTTGGGAATGCAGTCACGAGAATACGTGATTCGTCCTTATATGAGCCGATTTTGGGCTGACAATGAGTGAGGTCTCATTCGAATGAGGTAGGTTCAATGCAACCCGCTCTGGTCATCGTTTGAGTCACAAAACTCTTTTTTTTGTCGACTTTGCTCTACTTTGGACACTGATATTATTAGATATTAACACAATCTCGTCGAACCATGGCCAGAGCGGGCTGCATGGACCTTCCTCTTTCGAATGAGACCTCACTCCGCCCAAAATCTGCTCATATAAGGACGAACAACATATTCTCCCAAACCCATGTTTCGGGCCACATTGTGGCGGTATACAGATCGCTGCATTACCGTGTCTACCCCCTTAACTTACTTCTATTTCTTAATCTACTCCTCTGCTCCTCTTCCTCTCCTCGGTCTCTCTCTCACTTTCTCTCTCCGCTCCTCCGCCTCCGCCGTCTCCCCTTCTCTTACCCTACGCTTAGCCTAGTCTTAACCTATCGCTTTCGCCTCTTATTTCTACGTTTTTCGCCCTTGCTTCCGCTCGTACCCTCCGCCTTCGACTTCCATTTCCACTCTTTCATTCCATTCCTTCTTTCGACCGTTACACCCTTCACCCCTCTCCTTTCCATCGCCTCCCACAGTATCCGCCTGTCTACCGTGTCAAACGCCGCCCGAAGGTCAACAAACAGCACCACCAGTTTGCCTTTCTTCCTTTGGATCTGCTTCCCTATCACGTGGTTTAGTACATATATGTGATCTATCGTGCTTCTCCCTTTCCTAAACCCCGCCTGATTCTCTCGAATCATCCCCTTCCCTTCCACCTCCTGCTCTAGCATCTCTACCCAGACCTTGTACAGGGTCTGCATCAAAGTTACTCCCCTGTACTCCTGTACCCGCGCCCCACCCCCTTTCTTCGCCAGCGGCATTATGATGCCCTCTCTCCATCCCTGCGGCCTCCCCTTCCCGCACTCTTCTACAGAGCTCCCACGCTAACTCAAATCCCTTCTCACCCCGTGCTTCGCATTGCCTTCCCTTCCTTCAGCTTTCTCACTATCCTCCTTACTTCCTCTTTGCTTATTCCCTCTTCCTTCCCCCTTCTCCTACCCCCCTCCCCACCCTTACTCTATTTTCCACTCCACCTAACAGCCCCATAAAATATTCCTTCCACTCCTCCTTCTTTATCCTTTCGTCCACCTTCTTCCTTTTCTTTCTTCCCCTGTTAACTATCTCCCACACCTTATTTTCCATTTTTGCTTCTGCCACCTCCCTTATCAACCTCTCCTCCTCTTTTGTCCTTTCGCACAGCTGCTTGTACTTCCCCCTCCTTCTCTTGTAATTCTCCCTCCACCCGATCCCTCCTCTCCACTTCCTTAACTCCCTTCTCACCTGCCTCTTCATCTCCCTACATTCTCTGTCCCACCACCCGTCCCCCTTCCACCCCGTCTCCCTTCCCCCGCCTCCACCCCTTTCCTCATCACCTCCTTTATCGTTTCCACCACCTTGCTCACCACCACCCCCTTCCCCTTCTATGCCCACTCCTCCCATTCCCTTATATGTCCACTCCTCCCATCCCCTTCTCAAACTCCTCCTTCATCCTCCCCGAGCCTCGTCCTCCTCCCACCTTCCTTTCCCCCCTTTTCCTGCTTCTCCCCCACTCCTCCCTCCCTCATCATCACCACCATCGGGTGATGGTCCGATTCCACCCTCTCTCCTACCTCCATCCTTTCCATCCCCTCTCTCGTCTCCTCATCCCCTAGCACATAGTCAATTACAGTTTCCCTCTTCGTCCCCTTCTATGCTCCCATTCAAAATCTCCCACCCCGTCTCTTCTACCAGCCTAATTAACTTCTTCCCATCTCTATTTATCTTCCTGTCTTTCGACTTTCTTCCCTCTCCCTCCTTCTCCTCGTCTCCTCCCTCAATCCTACTCCCCTGCACACTTGTCCTCGCGTTAAAGCCCCCCCCCCCCTATTATCACCCTCCCCACCTTTTCCTCTTCCTGCCCCTCCATCCACCTTATGATCCTTCCCAGCTTCCTCTCCATGTCCCCGTTCACGTATACCGCCACAACCGTCCATTCTTCTTCCCCCGCCTTTACTCTCCCCAGTATCAACCATTCCTCCTCTCCCTGTCCGTGGTCCTCCTTTCCTAACATCTCTTCCCTCACTCCTATCATCATGCCTCCCATCGCTCTTCCCTTCCAATTCTATCTCTTCGCTCACTGTAGGGTAGACCGGGGGCGGTAGTAACAGGGGGGCGAATGTAACACGCTAAATATCTCAAAACATATAATAGATATTAACACCAATTTTGGATATATGATGAAGAATGACATTTGGAATATACACATCCATGCCCTAAGTGTACAGATACGCAATAGACATGGATAGTGAAGAAAACAACTTTTCGATACCCTAAAGTAACTTTTCCTTACTGACTTAAAATTGTAATATAAACACTCCCTTTGCAACTATGTGCTTGTTCGATTTTTTAATCTGTAATTCGACCTTTTTTAAACTAATATTGATCGTTACTTGGCACTTTTAAGCGTCTCGTTAGTCAAAATTTATAATTTAAGTTCAAAAGCATGGTCGGGGGCGATTGTAACATCGGCAGTCGGGGTCGGTTTTACCGCAACAGAACCGAATAGAGACAAAGAAGGCGAATAATATTGTCTTATTTGCATGAAATCATATAGCATAGCACAAGCAAACCAAATGAAAAATGGGTGCAATATACTGAATGTAAGGATTGAGCAGATGAAGAATGTACTAGCCAAAACGCCTTTTATTTCTGCCACAATTGCGATACCACATAATTTATTATAGATTTTACTTTTTTCATTTATTATTATAATTTAAATCAATAAATATTTTAATTTTGTAAAGTTATATTTGTGCTACTATCGACTCCATGCAGTGTTACAACCGACCCGGGGTCAGGGACGGTTGTAACACTTTCTCCGCTTCTCATTTTTTATTAATAACCGGAATATTACTTGACATACAGCGAAACTGTTGTGGCTCAAATAATGTCAGATAAATAAGTAACATTTTCGTAAAAAAACTTTTGTTGTAATTGTAATAGTTTTTGCGTAATCGTATTCCAAAATCAAAGTGTTACTACCGCCCCCGGTCTACCCTACTCTCCACTTGTATCCCTCTGGCAGCCTGTGCTTAACACTGTTCCATCTTTTTTTTCCACCCATGTTTCCATCAGGACTACCACCTCCCATTCATCTAACCCATTCCAGAATTCCTCATCCTTATTAGTCGCCCCCGCTACGTTCCAAAACGCAATCCTCCAGCTTTTCCTTTCCTCTCCCTGCTTCTTCCTCCCACCTTCCTCCTTCTTCCTTCTTAGTTCTTGTCCCCTCTCTTTCTTTGCTCCTATCTATGTCTCCCTCCTCCCTCCTTATTCCCCTCCTTTGCTTTCCTCTCTACCCATCTTATCTCTCCCCGTCCAATCTGTTAATACCTCCCTACGCTCGTCCCAGAACCACGTTATTTCATCCACCACTATCTTCCCATAGCTTACCCTTGCTCTTTTTCCCTTCGCTTCCTCCTCCTCTCCTATCCTCCTTAACCGCCATTGCCTCCTCTCCTTCCATGTCAAGTCATCTTCTATCCTTTCCTTCCTTCCCCTTAGTTTTCCTTTGTTCCTCATTACCTCCCTCTTTGCCACCATAGTATCCATCCGCTCCTCCAGCATCACCTCTTTCCTCTCTTGCCTTCCTCCTCCTAGCTCCTTCGCTCCCTCTATCTCCCCCAGTATTCCTACTATCGCCAGTATTTCTTTTGCCCTCTGCATCGCGGTTCCCTCCCTGCCTACCCCCTTTACTGTTACGTTCTTTCTTTTCCCTTCTCTCTCTTTCATCACCAATTTTCTCTGCAACTCCTACAGCCTTGCTTCCCACTCTTCCCCTCCGCTCTCCCGCCCTGCCCTTTCTCCTCGTTCTCCCTTCTCTCTTTCTGCCCTCTCTCTCACCCTCCAAATCTCCATAGCCTTTAGTCGCTCCTCCACTTTCCTTAACCTTTCCCTCTCTAAATTCCGCCTCCCCCATCCTTTTTTCCAACCTCCATCTCCCCCCTTTCTCTTCGCCATCTTTCCTCCCTCCATTTTCCTTCTAATTTTTTCCATTTCCTATTTCGCCTCCCCTGCTCCTTTATTTCCCTTAAGTCCTTCCTCATTTCCTCCCCGATTCCCCTAATCAGACTCTCCAGCGCTCCGCCTTCACCTACTCTTTTCTCCTTTGGCGATCTCTGTGTACCTTCCTGCTCTTCTGGAACTCCCCTTCCCCCTCTCCCCCTTCCACTCGCCTCTCCTCTTCCTTCTCTCTTTTCCTCTTCCACATCTCGGATATCTCCATTACGTTTCCACCACTCAAACTCCTTTCTCTCATCAATTTCTCTGCATTCGTCTTCCTGTCTCTCCTTTTCGCCTCTTCTTCCCCCTGTTCCTCTCCCTTCTTCTCTCCTGTCGCCCTTTCATTCCCCTTTTCCTCTCCCTTTCCCCCCTCTTCCCCTCCGCCATCTCTTCCTCTCCCTCTTGCTTATTTTCTCTTCCTCCGCTCCCTTCCATATCCACTGCTCCGCTATCACTTTCACTCTCTACCGCCCGATGTCACTACCTTCCTCTCTCTCTCAGCGCTTTGCCGCCTTTTACTCTCCTGCTGAATCCTTTCCTGCCTTACCCTAATCTCAAATTCTCCACGCCTCCTGCCTCCTTTTCCACTTTACCCTGCCGCCCCTTTTCTTCGCCCTTTCTCACCCTTCACTCGCTGCTCCCCTCTTCCCTCACTCTCACTCTCCAGTCCCTATTCTCCCTTTTGCCACCTTATCTGATTCTTCCACTCACACCGCTCACTCACACGTCTAGTCCCTTTCACTCCGGAAATGGAAGTCCATGTAATATTATAATATTTAACTGTAATATTATATATATGTTATTAGTGGGATAGGTGAGTAAAATTGATTTACAATCATTTAAAATTCATATACATATGCATTGTGCAAATCGGAAGGTTCGACAAGGTTATCGGCATGAATGAGATTATACGTCATTTTAATGATAAAGTGATTACAAATCTTCACGCATTATTAATTTATCGCGTGGTTTCCAAAATAGATTATTAAGATTACACTTCAAGTAATGCATGTACGAATGTGCTGATATCAAAATGATTCATGCACGTCATTGATTAGTATTAATGAGTTTTACCTTGAATGCAATTTTAGCTGTCTAAACGTTATATAACTAATAATTTAAATATGGCTATAAGAAATTCTATTTTATTAATGGAAACTGCTAAAATGGACTTCAAATTCGCTAATAGAGGTTTGATTTGTTTGCAAGAAAAATATAACACACAAACTATATATATGTATAAAAAGAGATTATCCAGAGGTATTTCGGGGTATCTTGAAAAATATGAATTTTTCAAAAATTATTTTTCCGCGGTTTTGTAGATGTAAAAAAAAGATGCAACTTTTGTTTAAACTTATTTTCGACATCTCTAACCGTTCTCGAGATATTCCACGGAAAAGAAAATTCTGTATTTTTTTTCAAGGTGTGATTTCACCCCCAAAAATTGCTCAGTCACTGACATTAATTCTGGTTTGCTCGCAATGGATTCCAAGACTTGCAAAGGGGGCCATACTCGGGTCGCTGAACCCATCGTTTGCCCTTCGTGTGAAGTTGCTGCGCATCCTGGTTGTTTAGCCGAAATAGAAAGTCGAAATCCCTGAAAAACTGCACGATGTCGATTTTCCCCTTTCGACATCTGGCTGACAAATGCTTCCCGACGAAACCTTCCAAAATAAGCAGTTAATTACTTAGGTAGTTGTAAGCCAGGGTTGACTAACTGGTGACGTATTCGAGATAGAAAAACAATGTTTATATGGGATTGCATGGTTCGATGGGGCAAATTTATTAGGCCAGACGATTTTTTTCTCACATTATTATTTTAAAAAATCCGATGGTCAAGCTCTGTTTTTTAAATCTGCGGAAATTAACCACCCGCATAGTTGTCAGTCACATCAGTTTTGACCCTTTCTTAAATCGCGTTCACTTCTTACTAGAGATCCCGGCGTAGGACGTGTATTGAAGATACGCGTGTACGTGTAATGATGAAAAGTATCTTCGTATTGCACCAAGAGAAGCAAATAGAGCACACGGTCTACTTTTCGATGAACATGCAGAGGAATGAAACTTATTCACATTAAAAAAATTAACGGTTTTGATATTTAATAAAAAGTTTCACTTCTATCACGTGAGAGTTCCACGCTTTGATTTTTTAACTAAACATCCGAATGTTTAAATTTTACGCAAATAGTTTGCGATAGGTAGGTACAGACAGAATTTACTAGGTTACAGATGAAAATAAATAACATCATGATTCTGGTTAATAAAGTTTAACCTATTAATCGTTTATTAATCTATTTCAGACAACTACAACGACTGATTTTATGCTAATAGGGCGCATATGATTGTTGTAAGGCGCTCTATTTGAAGCACTATAACTCCGGATATAACCACTATTTTTGCATACAATTTTTTTTCATTTTCCCTAAAGATTCACAAATAAAGCCACAAAGCTGGAAGTAAATATATTTAATTCTTTGGTTTTAAAAAATTCGCGTTGACTTCCTACCGCTTGTAGCGGCTCGCAGAGTCTTGGATGCCAGGCACGGCGCGCGCTTCAGAACATTCCGCACTGTCGGAAAGTCCACGCGCCACGCCGAAGCCTTGGTTTCAAGTACCGCTTTCCTTTTCTAACTACCTTTTCTGTCTCTTATGTAAACTCTTCTGGAGTCGAGGTTTGCGTGCGGCGTTCTTGCGCGCCACACTTTTCAACGCGACACGCCTGACAACGGTTTTACGCGCACGCAAGAGCGTCGAATTCCGGCGCGCCACACTTCTAACCGCGCACAAGATGCGAACAAGAACGTCCGATGAGGTGGAAACTTTTCGTCTGCAAGGAGAATGCAGATCGCAATACAGTCGTTATAACTGAGTAATAAACCATTTCCATAATTTATAGCACCTGTAGGTAAACCAAATGTAGCATTTATGATATCCTCTATAAGCCAGGTATGTCGAGGAATTCGTATATTTTTCGCGAACCTACGTGTATCGCGATCGTGTCTTGCCGATCGTTTCGCAGATCGATAATATACCTGGAACAGGTAGTGCACAATATAAGACTGCGCTGGTTCATGGAAAAAGCATGTGGAGTCGACGTAGAAATGGGAGCCCGAACTCGCTGTCTCTAAGTAGTGACGGGTACGACCTTCTGGCCTGCCAGAAGGAGCGCGCTCCATCCGACGTTGGGGCGCGCCACGCCAAATGCGTGCCGTGCTGGCGTGTGGCGCGCAAAAGTGGCACGCAAGAACGTACGTGTAAAGGGCCCAAAAGGGAGCATCTAGCGAAAGTTACGAGCGAGTTAAAAGCACTGATTGACTCTGCTGTGACGAATGAAACTATTAGGTATATTAATGGCCTGCCAAGTATTACCGATGTTAACCCTAGTCTTAAGAACAAAAACTGTACAGAAGCCCTTTAACTTATTATCAAAACGTTAGAGGTTTAAGAACTAAGTTATTCGATCTAACTAGTGCTGTCTCCGCCTCGCCTTTGTCTTACGACATTATTGTCCTCACGGACACTTGACTGAATGATGGTATTTCTGATACTGAATTATCACTAAGTGGTTATAAGATTTTCCGCCAAGATAGGATTACGAATACCAGGGAATTTAATAGAGGCGGCGGCGTTTTAATTGCTGTTCGTAATACTTATTCTTGTACGCGGATTACTTTGCCTACTAACTGTGTAGAACAGCTATTTATATGCGTAACGTTTGGGTACCACCGACTCCTCATTTGCGCCGTTTACTTTCCTCCATCCTCCAACTCTTCGATTTATGAACTTCACTGCCGAACTGTTGAGTTTACTATGCATCATCATCCCAATTCGGATATTCTTATTCTAGGCCTCTAGGGGATTACAATTTCACTAGTGTCACTTTTTACAACGATCGAAATCGCACTTCTCTGTATTCAGCAGGGCATAACAACGCATCTGTTGGTCCTGATGATATTTTGTGTGAATATTTCAATCTACTTAATCTTTATCAATACAATCATATTTGGAACCATATTATGGGCCACGCGTTAGATTTATGTCTCTCTACCTATAGACCTGTTATTGTCTCCGTAGCAGTTGATCCCTTTCTTCCATGCGATGATAACGCACCTATCTCTCCCATTGTTATATATGATTTTGAACATGCCAATTTTCTGGCCACAAATGCGTTCTTTTGTTTTATTGATTGGGATGCTGTGCTATCTAAACTTGAGGAGTCAGTTGATACACTTTACCATTTTCTAAACAATGTTATTCATCTTTTTGTTCCTAAGCGTGTTATATACAGACACTCCTATTATCCGAAGTGGCACTCGGGTAAAGATTATCTCCCTAATCAAATTAAAGAAACGACTGCACTACATTTATAAGCGTACTAATAATTATTCTGACTATGTCGCTTTTTCCAACATTAGATCTCAATGTAAATTATTATCGCGGAATTGCTGGAATAATTATATTCGTAGGATTGAGTCGTTTATCCCGCACAATCTTAATGCTTTCTGGAAATTTGTAAATTGTCATCGAGTCGATTGTTGCAGCCGAGATTCAGCGCTCAGCTGTTGCGCGGATTTAAATGTCCGGTAAGACGGTTACCTACGTCACACGTTTTTGCCCGGATTCGAGCGTTGCGCGCTTCCAAGAATCCGGCAGTTAGTTCGAAGAACACCTCTGACGACAACAACACGCTCTCGCACGCACGAAATATCCAAATCTCTTGTCGCCCAGCGACCCACGAGGTTTTGAATCTCACGAAAACGGCCCTTCGAGCCATCCGCGCCCTGCGCTCAGTGTACATAGTTTTGTACATAGTTTCCGTTGAGTGTTTTCGTCGTATCTTGTTAAGTCGTGTGTGTTCTGTTCGAATTCTGTGTGGAGTGTTCGTGTCCATTGTACGACGCCCACTTCGGCCAATAAACGTGCCGTCATCGACCACCCGAATTCTTCTTGGAGCGCATCCCTTCCCTGGCCATCACCAGTGGCAATCCACACCGCCTCCACCAGGCATTAGATTAAACATCGATAAATCCACACCCAGTGGTGGGTCGGTATTTTACACCGCGTCGCAAATGCATTTACGACATGTCGCAAATGTACGTTTAATATGTCGTATTTAAGCCCATTTCATACGTGTCATTTGTCGCAAATGTAGTAAATAGAAATATTCATTATTTTAAGGTTTCAACAATTAAAGTGTTGGAAAAATATAATTCTTTCTGACTCGCTTGTTGGTTGCATGAAAATACTATAAAATACTGTAGAATACGTCGATTACGTCGAAAACTACATATAATCGTCACTTTTCTAACCCCAAAAAAGTATTCAAAAGCGTGGTATTAATTATTGTTTTGTAATTGTTTAGATAATAACTAATAAAAATGAATCGTGAAAGGTAAAGTAATTAGAAATAAATGTACGATAATAAATTAAATTTATTTGAATTGAAAATTATGTAAATAAAAATATCCGTTTCAGAAAAAATGAAATGGATAAATTATTATCAAATTTCTTTTTTGGGTGCAATATCCCTTTCAGTGTGGTGAAAGTAAACAAATTATATTTATTATTCTATATTGGGAAACTTAGTGGAGACGTGGCCTAAATTTCAGCCCTCTGGTGGTAAGTTTGCAAACTATTGAAACTAGGTCCGGATCCCACCAAACATTCCGCATAAGTATTTATTAATCGAAGAAGTAAAATTTAGTGTTCAAACAAATTTAAAAACACTCGTTTTTCACAACATGTCTATTTAAACACTGATAATCATATGGACTTCGACGGATTTCGACCTACTCTCAGTAGTTCCATTTTCTGTCACTAGTTGGCGTATTGAAATTCTTGGTTTCCCAATGCGTTTCTTTTACTAACCTTTCAATATCCATTTCTCGTCAGTGTAACTTAATTTAATTTATTTTTTTTAATCAGAATTGTAATTATTAATAAATTGGCACTTCTTCATAACCTATACGAAAAATGTTTTATAGGTTAGTTATTTTCATTTCAGATATACGACACATTTACGACACATTTACGACACATTTACGACACATTTACGACACATTTACGACACATTTACGACACATTTACGACACATTTACGACACATTTACGACATTTACGACATTTACGACATTTAAGACACGTGTCGTGTATAAAATCGAAAATTCGTGTCTTTACCCATCACTGTCCACACCTACTGGTATGTGCTTGGATGGTGTATACCTCGTTGATGAGTCTGATATTGCCGAAGGTGTTGCCTCTTACTTGAAATCGGTATATCAAGATGACATCGGTATATCAAGATGATTCCTTTTAATATTGATTATAATTATTCTAGTGATGTTTCTAACTTATATATTAACATTGGCGAGATTTTCGAATCCTTAAACAATCTGGATACTAATTCGAGTCCTGGTTATCACGGTATTCCGCCGACTGTGTTTAAATCTTGTAATTTTGCAGTGGCTAGGATCCTGTGGCTTATTTTTAACAAGTCCCTTAGTGCAGGTTACTTTCCGTCTAAATGGAAGACCTGTTTTGTTACTCCGGTATCTAAAGGGGGTAACAGATCTGATATCCATAACTACAGACCAATTACTAAGCAGAATGTTATGCCCAAGATCGTTTAAAATATTATCACTTCGAAATTATCTTACCTGTTTACGAACATTATAATACCCGACCAGCATGGGTTTGTCTCAGGAACATCTACCACTAGAAATCTACTATGCTATCAATATTACCTTGTGGACGCGATCGAAAAAGAATTTCAGGTTGATGTCACCTGTACGGACTTCAGCAAAGCTTTTGATTCGGTGAGCCATTCTATCTTAATCTCCCAACTTAGAGCTTTGGGTATTCGTGGCTCTGCTCTATCGTGGTTATCTAGCTTTATTACTAACAGATTCCAGGTTGTTAAGTTTAATAATTATCTCTCATCCAAGTTCCTTGCTCGATCTGGTGTCCCACAAGGCTCCCATCTTGGACCATCGCTGTTTAATCTATTTATCAACGACATAATCGAGGTATTTGAACACAGTCAATTCCTCCTGTATGCTGATGACCTGAAAGTTTTTCGTAAAATTGTGAACATTAATGATGCGCTTCTTCTGCAGAGCGATTTCCTTAAAACGTTGCGTGCGGCACCAAAAATAGTTGACTGTCCCAGATGCCGGAAATAGCATTTTGTAGAAAGTGCACCCTTTTATGCTACTTTCGACATTTAATAACATTTTAACCAAAAATAATTTGCTTTTGTTAGAAAAAAAGGCATGACGCGACGTAGGGGAGACCGGGGCTGGTTGGCCCCAGGGGTAGGTTGACTAATTGTTAATAACTTTTCACTAACGTGTGCTCTACTGCGGAGCGATTTTCTGTAGAAACAAGTCACTTCTACTATGTAATTCATTTGTTTCCGACACCACCATTACACGTTGTTTGGCAGTTACCAGCGTTTATCGAAAAATTGGCTATGTACGTAAATATGTTTTCTTAAAGATTTTATGTTTCCACGCTCTATATAGTTACAGTAGAATTAATGCGAAGGGACTATTTTAAAGTTTGTTTATTAAACGACCTACTGAGACTGCGTTTTTGATTTTACATAAATAATTAAAGGTTATATAGAGTATTGAAGTCAAAATGATCGTTCGGGGCTGGATGACTAATAACGTTCGGGGTTACATGACTAAACTGGTCAACCAACCCCAGTGATATTAATTTATTACGAACTTTTCGTTACTAAAGGTTAGTTAATAACTTATTTTACAGAACAATGAGGACATATCAAAGAAAGTCAAATAAAGGTTCAACTTCAAAAGAACTTATAAAACAAGCATGTCGTGGAGTAATTCTTGAAAAGAAAATGTTTTTATAATACTAGATATAAGATTTATTGCTACTATAAAGGTTTAAATTGTTATTTATTATTAAAAAGTAATAAATATTTTATAATGAAACAACTCTCGTGACATTGTGCTATTTTATTACCATTCAGATAAGTTGCTAACAACATTTTCTTCACTGATTGCACCTATAGTCAACCTACCCCATACTGTAAGTCGACCAACCCCGAGCATGTAAGGTGTTAGAAAAACATTAAAATGCCTTAATTGTTGTCACATTTAGTCAACTTTAATAATTTAATCAGATAGCCAAATGTATGCCCTATCAAATATACTAACCGGTTTAATGATATTTCGTCCACATAATTTATTAAAAATCAAAAACTGAAAAACTGGCCTACCAGCCCCGGTCTCCCGTACACGTCACCCGGCATACGATAGGGGTTTAATTTGACAAACCCGTATTTCATTTTAATTTCGGCTTGCCATTTTATATGTGGCTATAAATTATGATGTTAACCCTTCGTTGACACACCTCTCTTTTCGATCAACTTTGACATACCTGGGTGGCTCACACTCAGAACAATTTTTGAACGACTGCCATTCTCATCTGAAGAATGCAATCGTTATGGAAAAAATCATGGGTCAATTTCAAGGTCTCTAAAATGTATTCTAATAGTTTTTTATTGAAATTTTATCACAGTTTTTGTAAAAAAAATTCTAGATTACCATGTGTCGAGAAAACACGAAGAAAATCTTAAATAAATTGTAACTTTTACAAATTCAAATATTAGAAACTAAAAATCTACAGAGCTATTATCCAGATATAATATTTGGAAAAAAAAAATTGTTTGTAAGTCAGCTTTGGAAAAAAGGTATTTATTTTGCATATAAAAGGCACAAAGTGTCAAAATCAGCTTATAGTGTGATATCAGCCTATCAGAGTGTGAACGAAGGGTTAATAAACGTTTTGGGAAGAACAAAAAAAAATTATACTAAAATTAATATTGTATAAAAAATGGTATATATTCACTAATTTTTGCAGTTACATTTACAAATACTATTACAATAGTAATATAATCTTTCGTCTACAGAAGTCGTCATAAACTATTGGTGGGAGTTATTGTTTATGTATAGTTGTGGTATTTCGCAAAGCATTTGTTGAGGCAGAGGCCCGGTTTATCTGGGCACCTCGGACAGTAAAATAATCCCTCTTTTCTTATCGCTTTCTCAAAACACACCCTACATCTCTTTCGCATTTTCTTTTCTCCCTCCAGGCCCGACATTGTCGGTAAATGTACTTCGTTGTCCTCTGGTATCGGAATTGCGCCTAAGCGTGGCCTGTTATTATAAATAAGTCGGTCAATAACCGCTTCCCTAAATTTAAGTAATGATAACGATGTATTTGAATTTAGCTTATGTAATAAGTATGCATTGTTCATCATCCCCCACAGCACATTGGTTGCTGAAATGTCTCAGTTACGTTGCGGTTTGATATTTGAAACATTGAACGGAATATTGCCGAAAAGTTGCAAGTAAATTGCTATGTCCGCCCTGTGCACAATGCAGGATATATTTCTGCAACATTTCTGAGTTTTTACAGCAATGTTCGCGCAACATTTCTGAGATTTTACAGCAATGTTCGCGCAACATTTCTGAGATTTTACAGCAATGTTCGAGCAACATTTCTGAGATTTTACAGCAATGTTCGCGCAACATTTCTGAGTTTTTACAGCAATGTTCGCGCAACATTTCTGAGATTTTACTTAAAAACTTTTTGAGGTTTTATTTAAAAACAAAGATTCGTTTTGACAAACTCCATTACATCTCCCTAATCGCGGAGTCGGATATTTCACAACAAATTCATTTCGACGCTTGATATTGTATTAAGTTGATGCATATTCTGTTATGAAATATCCTGCGTAGTACAAGAAAATAATGTTTTTTTTTTTAGTTTTTAGCGAATTTTTAATACAATCGTTTGACATAATTTTTTTATATATTTTAGGGACACGCGTGTCCCTACCATTGACATTTAATTTATTATGCGCAATGAAAAAGTTCGGTATTGTCAAGTGAAAACTTCTGATCGCTGCGATCAATTCCGCACATGCAATTATTATATTTATTTACCATTTCTGGCTTTTCCACACCTCTACCAGATCTCGTTTTTATTTTCTCGAGGTTCGGTGTGTATTCCGACGAAATCATTACTAGATCCCGCTTATCGTGCCATTTTAGCACGCATATACCATCAGGAGTATAGCGTGCTTCTACTTCACCCTTTTTCAGTTTTTTTTTAGTCACAGCGAGAGGATTACCTTTCCTATTCACCCTGAGAGCGCCGGTTGCATAAGTCTTGTCATACAACAATTCCCTAACTAATGCTACACTCGAATAAAAATTGTCAAAAAAAAACCGAATGCCCCTTTCCCAGAAAATCTGTCAGCAGATTTCGCACAACTTTTTCGGTATGCCCAACACCTCCAACATCAGGATCTCGTGAGCCACAATAAACTATACAGTAAATCCTCGTTAGGAGCCCGTCGAACGGGGCTGGCGGCGGGCGCCTAACGCGACTGGACACTATTCCGCGCGGCCACTGGCACGAGTGAGAAAACCCAATGAGCGAGCGAGAGGAAACGAAAGCCGACTCGTTCGTTTCCTCTCGCTCGCTCATTGGGGTTTCTCACTCTCGTCCGAAGGATTCCAAGAAATGGTGGGGATAGCCGCCGGGCTCCTAACGCGTGGTAGAAACGGGCTCCTAACCAGGATTTACTGTATTACGCAGGACAATTCCCTTGGGCTCGGTCAGCATATAAAATTTTATCCCATACTCCCCTACAGCACACTTTGTTGCAGGAACGTTGCACACACGTTGCAGTACATTACAATGTTGCCGTTTGGTTGCAGGTTGCATTGCAATATTCCTGCAACATTGTGGAAACATTGCCGTGCAATATTGCGCTCGCAACGTATGAGCAATATTTCCGCAATATTGCACACACATTGCCGTGCAATATTGCAATGGCCAGGTTTGTGCAATATTGCGCTCGCAACGTATGAGCAAGCTTTCTGCAATGAATCCGCAATAAATCCGGAATTCGCAACCAAGGATATTTGTAAAAAAAGTGTTACACGTGCCAATTACTGCCAGTGCCCCTACCATTGACATTTAATTTATTATGCGTAATGAAAAAGTTCCGTATTGTCGAGTGAAAATTTCTAAGTCCTGATTTATTGCGGATTGGTTGCCGAAATGTTGCTCATACATTACGAGTGCAATATTGCTCTCGCAACTTACCAGCAACATTTCGGCAACCAATCCGCAATAAATCGGGACTTAGAAATTTTCACTCGACAATACGGAACTTTTTCATTACGCATAATAAATTAAATGTCAATGGTAGGGACACTGGCAGTAATTGGCACGTGTATAGGAAGGCAAATCATGGATAGAGCGTGGTCAGGTGGTCGCTCAATAACTGAGGAGAATAATATGAATAGTGCTTTATTAAAAATGATCTCGCACGGGACGGCTCCTCCGGCCAACGTCTTCCGTCGATCACCAACAGAGCACTGCTTCAAACGCAGTAAAAAATCTCCTCAACGGCTACATTACTCACAGCCATCTCGCCGCCAATATGCCATCGATGGTCGCTCGCTGTGTCGCTTGTTTATAGCACGGCCTGTAACCATACCCCTAAAGTAACAGTCCCTCAAAGCGGTCGGCCGACGATCGGCCGACTGCCTGGCTAATCTCCCTTCGCATTAGAAATTTTTACTTGACAATACCGAACTTTTTTATTACGCATAATAAATTAAATGTCAATGGTAGGGACACGCGTGACCCTAAAATATATAAAAAAATGATGTCAAACGATTGTATTAAAAATGCACTAAAAACTAAAAAAAAACATTATTTTCTTGTACTACGCAGGATATTTCATAACAGAATATGCATCAACTTAATACAATATCAAGCGTCGAAATGAATTTGTTGTGAAATATCCGACTCAAAACGAATCTTTGTTTTTAAATAATTTGAGTTTAAAGTGTTGCACGGTAGGAGTATAAGTTGGAATACGTAAGTAATGTTCTCAATCAACAGTTCTAGCTGCAGCGGTATCTAGAGACGCGGTAGCGTCTCGACGCCAAGTACAGGAAAGACACCCTGTATATGTCGACTGTCGCTACCGCTATCATTTACTCGAGAAACGGCTATTCCAACCTAACCTGAAACTTATTTCATTAATATCTCATGACGCCTGCAATATTTTCTAAATTTAAAGGCATTTTTCTTATGTAAACCGCATATAAGCTTTCGAATAAGACCAAATTTCAATAAAATCTGTTCACGCATAACAGAGATATCATAATATCGTCTCATGGATCTGTCAGAAACGGTAAGATTTTCTTCTGATTCTGATTCTCCTTCAGTCAAATTTTCGTCAACATAATACGTGTACGCGTTACACGCACACCTTCAGCCAAAAGAAACTAGTGTATGTATGATCGGCGTCCGCCATTATAACCTACCAAGTGTCATCGCTTTATAACCTACCAAGTGTCAATCCGTCATAACCTGCCAAGTGTCAAATAAGGTAAGTTGTCCAAATTTGAAATGTCACGAGTTTTTACACTACATGGGAGACTGAATGATTGTCTCAATTAACAAGGTGGGTCACCAAAATTTTTTAATAGATTTTTTTGTAGACTTGCGGACTTGGAAGTTGTCCGGAGAAGGTTCGACAGAGAAGCATCTTCTTTTGCATAAGTTTCTGGAAATTTGTACCATGTATGTACAAAATATATATTATAACAAATTGCATTGCATTTAAATTGACAGATATTTTTATTATACCAGCAAATTATTTTTAATTTAGAGTTTTTATGTAAAGCTTATAGAAATGAAGGGAACGCACAGGACTTGGATAAAAATGAAGGGGACGCACCGGCTTGGAGGTTGTCCGGAGAAGATTAGGTAGATAGACAGATCATCTTGTTTCGCACAAGTTTCTGGAAATTTGTCAAATAAGGTAATTCTACAAAATTTGTCAAACGACGTATCATTAAGAATTATTAAGAAAATAGATTATGGTGGACTGCTTGCAATGTAGAGCAAGTCACATTAGTGAAGAAAGTACGCTGCAAACACATCACCTTGATGCTTTTCAATCTTTTGTGAAAGACATTCGTAATACTTTAACCATACGCTCTCACCTCCTTTAGACACATTATGCAGTCTCTACAATTACTATAGCAAAAGGCCACCCTATTTCTATATTTCTATATAAATTCTACGTTAAGTCGTATAATTAAAAAAAAATGTGGCTTTCATATATTTACAGATAATCGAAGCAGAAGGTGATGCACTGTGATCTACGCCAGACTATGTACGCACAAATTTGCAGGTAGAGTTCTTGCATACGTAATTATTCATTCAATGATCTTGAGCATGTGTGATAAATTATAAATAATTATTAAATGTGTCCTATTTTTCAGTTAACGATGCAGACGAAGAGTTGACAGATAATAGAAGCAGAAGGTGATGCACTGTGATCTACGCCAGACTATGTACGCACAAATTTGCAGGTAGGGTTTTGCATACGTAATTATTCATTCCATGATCTTGAGCATGTGTGATAAATTATAAATAATTAATAAATGTGTCCTATTTTTCAGTTAACGATGCAGACGAAGAGAATTATTTCAACAGCTGAAAGGGAAAGTTACTGAAAATGAAATAAACGTAAATAAAAAGAGTAAATGAAATGTACTGTACACAAAGTACTATACATATAAAATACATATAGATCAGCAATGCAGTGCGCATGGTTTCATTTCGTAGTTGTTAAACTTACGTAGAATTTATCCTTAATCAAAAAATAAATAAAGTACACTCTCTGAGCTGCTTTGCGCTATTCCGAGTATTCCAAGTATATACCTTATCCTCTAACTAACGTCACTAGATAGGCTGCAGGGCGCCAGAAACACGTAAACGTGTGACGAAGATAGATCAGAATTTATAATTTATTGGGATTTCTTTACTTTTTCCTTATTTTTAGCACACGTGGCAGTCAACTTCAAAAAAGTAAAATAATTACGCCAAGTACATGAATTATCTTTGTAAAAAGAAGTGAGATCCCCATAAAAAACTTTCAACAAGTAAAAAAAGTTACGCCAAGTACATGAATTATCTTTGTAAAAAGAAGTGAGATCCCCATAAAAAACTTTCAAAAAGTAAAAAAATACGCCAAGTACATGAAACAAATAAATCACAAAAAATAAAAGATAATAGTATAAATCACAAAAAAATAGAAGAAAATATATATCACAAAAAATAGAAGATAATAATATAAATCCCCCCCCCCAAAATAGAAGAAAATATATATCACAAAAAATAGAAGATAATAATATAAACCCCCCCCCCCCCCAAAATAGAAGAAAATATACAATATAAAAAAATATGTGAAATCAAAATGAGCTGCAAGTACATAAAGGTGCTTTCCAACTGCCCTTAAGATGACACAACTACATAGACACAGCTAAAATGCTGTGTTCATACATTCCATTACTCATATCGCGGACATTTTAATTATCCCATCAAAAAGAATCCCAATTAAAAACATTGTCGTAAATTAATTAATAGCTTCACAAAATTAATATACAAAATTGCGCCAATTATAACAATGGCTATTTATAAAAAGAAAAAATGTATTAAATAATATTAAGCAGATATATTTTTATAGAAATAAATATTTCAATACCAATAAATATTTTATTCAAAATACTTGGCGCTGCGAAACCGAAAAAATATTAATTGTCTTATTAATAGTAAATTAATAATTTACAATAACTCCCTTACAATCTAAAATACATAAACATATACATATTAGAAACGCAGTCAGATTTATTCTACATATATTTAATTCTAATATCATACGTAGCATATGCACACGCACACATACACACATTCACGAATGCACGCACAAGATAGAAAGAAAAAGATTAATGCAATTTATACATATGTATTCAGTTTAGCAACACCAATGTTGAAGAAATATATCCTGCAATGTTGCACGGGGCGGACATAGCAATTTACTTGCAACTTTTCGGCAATATTCCGTGCAATGTTTCAGATACCAAACCGCAACGTAACTGAGACATTTCGGCAACCAATGTGCTGTAGGGGCTTGTGCGATTTATTTTTAATATACTGGCGAAAGTATAATCGGCCCCGCCATAACAGCATGGATTCGTCTAAACTCAAATTTTTATCCAGATAATAAATTTCCCGCATTCTATTGGTGAAATGATCGAGAAGCGGTCGAATTTTGTACAAGGGATCAGACGGTTTGGGCTGTCCCCTTTGCGGATTTCGAGAAAAGTGTAAAGCCGCCAGTATAGTTTGAAATCTGTCTCTTGACATTGCGCTGGCAAAGGCGGGGAATCGATATAAATCATTTTTTCTCCAATAATGAGCCAAACAGGGGACACGAATATTACCCCCTAAAAATATTAGCCCTAGAAAAGCCTTAAGCTCCTCTCTTTTTACCTGGTTAAAGATTTTTAATCGCGAGTTGGAGCAGGTGGCGGACCGTGATAATTTGCGCCCTTGAAAATTCGTTTCGCGTAGAACAGTATCAAATAACTGGTCATTGGCCAGTAAAAAAATAAATCTATAGGTTCTTTGGACGCCATTTCAGTTATAAGTCCGGGATTTCCCGTAAACGGTACGCTTGGGGAAATGGGCTGAACGGAGCTCCATGTACCTGGTTCAACTAAACGCGAGGTAGATTCAGACAATGTTGACTCTTCGTCGCTTTCTTCACTCTCCTCCTCCGAGGAGTCCGTCGTGGAAAAGTCCCAATCCAGCTCCACACCTTCGTCGCTCCCACTGTCAAACAAAGAGTCCTCAACCGCTTCCTCCGGTTCAACATTCGTAGTAGGGTAGACCGGCGGCGGGAGTAACAGGGGGGCGAATGTAACACGCTAAATATCTCAAAACATATAATAGATATTAACACCAATTTTGGATATATGATGAAGAATGACATTTGGAATATACACATCCATGCCCTAGGAGTACAGATACGCAATAGACATGGATAGTGAAGAAAATAACTTTTCGATACCCTAAAGTAACTTTTCCTTACTGACTTAAAATTGTAATATAAACACTCCCTTCGCAAGTATGTGCTTGTTCGATTTTTTAATCTGTAAGTCGACCTTTTTTAAACTAGTATTGATCGTTACTTGGCACTTTTAAGCGTCTCGTTAGTCAAAATTTATAATTTAAGTTCAAAAGCATGGTCGGGGGCGATTGTAACATCGGCAGTCGGGGTCGGGTTTACCGCAACAGAACCGAATAGGGACAAAGAAGACGAATAATATTGTCTTATTTGCATGAAATCCTATAGCATAGCACAAGCAAACCAAATGAAAAATGGGTGCAATATACTGAATGTAAGGATTGAGCAGATGAAGAATGCACCAGCCAAAACGTATTTTATTTCTACCAGAATTGCGATACCACATAATTTGTTATAGATTTTACTTTTTTTATTTATTATTATAATCTAAATCAATAAATAATTTTTAATTTTGTAAAGTTATATTTGTGCTACTATCGACTCCATGCAGTGTTACAACCGACCCGGGGTCAGGAACGGTTGCAACACTTTCTCCGCTTCTAATTTTTTATTAATAACCGGAATGTGACTTGACATACAGCGAAACTGTTGTGGCTTAAATAATGTCAGATAAGTAAGTAACATTTTCGTAAAAAAACTGTTGTTGTAACTGTAATAGTTTTTGCGTAATCGTATTCAAAAGTCAAAGTGTTACTACCGCCCCCGGTCTACCCTACTCCTTGTGCATCTTCTGAACCCAGATGTCGACGGTTGAGGTGCTTTTGGGGGTGAAGGAGCATCGATGCATTCAGTCGATTTTCTTTTCGACATGACTGTGAAACAAAATATTATAAAAATATGTCCACAAAAATATATGACTGAGAAATAATTTTGAAAAGCAATTACCTTCGGTAAGGGCGAATACCTTTCGCTTTTCAAAGATTTGTCCCTTCCGGACAAAATATTATGGCTGAAAAATAATAAAATATGATTTTTTAGAATATTTTAGACAACCAATTCACCATTTCCTTATAATAGCAATGAAAATGGGCGAAACGATAGATGAAGAAAGTGTACGAAATATAAAAGGAATAAATGATTAGGTATCACGTTGAACACCCCCGCGCAAGTAATCACAAAATCGTTCAATACACACGGAACACTCGAAAATTCTGTCATTTTACACGTTTTTCGCGATGTTTACTCCTCAAATCTGTATATTCCGAAATATTTAATATAGAAATTGAATAAAAATATTGATAGGAAGTAGAAATAGCTAGAAAAAATACAACTTACCTTGTTAAATACAAGCTGCAGAAGGGTGAAAAACGCTGAAAATTTGTAACGACTGCACACACTGATTAACACGTTCGTACTGAAGGCGCATGCAAAAGGAAAACGCGATGCTTGAAAAATTCTTCTTCCCCTTCCGCATTTATTGGGACCAGGCCCAAGACGTGACCGTACGCGTCACCCGCCATAGGATAGGGATTCCCCATGACGCACAGTGGTTCCAAAGTGACTTCTTGCGGTCAAAATTCCGTATCTCGGTCAATTCTCAACCGATTTTTGATTTCTTTGGCTCGTTTTGTCGGGGATTAAATTTGCTATAATATCAAGTACCTGAATTGCGACCAAAACGTGTTATTTTCTATCTTTTTTCTGACAAAGTTGGATGAAAACTTTAGCAGAACAATCTTTGGGGCTAATTTAATAAGATTTTGTTTATCTAAGTAGTTTTTTTTACGTAAAATCTTCAATTGACACTAGGGAATAGCGGAAACATAAAACTGGTGATTTGTTGACACGTCAGAATGTTTGAAATACAACTTTACAATGGCTGAAAATTTGGAATGTCTACCGCGTTTACTACAACCAGAACCGTCTAAAATACCAATTTAATGTATGATTATAGAACCTAATAGCGTTCAGAAATATCGAAGAACGTCAAAAACCGTGACTTATTTTTTACGATTTTATTATTGTTTATTAGTTAATAAAACTTTATCCAATCTTTCCCAACCACATCTTTTGCATTTGGAATGTGGGTAAGAATGTAATAAACAAATTCAGAAAGGAATTAGCTGCCACCATTTGCCCCTGCGGTGTCAATCCGATTTTGTTTAATTGGCGGTAACGCTCAAAGTGCCTTTCTGTGGACGAAATTCCGTATCTCAGTGAATTCTTAACCGATTTTTATCTTTTTTTTGCTCGTTTTGTCTGGGATTAAATTTGCTAAAATGTTGCACAGTAGTTTTCCAAAATTTTCTTTAGGGATTAAAAAAACAAATTCTGATCTCTTGGTTCCGAAACAACGAGTTTATTAACCATTTTTGTTCCTACATCATTAAAAGGAGATAAAATAAAAAATAAATATAAATTAAACAATTCAAATTTAAACAAGATTGTCTTCTTCCATATATTCCACATCACTATAATTAGACAAAACATATTTTGCGTCTTTTTCAAGATCAACAGACGGAGTTGGCCATTGGGACCTCAAAATGGAAATTAAAGGATCCGATGTTATTAATAAATTATGCAATATATCCTCATTTGTCGAAAACCTCGAACTTTTTCTGGTGTTAAATTGTCGGAATCTTTTAAAATCTTTGTTCCTACATTCCTGGGCTTCTTCCGACATCTGGCCGATCGGCAGAATAGTGGAGTTTAAAACGTCTTTTCCGTGAATTAAAATTTTACGTACTGATGATGGCATAAAATACCATTCATACTCCCTAACAAAAATTTTGGCCGTTTCGAGAGAAAACGATTGGAACTTTGACGGGTCTACGCTGTGTCCACACGACAAAACTTGTAAAATTATAAAAAAAAATTTAATACGTTCTTCATTCACCCCGGTGATTTCCGCTACTGTCTTCCAATTGCGGAAAAATCGTCGCGCTGTATTCCCATCATTGGAAGTACCAGAACCTTGTCTTGGAACATCCACAGTTGATGTAGGAACAAAAATGGTTAATAAACTCGTTGTTTCGGAACCAAGAGATCAGAATTTGTTTTTTTAATCCGTAAAGAAAATTTTGGAAAACTACTGTGTGACATTTTAGCAAATTTAATCCCAGACAAAACGAGCAAAAAAAAGATAAAAATCGGTTAAGAATTCACTGAGATACGGAATTTCGTACACAGAAAGGCACTTTGAGCGCTACTGTCAATTAAACAAAATCGGATTGACACCGCAGGGGCAAATGGTGGCAGCTAATTCCTTTCTGAATTTGTTTATTACATTCTTACCCAAATTCCAAATGCAAAAGATGTGGTTGGGAAAGATTGGATAAAGTTTTATTTACTAATAAACAATAATAAAATCGTAAAAAATAAATCACGGTTTTGGACGTTCTTCGATATTTCTGAACGCTATTAGGTTCTATAATCATACATTAAATTGGTATTTTAGACGGTTCTGGTTGTAGTAAACGCGGTAGACATTCCAAATTTTCAGCCATTGTAAAGTTGTATTTCAAACATTCTGACGTGTCAACAAATCACCTGTTTTATGTTTCCGCTATTCCCTAGTGCCAATTGAAGATTTTACGTAAAAAAAAACTACTTAGATAAGCAAAATCTTATTAAATTGGCCCCAAAGATTGTTCTGCTAAAGTTTTCATCCAACTTTGTCAGAAAAAAGATAGAAAATAACACGTTTTGGTCGGAATTCAGGTACTTGATATTATATCAAATTTAATCCCCGCCAAAACGAGCCAAAGAAATCAAAAATCGGTTGAGAATTGAGGGAGATACGGAATTTTGACCGCAAAAAGTCACTTTGGAACCACTGTGTGACGTGCCGTACACGTCGCCCGCACGCAACGTGTTAAACTTGAAACATTGGTGTGATGCGAACAAGCTATTCTTTAATATATCTAAATGTCATGTTGTCCGTTTCTGCGTGAAAGCTGATGTTCTCCGGTTCAATTACCCGATAAATTCTACATCACTTATCCCCGTGAATAGTATTAAAGACCCTGGCGTCGTATTTACTTCCTCTCTATCGTTTCGCTACCACTGTCTTAATACGGTGGGAAATTAATATATTAAACCAGAGACAGAGAATACTTCATCAACTCATTCATGCAAGTCTTGAATAAAAAGACTAATTATTATGCTACCTTTGTACAGTCAATATACTGCAGCCGTTTAACCTTTAGAGGGCCGGGCTGGCCACTATAGTGGCCACTGAAAATTTTAAAATTTGAACTTGTTTCTAAGGGTTTTTGATATCGCTTATGACGATTCTATGGTCAGAGTATTGAAATTTTACGCAGAAACAGTGTTGCCAACCTAAATAAGCCTAAATGAATAACAGCAGTTACATTCATATATTATTCTTTCCTTTGGCGTTACCCAGGGCTAACGACATAATAAATAGTAAAATCAGAAAACTAAAAAAACCATTCCAAAAATAGCACAAAAAACCCCAAAAACATAAAAAGAGCCCTGGGTAACGCCAAAGGAAAGAATAATATATGAATGTAACTGCTGTTATTCATTTAGGCTTGTTTAGGTTGGCAACACTGTCTCTGCGTAAAATTTCGATACTCTGACCTTAGAATCGTGATTAGCGATATCAAAAACCCTTAGAAACATTAAAGTTCAAATTTTAAAAATTCCAGTATATGCCACACCGTTCGCGGCCGGGCTGGCCACTATAGTGGCCACCTAAGAATTTGGATACTTTGCCGGCCATTTTGGTGGTATATATGCATAAATTTTAAGTGAATAAAATTTACAATTTCAATGAAAAAATCCCGGCCCTCTAAAGGTTAAAAAATTTCATTGGGCAGAGCAGACTTTAAATTATTAAACAAAAAGACATGTTTTTGATAACCAGGTGAATATTAAATTTGCCGAATTCCTTAGATTTATTTATATTAGTAAACAAATTCTTACAAATCTTAACTACTAATTCTATCATACAATTTCTTCAGAACACATTATTTTTTAAAAAATTATATCAAAAATTAAATTTTTAATTCAATTTAACATGAATTATTAAATTATCTTAAATGAAACTTAATTTTAAAATCACAAATACAAAATAACAATTATTGATAATAAAATAAATCTACAGTTTATCCCACAAATTCTTTATATTTAATAAAAGCAAAAAGTAACTTTATTAATTAACCAAATATATGAATTAAATTCATTTAAAAAAAAACTAGATATCATTATAATCAATAAAAGGCTCCTAAGATTTTAGGTCTTATATTTCGGGTCTGGCCTTACTTTAACAATATTGGATCTATTAACCACATTTGGAATACTGCTCTATTATCTGGAATCCATATTTTAAGAACCTTTCCTCATGTTCGGCCGCGAACGTAAACTTTGTCGCGACGAAGAAAAGTCTGGTTCGTGTCAAGCGATCAGAGTGGAGATTCCGAGAAAGGACGGAGTCTCGGAGCGCAGTCAAGATAGGACCCCCTTTGTCTATATCCTGGTGCGGGTCGGTCCCAGGATAAACACGTGCAGGCCATATCGTAAACCGTCGGGCGACTGCACGGCGCCGAATTTTCCCGATAGCTTAAACAAGGAAAGAGAATGACGAGAAGAGTAGTAGACCTTAGCTCTCGTGCGAGTGCGGTTCGCAAGAGGGATTCTCCCGATCAATTCGGAGATGTAGTTCGGATCGCGGCAACGAGTGCATGTTGTGAACGACAGTGTGATGTGCAGCGATGCACAACAATTCCAAAAATACACGAACGCGAATACACAATTATAAGGGATCCCTCGGAGTCAATCTCCATCAGGTCGTGCCTAGCACACAATTACATACATGAGGGATCCCGCGGACTCATAATCTCCGCCAGGTCGTGCTTAGCACACACTCACACACACTCACACATACTCGACAGAGTCCGCGGAACTATAGTTCCGCCAGGTCGTGCTTAGCACACACCCACGAACATATCTAACGAATTGTGCATGTCGCACAAACCGCATCATGTTAATTGCGCTCAACCTTCGGCTTATCGTTCACACCTTCATAATTTTCCTTTTGTAATTGATGTTTAAACTTTATTATTGGGGTTTTTATGCCGCAAGGCTTTTCCCCAATGAGCCAATAAATTATCCAGTTATTTCGGCTCAATTCTGTTTTGTTTATTATAATTCATTCCTTCTCCATCTTTACATCCTAACATTATTTGAAATACGGGATTTCTCCATGTTGGAGAGATTTCGACGATACACCTCATTACTTGAACGCGTCAAGCATACATTTCTTCGTTTCATTGCTTAGAAACTTGGTGGTCCGCCATACACTTTTGCCTACAATCATAATTATGTGCCTCTCCTTTGTCAACTCCGACTACCAACAGTTGAAAGACGTAGATTCATAGCGGATTTATTTTTTAGTTATAAGATTATAAATCACGTTATTAAGTGCCCTCAAATTCTACAACTCTTTGGATTACATGTTCCTCCTAAAATATCGAACTCTAATGGGTAAATACAATCCGATAAACCGTATCTCTATGAATGTTAACACCGTATCTAATCTTTTCGATTTCTTCGAATGCTCATTTCATACATTTAGAACTAGAGTTATTAGTCATATCTAGAGACGTGGTAGCGCCTCGACGCCAAGTACATATTGCGACACCCTGTATATGTCGACTGTCGCTGCCGCGTATGTTTTACTCGTAATCCGGCTAATCCAACCTTACCTGAAACTTATTTCATTAATGTCTCATCACGCCTGCAATATTTTCTAAATTTAAAGGCACTTTTCTTATGTAAACCGCATATAAGCTTTCGAATAAGACCAAATTCAATAAAATCGGTCCACGCATGACAGAGATATCGTAATATCGTCTCATGGATCAGTCGGAAACGGTAAGATTTTTGTTCTGATTTTTCTGCTTCAATTTTGTCGAGTTTCGTCGACGTAATACGTATAAAGGTAGATTTACACTAGCCGTCGTTTTGCCGCCGTCCAGACGGCTAGTGTAAATCTACCTTTAGTGTTACACGCACACCTTTAGCCAAAAGAAGCTAACACATGTTTCGTTCGTCGACTCTCGGGAACATTCGGCAGGGATCGTCGTCCGCCATTGTACATATATATACCTATACTATTGAATTACAGTAGAGCGTCAATAATCCGAACCTCGATTAACCGAACAGTCGATTATCCGAAGGAGGACTTCACCTACATATTTACAAAGTTTCATAATTTTTTTAATTCCCGGGTTTGGGATCTTCCCTTGCCAAAAGTATGGGGGTTGAAACTTGGTAACCCTACATACACGAAAATGGTTACTCCTACGAAAACAACTCATAGGACCTTTTTTGTAGAGAATTTCCTAAGCTATAAATTGTATAATAACTATTTTTGTCGCAAAACTGCTAGATAACGAGATATTCGCGAAAAACAGTAGTTTTTTTGCTCAACCCTCTGTAAAATTTTTAGCGGCGGTCGGATCAATGGGGACTTTTGACATATTGTTTAAAACGACCAAATAGAGCCCCATACCAAAATTTAACTTGGTGGGAATTATTCCGTAAATTGGGCAGATTTCCGTCTAATTTCACTGGACTATAATATAAATTAATGCAGTAGTACTCCTGTATTTAATAAGTAATTTTAGGTGTAATTCCTATAGATATAAACTGTGTAAAGTACATGCACACTTCATTCTCCGAACTGTTCGATTATCCGAACAATTCGAATTTCCGAACCACCTCGGTCCAAAGCAGTTCGGATAATTGACGCTCTACTGTATAACCTTCCAAGTGTCAATCAATCATAACCTGCCAAGTGTCAAATAAAATAAGTTTTCAAATTTTGAAATGTCACGAGTTTTTACACCACATAGGACACTGAATTATTGTCTCAATTAACAAGGTAAGTCGCCAAAATTTTTTAATAGACTTTTTATGTAGAGTCACAGACTTGGAAGTTGTCCGGAGAAGGTTCGACAGAGAAGCCTCTTCTATCGCATAAGTTTCTGGAAATTTGTACCATGCATGTACAAAATAATATATTGTAACAAGTTCCATTGCATTTAAATTGCCAGATATTTTTATACCAGCAAACTATTTTTAATTTAGAGTTTTTATGTGAAGCTTATAGATATGAAGGCGGCTCACAAGCTTGGATAGAAATGAAGGGGGCGCAGAGGCTTGGATAAGAATGAAGGGGACGCACAGGCTTGGGTAGAAATGAAGGGGACACCAATAAATTGTGCGTTTTGGATCCCTTCGTTCATTTTCGCTAAATTACCATTAGCATTTAAATTTCCTCCAACAAGACTGTTGAGGACACGTGTTGGGAATGCGCTGCGATCGCAGTAAACAATGCCACTTTTGAGGAGAGTCATTGAAGAACCTATTATGATTGGATATTTACGAGAAGACTCTGGCCTGGCTGGAATTTGATACCCGAATTAAGTGGTGACATTTTCCAGTCATGCCATTCTCAGCGGCAATTGACGTATCGTATACCCTCACGATAGCGTTGGCTAAACATCCGCTGGTCGGCTTGCTAAGACAAGGGACCCGTTGCCCGATATTATTGCCGGGCCCACGTGTGGAATTTTGAGTAGGCTCGGGGGCGTTACGGGGTTCGGTAAGCCGACCGGCGGATGTGATTGGTCGGTCCTATGCCCACGGAGAGGGCAGGATTCCCTGACTCGAATGGGAGGAAAACTGCCCGACGACGGCACTTGCAAAAACCGGGGCAGCGGTACAACCCGCGTACTTGTACTACGTCCACCAGAACAATTATAATTTTGTGATTTCAATAAAGTACGAATAAGTTTGTAAGCATATGGACTTTGCCAAATAACACAAACGCCACGAACTTTGTATGGCGTTAACAAAGACTTTCTGCCATACGCTCTCAACTCCTTCGGACATATTATGTAATCTCTACACTTATTATAGCAAAATACCAATCTATTTCTATAAGTTCTACGTTAAGTTGTTACTAAAATGTGGCTTTTATATATATATATATTTACAGATATCGAAGCAGAAGATGATGTAGAGTATTGTGGGGCAAGAGTGCACTTAAAGTTTAGGCTTCCTTAAAATGCTCGGTATTAGAGTGATATTCATATCATTGTGTAAGAAATAACTACTGACACGTCCAGAATTGCCGGACCATTCTGGACGAGAAGGGAGTTTTTTTTTCTTGCCCCGTTGCAACCGAAACCCTAAGACCGGTCCAAAGAAGCGGCAACCAACTTGAAGCCCTGGGAGGGCGCATCTCTTCAGGTAATGGAGAGAGAGTGCCTACCCAGGCTTCGAAAGATGGCGACCGTCATCTCGGGACCCCCGGAGAAGACGGAAGTCATATTGCAACGGATCGGCCGCCAAAACCCGGACCTCCGCACCCAACTATGGAGGGTGTGGGGCAGAAGGGAGGCGGAACGATCCGTGCATCTGATTCTGGGGGTGGACGCGGAGTCGCACGAGGCGCTTAGCAAGCGGGGCTTCGTCGTCCACGTGGGGCTGGGCAGGGCGCTCCTTAGGGAGTTCCCGGCTCGGACCGGCGTGGGGGACGGGAAACCGGGAGCGGCACAAGGGGCGGCGGTAGCGGCACCCCAGGTCAAAGGAGGGGACGGGCTGGAGGGAGCGGGGGAGGCCTCGAGCGCTAGGGAAATACCTTGCGCCGGCGCCGATCCGGCCCCTCAGGACCAACCTCCAAGTAGGGCAGTGGAGGGAAGGGAAGGACCCACGAGGGTGCCGACCGGGGTGGAGACCTCAGGCGCACCCACGGGGGGGAGGGACCGACCCCCCACGAAGAAGGCAGACATGCCCACCCGCGGGAAGAGGGGGAGACCCCTGAAGGCCGAGGGGCTGGGTAGGGCTGGGCGCTCGGGGACCCAGGGAGGAGGCCAAAGGACCACCAAACCTGGGTTACTGGGGTACCAGTTCCTGAAGAATGCCGGGGTGGCGAGCAAGACCACCACGGTAAAGCGAAGGGGGAAATAGAAAAGTGGACCGCAACACGGGACACACTATCTCCCCCGGAGCACGAGCGAGAGCGGGCAATACTGCAGCCAAAATGACTGCAGGATGCATCAGCATCTCGCAGATCAATCTGCAGCACTGCAAAGCGGCGACGGACTTACTCGACCGCCGCATAGTGGGGCAGCAGACAGATGTAGTACTCATACAGGAACCCTGGCTAATCAGGGGTCGAGTAGGAGGACTGAACGCGAAACTGGGCACGATAATACACGGGCCCGGTGACCCCGGCCCAAGAGCGTGCGTCTACGCGAGTAAAAGACTAAACGCCTTGAGGCTGGGAGAATTCTGCACTAGGGACCTAACAGCTGTCCTAATAGAGCTAAAAATGGGTGGGAACACGGAAAATATCGTGGTCTGCTCAGCATACCTACCATACGACTCTGAGGAGTCCCCCCCAACGAGGGAACTCAGAGTACTGATGGAGGCATGTAAAAATAGGGGGCTGCAACTGGTGGTGGGATGCGACGCCAATGCCCATCACATCATATGGGGCAGCACCGATATCAACAAGAGAGGGACGAGCTTACTTGAATACCTCTCGACTACGGAACTGGAGATCCTAAATCGAGGCTCCAAGCCCACATTCGTTACCACCAGAAGGCAGGAGGTAATCGATATCACACTGGGCTCCAAGAAGGTGGCTCGGGCTATTAAGGATTGGCAAGTGGCGGAAGAGGTAACTCTCTCAGACCACAGGCTAATCGAATTCAGACTGGCGGGAGACGCGAACCACGAACCCACGGGAGTCTACAGGAACCCCAAGGCCACCGACTGGCAACTCTACAAAGAGGAGCTAGGAAGAAGGCTCGGGGGGGGGGCTGCGGACGCCCGAAAACGGGTGGGGGGATCGAGCAGGCGGTTGAGGAACTGCAGGCTGCGATTACCCAAGCGTATGAAACGTCATGCCCGGCAAAGCAAAGGAAGAGCAGCAGACGGGTACCCTGGTGGAACCAGGAGCTGAGTAGGCACAGGACCAGAGCCCGGAAGCTGCTAAACAGAGCCATGAGGCTGAACACGAGGATCGAATGGGAAAACTACAGGGAAGCCCATAGATCCTACAAGAAGCTCACCAGAGCATCAAAAAGGAAGACCTGGAGGGAATTCTGCCAAGAAACCGAGGCCCTACCACTAGTGGCCAGGCTTCGAGAGTTATTCGCATCCGGGCCTTCTCAAAAACTGAACGGACTCAGACTCCCGGACGGGAGGCATCTAGAGGACCGGCAACAAATTCTAGAACACCTGACAGAGGTCCACTTCCCGGGCTCGGGACTCTTTCAGCAGGGGCAGCCGACAGAATAGCTGGAACCTGAGACAGAGGGACCGAAGGACTGGGGGATGGCCTCGAGAGTGATAAACCGAGACAGGATCAGATGGGCCATAAACTCATTTAAAAGATTTAAGAGTCCGGGAGTAGACGGGATCTTCCCCGCTCTTCTACAGGAAGGTGGAGAGGACCTGATAAAACGACTAGACCTTATCTTTAAATCCTGTCTTGCCCTGGGGTATATACCCAAAACATGGAGAACGGCTAGAGTCGTATTCATTTTTTTTTTTTTTTTTTTTGACGTGGAGAAATCCCTAACGGATACCCCGCCCCCCGGCGGAGGGACGGGGTTATGTGGGACTTGCACCCACTAAAACTCCACGGTGGTCGTCCTCGGGCGCGGAATCGCGCGCTCGAGGGGGGAGGACTTTTTGCGGGAGCAAACTAGCGATTCATCCGCTACCTCCCCCTCAGCGCAGTGCAAACTCCGCGCTCAACAGCCCCGCGCGGCAACGGGAGGCGACACTAGATCATATGGTCAATTGACCGTCGCGCTCACCCTTTACCTGCTCGACCGCCTTTCTCGGGAGCGCGCTAAAAACGGCGCCAATGGCGCGGCTCCCGAGGGAGCAGCAGATGGTCGGCTGCTCCCCGGGGGGGGGGGGGGCTTTGACACGAGGACCCCCTCTGATCGTATCTCCGCCGTCGCGCGTCGCGCCCTGCCACGACGCGACGCCGACGGCAACTCGCGGCTAAGGCCGCCTCCTTCCCGAGGCGCCCTGAAAAGGGCACCTCCGACCCGGGGTAATGCCGACGGGGAGCGGGGGTGACGCACGAAACTACGTCACCGCCCTACCTCCCCCGGCCCCGGGTCATCTCCTTCCCCTCCTTAGAGTCGTATTCATACCCAAACCTGGGAAGAAGGACTACGACTCTGCCAAATCCTTCAGGCCTATCTGCCTGACGTCCTTCCTTCTGAAGACGCTGGAAAGGCTGGTGGATAGACACATCAGGGAACATGCGCTGGTGGAAAGACCAGTACAAATCTCCCAACACGCGTATCAGGCTGGCAGATCCGTGGAGACGGCGCTCCACCACCTGGTAGGGGTGGTAGAAGGGGCCCTGGAGCGGAAACAGTCGGTCCTGAGCGTATTCTTGGACATCGAAGGAGCGTTTGACAACACATCCTTAGATGCCATAAGCAGGGCCCTAGACAGCTTCAAGGTCGAAGACTCGATCAGAAGGTGGATCCGCAACATGCTGCGGACTAGAGCCGTGATGGCCAGCTGGGAAGGGACCACGATAAGGGCTCGGGCCGACAGGGGCTGCCCGCAGGGCGGAGTTCTCTCCCCACTGCTGTGGACCCTGGTGGTGGACGAGCTACTGCGTGGGCTCGGAGAAGGTGTAATAGTACAGGGCTATGCTGACGACATAGTGATCGCAGTCAGAGGCACGAGCCCGACGTGCATGGCCAGGAGAATGCAGAAGGCGCTCACACTGGTTCAGGAATGGTGCCAAAACCAAAACCTAAGGGTAAATCCGGGCAAGACGGAGATGGTACTGTTCACGAGGAAGCGGAACCTAAAGTTTAAGGCCCCGTCAATCTTCGGAGCGGAGCTCCACACCTCCTCGGAGGTGAAATATCTGGGAGTGACCCTGGATAAGAAGCTCACATCGAGAAGCAGACCCAGAAGGCGCTCGTTACCTACTGGGCCTGCAGAAGGATGTTCGGCAGCACATGGGGGTTAAAACCATGGGTGGTCAAATGGATCTATACAGCCATCCTGGAACCCCAACTGATATACGCCTCAGTGGTATGGTGGACCTCCATGAGGAGGGACCCACAGGAGGACATTGAGCAAGGTGTATCGCTTGGCACTGCTGGGAATGACGGGTGCGTTCCCCACCACGCCTACCCTGGCGATGGGAGTCTTGCTGGACCTGGCGCCACCGCATTTGGCGGCGGAAGCCGGGGCTAGGAAGGCTGCCCCGAGGATACACTTCGCGGGAAGATGGAAAGGCGCGAGGAACGGGCACGCGGCGATCCTACAGGACATAAGGGACTCGCATGAGGCCCTGGACTGCGGGGGAGACCAATGTGACCCAGCCTACCGCTTCAAACACAACTTCGTCGTTCGCTTCCCAAGTAGGAAGGACTGGGAGGAGAGCAAGAAGGAGTTACTCTCTCCGGGGGGGCTCACCTGGTATACAGATGGCTCCAAAACCAAAACCGGAACCGGAGCCGGGATATGGGGGGAGAGGCCCAGGGTAGAAAGATCCATCGCCCTGGGCCCACATGTATCGGTTTTTCAGGCGGAGGTGCAGGCTATCACGTCCTGTGCCAGATTGAATCTGGACAGGGGCTATGAGGGCAAGCACATCTATATCTGTAGCGACAGTCGGGCCGCACTTGGATCCCTATACAATACAGTGGTGAGATCCAGTCTGATACTAGACTGCGTGGACACACTGACGCAATTGGCTAATAACAACCGTGTCAGTCTACTATGGGTTCCGGGGCACGCCGGAATCAAGGGAAACGAAGGGGCAAACGACAGGGCCCGAGAAGGGGCACGTAAACCAAATCGGGACCCGTCCTGCACCTTAGGTGTCTCCATGGGGACTGTGAAGGAGTGGACGAGGTGCTGGATCAGACAGCAACTCGAACAACTCTGGGAGCGGACCCAAAAGATGGGACACGCGAAGGCTCTGCTGAAGCGGCCTTCGAAAAAGATAGGGGCGGCACTCAGCCGCCTGGATAGGTCGCAGTTGCGACTGCTCGTGGGGATGGTCACAGGACACTGGTACACGAGGAAGCACCTGGCGCGCCTTGGGATCGTGCAGGGACCAAGGTGCCAGTGGTGCGGGGTGGACGACGAAATGCCGCTTCACCTTATGACGCAGTGCGAGGGCATGGCAACCCAGAGACAGCTATTGCTGGGAGCTGCTGTCCGCACGGCGAACCTGGAGGACATGACCGTGAGCGGGCTTCTCGAGTTCGTACGAGAGGCCGGACTAGCGGCAAGCCCTCTAAATTAGGACTGCCCGCAAGGGCTCGGGCACAATGGTCCAATAGGACTGAGTGCCCGGTAAATGCCCAATTTAAAAAAAAAAAAAAAAGAGACCGGCCGGTTACGCCGCAATGGAGTAAACTGTGCGGGGGGGGGGGGACTTTGCACTAGTCTTGGGACCGTCAGCTAGACTCATCAGTAGGGCTACAGCTGACGGCCCCTGCCCTAGACACACACGGGGTTTAAGAGGACATAATTGTGGGGTAGACGACACGATAAACAACTCATTAAGAATATAAAATGTATTTAATATGTAATATAATATGAAAGAATACACACTGAGAACATAACCTCTATTAGGCGACAATGCCGGTATCAAGAACACGCGCAACTACCAACCAGGGGGTGGACAGTATTATAGGTTTCGTGCAGAAACATAGTTCATCTCATTTTGCGTCTACGCTAGATGGCGCAGCGTTTCGCCCCCCCCCCCCCCACGCCCCTCACTCCTCTGGAGGAAGGTTGCGTCCATCTTCGTTGGTCTTCCGGTCATTCCGGTCTTGCCAGGTCTTCCTCGCACATCCTTGACTGACGCCACTGACGCTACCTAACGCCCACTAACGCCGCCATTGGTCGCCATTGCATATTTTTGTTTGTAAATTGTACTAATTGTGTTGTGTTTAAGTGTGATTTCAGGTAATTGTGCAGAGAAAATGGATACAAAACGGATTTCCAAGGACAAGGGAAAGTGTGCTGTCCGGGATTGTCCATCAACGCGAAAGGAACATTCTCATCGCTTTCCAAAATCAGCTATAATCGCTTCACAATGGATTGAAGCAGCGCGTAGTCCGCGATTGCTAGGTTTAACTCCCAAGCAGGTCTACGATAATCGGTATGTAATTTGTCAGTTACATTTTCATCCACAGGATTACCAATGCAGTGTGCGGAGAAAACTGATAACAATTCATCTTCAAAGGAAGTTGAGGAGAAGATTGATCTGGACAGGAAGGAAGATTCATTACATGGGATGACTATTACTCCGTCAAGTGCAGAGTTTTCACCAGCTACATATCGGAATTCATTTCAACAATCAACGGCAAGTAATTCTTATAGGCAAAGCTGTCCCCTTACAGCCGCCGAATCTGGTGACTCTATTTTTGCAACAACGCCGAAGTCTACTGTATGTGAATTTTCCAGAATAGTAAGCGATAATGTACATCCTGGACCCAGTTCCAGTGCATATTCGCAATACGAAAATGTACATCACGGATCACTATGAACAATCACCGTGATTGGGAACGAACGTGATCGAATTGACCATTCTGCCCATCGTTTGTAGGAAATATGTTACCGCGTGTAGGCCAAATAATACTAAAAAAAGCCAAATGTGTTTGAAAAATATTTATAGTAATTAAATCACAATAGAAGTTCGAGATCCAGATTCTCTTCTTTTGAATCAAACATTTTTTGTTCTTAACCCTTCGTGGTCACACCTTCTTATAATCACAAGTTGGTCACACGGGGTTCACTGTACCCCAGCGTCATTTTTTGAGTTACCATTTTCGTATTTTTGAACCTTTTAACTTTTCAGTGATAATTCTACATTCGTAATACTTATACAGTCATGGTCTAATAGTCTTTTTCTAGAAATGTAAATTTTGATATGCTAAAATTTGTAGTGGAAAATGAGCGATTTTCCATCGTTGTGGTAAAATACATATTTTTTAAAAAAAAAATTTTATTTTTGCGATAAATCCCCTTTGGAAGATGTAAAGGTGCAGCATTTCAAATCAAAAATTGCTCTTGGGGTACAATACACCCCGTGTGACCACGAAGAGTTAAATTTTTAAACATTGATTGAGATACACTAAAATATCCTACACTTGGCTACACTGTAGTCTGCTCTGACTGCACTGCAAAAAATCGTAGTGCCAAAAAGGTTGCACTCGTGCAGTTTTTCCTTTGATCAGAATGCGAAGTTTGCACTACACCAGGGCAGTTCTTGGTCGCCGAATACGATATACAAGATTGCTCGCATGTAAATCAAATGTAATCGGTGCTAGAAAACCTTATGACATATTCGGAACTTTTTCGCTTCCGATTGGCTCAAATTCGCAATCAGTGTGCACCAGAGCGACCGTCCGAATACGCCACTAGAAAACGTGCTACACTAGGGCGCGTTCCGATTCACGCATAATGCGCATAAAATCTATAGGATATGTCACGTACGCTATGCACTTCATGCGCATTATGCGTGAATCGGAACGCGGCCTATGCCAAGGCAGCACCGGCGTAGCACGAAATGGCACCAGTGCGTGTCTGCCGAATCCGCTAATAGTTATTAAGCATGCTTTGTATTGGGCTCTGCCCGTTTGTCTTCTGTAATAATAATAATAATAAATTCGCAAAAGGTGCGTTCCGTGTTATGGAAGTACGAGATGTAACAGATGGACTGTAATTTTGGTATATAATAAAAAAATTCTTTGAAACAATTTCATTACCTTTTTCTTATTCATAAAACACGCTTTTATGAAGAAACCAATAGAAAACATACAGAAATACATAATTAGTTATTACAGTAACTATTCGTAATAACTAATTATGTATTTCTGTATGTTATTCTATTGGTCTCTTCATTTTATTAAGTTCTTTAATTAGGTATCAGTATATTATCTGAATAATATCTCAATTATCTGAACGACTATCTATTATCTTATCTTGGGGTTTTGCGTCTACACTAGATGGCGTCATTGGCGTCTATCCTTCTGCACGCTTAAGCATTGGACTGTCCACCCCCTGCTACCAACTACAACGCCGTGGTCCCGCACACCATCACGTGGCTTCCATGCGTGCCAACTCCTGGCAACAAAAACAACCTCACAATAATTTGGAACTTGTATATATACGAATGAGATTGGGAGTTAGGACTTGTGAGAAAGAGTTAGGAAGATTAGACCTCTGGTGGCGCTGGCGGACACTAACAAGGAAACATCCCGAACCCGAAAATTCAAAAAATTCTGAAACTTTGTGGATATGTAGGGGATTTCCTTTTGATTACAACGCAATTTTTTTTGTTGCCCAAAATCACTCTAAGGGGGTGAAATTAACCCCTGAAGATTCGGCTATTTTTCGAATTTCTGTTATAACTCGCGAACTATAAGTGATAGAAAAAAAGTTTCGAGACAAAAGTTACTTCTTTCAATTAGATCTACCAAATCGTTAAGGTTTTATCAATTGTTTAAACATTAAACAATTAAACTTTCATCACCAAAGTATCACGATATGTTTGCTTACGCATGGTATAAAAGTGGATACATTGTTGAGAAACCAAATCAGTTTGAAAATCCAGTAGATTTCGCTTTTTCACAACAAGATTTCATACATCGACCTCGTTGTTCCATATGCGGCAATTATGCTATCATACGATGCGCGTGGTGTAAGCAATATTTATGTTTTCAACATTTTTTTGAAGAGTTTCATCACCATGAAAAAGAATTCATAATCACACAAGTGTTTTCAAAGTTATCTAACTATACATAAATCGCTTATTAAACGCCTGCATTGTCTCGCTTGTTTGGTGAGCAAATGAGATAAAAGTTCCATAATTATGATAAAAATAAAAAGTTCGAATAAGGATAAGTTATATCTAACAGTTCCCTTCTTCTCCTCTATTTCCACCTAATATATTTGCCCCATGTGTAATTAAAGACAAAAATATATAAATTATCTTACGTTCTTACTACGCGTCGCGTATTATTTCCTAATAAATATTAGAAAAACATTCCTCGTCATGCAGCTTAAGGCACGTTACAATGGGATCCAAAAGTTCTTCGATTGTCGCGGAGCACAGTTCCGCAATACAACAATAGGGGAGACCGGGGCAGGTTGTAACACGGGGTAAATTGTAACATAAGTAAAATCTTTTGAACGACAAATCTGGTAACCCACAGCATGCGACAGCTGCTTGACGATATCAGCACCGTCGGTTTTAGTGACACAAACGAGCGTTATGTATTCATTTTGTGGTAATAGCCCAGAATTTTAGTATTTAGAGCACGTAAGTAAATGTTGTCTTAGCACTTTTATTTCAATTAACCGTCATTAGGAACCGTTTGAATTTTTGTTTCTTTGTCGCAAACGAATCAGTACACATCGGTTTATTATTATGTGTACGCATTTTAGTAATTTGATGTTTAGGTTCTCGTTTGCTGAGATAAAACGCAAAAATTCGACCTCGGGGTAATATGTAACATGTTACTATACTTACTCCGCTCCAAATGGTGATAAAGCAAGCTATTTGCTGACACACCGGAAAAAGATGCTCTAGACGAACAACAGAACAATCGAGAATCCAAAAAATAGAAAAAAAGTATGAAGGCAAAAGTAAAAAAAGCACAGAAGAAGATTTTGATAGAATCAGATGAATAAGCAATGATTGCTTAACTCAGTCCTGAACAGCTGAATGCCCGCCGGGCAAAAATTTTCGACAGCGTGAGGAAAGAGCGTCGTAAGCGCTAAACCACGCCTTCATGAGCAACAGTGCCGTGGTGGGGAGTGTTCGTGAGTGGGGAGTCTGAGGCCAATTAAAGCTAGCAACCAGCTTTGCTCAGATGTATGTGTAGCGAGAAACTGGATGTGTACAGAAATTTGTTTTGCTATTTCTTGAACGTTTTTTACATACACCACGTATAGAATTATTATTTGACAATATTTTTTGAAAGAAAGGAGTACATAGGGGTAATAATTATATATAATAAACATAATATCATACATATGTGACCAATTACTGTCACCTTAAGCTATTTTACTTAAAATAACGAATAAACAAACGTTGTAAAGTCATGCACAAAAAGAAATATGTAATTCAACCTATAATGTATACTATAGATTATATATTATAGTTTATTTATTCGTTATTTTAAGTAAAATAGTTTAAGGTGACAGTAATTGGTTAGGTGTCAGTAATTGGGTCCTTTACCCTATATGTATATAAATGCGACAAAATTGTTTCCTTGTAACGGTAAGATATCTAAAAATTACAATACTTTTCAAAAATAAAGGTAGCTGTCGACGTCTCAATGACTGGTTGCATTTCACCCCATTTCGATTCAATACGTTCTGCTGGCCGAGAGTGCCGCTGAACGTTAGCAACCCACCTTACAGTTTACACGCATGCGACGACAGCTAGTGGCCACAGGGTGGGGGAAATGCTCACGGCGTCGCTCTTCGCTTTGCTCACGAGCAATCGAGAGCGCTCTTGCCCGCCACAGCCTAGCTGTGCAGGCCTGGCTTAACTAATGTATATCAAATGTTTAATAATGATCTGTGTTTTCATTTATATTTTTTAGAAATGTTTATTTGTGTTCATATTTGTATTTAAATAAGTAAAAGAGATGTGTTACAATTTACCCCGGACTGGGGCAGATTGTAACAAAGGTTCAGATTTGTTTAAGATGAAGCTAGATGTCTAAGTGTCCAAGATTTTGTCACGTACTTTCACGCAATTAGTTCACCACATATGTAAGTAGTAAATCACGCAAATTATTTCCTGATTGAGGAAAACACTTTCGAGAAAAAACTGTGGAAACTTTTTTGTTACAATCTGCCCCGGTCTGCCCTAGTTGAAATTGTATGGAAAAAAATATGGATTATGCTGTTTCATAATTATTTAAACGTCCAGTTCAGATTTCACGTGAAAACCCGAATTTTATAAAACATTATTCATATTTTTGTTTATAACTTTTTTCTAATTGTTTAAACAATTGATAAATCCTTTGCGATTTGGTAGATCTAATTGAAAGAAGTAACTTTTGTCTCGAAACTTTTTTCTATCTCTTACAGTTCGCGAGTTACAACAGAAATTCGAATAATAGCCGAATCTTCAGGGGTTAATTTCACCCCCTTAGAGTGATTTTGGGCAGCAAAAAAAAATTGCTTTGTAATCAGAAGGCAATCCCCTACATATCCACAAGGTTTCAGAATTTTTTGAATTTTCGGGTTCGGGATGTTCCCTTGTAAGTCGCGATCTCGTGGTGGGGCCGGGACGTCACACTGCTATCCCTTATTATTCGATAGGCAGCGACTTCATGTAAATTTACCTGTCACAACTTATATAAAATAAATATTTCCAAAAAGTGTCAAATGCGAACTTTCACCCGATATGTGGGGCAAAAGTTCGCATGTTATGGGGTAAAAGAACGCAACGAGAAATTTTCACAAAAGTGTTTTATTTTCCTACACACAATAGTTGTGGTAATATAGCAAAACGACTAATAGTTTACAATTAATTTTTTTTTTTAATCGAGGCAACTGTAATAGCAGATAACATTACCCCACTTTTGTAGTTTGCGCAGGCGTCAGTCTTCTGCAGGATCAGTGTATGCCTCTTCACACGTAGGACAAATTATTTTTTCCATAGGCGTTGATGGTTGGGCTATTCTCTTTTGGTATTCGATTTGTTTTGTTCCTTTCAAAATTTTTCAGATGTAGATGTTATTTTTTTAATTTTTTTGTTTTTTTAATTATTTCTATGCACGTTCGCATTCGGATTTTCTTTTCATTGCTTCATTTACTTCAAGCTGATTTTTAAATGGGGAGTTTGCATTCGAACTCTTGCCCCACTGCATTGTGCGAACTCTTGCCCCTACAGCTACTTTTCCATTGTTTAATCAATCCGATTATCTGCGACGAGAACTGAAAACTTCTATTAGTACTTTTGGATAGAAGAATTTCAGCTCTTTCAGACGACATATTAATTACAATAATTACTGATCAATTTATAGGAATAATATTGATTCCTAAAAATGAGAATATTACATTAGAACTAACGAATTCAGTACTTACCGCATTGCACGATAACAAAACGAAGCATAGCTACACAATTAGACACTGGTGACTCTACCATCGTTTGACAATTGACTGTCAATCACCATTGGCAACTGCCACAACCCAAACAATGAAATTCGCATGGTGCGATTTTTTAACCGCTGCGAACTTTTACCTACGTCTACTCTACGCACAAATTTGCAGGTATGGTTTTGCATACCGCAATTATTCATTCAATTATCTTTCTTGACATATGAGCACGTATGATAATTTATAAATAATTAGTAAATATGTCCTATTTCAGTTAAGGATGCACACGGAGAGAATTATTTCAACAGCTGAAACAGCAATTAGCGATTACAAAGCGATGTGTAATTGATTTAGTAATTATACTGTAATTGTAACTATTATACTGTAATTGTAATTAATATAAAGAAACCAGAAATGAATTACGATTAATTACAAAAAGAAACCAAGATTCATACAATTAAATTTTTATTGATAAAACATAAATTAATTAATTCCCCTCCTGCCTCCGCTCCTCCTCCCCCAATGGTATTCCGCATTGCTCAGTTTCATGAGAAACCCCATGAAACTATTTTGACGGCTCTCCCGTTCAGCTCTGGTGCCTCGATCTGAAATGATAAATTAAGTGAATTTAATTATAATTGTTAAATTGATTATACCACAATTTTTATTACCTCTACAATATCTGAAGTTATAGTATTACGTTATTATTATTTCATTACTATAACCCTAATAAAAAAACTTCAAAAAAGCTTAGAAATTACGCCAAGTACATGAAAAGGTCGAGGACGAAAAAGAATACATAAATAAATCACAGAAATCACTTATTCATTTTTGTAAAAAATCCACTGCCGCTGGAGGTTTCGGTGGTGGTGGTGGTGGTGGTGGCTGCGCCGCCGCCATGATTAAATCGTCATCAGGGTCTGGATCAGGAAAAATAAATTTGAATAAACGTATATAATTTTTTGAAAGTTACTTTTTCAGAAAACTTGTCGTTAATCGTTAATATAACTTACCATATAAAAGAGTGTCCTCCTCTGTTTTCTACAAAAATTAATAAAACAATTAGTTAGCAAAAAAGCTAAATAACATAGGCGAAGTGCCTACCAAAGACTTTCAAAATGTTGTAGCTTACATGCACGTTCGTTAGTTTTATTTTTTTTAAATTTATTCGTGAGATTTATTCGTCACTTTTATTCGTGGGAACGCACATTCGTTAGATTTATTCGTGACAATGAATAAATTCCCACGAATAAAAGTAACGAATAAATCTCACGAGTCACGAATAAATTTCTCTCGAATAATACAACTAACGAATAAAAATAAATTCTCGCGAATATAAAACTAACGAATAAAAATAAATTCTCACGTATAAAACTAACGAATAAAGATAACCGGGCTATTAGGGTGTTTCATATTATAGGGTTAAAATTAAAATATTACAATTTTTTTTACTTTGCTCATGTCCTGATTCCTATTAATATAAAAAGAATATCTGACAAATTTTAGGAAGATCGAGTAATATTTAGAGGTTGCACACTTTGCACACTAAATAATATGTAGTAGGCTAAGGAAACACGATTTCCAATGATAATTATTTTTATTCTCAAGTCCTTGAAAAAGAAACTAAACTTCAAAGAAGATGTAGACTTAGATAAATTTACATTTTATTATTATTATTATCATTGTTCACATCTATACAAATTCTGTACCTTATTATTTTACCCACATTTTTAAAACCTGAAAAAGCGAAAATATGTAGGGTAGAACGGGGTCGGTAGTAACAGGGGGGGGGGGGGGTGAATGTAACACGCTAATATCTCAAAACATATAATGGATAGTAACACCAATTTTAGATATATGATAAGCAATGACATTTGGAATCCATGTCCTAGCAGTATAGATACGCAATAGACATGGATAGCAAACAAAATAACTTTTCGATACCCTACAGTAACTTTTTCTTACTGACTTATGATTGTAATGTAAACACACCCTTTGCAAGTATGTGCTTTTTTAATCTGTAATTTGCCTTTTTTAAAGTAATACTGATCGTTACTTAGCACTTTCAGGTGTCTCGTTAGTCACAATTTATAATTGAAGTTCAAAAGCATGGTCGAGGGCGATTGTAACATCGGCAGTCGGGGTCGGTTGTACCGCAACAGAACCGAATAGTGTCAAAGAAGGCGAATAATATTGTCTTGTTCGCATAGAATTCATGCAGTGTTACAACCGATCCGGGGTCAGAGGCGGTTGCAACACTTTACACTGTAACGTTAGGGCTATAACACTCCGCTTCTCATTTTTTATTAATAACTTGGATATTACTTGACATACAGTGAAACTGTTGTGACTCAATGACGTCAGATAAATAAGTAACATTTTCGTATAAGAGTTTTTGTTGTAAATGTGAAGTTCCTGCGTAATCGTATTCCAAAGTCAAAGTGTTACTACCGCTCCAGGCCTACCCTAGTGATAAAACTGTGCAACCCCTAAATATTATTAAATTTGTCTAAAATTTGGCATACAGATCACTTAGATGAATAGAACCAAGGGGCGAGCAAAGTTACGTGAAAATAGCACCTTTGGAAAATTGAAACACCCTACGGGCTATAGTATACGAATGACTCTGCTATGAGTATATGAATAGTTTTTTTTTCTGCTTACATTTCGTTTTTCCGAACCCATTTTTTTCGGTCAACCGCCATGGCGTCGTGTCGAACGAAGAAGAACCACAAGAAGCTGAAGCTGGCCCATATGCAAGGTAAACATTCGACGATCAAAGCGCATTTTTTCAATGTTCGACTATCTCATATTCATAACGACTGAATTGTCCAAAGGGCAATATAATTTGTTAAGAGAAACTGGACTTAAAGAAGGAACGAATATTTGTCCGTCCTATTACAAAATTAAACAAGCAAAAGAAGATTGTTACCCTGCTAAAAATTTTATATCAGTTGACGAACAAATGGCAAAAATAAATTTACAGGCATTACTGATCACACATCTTCGCGAATTTTAAAGGTTGTACAAGAACAAAACCCAACTGTGGAACTGATTAATAAACATTTAGGTCTAGAGGCCTGGTGTTTGCGGAACCGTATGGAGCTGAATGTAGATAAATGCTTTGTTATGAGGTTCTCGCGCAGCAAGAGTGTTTCCCAGTTTCCGTACGCCATAGCGGACAACGTACTGTCGACTAGATATGTCGCGCGGGATCTGGGTGTTTACGTCGATGCCGCGCTCACGTTCTCCACGCACCGTGTTAATGTCATCGCCGCCGCCAATAAGGCTCTGGGATTCTTACGCAGGTCATGTTTTAACTTCGATAACCCGCGTACCTTGCTCACGCTGTACTCCGCGCTTGTGCTTCCTCACCTGGAGTATGCCTCGGTTATCTGGACTCCCAGTACGGCCAAGGATAAGTACAGCTTGGAGAAGGTGCAGCATAAGTTTCTGCGTTTCCTTGCTTATAAAATGGGACAGCCGCTTGCTCGTTTTGACCATGACTATGCTCCGATAATGAGGCGACTGGGATTGACTACTCTTGAGATTCGGAGGGTCGTGGCGGACTTGTTATTTTTATTTAAGATTATTAATGGAATAGTAGATAACCCGCCTATTACGAGTTTAATTCGGTTTAACGCGCCTGGCTACCCTACCAGAGGTCCACTATTGTTTAACCCGCGTCAGTATACCTCGAGATTTAGCACTAGCGACCCGCTGCATAGGATCTGCGTCCTGGGCAACGCACTCTTTAGAAGCCTGGATTTTTTTTCGGGTTCCACTTGCGTGTTTAGAGCCAATGCATACCGAGAACTCCTACACCGCAGCTAGGTATTGGCGTGTCATCGTCTTGTCCTGTATCATTGTTGTCTCCACCTTACGTCATTGTTTTGCTCACGTATATACGAAATGGTTTCGACCGTTAATGTCAAATAAATAAATAAATAAATAAATTTAGTATTAATTACATAATGGGCTTTAGATAAGGCAGCCGGGCAATCCCATTACATAGAAAAAATCATTTCTGAACAAGATTTTGATGACTTTAGTGTATTTATGTGCCTTGTACCACTGAAATTGGTAAATGATGAAAATGGAGATGTATTTAAGCGGGGACCCAACCCTGAAGCCACTATAACACAAGACAAAGTTGGGGATTTTTTTGTTCGTATAAATAAACATATAGGGCTTGGATTTTTTATATAGTTTTAAAGCAACCTGCATTCTGCTAGAAAACAATTTTTTTATGAAAGATTGTACAAAATGGCCGCGGACAAAATGGCTTCTCGGAGGACTGCAAAAAAAGTGGCCCACACTCCCGGGTATGACTGGACCATCTGAAAAGGAACTATAAAGAAGATTGTACCTATATACTGGAATATATTATCTTCCACGGTGGAAGTTCCACCTAGCGTAGGATTTTTTCGATATTTCAATTATTCGATTTTTTACAAGCATTTCAGTGCAAATTTTTATGTAAAAAATTCAAGTCAGTTCATCAAACTGCTATAATTTCCAGAATAATTCGAATTTTATGAAAATCCTACGCTAAACAGGGATACGAAATATCTAATGATGGCAATACTGATAGATTTTTTGAAAATCCTGAAATAACCGCCCAAATTACTGGTTTGAATGAGGTCCTCATTAAAAAATTTCAATTCTTCTCCAAGCCTCAGATTCTGATTTAAAAATTAATAAACAGAAATTTTGAGGGTTTGCAATGAATTTAGCAAGGCAGTACGTTGAATTGTATGGATGGTATTACATGCCTCCAACTGTACACAAAATATTAATCCATGGCCAAGCCATTATCGAACATGCCACAATCGGGCAATTAACGGAGGAAGCCCAAGAAGCTCGAAATAAAGATTTCAGGAACTACCGCGAATGACACGCAAGAAAAAGCAGCCGAAAAATGGCAAATCAAGATGTTCTGAATAATTGAAGACCTTGCAGCATGAGTGGGTGCAACTCCACTTTTGACAGTTTTTTAGTTATGACGTGTAATATTCGTAAAAACTACATCGTTTGGCGCAAGCTTGATGCAAAACCGAAAGCAAATGGGCAATGTATTGTAAATTTTGGACTTGCACCCATTACCGTTTTGCGCAATACGAATGCAGATTTGGATCTGCCTTCTTCTTGCACCAAACCAGTGACGTACAATATATCTATCAGTTGAGCCCCACAATCCACCGTGCATTGCTACTTTGCCATTGAAAAACGCAAAATATAACGACGTAATGCAGCTAGCCACCAACTACGTCCCACATACCTACCCATACAGCACACTCTCGTTGCAGCAAAGTTGCAGGAACGTTGCCGCAACATTGCAGGAACGTTTGCCGCAATAGTGGCGCAACATTGTGGAAACGTTGCCGTAACGTTGCAGCAACATTGTGGAAACGTTGCCGTAACGTTGCAGCAACATTGTGGAAACGTTGCCGTAACGTTGCAGCAAAGTTGCAAGATCGTGGCAGTGCAATATTGCATCGCAACATTGATGCAACTATGCAGCAATAATTCTATGCAACACTGCAATGTTACTGCAACGTTGCCGCCACGAAGTGTGCTGTATGGGTAATAAGCAGCATTTTCATAAGGCTCTCAAATGTGCGTTGACTGAGGATGAGGATATTTCCACAGATAATGAAGCAGGCGAAAGAATCATGTTATTTTTTTATGTCTACAACAAACGTCGACGTATTTATTCCATATTTGATTAATAAAGCAACAATAAATCAATAAAATGTGTTCCTTATTGTGCATAGTTATCAAAATGCGACCGATTTTTGTACTCTTTGGTGCAAGGCAGGTGCAGCTCCGAACTTGAAAAATTCGCCAAAAATAGAAATAAAAACTTATCAACTCAATAACTACTACTTATTGTGTGAAAATTTGTATTTTTCACTCAGTGTTCTCCTTTTAATGTTATGTCATAGCAATAATTTTATAAGCAGTTTTTTCCAGTTTACTCGAAATTGATAAGAACAGCGAGGAGAAAAGAAATGTGGCCTGAATAATTATATTTGCTACATGACGCGGTTACATAATCAAGCTCTGTATTTTGTACCAAGTTTCTTATCAGAGATTTATATGATTATTGTATTTATTGTACAACATATATATATATTATACTACAAAGCAGTGATGAATAACCCGCGGCCCGCGGGCCGCATTTGGCCCGCATCAACATTTGCATATATCTTTTGAACTGTAAAAGATATCGGAATGAATTTTTCGGGAAAAAATAGGATAAAATTATCCCTTTCTAATGTTGTATAATTTTATACTCTTTACGTTTATTTAATTTTTCTTATTTCATTTCCGTTAACTTAATTATGATAAAAAAATTTAAAATCTATTTATTTGGTTCTTTATTTAATGCCCTTTTAAGTGGTTTCTGATACAATTGTTTAATCGTTCGTCATCGAGTCGATTGCGACGATCATTCTTTAAAATTTTAATTCCCGAGAATAGTTGCTCACACGCATACGTACTCCAGGCAAATAATGAGCTGATTTGGCAGTAATAATATTAATAATAATAATAAACAGCCCATAAATTAAAATTCTTGGATTAGTTATATTTATGTATTTAATATTGCGGCCCGCGTAGAGTAGTAGGTTTCCACTGCTATACAGCAGAAAGTTTATACATTTGTGTGTTTGTCTGTCGCCTAAAAACTTTCGAACGGTCAACTCTGGAGTCACGAAATGTACCCCAGCTGATTATGCCTGGCTAATCCAGATGAATATGACTATTTACACCAAAGAAAATAAATTTTTTTTTTAATAAAATCAGAATCTAAATTCGCATGATTAATTCGCATTTCTGAAATGGGTAGATAAGTATGGATTGATGTTCGTACAAAAAGTCCCAACATACCTGGCTTATAGAGGATGTTATAAATGCTGTTACTTTATTGCATTCTGAAACATCTGTTTTTAAGTAGCTACATTTAGTTTACCTGAAGGTAGGGTACCGAAAAAGTCCCCAATTCGAAATCTCCATTCGTAAATAGTCGATTGAATATTGTAGCATAACAATGTACGTAGCGAGGGAAACGGGGAGGGCCGGGAGGCAGTGAAAGTTGGACCGCGAAAGTCCATAAGATGTTAGGTCTATTCTATACCTCGTCTGTGGCTTCATGCGTGATTTCTGCATTATCACTACACTCTCCCTTCAATTACCCGCTTGTGCTTTGATACTGCAACCCAATTTACATCACCATTTCGACATTACTTATTCAACGTTTCTTTTTAATTCCTACAATAAGCCACGCCCTATATCCCCGGACACCCCCCAGTCATACTTGGCATTTTAAGCTTGTATCTTTCAATCCTGTGTACTAGAACTAGAGTTGGGCAAAATGTACTGTAATTAACATCTATATAACATTGTCGTTGAATCTGATACGAGTAGTAATTTATTTCCGATAAGATATGGAGAAGATAGTATAGAAACTAGACGGGACTGATGCAATCGAATATATTCGATAAGGTTCTAGTCAGAGTTGAGCAAAATGTAATCTAATTACAAATTACAAATTACGATTAAAATGTAATTGTGTAATTAATTGATATATTTGTAATTAATTTACATTTTGCACAACTCTGACTAGTCCCGCCTTGTTTCTATACTATCTTCTCAATTTCTTATCGGAAATAAATTACACTCGAATCAGATTCAACTACATACATTTGTAATTAAGTAACGCTTTGTCTTACCACGCCGAAGTGTTGTATGATGGAATAACTAGGTAATCAGACGTATCTCGCTCGTAATTTTCTAATATGTAGGTTGGTACATAATCTCTACCAATCTTGTATCGTTAGATTACGAATTTCGGCTTAGAAGTGGATCGCTTTAGTAAGCTATCGTCGTTCTTAATGCGGAATTTGAACCATGGGTATAATTGGCCTACCAAGATAAGATCAAAATATTCACTTCTCCACTTCTTATCGGAAATAAATTACTACCCGAATCAGATTCAACTACATACATTTGTAGTTAAGTAAGGTTTTCTCTTATCACGCCGAAGTGTTCTAGGATGGAATAACTAATCAGATGTATCTCGCTCGCTATTTTCTAACATGTAGGTACTTACTATCTACCAATCTTGTATCCTTAGATCATGAATTTCGGTTTAGAAGTGAATTGCTTTACAAAGCTATCATCGTTCTAGATCCGGAATTTGAACCACGGGTATATTATTGGCATATCACGATAAGATCAAAATATTAATGTCGGTATGAAGTCACTTCATGAAAGTCGTGTGTAGAAATGAGACAGCCAGATATGATAAAATATTCCGTCATTCGACGATAAGGTCCCCACATAATATAAAAGTCGTTTTGTACGCTTTACAGTGGTCAGTGTGTATTAAATTGCAAGCGACAGTATATATCGTTTTGTAAATTCGGTAATAACTTATTTGAGCATGAGAGGTATGTATTTTGAAAAGTCCATTCTCGGGGCGAAAAATATTTATTATTAGGTAGAGGCGAAAATTATTTATTATTAGGTAGCGAAAATTATTTATTATTAGGTAGAGGACTATGATGTGTGTTATTCGCACTGATAGCTCGTGTGACAGAGAACATAGCGACTGCTATATGTACCACTAGCCTCACTACTCGGCTTCGCCCGAAAGGACAATGTTAAGCCCCAGAGGGGATTAGTGACAATAGTGACCCACGAGCCTACAGCGTATGCTATACACCGTTGGAAAGATCTCGCCAAGACGAATCGATCGATAACATATTGAACTTCGAAATCAGATGGGATCACCTCGAAAAATTGCCTCAAAATTCGAGATTTTGCGGTTTTGAACAAAAGAAACCGGTAGTAAAATCCCACCCGGCCCGAGGGACCTCGGGTAGGCACCTGAGGGAAAACCGTGGGATGTAAGCGATACTCTAGCAGGCTGGGGCGGCAAATGTGCCTCATGACCTTCATTTCAGGGCCGTGTTGGGCCTGCATTTGCCCCATAGGCCACTAATCCATTGGTAATTTCGTACTGGGCATTAGGAAAGGGACCCATAGGGCAAACGCAGGCCCAACACGGCCCTGAAATGAAGGTCATGAGGCACATTTGCCGCCCCAGCCTGCTAGAGTATCGCTTGCATCCCACGGTTTTCCCTCAGGTGCCTACCCGAGGTCCCTCGGGCCGGATGGGATTTTACTACCGGTTTCTTTTGTTCAAAACCGCAAAATCTCGAACTTCGAGGCAATTTTTCGAGGTGATCCCATCTGATTTCGAAGTTAAAAATGGTACCGATCGATTCGTCTTGGCGAGATCTTTCCAACGGTGTATGGCATACGCTGTAGGCTCGTGGGTCACTAATCCTCTCTGCGGCTTAACATTGTCCTTTAGATTATGATTTTATAATTTTTTTTTTTAAATAGTCAAATTCATCTGGATTAGCTAGGCATAGTGAGCTGGGACACGTTTCGTGACCCCAGAGTTTATCGTTCGAAAGTTTTTAGGCGACAGACAAGCACACAAACACTTTCTGCTTTATATATTAATATATCGAATGATAAGGTGTTTTACTTGATTTCAGACTTTTATATATCAGCCATTGCCACGATGGCAATGGTGGCCAGCGTCCTGGCCACTGAAATGCCAGTAGTAGCGTGTCCACCGAAGGGTTCCGTAAACAGCACGATTCATACGACTGTACTCGTGCCGCACGAGTGCAACTGTGCGATGTATTATAAATGCAGCGACGGAGAAGCGGTTCTAAAACAATGTGACTCCGGTGCGAAGTTCGATCATAATCAAAGAAAATGTGCCCCGACAAAAGAAGCGGTGTGTAGTACAGTACCGCCACATTTGACTGCGCTTGTTTTGTCTGATGCAGACAACACCAATGATTATACATGCGAATCTCATGACCATGAACGCATACCACACGATTGCTACTGTGATCGATATTACCATTGTGTAAACGGAGAACCTATTCTTGTAATATGCCCAAGCGGTACCCAATTCGATTACGTCACAGAGATGTGTAAGGACTGCAGTACATTTGAATGTAGAAACCGCTGTACAGAACCCAAAACCACGACAACTGCTCGACCAACAACAACAACGACGACGACAATTGCTCCAACAACAACGACGACGACAATTGCTCCAACAACAACGACGACGACAATTGCTCCAACAACAACGACGCGCGTAGCTGTGCAGTGTACTGGTACATGTATAATTCGTGAACCTGATCCAAATGACTGTGCTTGGTATTATGAGTGCCAGAACGGCGAAAGGGAGCATGAGAAATGTCACGGAGAGCTTAAATTCAATCCGAGTACGCTAATGTGCGACTTGCCAGAGTTTGTGAAGTGTCGCGTATGCACTGAAACTACCAGTGCTAACGAATACTGTAGTTGCCCTGGTACAGATTGCGATAGGTTACCTCACGAGTGTCAGTGCAATAAATACTACACGTGCAGCAATGGAGCCGCAGTCAGTAAGACTTGTTTACCTAAACATTACTATGATCGCGAGCATCACCAATGCGAAGTAGACTACAAAGTCATTTGCGATAAAAGTCCAAACAATATACAACAGGACGCGCGGGGATGCATCGGTACTTGCCCGGTACACAAAACAGAAGACAGACCACCAGCGACGTATTTGCCTCACAAAGATTGCACGAACTTTTGTTATTGTGACCAGGGCACCCCGACCGCTTACGCATGCGCGAAAGGCTTTCATTTCAGCCGCAGAGACCAAAACTGCACGCACCCAGCGATAGCTCAGTGTGACGAACACCGAGAAGCGACAAATGCGGAAGAAACATCCTTTTGGTCACATATTCATTCCACTCACGTGTAAATTCGCTAAACACGGTCTAGTTATTTCGTCCAGTTACTGCAATGAATAGGCATGTGCGAATAACTTTCAGACATTATAATATAATACTGTATAATTGCTTGAAATATTTACACACATGTATGTTGCAGATGTACAAATATATTTTATCTACTAATCCAATTATGCTTGATTATGTATCCTATTGTCACATTCCTGTCGAATTTATTTATTCATTATTAGTGTTCAGATTTTTCGGAAGTTTCACTTTGTTCGCTCTCCTGTGTGCTGATACTAGGGCTGTTCGAGTACTCGAATATTCGAGTAGCTTGAAATTCGGACCGAGCCGAGACTCGGTTTCCGAGCCGAGCCGAGTACTCGAATAGAACCGAGTAGCTCGAATAGAACCGAGCAACTCGAATTTTTCCGAGCAACTCGAATTTTTCCGAGCAACTCGAATTTTTCCGAGAACTCGAATTTTTTCGAGCAACTCGAATAGAACCGAGAACTCGAATTTTTTCGAGCGGCTCGAAGTAAACCGAGCGGGCCGAAAGTACCTAGTGGGCCGAAAGTACCGAACAATCCGGTCTGTCGAGTAGTTTGAAGATTGAATGTTTCGAATATTTTAGAATATGTTTATATACTGGATAATGATTCGTAATTATTATTATTATTATTTTGACTTTATTAAGAAAGTAAGATACGAGTAAAGGCGAGGCCGCAGTAATAATGTGAGTAATTAAAATGTAAATTGTAAATGAAAATATTCTCTAACTATTGAAAATAATTTTGCGCGTATGTATGATTTATTAATATTTCTTCTTGCGTTTTCCTTTATTTTTCTTTCTTTTTTGCCTTCTCCGTGTGGGCTATATTTCTGCCGAGCCACTGTTAACAAAGGCTGTTACCCGTTAATGAAAAATGAATAAGTATAAATAAATCAAGAATTCAAAGAGTCAAAATTGAGATTATGGGTTTTTCCATGTGTGTCTAGATGAAATTTGAATGTTTGCAAAATATACCATCTCAACGCTGTGTAGTTTAGAAAAAATGTACTAAAAAAAGAAAAATAATTTTGTTACCGGCCTAAATGACTGCCATAAACAAATTCCCTCATATGACCAAACATAAAAGCGTGGGGCGTAAATATTGAAATGCCCTTTTTATATAAAATATTTATAATGCTTTAAGTAGTTTAATGCATTACTTTTCGCATTTTGTTAGAGATCAGGCTAATTCATTAATAGAATATGAATATAAAGACAGTAATACTATATATGACTTCTTCGTACACTCTTTGTGATGCTCCCCTTGTGGAGGTAGCTGAGGTAATAGACCTAGGTGTGACAATTTCGGCAGGGCTTGACTTCCGCAAGCATTATCAAAGCATTACGTGTAAGGCAATGCGAATCCTGGGTTTTATAGCAAGATTTGGGAAACATTTCAGAAGGCTTAAGTCTTGGAAGCTTTTGTATGTAGCTCTTGTTAGGCCTCAGCTGGAATATGCTTCTGTCATCTGGAACCCTAGACATAAGCACTATATCAGCTTAATCGAGAGGGTGCAGCATAAGTTCTTAAGGCTTGCGTCCAGGGCTATGGGAACGCCGATGCACTTTACTGACCACGATTATGGCCCGGCCTTACGACTACTTGGTATTGCCACGCTTAGTGATAGGAGACTGTCTTCGGACTTAATCTTTCTGTATAAGATCATACATGGCCATGTAAATTGTACGGAGCTTGTGGCTGCGCTGCGGTTCCGGGCTCCTGAGCGTGTTTTGCGTCCTAGACCCCTTTTTGTGAGCAGGGAACCGGGTTACCGTAATTACACGGCTGACCCCTTAAGCAGAGCTATGCATGTTGCCAACCAAAGTTTCCCTGACATTGATTTGTTTTGTGTTTCCCTCAGTGGCCTCCGGTCACTTTTGTACGGGCGTTGCGTTACGGTGCAGTTCACTTGATCTGATGCGTTAATGTTACATTAAGTACTCACACCGACTATTTATTTTATTTTATTTTACTTCATTTTTTGTTAAGTTATTTTAAGTTATTTTGTATTGTTTACATGTATATTTTGCTTTATGCTGTATATCTTTGCTTACTAAAGGGTTTTCCCGTTAACAATAATAATAATAATAATAATAATAATAATAATAATAATAATACTATTTATTCTATTCTCGGTTCTAATCGAGTTGCACGAAAAAATTCGAGTTGCTCGAAAAAATCCGAGTTCTCGGTTCTATTCGAGTTGCTCGAAAAAATTCGAGTTGCTCGGAAAAATTCGAGTTGCTCGAAAAAATTCGAGTTGCTCGGAAAAATTCGAGTTGCTCGAAAAATTCGAGTTGCTCGGTTCTATTCGAGCAACTCGGTTCTTTCGAGTACTCGGCTCGGTCCGGTTTTTCGAGCCGAGTCTGGCTCGGCTCGCTTTTTCCGAGTACTCGAACAGCCCTAGCTGATACTGACTAATTATATTTCGGGCCTCGTTCTTCGAGATTAAATGTAGTAGTCTACTTTGTCTTAACAATTCACAACGTTTTAGAGATTTTTTTAAAATTTTCGCGCGCTGAGTCCGACCTCCCTGAACTTGCGCGCTCTCCTTTCATTGTTTCTTCGTTGTGCTCAGACATTTCGCACGTTGATTTTTACACCGTCGGAAAAATTACATTAATCTGGTCTATTCCAACTTATAACTATGGGAAAGCATAAGAAGGGGAAACGCTCATCACGGAGCAGAGATAGAAGTAGAGATAGAAGTAGGACAAAGAGTCCTGAGGATGTTAAAAAGAGGTTAAAATTCATCGAGGAAACCTTGCGTTGCCTCGTAAAGGACGCCGGAAAGGAAAAGTCTACGGTAGAAACAACAGTTTCTACACCAAGAATAGACAATAGTTCTTTGCCTGTGAATTCGGAGAACCTGAATGAAGGATTCAAGGTCTCGACAGGTAAGTGAAATATTGAACTTGCATAGTTCACAGTCGGGGTTAGAATTTGACGGCGGAGCCTCTCCAGAAAGAAGGCCACAAGCCGATCGTGTTTTTTATGACTGAGAGATCTTACTCACAAGAGCAGACAAAATCAGTACATGTAATTCCCATTTCGTTTCGTCTTTCTTTAGACTTTGGACGTTTGGTTTTTGACGGCAGAACCTTCTCCAGAAGGAAGGCCACTGACCGATCGTTTTTTTTTTATGACTGAGAGATCTTACTCACAAGAGCAGACAAATCAGTACATTTATTTTTCCATTTCGTTATTTTTTGTCCTTAGAAAATGCGTCGCAGACGAAAGATAAAGAAAATGAGTCGACAAATAAAGACGAGGCGGCGAAAAACAATATGGCTGACGGAAAAACGGACGAGATTATTAGACTAGACGAGTATGTTCTCGAAAAGATGGGGGAGGACCCAACAGTCGAATCTAAAAAAGATCATGATTTTCATCCTGAATTGTCACGGAGATGGAACAGCTGGTTAACTAATGGCCTAAAAGCAGAGGACAAAGAAAAAATACTAAATAAGTATTCCAAGAAGGGTTCATGCCCACTAGAAGCACCAATAGTAAATAAGGAGCTTATAAAAGCTATTCCTGAAGCCACTTTGAAAAGGGATGAGCATTTTATGCATACGCAAAACTGAGTTGGTTCAGCTTTATCAGCGTTAGGTTCGGCTATATCTATGTTACTCTCTGAAAATGATGAAGAGGTAGATAGACTAGAATTGTTGGAAAAATTACTTGATGCAGGAAAAATACTCACAGACATTTTTCATACTCAATCGAAAGCTAGAAAGGCCTTTATTTCTCCAACCTTGAATTCAATAAAACCGCTACTTGATAAAGCCCCAACCGATCTATTTCTATATGGCGCAAAAATGGGCGAAAATATCAAGGATGATACAGCTTTAGAAAAACTGAGCAAAATGATTAAACCCTCCAAATTTCAACAGAAAAATGGTTCGGAAAACAGGGAAGACACAGAAATTCAGACCCGACAGGGTCATGAAATTCAAATACAGGGCCAAAGAAACATGGAAATCGAATCAGAATCGACGTCCATACCAGAGCACACCGTATCGGAGTGCCTTACACCAGAGTATGCCGAACAACCGACGTTACAATGCGAAAAAGTAAAGGTGAGTAAAACGTCGGGAAGGTTAAAATTCTTTTTCAAGGAATGGCTTAAGATAACGAAAGATACAACCATATTAACTTGCATCAGTGGATACAAGATACCTTTTATGAATGTACCTAGTCAACAAAACATCAATTTCAAACCAAAGATGTCTAGTGAAGAAAAAATTGAATTAAGGGTGTCCATTGAAAAGCTTCTTGAAAAACAGGCCATTGAAAAGTGTGAATCCGTTGAAGGACAATTTTTATCTCCATACTTTTTAGTTCCAAAACCAGACGGATCCAATAGATTCATTTTGAATGTTAAAAAATTAAACAAGTTTATAGAAAAAAGGCATTTTAAGATGGCAGATCTTAGAACCGCTTCAAAATTAATTATGAAAAATTACTTTATGTGTTCACTGGATATTGAAGATGCTTACTTTTGTATTCCAATACACAAGGATTATAGAAAACTTCTTCGTTTCACTTTCGACGGAATCATGTATCAGTTTAATTGTTTACCGTTTGGAATTTCTTCAGCTCCAATGATTTTCACAAAAATCATGAAACCGGTTATGAATACACTGCGATTAAAAGGTCATATTTCGTGTATATATTTGGATGACATCCTATATATTGGTAATAGATATCAGTCCTGTTTAGAGAATACTCGCGATACGATATTCCTTCTTGAAAAGTTAGGGTTTACTATAAATTATAAGAAAAGTTCATTGTCCCCATCAAGGATTTGTAAATATTTAGGATTTCGTCTTAATTCAGAAAGATTTGCAGTAGAATTAATAGAAGATAAAAAAGATCGAATTAAAAAATTATTAGAAGAATTTTCATCTATTAAGGAATGCAAAATAAGAAATTTTGCAAAATTCATAGGATTCTTGAATTCTTGTTGCCCTGCAGTTGCATATAGCCCGGTATATTGTAAAGGGTTTGAAAGAGAAAAATACCTAGTTTTGATTATGAGTAGTGGAAATTATGAGGAAAAAATGACTATATCTAACTCCTTGAAAGAAGATCTAAATTGGTGGAAAGAAGCTCTAACTATTGGACGAAATCCCATAAGAAGTGATAATTATATAATAGAAATAAATACAGACGCCTCGCTATCATGTTTGGGAGCTTACTCAAATGGAGAGGTCACGTATGGGTTTTGGAACGAAGTTGAGAAAAAAATTTCATATTAATTACCTAGAGCTCATTGCAATTTTTTTCGCACTTAAATGTTTCGCTTCGCATTTAACTGATTGTGAGCTTCTAATTAGAAGTGATAATGTAACAGCTATTTCTTACATTAATCGGATGGGGGGGGCGTACAACTTCCGAAATTTAATAATTTATCTCGATATATATGGAAGTGGTGTGAGAAACGAAAAATATGGCTATTCGCATCTTACGTACCATCAAAATTAAACGTTGAAGCTGATATCGCTTCTAGAGTTAAGAATATTGATACAGAGTGGGAATTAGCAGATTTTGCAATAGAAAGGATAATTATCGAGTTCGGCAGTTTTGATATAGACCTATTCGCTTCAAGGATTAACAAAAAATGTGATAAGTTTTGTTCTTGGCACCAAGATCCAGAAGCATTTAAAATAGATACTTTTACCATTTCCTGGGAAAAATGGAAATTTTACGCATTCCCACCCTTCTCTTTGATATTACGAACCCTAAGAAAAATCATCAATGATAGAGGCAGTGGGATAGTAGTTGCACCTTATTGGCCTACACAGCCATGGTACCCTATGTTTTTATCGTTACTTGACAGCCCTCTTATAACGTTTCCACCTAATAAGAACTTATTAGTATCTCCGGACAGAAAAATGGAACACCCTCTAGCGGAAAGCCTTTCACTGATGGTAGGAGTATTATCGTCCAAGCCTTCCTAAACAGAGATACATCCCAGCAAGCTGCAAAAATTTTACTGGCATCCCTGTCACCATCAACGCTAAAGCAGTACAGTGGAAGCTTGAAAGAATGGTGGTCATTTTGTCAAGAAGGAGGACATAACCTTTATAATGCATCAAGCAACGTGATTCGTATGGCTCTATAAACTCTATGAGATCGGCAATATCACTCGTATCAAAAAGTAACCTGTCAAATGACATAACGCTAAACAGGTTCTTAAGGGGTAACACCACTGTAACAGCTTGAAAAATAGCGTTTTTTTGGCAATTTTCTTGGATGGAAGGAAAGGTAATAGAATAACTATACTGGAGGAAGTTATTAAGCACATATTTTGTTATTAAAAAAAAAAAGTTATTGAGAAATATTACAAAATGGCGGCACTGATGCCATTCTCGTGAGGCATGTTGAAGATTTAGCGCTCTGCGGCACGCGCAGTGTAGCTGGTTCAAATTTGAATTTAAAAAAAAAAATATGACTTAAATCTACATGTTTATAGCTAGAGAAATACGTAGGGGATTTTAAAAATATTGATTTTTGTGTGATTGGTGAGCATTTGAATGAAAAACGTTCAATTTTCTATAAAAAGAGGGCAATCATTTGTTAATAAGTAATGTTTAAATTAACTTATCGAAAATCCCGTACGTATTTCTCTTGAAGATGTTATTTTAAAGATATTGTTAAAAGTTTGAATGAAAAGAATGAAAATTGTTGGAGTTATGCTGCGTGCCGTGTTGAAAAATCGTGTTTCGAGAAAAACGCGTTTAACGCCGGTAGTCGTTTCGAAGCTGCCCGATGCGCTTGGGGAAGAGCTCGAAATTTCAAGGAAACAAATTTGTTTCAAGTAATACAGTTTTTGCCCTATATTCTAAAAGGTTCAAACCATCTTTTAAGCAAATAAAAAAAATCAATTTTCCGAAAAATTACAGTGGTGTTACCCCTTAACGCCGGTAGTCGTTTCAAAGCAGTCCGATGCGCTTGGGGAAGAGCTCGAAATTTCAAGGAAACAAATTTGTTTCAAGTAATACATACAGTTTTTGCCCCATATTCTAAAAGGTTCAAACCATCTTTTAAGCAAATAAAAAAAAAATCAATTTTCCGAAAAATTTACAGTGGTGTTACCCCTTAAAAGGAGTATTTAAATTGAGACCACAGGAACCAAAATACTCAAATACTTGGGACCCTGAAATGGTACTAGCGTTCATCGAGAACTTACCAGATTCAATAAACTTGCAAGAAATTACCGAAAAGACGGTCATGTTATTAGCATTGGCTACGGCTCACCGCGTGCAAACGTTATCTATGATAAAGATCGAAAACATTAAGCAGTCAAGTTCAGGGTTAGAAATAAAGATTCCGGATATAATAAAGACCTCTAAGCCGGGTGCACTGCAACCTAATTTAGTGTTGCCGTATTGTCGAGAAAGGCCCAAACTCTGCGTTGCCACTGCTGTTTCAAAATATTTAGAAATAACGCAGGATCTTCGCAATAATTGCAAACAATTATTCATCTCAACAAAGAAACCCTTTAAAGCCGTTGGTGCACAAACAATTAGTCGTTGGATAAAACAAATTTTATCAAAATCAGATATTGATACTTCAATATTTACGGCACATAGTACTCGCCATGCAGCAGTATCTACGGCATATCGAAAAGGTATATGTAGATCTGAAAGTTATTAAAGGCACCGCGGGCTGGTCAGAGAAATCTAGGGTATTCGCAAGATTTTATAATAGACCAATTGAGAGATCTAATACTGAATTTGCGGTGGCAATATTAAGCAATCCTTTGTAATCGTTGTTTTCTAATAATAAAAAAAAAAAAAAACACAAAGATCTTAGCTCTTAACATCTACATGTAATCGCGAAGAACGAGGCCCGAAATATAATTGACAATCAAACGAACTTACCTGTACGTGAAGTTCGATTGTAATTATATGAGGACCTCGTTCGAGATGATTACACCCCACCCAGAGATAAGGTACTTACACCCAAAAATTCCCGTAATCATCTCATCACTTATAGAAAAAAGATCTTTGATACCACCCAGCTCTAAAAAATGAAAGGAGAGCGCGCAAGTTCAGGGAGGTCGGACTCAGCGCGCGAAAATTTTAAAAAATCTCTAAAACGTTGTGAATTGTCAAGACAATGTAGACTACTACATGTAATCATCTCGAACGAGGTCCTCATATAATTACAATCGAACTTCACGTACAGGTAAGTTCGTTTGATTGCCAATTATACTTCATTTACCACGTAGATCACGAAACAAAATTAAGTTACTAATAATACATTTACAGACAATGGTATGTGTACCACGTATTGATATCATGTATTTCATATTTTAATGATGCTTCACGCAAAATTAAGGGAACCGTACACAGAACACGGAATATCGCGATGCAAGAGACTGACACCGATGGGAATTAATCTCAAGCCTGAGTTATAGTGCCTATACGAGCTATAGTGACGTAGATGTGAAGTCAGTCAGCGGGGTCTTTAGAGAAAACCAGGACATAACCGGAGCCCTAAGGCCCTAAGACCAGGACAAAACCGGGGCCCTAAGGCCCTAAGACCAGGACAAAACCGGGGTCTTAGGGCCTTTGGGCCTGGTCTTCTCTAAATACAGTCCTGCAAGAGGTAGTAGGAGGGCACGTTTAGCGGTAAGACCCCGCTGAGTGACTTCACACCTAAGTCACTATAGCTCGTATAGGCACTATACGTGTCACATTGTAGTCGTTTGATGCCACAAGTTTCTGGATAATGAAAGTTTCCCACGAGGAATACCATTGCACGGATCTGAATTCAATAACGAACTGCAGCCGAGTCGGCTTATCGGAACTGCGTTGGTCTACCTAAAATGTCCTAAAATATCTCATTTCGGAATGTACGTGAATAAGTTAGCATGTTTTTCGACTACTTTTCTGCACGCACTCTGAGAATATCAGCCCTTCGAGAATCAGATAATAAGATAATATAATAATTGCAAATTTGTGCTTCCATACGTGGGCGCACACATTGTGGGAGAGATGCCGCACTAGGAGAGACGCCGCACCTTCGGTATTTCAGGGTTATCGGTAATAAAATACAACACTGTCGATTTGATTTGCTTTAGGCTGTTAGTTTAGGTTAGATTAATAAGCGAGAACGCGTTTCCATTATTACTTTTAAAGATTTTCCTATTTTTCGAGGCAAGCCTACCGCACTTTGCCTCAATAGTTTGTTACGAGCCGAGGCTGAGGGCAATGAGAGTGGCGGCTGCGAGGCCGCGGATTGAGTTTGTTTGTTCGGAGCGGAGCGAACCAACCGGGGTCTGGTATTTCCGGGAGCCGCTATAAGGAGGTTGGATGTCGTGGACGAACCGGGGTCTGGTATTCCCGGGAGCCAGTAGGAAGGTAAACTTCACGGGCGAACCGGGGTCTGGTATCCCCGGGAACCGCTAGGAAGGTGGATATCGTGGACGAACCGGGGTCTGGTATTCCCGGGAGCCACTAGGAAGGTAAGCTTCACGGACGAACCGGGGTCTGATATCCCCGGGAGCCGCAAGGAAGGTGGATTTCATGGACGAACCGAGGTCTGGTATCCCCGGGAGCCACTAGGAATGTTAGTTTAGCCTCGTAACTTTATAATATGATACACCTTGAGCGGTAAAGGAGTATCTATGTGGGTTGGTCTCGAAGAGGAAATTCAGATGATGATTGATTCAAATAAAAGAACTCTGAATTAGAGGTAACTAATTATATTCTATATGCTCAGTCTTTTACAATTGTTTCAGTGTTTGTTTGTCGCGGTACCTAAGTCCACCTCTCGGTTTTAACGCACTGAGAAATGCGGGGGTCTCAAAGAGTTGAATGATTACAACACCTATCAGCAACTCTACGTACTGTATGGTTTAAGTTGAAATAATACTTGAAGGAGAATGTCACTCGATCCCGTAAGACTCTTTCGTCTAAACGTACTAAACTTGAAATGAGCCCCCGAGTGTGGATTCGTGGCCCTTTTTATACAGTGAAATTCGGCTAGAATGTAGTGGGGATATGAGTGCCTTCATTGAATATTAGGTTTTCGGGGAAGACTCGGTTGCATCACACCACTGTAGGAAACGGTGTAGTGACCCGGCCGGGTCACGTGCATTCCGGACACCCGAAAGGGTTAAAAAGTCAAAGATAGATCTGCGTACGTAACAAGTTGATCGTCGAGTTTATTTTTGCTATCGTAGTAGTTAAAAATTCATAGTTTTTCGTGATGTAACTTTTGCAATAGGGGAATGTGGGGCAAGACGGACTAGCGGGGTAAGATGGGAAAGCATTATTTATAAAAAATGGAAGGTACTACCGTATACACGTAAACATATCAGCGAGTTCGGTGCAAAAGAGCATCGGTCTGAAAATAGCAGTGTTACAGACCACGCGTGTCACGAGTTACGACGAGATATTACATTTTTGTAATAACGATATAATTGTTCAGGAAGTTTGTAACAGTGTCACTTTATTTATGTTTATGTTCTTTAACTAAAACCGGTAAGTTAATTTTCCTTATTAGTTACTTTTTCATAAATTCTGAGTTTTCACTAAGATATGGTTAAGGTTATTTTATAAAAAGCATGTGAAGTATTAAATACGTATTGGGGCAAGACGGGATCGGATGAGTGGGGCAAGATGGGATCGTTCAATATTTCACCAAGAGACATTATGCCCATCCCCAAGATACAAAGCAAAGAAAAGAGAAGGAGTAATCGACGTGGGAAAACAGCGATTTTAACTTCTTCACCATACAAAAGAGAGTTACTTGATTTAAAAAAAGTAGCCGAAGAGAAAAAGACAACAAATTCAAAAAAACGAAAAAGGACTTCAGAAAAATCAAGACAAACGTCAATTAAAAAAAGAAAATAGAATTTCTTCACATTCAAACTTGTTCCTTTATGAAATGTGTCAGTAAGAAAACATGTTTCGTCTTGCCCCCACAGCAATCCCATCTTGCCCCGTATGCGGGGCATGATGGGAAAATTGAGTTACTTAAGAAAAAGATGTTTATTTTAGTTTTTGGTCCTTGTGATCTCCTTTCTGTTGCTGAAATTTGAAGATGAAAATATACTGATTCTAAAAATGCTTTAATAAATGTTACAAAAAGAATATATTTGATTTCCTCCACGTTTCTGCTTAGCTATACCGTCTTGCCCCACATTCCCCTACGTTAAAGGAACTGTGTGGAATATTTCTCGGCCAGAATAGGTCACATTCGATATAGCACTTTGAAATACGAAATTGCGGCGTCTCTCCCGGGCATTAATGCGCACTGTATCGGAAGGTACCCAAGTCAACTAAATGATGTTTTTAATGTTAAAAATACAAAGAAAGTGTTTTGAAATATATTCCGTGATATCTCAAGGCCAATTATTTATTTTTTAATGACAAATCTGATACTCCAAACATATTTGTGAGCTTTTTACTCTTTTTTCATATTTTAGTTTTCTTTTATGTGTAATGAATGTGGAAGGAAGAAGAAAAGACAATTAAATTTAGAACAGCAGAAATAATATCTCTACCTATTTATTTCTCCAATTTTTTTTTTGTATTTTGTAACTGTATAAATTAAAAAGATGATTCATTTTACTTTGCTTTTACTATTATCTATATAAATAAAAATGTAACTGTTCGTTTGTTCAAAATCTTAAACCTCCGAAACCACTGGACGGATTGTGATGCGGGTTGCACCGTTGTGTAAAGCATTTCTCGAGGAAGGTTTATGTGTATGCGACATTAAGCTATGACAAATAGAAGCGGAGCAATGACGATTTTAGTGAAGCAAGGTTTTCGTGAATCGCAGCGCTCACAGAACATCTAACGATGGGACTCGCATCCCCACCACTGTACGGGCAACCGTCACGCGCATCTCTTTCGCGCAGAGCGCAGAACACTATGCGCGTATAGACCTGTTCCGATTTCATATATAATATAATATAATATAATATATAATATAATATATAATATATAATATATAATATATAATATAATATATAATATAATATATAATATATCATATAATATAATATATCATATAATATATAATATAATATAATAAATGTGAAAGTGTGTTTGGATGTTTGTTACTCAATCACGTCGGAATTACGAAACGGATCTTTCTGAAATTTTGAATATACGTAATCTAGGAACAGGAATAACATACGGGATACTTTTTATCCCGATTTTTTTACCCTATCTGAACCAAATTTTGCATAATTACTCTCTAGAACCCTGCGGAAAATATAGGCTACCATGAAATCTGGACATACCACCCTTTCCCCCCTTATTTCACCCCCTTGACACTCCGTGATAATCGAAGTTTTACCCGGGCAACGCCGGGTACTTTAAGCTAGTTTTAAATAAAATGTTAAAATTAACAAGTTTAAATAGAAAATTAAACGTTTTTCGAAATGCGGCAACACTCCCGCATGTGCGGCCGGCGTCTCTCCTAAAAAAGGATGTTTTCAGTTTCAATTTTTTACTTTAATGCTGCTTCAACTAATATGTATCCTTGGAAAACATTTTCATTGCAAAATTTAGACACGGTCACAATTTTGCGTAAGGTGCGGCAACTCTCCCACAATTACCCTATAGATTAATGAAGTAGAACTTATTGTTATAATCGATTCGTGATAATCTAGAGACGCGGTAGCGTCTCGACGCCAAGTACAGGAAAGACACCCTGTATATGTCGACTGTCGCTACCGCTATCATTTACTCGTCGCCGGGCTAATCCAACCTAACCTGAAACTTATTTCATTAATATCTCATGACGCCTGCAATATTTTCTAAATTTAAAGGCATTTTTCTTATGTAAACCGCATATAAGCTTTCGAATAAGACCAAATTTCAATAAAATCTGTCCACGCATAACAGAGATATCATAATATCGTCTCATGAATCTGTCAGAAACGGTAAGATTTTTCTTCTGATTCTCCAGTCAAATTTTCGTCAACATAATACGTATACGCGTTACACGCACACCTTCAGCCAAAAGAAACTGGTGTGTATGTTTCGTTCGTCGACTGCCGGGATCTATGTGTACTATTTTATAACCTACCAAGTGTCAATCCATCATAACCTGCCAAGTGTCAAATAAGGTAAGTTGTCCAAATTTGAAATGTCACGAGTTTTTACACTACATGGGAGACTGAATTATTGTCTCAATTAACTAGGTGGGTCGCCAAATATTTTTAATAGATTTTTTATGTAGAGTCGCAGACTTGGAAGTTGTCCGGAGAAGGTTCGACAGAGAAGCATCTTCTTTCGCATAAGTTTCTGGAAATTTGTACCATGCATGTACAAAATATATATTATAACAAATTGCATTGCATTTAAATTGACAGATATTTTTATTATACCAGCAAATTATTTTTAATTTAGAGTTTTTATGTAAAGCTTATAGAAATGAAGGGGACGCACAGGACTTAGATAAAAATGAAGGGGACGCACAGGCTTGGATAGAACTGAAGGGAACGCACAGGACTTGGATAAAAATGAAGGGGGCGCACAGGCTTGGAGGTTGTCCGGAGACGATTAGATAGATAGACAGAGCATCATGTTTCGCACAAGTTTCTGGAAATTTGTCAAATAAGGTAAACCTACACTACAAAATTTGTCAAACGACGTAGCATTAAGAATTATTAAGAAAATAGATTATGGTGGACTGCTTGCAATGTAGAGTCAGTCACATTAGTGAAGAAAGTACGTTGAAAATACATCTCGCTTGATACTTTCCAATCTTTTGTGAAAGACATTCGTAAAACTCTAATTAATCATACGCTCTCACCTCCTTTAGACACATTATGCAGTCTCTACAGTTACTATAGCAAAAGGCCACTCTATTTCTATATTTCTATATATATAAATTCTACGTTAAGTCGTATATTTACAGATTTACAGATACTCGAAGCAGAAGATGATGCAGTGTGATCTACGTCAAACTCTGTACGCACAAATTTGCAGGTAGGGTTTTGCATACGTAATTATTCATTCAATGATCTTGAGCATGTGTGATAAATTGTAAAAAATTAATAAATGTGTCCTATTTTTCAGTTAACGATGCAGACGAAGAGAATTATTTCAACAGCTGAAAGGGAAAGTTACTGAAAATGAAAACCTCTCGGGTAATATCCTTACTTTTATTATCAATAAATCCTTTTAATATATCTGCTATCTCTGTTAGCCAAAACCTTGAGCAATATTTTACATATTTTCTCTCGATATGAACGTTGTCGCTAGCGCTGAGCGATTATGAAACCCTTTTTATATAAAATCTTTAATTTCTTCTAGATTCTTTTTGTGCGTTGTAATTTCTCGACTAATAATGGCTCTTATGTGCTTTTTTGTATTGTTATACTCTTTTGCTTCTGGATTTATACATTCTTTAACGAGATTTTGGCTACGTGTCCTATCTGTACAACCTTTATACTTATTCCTTTTAATAAACGCTATATTTTTAATTTCTACACTATTGTTGTGCACAGGCAACGCCCAAGCACACGCATTATCTAGAGACGCGGTAGCGTCTCGACGCTATACACACTACCATACATTATACATATTATATTACTCAATAACGTTTCGAGACGTTTCTAAGCTATGTGAGTCGCGAGGCAACCGCGAATCTACGAAACCAGCAAAAATGCGAGCACTTCGCCGTGACCATGTACGATAACGCGAAGCGGCGGCACCTACTTGTATACCTCAGTCTAGTTTTAGTTGTTTTTGAATAAAGACTTTAAGTTTAAACAAATATGGTGTAGTTCACCCGGTGGATTCTCATCCTTTAATCACTCCCGAACCCACGATTACGTCAGATCCCGTACCAGCCTTGCGAGCCATCACGCAGGGCACGACACTATAGTATTGAACTCTTTTTTCTTTTAATTAAGAAAGATCGCCGTATTTAATGGCATTTGGTACAAAAGTAAAGAAGCTCTTGTGACAGTGAAATAAATAAATTACCATTTTGAATATTTTAGCTCAAAGTTATGATTTTAAAAATCCGGAAGAAGCGTATCATATTTTTTTATGTTCTTCCTACAAAATACTTTTCTGTATATGATGACCCCATAAAAAACTTTCAAAAAGTAAAAAAAGTTACGCCAAGTACATGAATTATCTTTGTAAAAAGAAGTGAGATCCCCATAAAAAACTTTCAAAAAGTAAAAAAATTACGCCAAGTACATGAATTATCTTTGTAAAAAGAAGTGAGATCCCCATAAAAAACTTTCAAAAAGTAAAAAAATTACGCCAAGTACATGAAACAAATAAATCACAAAAAATAAAAGATAATAATATAAATCACAAAAAAATAGAAGAAAATATATAAATCACAAAAAAATAGAAGAAAATATGTATATCACAAAAAATAGAAGATAATAATAAAAGATAATAATATAAATCACAAAAAAATAGAAGAAAAAAATAGAATGTACATACATTCCAGTACTCATATCGCGGACATTTTAATTATCCCATCAAAAAGAATCCCAATTAAAAACATTGTCGTAAATTAATTAATAGCTTTACAAAATTATTATACAAAATTGCGCCAATTATAACAATGGCTATTTATAAAAAGAAAAAATGTATTAAATAATATTAAGCAGATATATTTTTATAGAAATAAATATTTCAATACCAATAAATATTTGATTCAAAATACTTGGCGCTGCGAAACCGAAAAAATGTTAATTGTCTTATTAATAGTAAATTAATAATTTACAATAACTCACTTACAATCTAAAATACATAAGCATATACATATTAGAAACGCAGTCAGATTTATTCTACATATATTTAATTCTAATATCATACGTAGCATATGCACTCGCACACATACACACATTCACGAATGCACGCACAAGAAAGAAAGAAAAAGATTAATGCAATTTATACATATGTATTCAGTTTAGCAACACCAATTCGGTTTCGCAGCGCCAAGTATTTTGAATAAAATATTTATTGGTATTGAAATATTTATTTCTATAAAAATATATCTGCTTAATATTATTTAATACATTTTTTCTTTTTATAAATAGCCATTGTTATAATTGGCGCAATTTTGTATAATAATTTTGTAAAGCTATTAATTAATTTACGACAATGTTTTTAATTGGGATTCTTTTTGATGGGATAATTAAAATGTCCGCGATATGAGTACTGGAATGTATGAACACAGCATTTTAGCTGTGTCTATGTAGTTGTGTCATCTTAAGGGCAGTTGGAAAGCACCTTTATGTACTTGCAGCTCATTTTGATTTCACATATTTTTTTATATTGTATATTTTCTTCTATTTTTGGGGGGGGGGATTTATATTATTATCTTCTATTTTTTGTGATATATATTTTCTTCTATTTTTTTTGTGATTTATATTATTATCTTTTATTATTATCTTCTATTTTTTGTGATATATATATTTTCTTCTATTTTTTTGTGATTTAGGCATTGACTAACTGCGGGTCAGGTGTACCTACACAACTTTAGCTTCACAATCATGTATCACGTCGTGATTCAATAGAAAATTGATAAAGGTAATGATATCGACGCTTAAGAATACCTCCGACTCGATAAGTTGGGCAAATCGATTCCGGAAAAAACAGATTAGGGGACCAAAGTTGTTGCGCCTGGTTATATCGCTCGACAAGAATTTATTCACTTGTTTCACTAATCATAAAATTCTAAAAACCTGTAAACTACTTATCATTTATAATGTCGTGGTTCTGTTGTCCAAAATAAAATAAAAAAATTAAAACAGACTTCAAAAAATAAAAATGCACTAAAAAGTGAAAAATAGTTTTTTCTTATTTAATCTACAACTCTCTGTTTTTTTAGGTCGGCGTCAGATTTTATTTAAAAATCAAATTCTTAACATTGTACGCAAATTTAAAAAAAAAAGTGTACAAATATTAATGAAAAAACTACATTTATATTTACTGTCTATGATTATATTTTATGTTATCGATAAAGAGCCTAACGCGATAGTGAAAAATACTCTGAATATTATCTTTCATCGATTAAATCCTTATATGTTGCGTATACTGTATAGTTAAATTTATATTCGCTAGAGGGCGAATGTAATGCAGCGGCGTTTCACATGCGATACATTACTGAGTAACCCTTTTTAGTTTTAATAAAAAAATGATTGATTCAAAGAAGAAGACACAAAGAGAACTGAGAAGAAAACAATTTCTCAATATTTGCGTGTAAGGTAAACGGTCTTAGCCGGCCAGCCTTAACACCACAACTGTCTAACTTTACTTTCGAGCAGAGATGGGCAAAAAATTATTTCAAATAAAAAATTCAATTCGATCAAAAGACAAAAATTTTATTCGAGGCTCATGAATAAGAATAACCCGAGTCAATTTTTAATCGAAGCGCTCATGATTGAAATCATGGGGATTCAATCGTCAGTCATGATTGAATACGTCAATGATGGGGATTCAATCGTCGGCCATGATTGAAGTAAGTCAATCATGGGGATTCAATCGTCGGTCATGATTGAATACGTCAATCATGGGGATTCAATCGTCGGCCATGATTGAATACGTCAATCATGGGGATTCAATCGTCGGCCATGATTGAATACGTCAATCATGGGGATTCAATCGTCGGCCATGATTGACCTACCTTCAATCATGGGGATGCAATCATGACTGAATGAACAGTGTTCTCGTATTCAACCGTAGTTCAGTCGCGTAGCTCGACTAACCTTGGCGAGCCTCGAGACTCGCGAGAACCTTTGATCGATGCCGCGCGAGGCCCGAGCCGAGCGACATTGTATCGTTCACCCTTCTAAACTGGCGCCTGGAATTGCTCGGCGATGTGTCATCGATTATACGGAAAGTGAATTTCTTTATTACTTAACCGACTTCAAAAAGGAGGAGGTTATAGATTCGACCCGTTTGTATGTTTGTTCCCTCATAACTCCTCAGCATATGGACCGATTTTGATGATCTTTTTTTTATTCGAAAGAGGGCGATGCCCCGGTGGTCCCGTCCTAGACTAAATCAACATTGGCCCAATATTTTGCCACTTATGGTTAATAATAAAGACTATTGTCACCTAATTATTATTATTTTATGTACGTACGCGCATATTTCCTCAGCATGTTGTGTCAATATATATAAAACTAAAAAGCTAAAAATAAAAAATTTTATAAAAATTAAAACCGACGTCAAAAAAAATAAAATTGCACTAAAAAATAAAAAATAATGTTTTCCCTTATTTAAACTACGACTCTCATATTTTTTGAGTCGGTGCCTCATCATTTGCACTGTGTAAATATGAGAGTCGTAGATTAAATAAGGGAAAAAATAATTTTTTTTTTTAGTGCAATTTTATTTTTTTGAAGTCGGTTTTAATTTTTATAAAATTTTTTATTTTTAGCTTTTTAGTTTTATATATATTGACACAACATGCTGAGGAAATATGCGCGTACGTACATAAAATAATAATAATTAGGTGACAATAGTCTTTATTATTAACCATAAGTGGCAAAATATTGGGCCAATGTTGATTTAGTCTAGGACGGGACCACCGGGGCATCGCCCTCTTTCGAATAAAAAAAAGATCATCAAAATCGGTCCATATGCTGAGGAGTTATGAGGGAACAAACATACAAACGGGTCGAATCTATAACCTCCTCCTTTTTGAAGTCGGTTAAGTAATAAAGAAATTCACTTTCCAATTCACTTGACGTATTCAATCATGGCCGACAATTGAATCCCCATGATTGACGTATTCAATCATGGCCGACGATTGAATCCCCATGATTGACGTATTCAATCATGGCCGACGATTGAATCCCCATGATTGACGTATTCAATCATGACCGACGATTGAATCCCCATGATTGACTTACTTCAATCATGGCCGACGATTGAATCCCCATGATTGACGTATTCAATCATGGCCGACGATTGAATCCCCATGATCGACCTACTTCAATCATGGACGCTTCGATTAAAAATTGACTTGGGTTAGTCTTATTCATGACGAATAAGACTAAAGTATTTTTTATTTGATACGTCATTTAAAATAATTTGTTATTTAAATAATGCCCATCTCTGCTTTCGAGTAATGCAGGGAACGGCGGAAATCCCGTGCGTCCGTATCAGGAATAGCGGTGGGGGAACTCCACGCATGCGCGCGATGACGCGGTGACGTCAAACCAATCCAAGCGCGATGACGCGGTGACGTCAAACCAATCAACGCCAAGAAACGAAACTTGACCGTGGCGCCGTTTCATTTCTCATCTTGACGGTGCCGCCGTTTCGTTTCCCATCGTTTCCCATCTTGGCGTCGATTGGTTTGACGTCGCCGCGTCATCATCACGCGCATGCGTGACGTGTTCTTCCTCCACTACGAATTATCATCTTGTCACTGCGCGGGTATATCCCGGTAACACCGATTGGGAGACAGTGGAAGAGGACCCCTAATATAAAATTTGTGCTTCGGACATTTGTTAGTGTCTGAGATAATAATAAAAAACTTTCGGCATAATATATTGAAATCTGCCTTATACTCTCCACACATCACGTGTTTCACCCCCTCAAAAATTCTATAATTGGTATTCAAAGTATCGTCCTTGTAATCTGCAATCAAATCATAAGTATGATAAAAAGAGGATGCAATAAAAAGCAATGCTATTTATTCTCAACATTTTATTTACTTGTGTACACTTATAGGCCCTAATTAGGCGTGAGCTATTCCAGTTTCAACTCGAATTAACAATTCAATCATCAATAATAAACGCACCACGATCAATAATCCGTGTCGTGATCCTCGAGACATACGTTACAATGTTAATAATATATGTACATTGAATTGTTTCGCCTACCTAAGCTAGCTAATGCAGCAAGCCGTGTAACGGAAATCAATCGTGCATTGTGCTTTCGTTAATGACACCGCGTTCATCACCAATTGGGACCGTTGTACACGCATGCGGCCACATAATCCGGCAGAAATTATATCGGTAATCCTTTTGCAACACTAATCGTTGGTTTACACACGTAATATCAAATCAGTTGCAAAAGCACTCACCTAATTGTCCGTTAAATTAATTAATGTTTAGAGTACATTCTTTGCGAGACTCCAACATTTGATATTGCGATAGCGGACAAGTGTGACATCGTTTACTCTGCAGAACTGCCATTCCCTTTCGTGATTAGGGTACAGATTGGAATGACGGTAAGTAAAGAGTCAATCGCTTTGAAATCATGAACCGACGTAATCGATATATCAGGAGATCTGCGAGAATATTGTTACTTGTAAATAAAAGATGTAGTTGTTCGTCATGTGATGGGTAAAAAAAATGTGAAATTGAAATGTTTGCTGTGACGTTTGCAGAAAAGTACATCGTTTAAATTTATTTAATAATTGAGGAAGGTACTGAGTCATGCGAAATTGCAACTAAAATTTCTTAAATTTCATTAAATGACATTTACTGTTTCCCAGGTTTAATTAAATACAAATAAAATTTTTTCCGAATATCATCAATTAGAATCAGAATTTTCAAAGTTTTATTAATAATTTATAACTAAAATTTTCAAAATTTTATTAGATGAAAATTGAGATTTTCCACAATTCACTAAAATAAAATTCAAATTTATAAGTTATCCCGAATAAAGATTTCTTTATTTCTGTACTATATCCACCAGTGAAATTCGTATTCTGTTTATACTGATTATAACTATATTTTTACTTATTTTCAAACACATTTAGTGCTAAGTATTCTTGCCGGTACACAGAAACGCAGAATTTATATTGTGGAATCCACTTTTATCCCACAATTTCGTAAAATTCTGCAGCACATTAATTTGATATTCACCCATACGCAGGCACGTTAAATACAAATTATCACTGAGTGTTTACAACGAACCTTGCATTAAAGTAAATCCTTCCTAGACGTGTTTCTTACGCACTTAAACGATACCTTCAACCACGACATGTCTATGGGATTCCATTCTTCCCTGCAAAGTTGTACGCTCGAAATCAAAGATTGTTCGCAATGATTGTAAAAATATACTTAAATAGATATGAATCACATTACTCATTTTACGCTGCAAAGGTATAATCGCTAATAGGTTAACTAGTGATACTTCGACATTCCCTTCAATCTTCTTTTCAGCTACAATTACCGCCCCAAGGTGTTGTACATTTGTACAAACAATATAAGTACTTATCCATTGCAACATAGCACCGCGAAATAATATTAACGATTTCATGCGTTACACGGCCTCGTCCTTAAATACATACTCGCATGTATACAAGCGAGCCATCTAAAACTGCAATTCCATGCATTTCCGTTGTTTTAAACATGAAAAGTGGAAAAAGGAAATATTTCATTCGAATGGCAGTATAATATGATAAAAATCGTTGCTTTAAGGTTTCCAGATCATTAAAGTTGCTACGATTTTAACGTAAAAGAAGAGACATATGTTACCCATCATGATCATGTTACCCATCAGTCATTTTTAATAAAGAAAATTATTTCTGTCTTTGATAGGGTGTCTTCGGTGTTTATTATTTAGCTTACTGAAGACTATAAACATTACAAGTCGTGAATCTTTTTTTAACACTTTTTATCATGTTCTTTTTGCAATTTTATGCACAGAACTTACTGAGAGCCTTGAACTGAAAAATTCTGGGTCGCTGTGTGTATTATTTTGTTCGGAATAGGCTGAAAAAAATTCACCTTTACAAGACCTCTCCTCGATTCACTTGGACAATACCCTGAGACCTGTTTATCAAATGGCGTTGATAATATAAGCCCTAAACTGGGAAGTGTGAGAATGAATAAATAGCAGTCAATAACCAGATATTTGGCTACCTTGCTGAAAATTTGAAAACTATAACCTTGACGGGACCAAGATCAATATGTATTCACGAACAACAATCAATTTAATATCTAAGGTTTATTTCGTTACGATTAAAAGGGTACTCGCAAAAACATGTAAAAAAAAAAAATAGTCGGTATGATTTAATTGAAATATTCAGAATTATACTGAGAGCTACTTCAAATTTAGTAAACATCAAATCTGTTGAAAGTAATATTTGAACTTTACCAAGTGTACTAAAAAAAATTTCATGTGTCTGCACGAAATCGTGAAAAGCAATGAGAGAAGGTACACCAAGCAACAGTGAAGTCTGTGGGGCTCGGACACGCTTGGGTCGCCAGTCTCTGTTTTGCGCATGCGCACTGGGAGCTTCACTATTGCTCGATATACAGTACCGGACAAAGTTATAACCACTTGATCGTAATAATTCTTTCAAGATCAATTTCTCTGGCACTTTCTGTATTAATTAGCCGCGAACCGATAATTATCACTTAAACATTATTTTCTTCTCTGCACTGTATAAAAGTTATTTGAAAACTATTGAAAATAAGAAAGTTATTGCGATAAAAGTTAAAGCATTCGAAAATCCTATCGGACAAAACTGTAACAACTTTTATTCTATAGAACTTATTACAACACTATTTACATATAAATAAAAGCAATAAACAGGATTTATAATAAGGAAATTATTTAGTAGGTACTTTGTGATAATGCCACGAGCGTCAATTTTACTGCCTGATACCGATGAGGCATAGACCTAATTAAATTTTCAATTTGTCGTTCTTTATAATATGGACCATTATTTGCTTATAGCCGCATAAAGATCCTCGGGTTTGTTGAATTATTTTCCTCTTAATTTCACTTCAATGTCACCCTACAAATGCTCGATCGGATTCGAATCCGGCGACTGAGCTGGTCATCTAAGAAGTGCCATCGATTATCTTGGAGCCAGTTCATGACGCTCTTTGCTTTATACTCAGGATCGTTATCCTGCATAGGCAACCATCCTGTTGGCATATTATGGTGTGCATGTGGTAACATTATTTCTTCCATAATTTATTTATACAGTAGAGCGTCAATTATCCGAACCTCGATTATCCGAACGGTCGATTATCCGAAGGAGGACTTCCCCTACATATTCACAAAGTTTCATAATTTTTTTAATTTCCGGGTTCAGGATCTTCCCTTGCCAAAAGTATGGGGGTTGAAACTTGGTAACCCGACGTACATGAAAATGGTTACTCCTACGAGAAAAACTCATATGATCTTTTTTGTAGAGAATTTCCTAAGCTATAAATTGTATAATAACTATTTTTGTCGCAAAACTGCTAGATAACGAGATATTCGCGAAAAACAGTAGTCCTTTTGTTCAACCTTCTGTAAAATTTTTAGCGGCGGTCGGATCGATGGGGACTTTGGACATATTGTTTAAAACGACCAAATAAAGGCCCATACCAAATTTTGCTTGGTGGGAATTATTCCGTAGATTGGGCAGATTTCCGTCTAATTTCACTGGACTATAATATAAATTAACGCAGTAGTACTCCTGTATTTAATAAGTAATTTTAGGTGTAATTCCTATAGTTATAAACTGTGTAAAGTACATACATGCTTCATTCTCCGAACTCTTCGATTATCCGAACAATTCGAATTTCCGAACCACCTCGGTCCGAAGCAGTTCGGATAATTGACGGTCTACTGTATTTCACTTGATCTAATTTACCCGTCGATTTGATACAACCGACCTCTTCAATCAAAATTAAACCATCCTCATACCATAAAGTTGCCACCTCCATGTTTGGCAGAGACTATCGTGTACCCAGGGTAAAATCTTGCGTTCGCTGGACGTCTACCAAAGCGAATGCCATCCGTATTCGATAAATTATATTTCGATTCGTCCGACTAGGTGACGTTTTGCCATTATTTGGCAAATTTGACACGCGCAGTGGACATTCTTTTCCGAATTGTGGGGTTAAAGCCCGCGTTCGTTTAAGGGGACCTTCCGGTCTAGAGGCCAAAAAGATAGGTGATCTTTAGGAATTAGTTAAAGGAAAACTGCTATGTATAATATAATGGGACTTTTTGCATTGTATTAAGAATGTCTTAAATTATAGAAATAGATTTTTGGCTTTATAATTAATCATTGCAGACGGGACTGGGGAGTGGTTAAAGTCATGTCGTCAAAAAATTGATCCAAATCGGTGGGACCTGTATCTCCAAAAGTTATTATCCGATTCGACTGAAACTTTTTTATTTTGAAGAATATACTTCTGGCTATGGGGGAAACCAGAAAAAAAATACAAAAATTACATGTTTTGAGAAAATAACGACACTTGAAGTGTGAAATCACTTTTTCTCTATATTTTCCGTCCTTTCAACGCCTTTAAAAATTATAACTTTTCAATTTTTGTAATTTGTCTGGTTTCCCCCCTAGCCAGAAGAATACTCTTCAAAATAAAAAAAGTTTCAGTCGAATCGAAAAATAACTTTTGGAATTACAGGTCCCACAGATTTTGAGAACACTGTTTCGGGGAAAACGCGTTTAAAGTTTTACGTGATGCATTTGCCACTACTCAAATGCCTATAACTTCGGGAATTTGACAAATTTCGACAAATCCTTTTAAACGCGTATTCCTAGAAGGTTGAACGTTCGAAAAATCATAAATAAAATCGACTTTTAGTCTGGAAGGTCCCCTTAAACGACGTTGTACCACCCTACTTGATATACTTGTGACTTTCGCAGCTGTGATAACCAATCAATTATCCCTATAAATGTTCATTTATAGATTATACATCAAATGCAATAAAGTTAATATTAAACTTAACCTTTCACCAGTCTTCCTGGGCCTTCCTATCCTTTCTGGGAGTTTTGAATGACTCAGTCGTTTGTAAACATTAAAAACAACGTCTCCTCTGTAGCCCAGACTCTCTCCAATGCCTGCGAAGGTCCATCCTAATTTGCCCGTAAATATATTATTCAATTCTGAACTGCTGGTTCAATACGCTTTGCTTTCGCCAGTTTAAGCAACTGTGACAATTGAAGCCGCATTCCGCATCATTTGTCAGCAAATAACTATCAACTAGGGGAAGTTGTTGTAGCTTTGCCCGACAGGATTTTCGGATGCTTTAACTTTTGCCGCAATATCCATTTTTCAATAGTTCCCAAATAATTTTTATACACTGTTGTAAAGAAGGAAATAACGCTTAAGGGAATCCATACTGTTCCTTACTTAATGCAGAAAACGCGGGAGAAATTGATCTTGAATGAATTATTAGGACCAAGTTGTTATAGTTTTGCGTGGTGCTGTACCTATACTTGAATACTGGAACATGATCTGTCAAGGTTCAGTTACGCTAAAACGCTTTTCGCACGACTCACTTTTGTCACTATTGACTGGCATATCAATTTCTTTCCATATTTTCGAAACCAGCGCTGCTTTTGCCCAGTGAATTTATACAAAATGCCAGGCGCAAATTACAGAAATGTCGTGCGTGAAAGTTGCCGTACAAATATTGTTTTGGTTTTTCGCAATTTTTATGTAATATTCAAACACATCTCGTGAAATTTTAATAAGACTCTGGACACACTTCATTCTACGGCCGCTTACTAGCAGTTCTATAGATAAAGACAACTGTTTTCACTTCTCCTCATTATTCATTCCTAATTTGTGTACTCCACATTCGTTTGCTATTACAATCTTAAACGGCTCAACTTGCATACGCATCATTTCGTTATTCGCTTAATAATATTTATAATGTACGTATGTATATGCATATATCTATATGTGTATAATAGTTATACGAATACGTATATACAATTATATGTATATACATATATATATATATATAAATATATGTATGTGGAAGTCAAAAATTAATAAAGTTAAAAAAATATAATCTTCAAAATAGAAACTATAACCGTCTTTCTCATCAGCTACAGCGCTATTGTGTCACATATGAGTCCTTTTTATCTTCTTCCCTTCGAGAACGCGTCGAGCAGCGTTCTCCTCTTTTCTTTCTTTTTCTTTTTGTACGAAATCGTATATGTACCAACTATTTGCGATGTACATACCGTGATTCATTGGCTCGAGAACCAAGGAACGTTTGTCATAGGGTTGGGACTACTAGAATAATTCGACATTCGGAAGCTTCCTATGTACTTAAACATTACGAATACTACATTGAATAACTGCAGAATTCGAATACCGCATTCGAATGTTTGCAGAATTCGAATACCACATTCGAACATTGTGAAATTCGAATACTACGTTCGAATTAGGGCTGTCGAATGTTGAACTTTCGTCCTCTCCGATACAAGTGTCCTACTTCTGAAACTGAGCAATATTGGTGGAAAACACTTTTCGATTCCATAGGCAGTTGGCGATTGATTCTAAGAAGGCTATTTTGGCCAGCGATATTCGAAAGATGTTTTCACCCTTTTAAACATTTCTGATATTTTTGAACGCTCTACAAAGTACCGGCTTGTATGACAAATCATTTTTCACTTCTGGGGTGTTCCCTTGTCGCTACGCAAGTATTTGAATGGAATACTAGAATATTTTATTTTACAGACTAACCCTCGAAGACTGAATTCGAGCATAATATTCGAATTTTATTCGCGGTCACACTATTCGCACATTCGAATAGGGAAAAATTCGACAAGTAGTCCCAGCCCTAATTTGTAAAAATAAAAGCTACAATCATTAGAGTTCCGTTCTTTTCTATTCACAGCGACGCCAACTGATCGTTACAAACAATAATTCAATATCCTTGATTTAAACAGCGGATGCGCATTCGTGGAATAGAGTGTTCTCACAGAAATTTCGACAAATCAATTAACAGCACCTCAACGAACACGACGAAGCTTGAATTTCTTAATATGTGCATTTCACACCTTCCGTCGGTGTTGCGTGAAAAATTCGTGTCGTAGAAATGTCGATCTTTCTCGCAGCTCTTCCACTGCTTCGATTCATCTTAAACGCTATATTTCTATACTTCGCAAAACATTATTTCGTTAAACGTACAAGGGTAGTGCATAAAGTTTGGTTCACCGACTTCACTAAAATCTTGCATATAGTTATGTAATCCATACCACGTATAGTACTCTGTTACATACGTAAGGCACACTACCTACCCAAAATTTTGTGAAAGGATCGAACTAAAAATGTCATCTTCTCCTGATCTTGTATATGAACATACACACATGTAAGAACGATTTAAGTAGGGTAACTGTACTCGTAGTTGACAGTGTACCAATAGTTGACACTTTTTTTTCAGTCACGAATTATAAGCTTTCTATTAAAAAAATGTTTTGACTAATATGCTGTTTGAACAAGTATTTTTATTAATTTTGGCAGTTAGGGTAACTGTACTCGTGGTTGACAGTGTACCAATAGTTGACACTTTTATTTTCAGTCACGAATAATAAGCTTCCTATTAAAAAAATGTTTTTGACTAATACCCTGTTTGAAAAAGTATAATAAGCTTTCTATTAGGGTAACTGTACTCGTAGTTGACAATGTACCAATAGTTGACACTTTTATTTTCAATCACGAATAATTAGCTTTCTATTAAAAAAATGTTTTTGACTAATATGCTGTTTGAATAAGTATTTTTATTAATTTTGGCAGTTAGGGTAACTGTACTCGTGGTTGACAGTGTACCAATAGTTGACACTTTTATTTTCAGTCACGAATAATAAGCTTCCTATTAAAAAAATGTTTTTGACTAATACCCTGTTTGAAAAAGTATAATAAGCTTTCTATTAGGGTAACTGTACTCGTAGTTGACAATGTACCAATAGTTGACACTTTTATTTTCAATCACGAATAATTAGCTTTCTATTAAAAAAATGTTTTTGACTAATATGCTGTTTGAATAAGTATTTTTATTAATTTTGGCAGTTAGGGTAACTGTACTCGTGGTTGACAGTGTACCAATAGTTGACACTTTTATTTTCAGTCACGAATAATAAGCTTTCTATTAAAAAAATGTTTTTGACTAATACGCTGTTTGAAAAAGTATAATAAGCTTTCTATTAGGGTAACTGTACTCGTAGTTGACAGTGTACCAATAGTTGACGCTTCTATTTTCAGCCACGAATAATAAGCTTTCTATTAAAAAAGTGTTTTTGACTAATACGCTGTTTGAAAAAGTATTAGTCAAAAAACATTTTTTTAATAGAAAGCTTATTATTCGTGACTGAAAATAAAAGTGTCAACTATTGGTACACTGTCAACTACAAGTACAGTTACCCTAATAGAAAGCTTATTATTCGTGACTGAAAATAAAAGTGTCAATTATTGGTACACTGTCAACTACGAGTACAGTTACCCTAAATAATTGTTGAAATAATTGAAAATTAGTAAAAATGTATACACAGATATGTCTGGAATTATAATTCTATATGGATTACAGTTGAGCTACCACAATCGTAATTATGGTTTCGTTTCTGTGTATGGACATATATCGAGGGTGTAGAAGAGAAAAAATATTGAACTCGTGTTCTTCACATTTCTTTGAGTAGTGCGCCCTAAGCGTGTAACATATATTCATACAATATAAAATATATGCAAAATTTGAACCCGTGCACGCTTCTTATTAGACGCAGTAGGGTAAGTGTGGGTATTACTGCGAATGCCCCGATTACTGCGGATATTCTAAAACAGATCATATTTAATGTTGGAGACTACATAATCTCTTGAAAATTATTGATAAAATTATTTTCAACTCTATAACAGATAATTATTAATATATATGTACAGCAAAGTTATTATTAATTCTTTTATCGCAATTTGAAATTCGTCAAGACGAAACTTCGGTCGATTCCCGATATGGCGGTCATGAACACCTACTTGAAAAACATTTATATTTTTGTTATTAACAGTAATACATGTAATGTAGCGTTATTGCTCGATAGAATAAGAGCTATTTTTTCAGAAAAACAGTAAATCAGTCGTCTACATTTTAATTTTAATTTTTATTTCTCACCGCAGTATTAGGTGCAGTACTTTACACCATATGCATGTATTATTGCGGACCAACGACTGCGCAACCTAACCTATCTTCCGACCGTTTCACTTACGTGATAACGTGACCATAACCTTATACCTAACCTTCATATTTCTACTAAGGTTATGTTTCGCCTGACATCAGAGCGCAGTAATACATGCGCAGTAACTGGTATTTCGTTAGTAACAGGCACGCAGTAATACATGCATGTCCGCAGTAACTCCTGCAATGACATTGATCGACAAATCTCTTTGTTTTTAATTAACTGTGCTTATTACCCCGCCCTTATATTTTTTTATGGAATTATTAAGGTACCACCTTTCTTTTAGAAAAAGAAGGAGGAACTTTCATTCATTTGAACGCCGTATCGAGGGTTCTAAAGTTAACCTACCTTAAAAGTCCGCAGTAATACCCACACTTACCCTACATTTCATCTTTGTTTTTCTGCCTACTCAAGTTTTGTATTAATATTCGTTTAATTTCTTCTCAATCGTTAACGCAAACGACAAACACATATTTGCAAAACTTCGCGACCGTCGTGATAAAACAATCGAAATTCAGCAGTAACCCTCACAAATTACACTAAATTGTAACGAAACTACTGTTTCTAAGGGAAACGCACAGAGGAATTTGCTTTCATCTACGAGAACATCTAATTTGTTGTCAATCGACTGAAGTAAATTGTAAATTATCAATTTCGTTCGACTTAGAAAAATTAACAGTTTGTCTTATACAAGAAACCTTAGCAATATTTGTATGTACATATAAATTGAAAGTGGTTATTGAACAAATATACATCTTTGTTTTATTGAAATATATTAATAAAGTTTCCCATTAATTAATTACTCATATATTTTCATCCCACTGTTCGTAAAAGTTTTAAATTTACAAAATCCAGTAATTATGACACGATTATTTATCACTTAAATAACAATGAACTTTTCGATACCTCAGATATTGCTTTAAAAATACTGAACGACGCGTTGTTTTGTAACAAACAACGAAAACGAGTGTACACATTTTATTCGATGTTGCCCCAAATGTCGAAGCTGGCCTTTCGCTATTTCAATTAATGTAATCACTCAGATCCGTATTACAAATGCAATAATAACAGTGACATCTTTTCTTATTAGCATAGATACACAAAAACACGATCTATGAGACAATTCAATTAATTATTCAATTAATAATTCAATTTTAGAATTGAACGTCTCTGTTTAAGTAATTATATATTTTACAATATAGATACAGATTTCAAACACAATTTCCGTATATTCGCGAGTTTTTTGTGTTCAATTAAATTTGATATGAAATTTTACGTATAATATCCCCGAATGATCCAGTTTAGAGTCAAGCAATGAAAAAAAAAGTAAAAAAATCAATAATGTCCTAACAATGAATATATGTATAATATATTTCAAGCATTCTTTAACTATTCTTCGAAAATAGTAAACTAAGTAGACGAATACTTTTTGCTTAAAATTTGAACTAAAATTTAACCAAAATTCGGTTAGATGGTGTGTTCCAAATTTCTTCGGGTAAGTTGGTAGTCTTCCTTATTATAAAATTAAAAGAGAAACATTTGCAGAAAAATGTGTTAACGCAATGCAGCCGTAATAATTATAGAAAATTTCGTATCAACGATGCAATACATATATTTTCTATCAATATACATATATTTTAATATCAATTTTAGCGACATAAAAATTATTTTCCTTTTTGGATTTAGAGACTTGTAATATAAACTTTTGATTTTATTACAATGAATACTGTTCCCGAATTACATTTCAGTAAATGAAACTGAATTGTTGAACGACTAATGTAAATCACTTTAACATAAAAGAATTTTAAGAATTTCATAAATGTCACTGAGACTTCATACAATAGTTAACGAAGTGAACGTCACATCTTATAGGTATTTGAAAATTGATTGAATCGAGAAGATTGCCTCTTGAAGTTTTACGTGTTTTTCACAAACTTATCGTTGACATGTTCGCTTCCCCAAAGATCAAATATGAATACATATATAGCCCCATTTTAAATTTAAAAAATATTAAGGTTTTTAATACAACATCAATAAAATTTTATTATAAAGAACGTACTTAACGCCATTTGTGCGTACAAAACAGAATGGAAATATTACAATAATAAACGGGACAAATAAGTTATACATAAATTTATTTGGGGACCCCATTATCTGAATCATGGTTTTCGATCAACAGAATTGTGCCATTTACTTTTTGGAACAATGGGCTCCTTAAACCAGTCATCGAGGTACGCAACTTTCCTTGTTATTTACTTATCATTAGTTTCAGTTTCACGCACACATTCATAGTAAAGAGTTTCGATAGTTCTACTACTCTCAGCATGTACGGAGATATGCGGGATATCCTATAAAAAATTATTAAAATTTCCTGACATCGAGAAATTCGCGTTTCGTGCAATTTGCTAAGTACGACAGCCAGTGAATGTCTACGCGCTGACAGTTCGGAAGGAACGTTTTGCCTTCGAACAGAAACCTCAGTGGAACGGTCTTATAGAAGCTTCCGCTGTTTTACAGACTCCACGGTCATAGAATCGATCATAATATCGAGAAGGAATAGGGATTGTTCAACGCATTGTAGTCTGGTAACATACTAGATCCTCCGTCCATGTATTTTAGCCTCTAAAGAACAGACTTTCTTGAAATTATTAATTTTAAAATTTAACATAAAATCGACCAATACAACGGTAGAACATGTACGTATCGTGGTTCCTTTAATATTCTTTGAAGATGCCTTCAAACTTGTACAGAACAAGTACATACATAATTTGATTTGAAGAGTTAGGTATCCACGAAATAACTTAATGTGAAAAAATTGTCTTCATATTTTTTTACCCTATGACGTCACTCATTTGGTATTTTTAAACGTTTTGTTTTTATGCATAGGTACTATATAACAAGGAAAGGTTTCAAACTAGGGCTGGGACTATTCGAATTATTTAATATTCGAATAGTTTACAAGTATTCGAATGCTATGAATAAACTTCGAATATTTCAGTATTCGAATATTTCATTATTCGAATATTTCAGTATTCGAATATTTCAGTATTCGAATATTTCAGTATTCGAATATTTCAGTATTCGAATATTTTAGTATTCGAATATTTAATTCTTCGAATATTTCAGTATTCGAATATTTCAGTATTCAAATACTGACTCACTTCAACGCATCCGATCGACTTGAAATTTTGCACACATACACCTAGTTCAATTTTGGGTCAAAATTAACTTACAAGATTTCACCCTGACAAACTAACAAACTCACAACTGAAACTAGATAAAGGCTTGTAAAAAAATGAACCTAAAGAACTTGATTTATAATTCACACCATACTATTCAAATATATCAGTATTCGAATACTGATGTATATTCGAATAGCATTCGAATACTTAAATATTCGAATAGTATTTGGATACTTGGATATTTGAATTATATTCGCCAAATAATTGAGCAACCGAAGTATTCGAATATTCGAATACCGAAAAATTCGACAAATAGTCCCAGCCCTATTCCCAACCCGAAGATTCTGATTTTAACGAAACTGCATGTGAATGTAAAGCGTATCTTCGCGGTTTTCAGTTTTTCAACATAACTTTATTTTTCCTTTAGTAGTGTTACAGAGCATGGAAAACTGAACAAGTCTTATGTTTAAAGTTTTGTTCCATTTCGCATCGTTGGAAAGTTATATTAGAAGAAACGAGACAACTTTAAGGGCTGATTCCATCCCTTCGGAGTCAATTTCTGTAAGAAACAAATTGCCCCTGCAATATGCTCTACATTCAAAGGAATGTTTCATTTGAAATCAGCATTTTCGGATTGGGAACGTTTCCTTGTAAAATTTCTGAGTCTGGGGACGTTTCATTTATCAGTTGTGTTTGATTTCTTTTCGTTTATTGTTTATTGTTCGCAGTGGGCTGGTTTTCAGTTCTTTATAGAATAACAAAATAGTTTGTGTACATCGCGATAGAACTGGGCACTGCAGAATGTTGCAACATTGCTATCAGCAAATAGACATCTTCACTCGAGCGTGTTCCCGTTTGCGCGTCACATTGTTTTTAACAGGGGTTTAGGGGACGTGCACGTAGGCAGGTACTTACTTACAACGCCGCGCCAATGTATATATGTATAGTAATGGAAAAGAAACTGGGGAAGGGGTCCTCGTTTTTATGTAGAAACAATTATAACGGATATATTTGGCGAAAATTATATATAGATGTGAACAGTTTAATTTCGAATTTTAAGACCAAGATAAATTCATTCAACAGTTTCTTAACTAAATCTTCATCGATCCAGCTGGCTACATTCATGTGTAGAGGCTACGACAAATGCCTTTCTCAAAAATATAATTCACTGTGATTTTCATTTTGTTTGTACCCATACAGCACACTCTCGTTGCAGCAAAGTTGCAGGATGGTTGCAGTGCAAGATTGCAATGTTTCACGCAACGTTGCAGCAAGGGTGCAGCAATAATTCTATGTCCGCCTCCTGGAACGTTTCGGGAAGTAGGGCCAAAATTATAAATAACGGTATATATATATATATTGAATGTGTGCAGGAATCATAGAATTATAAAAAGCCCGTTTTTCTCATAAAAAATTCTTTTCCCCCAAGGGGAATCGAACCGGCGACCTGCACAGAAAAATGTTTTCACCCTTGAAAACAGTGGTTGTCGTACACTGTTCAGATGAGTGCTAGGTTATCATGCGGAGACCAAGGTATCTAGTAAAAAATAACATTTCAGATGCTGACATTTTTAACCAATTATTAGATTTTAAAAAATCAATTTTAATATCTGGGGGTAAATTTGTTTTTTCAAAACCTGGTTTTGGGGAAATGGACAAAATTTATGTAGTAAATAATAAAATCTACTTCAGTAGGCCTTTTAATGTGATTGGATTTAATAGCCATTATTTCGCATACAGTGTCGTTGCAGATACCGAAAACAAACCAATAATTAGTTACGACTCGATAGCAGTAAGAACATAATGCGTAATTGACCAAAAACAAGGAATTACATACATTGCTACGAGACATCGATTGTAGATAACAATATTTCTTTGTAAATAAATAAATAATCAATTACTTAATTAACAAATTATTATTATAACGTTAAAACTTTAAACAAAATGATATGAATATAGGTTAGATTTGCATTCGAAATTCACATTTGTTAAAAGCATTTTCGGAACTGTTTTTTTTAGCCAGATTATAATGTGGCTTATTCTTAGCTTATTCATTTAACTATTAATTAATAAGCCAACCAGATAGATCCATTAATTTTTTATCAGACACTCAACAGTGCAGACCTTTTGCCGTGCGCATTCAATGAAAACATCGTACAGTACCGTCCGCACATCGGAAACAACGACGAACTATCGGTGCTCGCGCATCGAGAGCGATGGTGCTGAACACGTCACCGCATGATGACCGAGCACTCATCTGAACAGTGTACGACAACCACTGTTTTCAAGGGTGAAAACATTTTTCCGTGTGTAGCGTCGTAGGCGAACACTTTACCCCCGCAGCTACAACCACTGACTGATAAGTCTGCGAACGTATTCGAACTTATACTCCTACCGTGCAAAACTTTAAACTGAAATTATTCAAAAACGAAGGCTCATTTTGACAAACTGCATTAGGGTTTTGTAATGCTAGGTATGTACTACAACTTCCACCCTGTGTCATTCTACACATTAAAATATACAGGGTGTGACACCTAACATTTAAACTTAAAATATCTCCGTTATTTTTAATGATACGAGAAAATGTCTCAGGAAAAAAATGATTGCCAGACTAAAAGGACAACATATTATACATGGTTGAATTTGTATTTTTATTGGCTATAACGTTATAAATAATAAAGTTAAGATATCGACCGTAAGAATTTTTAAAATTTGAATGACCGAAACTGTGCGCCGATATCATATATTCTAATTTTATAACGTTATAGTAATGAAAATACGTCATCCCATTAAAAAAAACCATCGATGATCTTGAAATTTCGGGAAATATAACCTTGAGAACAAAATCGTCTCCGTCAGAATAATTGTCTCTCTAAAGCAAAAATTTTTTTCCTTAGACATTTTCTCGTATCATTAAAAACAACGGAAATATTTTAGGTTTAAATGGTAGTTGCAGCGACGTTGCCGCAATAGTGGCGCAACGTTGCAGCAACATTGTGGAAACGTTGCCGTAACGTTGCAGCAAAGTTGCAGGATCGTTGCAGTGCAATATTGCAACGCAACATTGGTGCAACTATGCAGCAATAGATTCTATATCCGCCCCGTGCAATGTTGCACGGCAATGTCGCAGCGACGTTACATCGACAACACTGCAAGCTTGCTGCAACCATCCTGCAACATTGCCGCCACGAAGTGCGCTGTATGGGTAAAGGTACTTATTCAGATCCATTATGACACACTATCGACGTCTAATCGCATCAGAAAGGTTGCACAGATTAAGTTCTGCTTATTTATTCTACGATAATTTAATTATTTTACAACTTACTATTTTTACAGTTTTTTACACACTTCGCTTATATTCATTCCCGAATAACTATCAACTCACATTGAACAAAAAAAATTGTAACCTCCCAAAGTAACTCAAATGTCCGTCATAAACTGACAACTAATCATTTCAAGATCCTTATTCCTCTGAAGTTTCGTGTTCTTCAAGAATTTTTTCTTTTTTTTTTATGGAGTTTATCAGCTCACACAGTAATAACCAGACAACAATGCGTTTGCACACCTCGATACGGACATAGAAATGCGAGCGCGCGAAAGCCATGTCTTCATTTTTCATCCCGGTTCACGGACCATCAGTCGTGTTTACGCAAGGTAAAACATTTGTCACTGAATACTTCTATCTACCGCGCCAGCTTCTAGAAGCGGGCCAACTTTGAACGTCCTTCGTCGCCTAGATACGAATTTATCGATCCGAGGAGTCCACCCCGATTCGTCGTAGAAAAAATTGGATAGAATGAATTGATCGTCGATCACAATGAAAACCTTGCAAGATCGCATACGTCGTAGTCACATCAACGCCTGCTTCTTACAGTATCACATAAAGCTTAACTTCGAAGCAGCATCGGTTCGCACTCTTCCATAGAACAGAAAACCGTGCAAATTATTAGCACACCCACCCGGGATCGCTCGACTTCCGTATGAGAAGTGAAAAACCGTATATCGTTTCAAAGATTTTGAATAAAAAAAATACTAATGGAAATTCGAAATCATACACTAGGTACTCAAGTACACTTGGAAGTTTCGCCGATGTCGAGCAGCTTCAAGTAATTCGTAATCGCGAGCGCGTAACCAAACGCAACGCTGGCTAAAACGATAACAATAATTTATCAATTCCTTAAACGGAGTTCCGAGCATCTGACCAAACGAACCCGTGAAATATTTCGGTGCTTCCAATATCTCCATGATCGTACACGCGGCCTTCGACGCGAGATACACCTATTCTTAACTGACGTAAGTGTTGTAAAAATATGCGAGTCTTACGAATTACGTGCTTTTCAGGACGTAGGGCAACGATTACTCTTTCTCCTCGGTTTCCTGACTCTCGCCGCCCAGCAGGGTCGATTTGTCTTCCTCGTGACCCCCCACTTCCGGTTCCTCCACGCTCTGACGTTGGCGCCTAGTGGCCTTTCGCTGCACGTAGAACATAAGGACGATGCTGACGCTCGCCAAGGCTGCCAATCCCGCCAGGACTATGTAAATTGTAACTGGCATTTGACTTGACCCCTGCAAACAGAAAGATATCGTTTGTTGCTTATTGCTTAATCCTTCGGTGGGCGCGCTCTTCAGACTTGCATGAGTGGGCGCGTTGCGGCATTTACACCGCAATCGGAGTTCTCGTTGTTTTACTTCTAAATTTAGACAATTTTAGGTCTCACAGAAGAAAATCGAAATTACATTAGTTGCTTAATAAACACCTAGGGTAGATGTCCCAATTACTGCCACTTGATTTATTATACGTAATAAAAACGGAACGTATAAAAAGAAATGTACAAAAAATAGTTATTATTAATTGGAGATTCTGATTTACATTAAAATAAAAAAATATATGTACTCATATGTACCTAGGACAAGATGATTTTCGAGGTGACAGTTATAGGTACACTAGGATCCCTCGCGAGTTTTAATTAATTATTAATAAATTCTTCATATTTAATTCATAAAACTATTTTTTTTTTAATGAAAGAGATGTTAAACAATATTATGATGCAAACTGAAACAATTTTTAGGTTACACAACACGCGAAATGATTAAATGAAGTTCGGTTATAATCTTAAGGTGGCAGTAATTGGGACATCTACCCTATATCTTATTTTTCTGTCCTCTAAAAAAAAAAAAAAAAAAAAAAAAAAAAAACTTCCAAGTACGTAGCATGATGCAAAAATGTCCACTGGAAGAATCCTGAATTGGACATGGATCCAGTTTGAACACTACATATGGTACAATACGAAATGTAAAATTTGCGGCTAACTGCCGCGGGCGCGCCCACCGAAGGGTTAATATTATCAATATTAAACTTTTGCACTTCAAATCTGCCTCTTGGACACGCCAAAGTGTAACTTAAAGTTGGAAATTGATATGAGTATAGTAGGGGAGGTTGGCTAATTTAAACTTTGCACCGACATATGCACTACCGCGGAAAGATTTACTGTAGAAAGAAGTCACTTCTCGAAAAATTGACTACGTAAGTAAATATTTTTTCTTAAAGATTTTATTTTTTCACGTTCTATATAGTTACAATAGAATAAATGTTGAGGGACTATTTTAAAGTTTGTTTATTAGACGATCTATTGACGTACTATTTTTGTTTATACATAAATAATTGAAGGCTATGTAGATTATTGAAGTCAAAATGATCGGTCGGGGCTGGTTGATTAATAAGGTTAATAAGGTTTAAATTGTTATTTTGTTATTCAGAAAGCGATTTTTATTTTTTATTTAAATTTCACTATGTTATAAATACATTATAATTTATGTTTATGTTGAAAAAATTTTCAGTTTATTAATAGAATATGAAAGGAAGAAATTAAGATTTTATAATGAAACAACTGTTGTGAGATTGTGTTATTTTATTGCCACTGAGACAAGTTGCTGATAACATTTTCTTAACTGATTGTACCTGTAGGGTGAACCAAGCAGTAATTGACCGCATACCAGCGAATGACAAATAGGCAAAGAAATGTCAATTATAAATTTATATGTTTATAAATGGAGTGTAGTTGCAGTTTTAATATCCCATATTTTTAGTTCCGCGTTTAAGCAAACTTTAATAAGTACAATTCTTATTAAAAGTATGTCAAGAATGTATCAAAATGCGGTCATTTACTGGGCTTCTACACGTTTTGCATTTTATAATTGATTTTTTAAAAATTACGATAAGAATAAGTAATTATTTTTATACAAATTTCAAGAAAAATAAATTTAAATGCAATTTCAACATTTGTTTTGTTGTTATACATAAATATATTCAAGTATTAATCTCAAAGGTCCATAAATTCAACGATTCGGTCATTCACTGGTTGGTTTACCGTGGTCAACCTACCCCATACTGTAAGTCAACCAACCCCGAGCATGGAAGGTGTTAGAAAAACATTAAAATTCCTTAATTGTTGTCACGTTGAGTCACTTTAATAATTTAATCAGATAGCCAAATGTATGCCCTATCAACTATACTAACCGGTTTAATGATATTTCGTCCACATAATTTATTAAAAATCAAAAACTGAAAAACTGGCCTACCAGCCCCTGTCTCCCCTACCGTGTAAAAGTGGACGAATTCGTGAATTGTTCATTTTAGAATCACTATCAAGAGACACCAATGGGTTGGTGTTAATTTAATATAGTGCATGTATTCAGGAGGTCCCATAGTTGAAAGAAGTTCATATGACTGCATATCCAAAAATGATTTATCAAGAATAGGGTATACAATCCCGGTCATTATTTACAAACCGGGGATTGCGGGATTTAAAGTCTATCTCAGAATTCCGGGACTAGGGTAGATGTCCCAATTACTGCCAGTGTCCCAATTACTGCCACTTGATTTATTATATGTAATAAAAGCGTAACGTGTAAAAATAAATGTACAAAAAATAGTTATTGTAATAACTATTATAATAACTATTATAATAACTATTTTTTGTACATTTATTTTTATACGTTACGATTTTATTACATACAATAAATCAAGTGGCAGTAATTGGGACACTGGCAGTAATTGGGACATCTACCCTAATCCCGGGATTAAGCAATAGAATATTTCAGTAATTAAAATGATTTATTGCTAAAATTCTAAATCTTTATTTAAAGTAAACAAACTTACTTTCTATCATTAGTCTCAAACATAAACTAAAATCATTTTTAACAATAAAAACAGTAGAACAATGAAGAATAATAAAGTCTGAATAAGTAGATAATATCAGTACACCATTGTGAAGATTTTTGGAAATGCGAACGAAGAAATGGCAAAGCACCTAAATACATACCTACAGTGTTTCGACTTTACGTGTTCAGACAAGTTGCAATTTGCAACTCGCGCGATTTCGAAATAACGGAAGGTGAGAATATCATTGTAAAAATAAATATAGTTTAGTTAGTTATATGCGACTTAATATTATTATATAAATAAATCATTATTATTATTATTGTCCATATTATTATGAAATAACTATGATTATTTATTCTGTTTATTTCTATATCTGTCGGGTGTTCATAAAGTAATTCACATTTTTAAAAAATCCCGAAATTCTCGAGATTAGTTATATCAAATCCCGGGATTTTTGAAATCCAAAAAACAGCCGGGATCGCGGGATTATATTCCCTAATTAAGAAGTTATAAGAGAGGAAAGGTTCGTTGCCCATTAAGCAAAGTTGTACAATGCCTCTTCGTTTTAGGCTCTGTAGAGTTGCTGATTCAGGGGTCAAGAAGGGGTCAAAAGTGTTGTGTATTATAATTCCAATCTTTATACGTTTATTAATTGACATTCGAAGAATGTGTTCAAATTTTTTGTCGTTTGGTGGTTATCATTTCACCTAGAATGATTACAAAATGTTGAAAACACACAACAATGGTAGCATTTCGAAAGAAAACTTTCATTTTGCGGAACAGAAGTTGCAAAAGTTGAATTTTGCAAATAAATACTGCGGTCTAGGTCAAACGATAACCACGCTCATATTGATTAAGAAAAATTTTGCGATTTTCATTTCAGATGACTACGACAGCCAAAACCACGGTCGCCAGCAACAAACTTTTCTTCAAACCCCTCTTACTACTATCACTATAAATTTGAACAAAATTATTTTAATTGTATAACAAAAATTTGAACACATTCCTCGAATGTCAATTAATAAACATACAAAGTTTGAAATCACAATACTCAGTACTTTTCTTTTAAAAAATTCCCTAAAATGTGCCTTATTTTCCGAGCGTCAAACTAGGGAGACCCCTTAATAAACACACGAAAGAATTTTAATTTTTGAAAAAATGTGTATGATTTTCTTGATCAGCAATTCCCTCGATGTTTGATCGCTCGCGGTGAGCCAAATATTTGGCCTACCAGATCACCAGATTTAACGACTCTTCAGTTTAATTTGTGGAGTCGCGTTAAACAATTGGTGCACACTGAGTGCATTTACAACAATCCTTAATACGCCATGAATACTCGAAAAAGTCCGTCAATCACCATTTCGACGAATGGAAGCCTGTATTATTATAGAAGAGGGAACTTTTGATCATCGGTTATAACTTAACATAACTTAAAGCTTCACAAAGTCATGTAAGTAATAGAGCTGTCCGAGTACTCGAAAAAATCGAGCCGAGCCTGACTCGGTTCGAAGAACCGAACCGAGCCGAGTACCCGTAAAGACCGAGTGGCTCGGAGAGAACCGAGTACTCGAATTTTTTCGGGCGGCTCGAAGAGAACCGAGTACTCGAATTTTCTCGGGCGGCTCGAAGAGAACCGAGTACCCGAATTCTTTCGGGCGGCCCGAATTTTTTGGGCGACCCGAATGTACTTCGAGCAGATCGAAATTTTCGAGCCGTCCGACTGTGACGAGTAGCTTGAAGCTTCGACGTTTCGAGCAGTACGAATGTTTCGAATATTTCAGGTTAGGAAATGTATATCTACTGGAATGTATTTTGCTATTCCAAAATTCTATAGTACTTATTTAATCTCTAATCTCTTGGGGAGCAAGAGTTCATAAACGTTATAGTCCAATTAGAAATAACAGGATTTTTTATGGAAATATTTATCGAAACAACATATTTCAAGGTCATCAGAATCGGCGAGGAATACCTAAAGTAAATAATTACCCAAATGAATTTCTAAACCATGTTCGCGACCGTTACTGTTAATTTTCATGCATGACACGGATCGGTATATGACAATTTGCAGTTTACTAAGGAAAGTTAAACAACAAACCGTAGCACGCGGGAAATTTATAAAACAGTCCGACGTTCGCGCCACGTACGATTTCTATATAAATGCTTTTCTAACGTTGTGTAAATTAATCCGTCACGATGGGACAAAACTCAATATCGGAAATTTCGCCCTAGTTAACAAACTCGCGATAATGGTTTTAAGCTTCGTACCTATTAGGTAAACAATCCATTTCGAAGTAAATATTCAGCCGCTGGATATTTATTATATAAAGTTTCGACGAGTAAAATAATATCGTCGAATAATTTTTAAAAAATTATTACGTTGTCGTTGGTTTCGTGGAGACACGACACACAATTGTGCTTTCATTAAACTGTACAGGCTGGTACACATTATTATTATTTACAATGTTAATTTTGTTACCTTCAGACAGAGATTAAGTATTTTCTCGTGTTATATTTAAATTTAAAGGAAACGTTTCGTTTCCAATTAACGAATATTGAAAATTACGTGCGCATGGTGTTATTTATATTTCTACCCACGAGGCACCATAACATTGCAGCAACGTCTCTGCAATGATGCGGTGCAAGATGGCAATGTTGCAACATAACATTACAGAGACGTTGCAGGTTCAGTCCTATGTCCGCCTTCGCAATATTGCAGGTGTGTATTTTTGCAAAGTTGCGGCAACATTACGAATATGTAGTCCTGCAACGTTCCGGCAATGATTCTGCAACGAAACGGCAAAATTGTGGCAATGATCCTGCAACTTTTCGGCAATATAGCGGTGCGTATCCAGTTAAATGAAACACGCCGTAGAATCCACTCGACGTCATGTACATATTTCGAAAAATTTTAACAAAGTCATAGTTGCTTCAGAATATTGTTGTAATGTTTCCACAAGTTTTCACTACAATATTGCACGACGATGTGCGCGCAATATTGCAGAAATATTGTAGGACCGTTACCACTGGAACATTGCACGTCGATGTGCGCGCAATATTGCAGCAATATTGTACCATCGTTGCGAACGGAACATTGCACGGCAACGAAATTGCAATATTGCTGCAATATTGTAGGATCATTGCCACTCCAATAATGCACGACAATATTGCAGGAACGTTCCTACAATATTGCAATGCAACCTGCAACAACGTAATATTGCAGCAACGTCCCTGCAATACTGCTGCAACGAGGTGTGCTGTATGGGTACAGGTATATTGTTTTAGTTCGTTGAACTTTGTAGTGTACCTTCGTTGACACTGTGGAATATCACTGTGGAAATGTCAATTAGAATTAACGCTTCATTTTTAATTGACCGACGTTCGTGAGTGGTTTGAAAATATTGAATACTATCGGCGAATTCCACTTACGCCCAAATAGCCCGTGAGTTTCATTAGGGTAGGTTTCCTTATACGCGACGGGACGAATCGTCAAGAATTTCAAAGCCGATTTTCTCGAAAATGAAGGGCAATATCAAAAAATTTTATTCCTTTTTCTCGAGTTATTTACTCGTCACAAGTCGAAAAGAAAGAGTATCTTTTTTTCATAACGCGCTTCATTTTCGAGAAAATCGACTTTGAGGTTCTTGACGCTGCGTCCAGTCGCGTACAGGAGAACCTACCTTAATGAAAATCACGGGCGTTGCGGGCGATTTGGGCGTAAGTGGAATTCGCCCTATATTGAACATCGTGAGGCCCCTAATTTTTCCGATTCATTTCGCTGTGACAGTTGCCATGCTAACTATTCAAAATAACTATGGTGACGTATATTATTTAAAATAAAAATTCGGATAACAAGTATTGTATTGTATTGTAAATTTAATCTTATTACTGCAGCAAAATTAGTTCGGTGTTACTTATTTAACCATTAATGTTCATTACTTATTCTTTTGTAATAATTAATAATAATAAGAATCAAATCTCCAAAATTATCTTTTGTTAATAATACACAGGTAAACATTAGACATATTCTTAATTGAATGAATTTTTCTGAGATATTTGTACAGTTTCTTAAACGATTTTGTTCTATCAATTTCTTTGTGTATTTTATTCAATTGTGCCCCCGTACGGCGTAGTTTTAAAACAGCACTGGGGCGCAATTATACATAAATGTAAAATGCCACAAAAATGTTATACAAAGCATTTATTTCACTTTCTTTAAACACTATGTGAACAAGATAGAAACATACTGAAACAAAGCAAAATATCTCTATGTTAAGTTATTGAATCTGATACCCATCAAAATGCAAATTAAATTTGACACAGGCATTCAATCTTAATGATTCACCTACTTTGATAGGCTTTGGCAACTTGGCAACTACATCCGAACGCATTATTTTGAAATATCGTCTACCTAAGGATAAACGAAACCAAATTTTCCCTTTTTTCTTTAAAACTTCGTCCCATAAGAGCGATCGTCTTCTAGACTTACAATTAGAATTGGCCCTATGTAGCATCTTATGCTTTTTTGTCGGAAACTTAATTAGCAAAAAATGTCCAACTGATGTTTTTTCGTCATCAAGTATTTTCGTCATAGGGTTGAGATTATTTACTCATGGCTAACATGAAATATATAATGCAGATATTGAGACGGTAGAAACGCTATAAGCCTCTAAAATGATTGAATTCTTAAAGCATAATTAAGGAAATATGCATCATCGACTCCTCAGCCCACATTCCAACTCTCAATTATTTCAATTAAGCTTGCTTAATTACCTTGTTTAGGAAAACATCAACTAAGGTAAATGTCCCAATTAGCGACTCAGTCCCAATTATTGACACTTTAACCTTTATATTTAAATATTAATTTTTTTCGGTTCGGAACGGGTGTTAAAAGTATTGAATTCGATTCGTGAATATTCAAAGTATCTTGCTAATGGTTTCGCTAATGTATTATCTTATATCATAACATATAATTAAGTAATTAATAAATGTTTTCACGTGTGTCAGCTACAAAGCCGTGGAAAAGTAGTTTCTTATTACGGAACTTAAGAACGGTCAAATTTTAGGTATTAATGGGGTTGACACGGGGTAAAACAGCGATCTGTATACCGACACAATCTGGCCCGAAACATGGGTTTGGGGGAATACGTTGTTTGTCCTTATATGAGCAGATTTTGAGCTGGGTGAGGTCTCACTCGAAAGAGGAAGGTCCGATGCAGCCCGCTCTGGTCATGGTTCGACGAGATTGTGTTAATATCTAATAATATGAGTGTTGAAAGTAGAGCAAAAGTCGAAAAAAAAAAAGAATTTTGTGACTCAAACGATGACCAGAGCGGGCTGTATCGAACCTTCCTCTTTCGAATGAGACCTCACCCAGCCCAAAATGTGCTCATATAAGGACAAACAACGTATTCCCGTGACTGCATTCCCAATACGAGTTCCGCCATATTGGCGATAATACAGAGCAAGTCACGGGACAAATTTAGTTCAGCTAGTGGATTCGAGATGGCGCCTACTCGGGAGGACTGCCAACGTGGAATCATAGCAAAACCACAGACGAGGTATAGAATAGACCTATCAACCAATGTATTTTTGTGTCACCGGTTTGGGGGGTCCTAGGACCCCCTTACCATTTTAGTGTCGCATGCAACGTTACCGGTGAAGTCTTGAAACAGATTGTAATGCTACGCGTGATAGGAATTAAAACTAAATCTTATCGGAAACATTTAAAATCTAAAACGGCCTGAATGTTACGACTAATTTCAAGAAACATGTTGTATAATTCCGTTTACTAATAAATTTTGATAGAAGCATAATTTGCATGTATTTCTATAAATTTCGATCAGAAATATTATATAAATACAATGCGTAATAAGCATTCGTACAGTCTCTTAGTTAGGTTATATTTTCTGTCACTTCGATGAGCGAATTTTCTGTCCTTGAAGTGACAGAAAATATAACCTATATGCCATACCCGATTTCCTAAAGATACTGTTGCGGCGTAATAATAATGTTTAGAAAGGATGATAAAATGTTCACAAATGTAGCGTAAAAGAACGAAACTTCAAGGAGATGATTTTCGGATCCTCGAAGTGACAGAAAATGTAACCTATATGCTACATAACAATAAATGTTTATTGGCTATTTCGTTCTTTTACGCTACATTTGTGAACTTTTTATGGCTTAACATCCTGCCAAAATATTATTGTTACGCCGCAACGGTATATTTATGAAGTCGGTTATAGCATATAGGTTATATTTTCTGTCATTTCGAGGAGAGGACCACATAATAATCACGCGCATCCAGCCTGCGCATTTTCTCTTCCGCGGAAAATTGACTTGTGGTCCCAAGCGGGAGAAAAGTTATTTCATTAAATTGTTTATATTTAGTGCGATTATTACTAGGGACTATAGCCATAATTAATTATTTTATATCTCGAAGAACAGTCTTTAAAATTTTAAATAATTAGTTTAAGCCCCCCTGACATTCAATTGACTAACCTGTTAAGAAAACTATTAAAAATGTTATATTACGCGTCTAAATACATGCTTTTCTGACTTTCTTCCTGCCATAAAATATGGTAAGATCGGATTTTTCGAGTCGGTCTTACATATAAACGTTTTACAACATTTACGCTTGAGACAACTCAATACAGTATTTCCTCTACATAGTTCCTATCACACTTCTAAATATGTAAACATAGGTATCAGGTTTACACAGGTTTCTAAAATTGTTCAGAAGCTACCGACTCTTTATGACAACATGTTGATCGGCGCTTGGAAGGAATGCAGGGGCATTAATATGCACTATCCTCTAATAAAAAAATTTTTTTTTTATATTTTTTCATCATTATGCAAACATCTGTATTGTATGTCAGGTTTTTCTACTAAAATGAAACCAATTTTGACGCAGTTTGGTATGAGGAAGGTACGGCAAAAAATTGGTACAGAGAGAAGTAATATAATAACATTTTTTTAAAGCCCAACAAATAATACGATAGCGAACGTTCAGTCGAAATGCAGCATTTTTCTCATCGATTGTTGAGGTCCGGGCCCCCGAAAAGTTCGTCTTTCTTTTTAAAACAAATGCCGTTCCCAGAAACGCGATGCACCCGAAGGTAAAAATCGGTACGACTTGAAATGTCTTGCAAGCAGAGCTCGCTAAATCAGGCGCTTGCTCTTAACGAATCTTTTCCAGTTCGTAGCACTTGTCAAGTCAAATATGCCAATAACACTTTTTGCAAGCAGATGGCTAGAACTTGACAGGATGTTAACAATTAAAATTGCACCGTCTCTAACATTCTTATGTATGTACATCTGTATGTATGTATGTCCTAAGTAATTATGAGTTTGGTGCATCGGTTGAGTGCTGACAGACGTGAGACAGACGATGCGTTGATATATTGTCTCGCTCTCGTCTTTCGGGCGTCTGATACTGCATCCTTCACGTGCGCGGCGGGCCTGATGGCTTATTTATACGAAAAAAATTATTCGTGCCGCAGGTCGCTCGCGCGGCCAGGTAGCGATCAGTAGCCAAAAGCGGGAACGCGTGTTAGACAAAATCATCTATACTATTGAAAAATGAAATTTTTATATTTTCTATTTTATTTTCATCACAGTATTTGTAACATATTGTATGAAATTTTCCAGATGAAAGGAAAGCCAAACACGACGCCCTTCCTACAATTACCCCGATTGCGCATGAATCCGTTACTTATACTTCCTCCTCCTCTTTCTTCCATTAAGTGATAATGTAAAAATTTATTTAAATAACTTACAATTAGAATTTAACGTATATTTGGAGACTAATAAGAACGGTATCTGAAGAATACATTTCTGCTTTGATTGCATGTTTTTTGTTGATATAGGTACATTGAAAAAAACAATTAAACCCTAAAAAATTATTTTAAAGAGTAAAACTAATGAAAAAATTAAACCGTGCAACATGAACTTGAACTCGCACCCCAGGAAAACGAAATTAGTTTTTTTTTTTTAGAACTTACACTCATTTCGAAGCCCAGCTATATTTCTGCCAATTCTGAGGCAATTCTTTTTACAAATGTCCACCGAACCAGAAGTGTAGATTCATCCCCGAAAGCAGTGTTCATTACATTTTAATAAATAAATAAAAAGGGCATATTTCATATAAAAAACAGTTCGTTTCTTTCAGCACCATCTCATATGTGCATACCTACTTGTCCCAATGACGTCGTGTTTGATTTTCCGTTTATTAAAAAAATGTCACTAATTTTCCATAAATGCTCGAATAAAGACGAAACAGGGAATGTAAAAATTTCATCTAACAATTAGCTTAGCATGTGCACACTGTACATACATGTTTTCCGCATTTAGCTACTGATTACTGCATTTGCAGAATTTATAGAAGAAAGTGAAATCTGCTTCAATACGGGCGTTTAGGCATAGCTCGTCCGTGGACCGACATCGACATGCGAAAATCAGGCGCACGGAGAACGCAAGAAGACAATGTATCATACTTTGTTGCCGCTGCCAGAATGATCGTTTGTCGCGTAAAAGACCTTCGTGCCGTTTCTCACTTGCTTTCATTCTCTCTTATTCCCTCCCATTTCATCTCACTCGCGAGTCGCGACGTCCGTAAATCCAGAACCTTTTTTTCACTTGTGCTTTAAAAAGTACAATAGCTGTGTTCTCATATGTACATATCTAGGAATAATCAAAACAGACCTTAACGCAAGCGATACGCTCGGGTACTATTTACAATTTTTAAATCCATAAAATAGTTAATAAGGGAAAACGGCCAATCAATTTGTAACGAAACATAGAGTTTTAACTACTAATCCACCGTTCCCAAGTAATAAATAAACTATTGCAAAATATCCTCGGGTCTCGAAAACTACGAATACAAAATTTTACAAAAACGTTTGGATTCCTTGTTCTCAATGATGTATACGTGTCGTAGGATGGGCACCGTCTATTTAGACATGCGCGGAGTGCGGAGATTTGCGGGAATGTCAGTAACAGCGTCAATTTTTAATATTTTTCGACGTACGACACGCGAAAATGTTAGTTAAGTGTTCCACAACACGTAAAGTACTAACAATCAATGTCATCTTGCAATTTATAGTTTGTATAAGCTTTTAAGAAGAGCCAGATTTCGGCGCCATATAGTCTTCAGATCACCGAAATAGATTTTCGGAGAAAAATCCACGTGAATCCACGTGAGTCGTTGACAAGCTGAGCCAAAGCGTAGCGTAACGAAAGCCTGCCCTCTATGTCGAACAGTCACTCTAAACAAGTCACACGTATACAAGCACGCACACACCTTACAGCATTTCAACACATTTCAGAGTAGTTCCGGAGTTGGACGCTGTTCATGAACAGAGGCCGCCAGATTCAGTCCTCGAGTTATGGGTCGGTAACACAGTTTGGGTGGTGACACCAAGTCCCATAAGGTGATAGGTCTATTCTATACCTCGTCTGTGGCAAAACTGAAGCGTTAGCTGGATACATGAGCCCATAGACTTAGGGTGCATTCCATGTGACGCATTATGCGCATAGACTGCAGAGAAAACCGTTCCGTGTCAGTCTATGCGTGCATTGGTTGCGTTGGTGGAGCATACGATTCCCTAGAATTCCCCCACCTTTAGCGCATGAAGCGTGCAGTTGATGCGCGCATGCGTATTTGTCTCTTTACGTACGCTTTGAAAAACATACACTAAGGGACATAATCGGCTTCCCTTCGGAAATTTGGCAACGTTGCATGTCGGGTCCCCCTATGTCGAAGAACCACTGAGTTATGCCTAGTGACAATGGTGACAATTTTACAAGTTATTATTTAGTTTGCTGAAATGGATTTTGCTTGGTAAAACATTACACGTAAGAGGATGATGGGCTCGATTCCTCATCTATTTGGCAAAGAAGTAGCATGTATCGTAGGTAGAAAGTGAGGACCATCGATATTGCTCCTTCGTAAAAAATAACTAGCCTCTTCGCGCCAATTCGCTGCACGGGAATGACGGAGAGCATGCGGTAGACAGGGATGGTGCTAAACAAGGACGGAGCTTTATGTGCAAGTGAGAGGGTCTTATGCGGCCGGCGGCTACCTGGGGGTCGCGGCGGCCAAAACGCCTTCCCTCGCCTTCCCGTGCTGGAACACCGATATAGGGATTTCGTGCGTTTACCTAGACTTCGGCCTGGCAGTCTAAAAACTTTCTACCTACGATACATGCTACTTCTTTGCCAAATAGATGAGAAATCGAGCCCATCATCCTCTTACGTGTAATGTTTTACCAAGCAAAATCCATTTTAGCAAACTAAATAATAACTTGTAAAATTGTCACCATTGTCACTAGGCATAACTCAGGGTGCATTCCGTGTGACGCATTATGCGCAACGACTGCAGAGAAAACCGTTCCGTGTCAGTCTATGCGTGCATTGGTTGCGTTGGTGGAGCATACGATTCCCTAGAATTCTCCCACCTCTAGCGCATAAAGCGTGCAGTTGATGCGCGCATGCGTATTTGTCTCTTTACGTACGCTTTGAAAAACATACACCAAATCGACGCGCGTTACGAAAAGTAGCACGTTTCATTTTTTCTACATGCAGTTATCCGTAAGAAAAAAATGAAACGTGCTACTCTTCGTAACGCGCGTCGAAATTATGTGGTCCCCTCCTCCAAAGGACAGAAAATATAACCTATAGATATGCTACATGACAATAAATGTTTATTGGATATTTCGTTCTTTTACGCTACATTTGTCAATTTTTTATAACTTAACATCATTCCAAAATATTATTGTTACGCCGCAACGGTATCTTTATGGAATCGGGTATAAGGTCATCCTATCAAGCATTTAAATCTGTAAACCAAAAAATTGAAGCTAAAATCAATTAGAATGTAATAAAACGTACGAATTTGGTAAACATGAACAAATTAAGCTAAAACTTACTATTTTGATGAAATATACTCAGAAAATGACGTTATGAATGGAAATTTTGATTTCTTAATCACGAATAATTACACTCCACAACTTCCTAATCCGCTCCCCAAAGTGACAGAAAATATAACCTATACGCTGTACCCGATTTCATAAAGATACCGTTACGGCGTAATAATAATATTTTGGAAGGATGTTAAGACATGAGAAGTTGACAAATGTAGCGTAAAAGAACGAAATTTCCAATAAATATTTATTCTCATGTAATTAGCATGTATGTAGGTTATATTTTCTGTCACTTTGAGAAGGGGACCAATCGAAAGATCGATCTTTTGCACCATAATGTTCGATTTTTTGGATCGATTTTACAGTATAGGTCGATCCTATGGAATCGATTCTCGGGGAACAGAAATCGTGTTCCAATTCTATATTATTTATAAAACAGTTTCCCGGTCTCTGGAAATTTAAACTGAAACTACTTTTCTGGAACATTAATGATAGAATTCTGATTTATTGAAAAATAGGTTATAAAATATCACATAAGACGCTACGTGAGTTCCCCCGCCTTGTAAGAAAAAGTAAAAATTTCGCGATTTATATACAATTATATAGCCATGTGGTCCATGGGCATATGAAGAATGTTCAGGATGGAATACCCCTGAAGAATACATTTGTGATTCATGTGGTAATTAATTTTAAAACAAAAAAATAATTTTTTTTTTATTAATTTAACAGTTTTCTCACTTTTTTTTGTAAAGAAAAATCATGGCCGGAATTACCCCACGTTAATTCCGTAATTCCAGTCAAATGAACTTTTTTGTGTTATTGCTTCCAACTTTGTTACAACGTAAATTTATGCTTTCTCGGTCATACTAATAAAATCTAGACACTTCAAACTATCAATTCATATAAAAAAACTAGCAAATGTGTAAGTTGCTCAAATTTTATAGCGTTTCTTTCGTATATAGCCGGAAGTACCCTACTTTCCCCTGTTTGCAGTATTTGAATTCGAAATACAGAAGCACACGTAAAGCGACAAATACGCATGCGCGTAATATGCGCATTGACTGCCCATGCTTTTATTTTCTGCACTTGCTGCACGCATTATAAGCTGGAAGTTGGAGGATTCTAGGGAATTCTACAAAATTGGTACTGCCATCTCTGCACTCGCGGTATGAATTGCAACCAACGTAACGGTCTTAATTTCGAAGCGAACAACACATCCCTAGAAGGTTTTAGGCATGGTGGTATATAAAGGTGATGCAACAAAGCCACTTTCCCCTAGTAACAGTGTCTTCATAAGAGTTTAGTACAGATTTTATGTAGCAGATGGCGTGTGTGCATGGATCCCACACAGATAGAGTCGACTTTGATTGTATAAGTGTAACGACGCCACGGTACCGTGTTCCGTGTACTATGTTTCTTATATAAACTATTATTTTAACTAGCACTATGGTTAAACGGTGCAAAGTAGAGAATTGTGGTTCTTCTGGAAAAGAAAAAAATATATTTATTTTTGCAGTACCAAAGGATACAATTCAAAGAAAGAAGTGGTGCGAAATTGTAAACTGTAACCTCAATGAAGTGTACCCTTATTACTTCAACAATTTCTAACATGCTTGTCAACCAATTGAAAACAAATTTTGTAAATGTATGATTTCCGTTGGCTAACAACGAAATTAACAAAATAACACTAAACACAGAAATATTTTGGCAGCAGTACCAGAGATGGGCAAAATGTAATCTAATTACAAATTGCAAATTACGATTAAACTGTAATTGTGTAATTGATTACACATTATTTATTGTAATCGTTCATTTAGATAGTTGACAAAACCGAATGGTCAACTACCTACATGAACGATTACAGAAAATAATGTGTAATCAATTACACACTTACAGTTTAATCGTAATTTGCAATTTGTAATTAGATTACATTTTGCCCAACTCTGAGCAGTACTGCTGGTAAAATGATAAGGGTTATATACATATATTATGAGAAATAAAATTTTGGATGATAAATATATAAAATACATGATACACATGTACACGAAATTCATACATATAACCTTTACAATAATTTAAAATTATTATTAATAACCATTTCTGTTGGGTATATATTCTTTACATTTCAAATTTACCGCGGTAACGCGCCTCTTAGAGTTAACGCCACCTGGTTAGTATTCTGCGAATTAAACTGTTATGAAGACGCCGTACTTGGTCTTGTCAAACCACCTTTATATACCACCCTAGTTATAGGCATGGTCGAAACGAAAGATGAGGAAGGAAGCAAATACGTAACGCGCATTTTTATTTCTTAAGGCTGCCGTCTCAAGTTTGTTATGGTCCGAATCGATCGAAGCGCCCCTTGTAAACAGACGGACCCTAATGAAACTAATGCGGCCGGTAAAAAGAACTTCTAAAGAGGTGACATCTTCAGGCACTCTGTGTAGACGAATTTTTGACGCATAGTTGCCGCATCTTCTGTTCTCTCTGTCTCTGCCGCGCTGTTGCCAAAGCTCTTTCTATCGAGAAGTCTTGAAGGAATAGGTACGGTACGAGAGCTGCGTCTAGCGTCAGAACCTCGCTGAACGTAAAAGAGAATAGGCAATGATGAAAGATAGAGAGGTTCAGGAGTGAGGTTAGGAAACATGTCGATGAAACAATACTAATATGCGTATCAATATCTTTTTATTTATACGTAGAAGGATGTGATATCGGGGAGGGGGTGTGAACCCTAAATCTAAAATTGTAGCTTCGGGTATTTATTAGTTTCCGAAATATTAATAAAAAATTGTTAATTTTTTTGGAAATTTTTTTTGGACGTTGGTGCAGGCCTCCCTACCCTGGAGCCCTTCCGTCCCCCTATTTTTTATTTTTGAAATTTTGTAATCACAGTCTCATTTTTAGCATCGCCAAACTCACCTCGGTTCGCTACCCATGCTTTACGGGCCCGCGCCCCCCGCGCTGCTCTACCCCCCACCAATACTAATACCCGGGACAAGTTGGGAAGTGGAATGCGTTATGTCGGTATAAGTCAACAGAAATATTGTTAATAGGGGGGACCGTGGTAAAGTGATTAAAAAAAAATCGGTAAGGTGTACCCGTTTATGCACAATTACCCCAGTATCTTTTGAACGCATTAATTGCCGAAGCTATAATTTCATATTTCGGGTGTGTCCACAACCCTCGTAATAACCACCAAGTTTCATCTCGATCGGCCACCGGTTGGGGCTAGATTAGTGCGGAGGGCGCGCAGGCGCGTAAAGCATGGTAGCGAACCGATGTGAGTTTGGCGATGCTAAAAATAAGACTGTGGTTACAAAATTTCAAAAATAAAAAATAGGGTAACGGAAGGGCTCCCGGGCAGGGAGGCCAGCAGCAACGTCCAAAAAAAATTTCCAAAATAAATAACAATTTTTTATTAATATTTCGGAAATTAATAAATACCCGAAGCTACAATTTTAGATTTAGGGTTCACACCCCCTCCCCACCCCTCCCACAAAACCTCATCTCGATCGGCCACCGGTCCTTTTCGGAAGTACAGCCGGGAACATTAATTTTTTGGAAAAGCATATGTTAGTTTTTTGTGTTGCAAAATTGGATTTTTGCAAATAATTCATTCTAGTTCACACGATAACCACACAGATTAAGAAAAATTTTGCGCTTTTTGTTTCCGATGACTGCGACAGCCAGAATCATGTTCGCCAGCTACAAACTTTTTTAACCCCTTCTTACTGCTATCATTATAAATTTGAACAAAATTATTATTATTGCATTGAAAAATTTAAACATATTTCAAATCTCAATTAACCCTCCGTATCCTGTACCTGAGTCAATTTTAACACACTGCTTGAGGTCGCTAACACACGATGATGGAACTGTGTATGTAAGTCGCGGTCAAGCGATTATTTAGCTGTCGGGGGTGTCATAAAAGCATAAACTGGGCCTTTCCAGTGACCGTGTTGGGGCAACAATGGGAAGCTCGAGACAATACCATATTTTCCTTGGAGAAAACAAAATGGGCATACGGCCTCTGCAGTCATAGAATTCTCCACCACCAGACCTTATACCGAGGAGTGGGGAATGAAAATACCACGGTCGAGCTCGAAGGCGCACCGACTGCTCTAGGGCAGACTTCCCAGATAGCACAACGTCTGGTAAAGTCTTAAAGACGTCCAAAAGGCGTCTTAAAGACGTCTTGTTACAAATCAAGACGTTCAGACCTAAAATAGACCTAAACTAAACGGCTCTAAGACGAGGTGTGCTATCTGGGTTAGTGTGTATGTCTTACTTCATACCAAACAACTTTGTACGAAACGTGGCAATTGTCAGAATGTTATTCCGTTTGGGTCCGAATATTTTTGGCGTTGTCACATTTTGCCACATTCAAAATTGTTTTATAAATACAGACCCTCAAAGTACACAACTTTCCTCAATCTTTTGAAAATTACCTTTCGTATTTGGCAAAATGATATTTAAATCCTCCTTATTTTCAAATGGACTGTAACATATTTCAATTTGAACAAAATCCCAAGAGTTTATCCAGATATTATCTTTGCCCATCTCTGTTCTCCAGCCGCTTCGCCGTGATTCATTCAAGCCTCCTTGACGACAAAATAGTAATAGGGGAAATGCGGCAACAGCGCGATGCGACTCTCTATACGTATCGGCAACTATGTCTTTCCTACATTTATTGGCTAGCTTGGACTTCCACCGGTTCTGATGCTACATGGGGCGAATATACCATAAGCGCCGGTGGCGGAGAATCCTTGAAGCCTCATTCTGCCATTTCTCGAGTCTGACTCAGTACACGATTCATAAATTCATTATTATTTCAACGTACGGTGGTCTGGTGCGTTCAAACGCACCAGACCACCCTGCACGAATGTCTACTGGAGGCAACTATACCCGCAAAAACTACCTTTTTGCCGATTCCAGGACGAAAGTTGGTTGAAACGGTTTGTTTTCTACATTGCGTATACGTATACGCTGGTGCTACGTGGCTCGACTATACCAGTGGCGCCACCAACGGAGAAGCCTTGAAGCCTCATTCTGTCAGTTTTTCGTTATTATTTCAACGTACGGTGCTTATTAGCATTCAAACGCACCAGACCACCCTGCACTGATGTCTACTAGAGGCAACTATACCCTCAAAAACTTCCTTCTTGCCGATTCCAGGACGAAAGTTGGTTGAAACGGTTTCGCGTATACGTACACGCTTTTCCTAGCTTGTGTGAGCGTACGCACACATTCAACGCCCGGTGAGACGGCAGCCTTAAAGGCTTTTACTGCCAAGTTTTTCGAACGTGCTCTTATAATGCTAACTTTACAGCTATACTCTAATCCAGAAGACGTACTAGAGCCTGCGGTTCTATTCAATAGCCTTCAAAACCTTGAATTTACACCGGACGCGGATAATAAATAACTTCATTTTTCCTTTACACATTTGTTTACCAAATTACGCTGGGTAAGCAGCAGTTCGTCCTGTAAAACTCATAAAATATGGTCTTCGCTTTCAATAATTGTCGCTGTTCAAGAAGAATAGAAAAACTCAGGTTGAGAAAATCCAGGAACCAATAAAGCCATCAAATTTCGTTAGCAGTCGGTCCCCGATCCTTAGGACGAAGTAACCGATGTAGTTAGGAAGCGTGCTTCGACCACCGTCCAAAAGTCTCGAATTAAATTTAACGTAATCCATCCAACTGCATAGCTAATTGTAAGTAAGTTTGAACATTCCCGCGCAACCTCACGAGCATCAAACGCATCGAAAACCGTTCCGATACGTTACTGCGGTTCATGCGCTGTTGGAATCGGAACGCTATGAATGCGCGCAGCGACTGCGCTGCGATCTATGCGCATAATGCGTCACATGGAATGCACCCTTATATAGACGGAGCGGAAGAGAGGACTGTAGGCGAGGGGACTGTAAGATCGGAGGGGAAAAGGCAGAAACCATACAGGCAATTCGGTAGTAGGTTCGGATGTATTCGGTTCTTGTCGGTTCGGCATTAATGGCTATGTTCGAAACATAACCACTGTTGCTCAACTATTACTGTTCTAAAGCATCGTAGTGGTCGTTGTATATAATCATATATTAATTCAGTGTAATAATGACTTATTGCGTAGTAATCGGTTGTGCAAATCGCAGGAAGAATAAAAACTGCGAACAGTTGGAGAAAGAAAATATAAATAATGATAGTATTCGATTTCATATGTAAATAAATAAATATACATACATAACCAACAATTTATATATTATATATATAATCTTAGAAATTCAAATGTGTTGCTTGATTATCGAATAGATAATATGTTTATAATAAAAATATTTATGTTTTTTTTCATCAGTTATGTCGCAGCAAATGAGCGATATACATCTATTATACTATATAATTATTTATGCATATTAATTATGTTTATGACCTTTTAAGCTTAAAAAATCTTTAAAAATATAACTATTATTGCATATATCTATAAGTACGATTTTATTTAAAAAAAGCTTCATTCTATTTACTAATTTTGTTATATATATAACCTACATGATATACGAAATTTTGAATTATGTATAAGTATACCTAACCTTTTCGACTAAGTATCCCTCATAGATATATATAACGTCATTGAATTTCCGAATAGCCCCGAGGAGGAACGGAGTTACCCGATTTGCCTGTATGACAGTCCCCTTACCGCGAATCTTACAACCCCCCTCAGACACGCTCCGTCTATATATGTCTATGGTGGTCCCCTTCTCGAAGTGACAGAAAATGTAACCTATGTATATGCTGTATGACAATAAATGTTAAGCGGCTGTTTCGTTTTGTTGCGCTACATTTGTGAACTTTTTATCATCCTTCCGAAACATTCTTATTACGCCGCAATAGTATCTTTAGGAAATAGGGTCTAACATATAGGTTATATTTTCTGTCACTTCGAGGACAGAAAATCCGCTCCTCCATTTTATATTTTCTGTCACTTGGAAGAGCGGATTTTTGAAGAGCAAACAATTGTAAATTCACTATTTAAAAAAATTGCATCGAATTTTTTATTAAATTCATAATCATTATGGGGGTCAATAATCGGTACTCGTAAAATGAATGAATTCTTACTATTCACACAAGGGTTTATACAAAAACCGACTTTTGGAAAAACCGGTTTTCGAATTCCACTATTTCCAAAAAACCGGTTAAACCGGTTTTCGAATTTTCACAAAAAATATAGTTAAAATAGTAAGTAAATATTTGTACTTATTTTAAAAAATCTCAGTTTCCTTAATATTATGGAATTAGGAAAATATAACAAAATAAATATACTCTATCTATAAAAAACCAAATAAAAAAAATATAATAATTAAAGCCCGTACAAAATATAAATATTTTAAAAGGTGTTACCAAATTATATATCTTTATTCCTTTAGTATTTTTTTTTTTTGAGAATATGATTAGTTTTACAGTAAACTGTTACCTACTACATAGTTTTCAATTAAATAATTACTTCATTTCTGCATATTAATTCTAGTATTTATATAAAACCGGTTTTTTAAATTTAAAACCGGTTCTCGAATTTTACAAATTTATAAATAAAACCGGCTTTTAAACCCGGTTTTTTGAAACCGACAAACCCTAATTCACACGAGATGCTAAGTCATGTGTCCGTCTTACGTGTTTTGTCAGTTTGCACCATAACCTCAATAAGTAAAGATGGCTATAGCCGGTGCTGGGCGACGCAGCGTGACATTCAATTAATTTTCATTTGGCCAACTTCAAAGTGTCCGTATTTCTGAAAACGGGTCCGTAAAGAGGACAAATAGAACTATACCCTAATTTTTTTTCAAAATTTTAAATAGTGCCCGCTATTAAAACATGGCATTTGTTTAGAACAATTGCAAAACAAATGGTCAAAAATTTGTTTTCTTAGAGTGAAATAATTTTTATTAGGTACTCTTATATCTCCACTATAAGCACCCAAAAGGTCATTTTTATCAGTTTGTTAGTTCAACAGTTACAATTCTTTGAAGAAAAGTAAACACTATATTTCAAAGAGCTGTAAGAGCCACAATTTTTGACATTTTGAAAAATCCTTCGAGATATGTTTATATATCCCTAAAGACTACAACATATCCAAGCTGCACCGAAATCCAAAATGTTACTCCGAAAAGTGTCCGACTTCGCGTGGGATGACCCGCCACTCAACCGACATTCATTTGTAACCGAATCGAGGACTCTGTGGCTAATATTATTGTACAACCACACAGAACATATTTAAGGAGGCGAATTTAAACTGTCCAAATGTGCCCCGGTCTCCCCTTACACATATAATATCCAGGCAGATTGGAGAAATAGCACGAATCGCTGAATGTTCCACGTTTTCGTTGCACAAACGACGACTGTTATGTTTCACTTTGCAACCCGCTGATTTGCATGAGACTACGACAAACACAAACGCGTGATCGTTGCGTGAACCGAGTCTAGCGCAGTTTATGAAAATTGCATAAGAAGTCTGTTGTAGCAGTATCGCGAGACGCGATAACAAGGTACATATATAGGTACGCTTGAATATGCATTGGTTTGAAAACCTAGAAACGATGACGGCTATGGTGGTAGCATAATAATGTGGAATTGCATTGAGTTCTTTTATCGAGCATAAATTAACTATTATCTACGTGGCGATGGATTAATGAAGATAGAAGACACAGAGTATTTTACAACTATGAGTGGAACCTTAATCTATTAACTGCATTCTGACAATATAATTTTTTTTGCATTGAAATATGACACTATATTGTTCGACTTGAATTAGGGTGACTGTACCTAATATCGCCAGGCAAAAGTTAAATTGCTGTCGATTGAATAATAATTGATATTTTTTCATGCAGTTCGTTTCAAAGTAAAGAGAAATTATTCATCTTTCATGCAGCATATGTTAGAATCGTTGAAACCTACAAATTGTTAATTAGGACTCAAAAAACGTAAGACATGCAAAAATCGGGTCCTGAAATAAGTGTACCTAATATCGCCTACTCAAGAAATATTGATTAATTCATGAATATATGAGTTTTTAAAGTCATTTTCACATGTGCTTTTATTATTTCTTGCTCTATAAATGTCTTTTTATCCATCTTCGATTTCATTTTTATTAGAATAATATAGAAATTTGAAAATATAGATTTTTAAAATATTTTATTTTTTACGTTCCGATGTACATATTGGACAAATAAATTTTATTTCGGTTGCTCCGCACATTTCGTGACCTCACCTGTAACAAGCATTACATCGAAACCATTGTTCTCCGGTAGGCGGTATTGAGAACACGCATACTGCTAAAAGAAAAACGCTATTTTCATTACGAAAAATATTTGAATCGATTTCATTTCTTAAGTACATCATTAATTAGGTATTTCTAGTAGATATTCTTGCATTCACAGATTTATTAGACTTACCTTCTCCGAATGTGACGTAAAATTGTGATAGTCCAATAAATTTTTACACTATTAAGATTGTCTAAAATCCTTCCCTTTCTGTAATTGTTGATCACATAATGCTGCAATTATAGTATGTCTTCCAACATATGTTTAGGTACTAATTCAGTGCATAACCGATAAATTTTAGAGCTTACTTTAAGAGATATAGCGAGTGGCGATATTAGGAACACTGGCGATATTAGGTACAGTCACCCTATTAATTTTTTTGTCTATAATACAAGGGCTGCCTGTTTTCGGGGCGTCTACATCTAGCAATGTGTGTCAAGTGTTTAATGGCGGTGTGCAACTAGGGCTGACGCGAAAATGTCGGCCCTTCGTATCGCACTCTGGTTTTAATAAAAATCACTTTCGTTTAGTGCGTGAAAGATTCTCTACTTCGATATGTGGAATCGAACATAATTTTAGAATTTGGAGTAGAATATACAAGGCAGAAAACAATGGTAAAAAATGGTAACTTTTGGTGGCGTTCCCATTTTCTTTATATGATATCTCATCTATGAAATAATTATTTAGAAAATTTGCAAGTGAATCGACGGGAAAATGAGGGCGAGTTATGGCCACGACTGCATTCCCACTAGGGCTGGGACTATTCGAATAATTTAATATTCGAATATTTTACAAGTATTCGAATGCTAAGAATAAACTTCGAATATTTGAGTATTCGAATGTTATTATTCGAATATTTGAGTATTCGAATGTAATTATTCGAATATTTCAGTATTCGAGTGTAATTATTCGAATATTTCAGTAGTCGAATACTATTCGAGTATTCCAGTATTCGAATACTATTCGAGTATTTCAGTATTCGAATACTATTCGAGTATTTCAGTAGTCGAATATTATTCGAGTATTTCAGTAGTCGAATACTATTCGAGTATTTCAGTATTCGAATAATATTTATATTGTCATCGGAACTATGTATGTGTGGGAAGTTTCAAGTCGATCTATGTTGAAGTGGGTGAAAATTAACTTACAAGATTTCATCCTGACCAACCAACGAACTCACAATTGAAATTAAATAAAAGCTTGTACAAAATGAACCTAAAGTACTTGATTTATAATTCACACCATACTATTCGAATACATCAGTATTCGAATACTTAAATATTCGAATAGTATTCGAATACTTGGATATTCGAATTTTATTCGCCAAATAATTGAGCAACTGAAGTACTCGAATATTCGAATACCGAAAAATTCGACAAATAGTCCCAGCCCTAATTCCCACCACTCATAATATAAGATAAATAATTATTGGCTTCCGATTCCTTAGACCGCGTAGAATCATGCTGGGAAAGAATTTTTTCCTCTAATTTCCAAAATTCGCTATCTTCTACCATCCCCCTTTACCTAACATTGAACTCCGCTAAATCATGATAGGTTTCCTTGAATCTCAGTTTCCTATCTTCCACAACGCGAAAACAATAACTTTCTCATAAGGCAACATTCCCAATCTGAGAATTCTGATTTTAATGAAACTTCGTGTGAATGTAGAGCATATTGGAATATTCAAGTGGGAGTTTCCTCTTCGCGGAAATCGACTCTGAAGGGGTGAAATCAGCCCTTATAGTTGCTGGGCTTTCCCGTTGTTCTAATATAACTTTATTTTTCATCTGTATTTACAGTTTCGTTCTATCTCGCACCGTTACAAAGTTATATTAAAAATGAACAGGACGAATGATTTTTCTGGGGAAAAAATTGCTCCTTGCACACTCCAACATGCTCTACACTCTCGCGAAGTTTCATTAAAATCAGGATATTGCTGTTGGGAATGTTCCCTTGTCGGCCACGTCAATTATGTCGCACTCTAATCCGTTTAAGCTTAACCTCAGCCTATAACCAACATATTCAATGAATTTTAACGCAGAGCAGCGTCACAACACAGATTTCCCATACATCCAACCCTCCGCCGCTAACAAGCTTCCAGGATGTAAAATTTATGCTGATGTCCAAGCTTCGCGGCAACCGCTCCGCCATTGTTGCCGCACGTCCCAACGAAGCGAACAGCTTTGTTTTAATACCAACCTGCTCCAACAATTCTCATATCGTCGAAGTTGCTTCCCTTTTCCCGTCTTTTTCTTTTAAAACCAACGAGACAAAGGGCTCGCTCGTACAATCAGCGCGGTGTTGCACAGAAGTTGGCCAGGCCGAAGAAATTAAGAGATAAAATATAACGGCGGCGTTGAGGATGAACGGCGAGGTGGGAAGCGGGCGGAATAGTCTCTAAAGAAACGACGCGATGTCTCTGTTTGCTTCGTGGCTAGAAAGATAAAAGATAATGGCAGGCTGGCGAGTAACGCGGAAGAAGAATGAGGAGAACGACCATTCCTCGGCTCTGCTTTTAGATTCACGACCATGCACCGCCTATCGATCGGCCGGAGTGCTTCGGTTTAGATGTCTTTGGTGCAATGCGATCGCTGTTTATGCAAAGGACAAATTAACCCGCGGGGACTCGGAAGGAGCCCGCCTTTAGCTTGCCATTTCAGAAGGCCACATGTGGCATTTTCGACGTGCAATGGCCACGGAATTTTCGGAAACTCAACGTCTTGGTTTTGTTTTTATCAACGAACGATTTCTCTTTGGGAATTCCCGAGGATGCGCTGCAGATGCAGGAGATTCTAAGGGAAGTATGCACCTGCCCTAGCATTTTCCGCACTACTTATGAATAAAGAACCAGCCAGGAATCTTTTCTATATATAAGGTAAATGTCCCAGTCCTTAAACATGGCCCAATAATTAAAAATTGAGAAGAAATTTTATTACTAATAATAGTTTTACTAATTTGCAACGTTTAAACTGTTCGAAATATAATTGCAAAATGTATTAGCTTTATATAGATACAATTATAAGCTTACATAACTGAATAGTTATATCATACAAAAATATTATTGTACAGTAAAGCTTCAACAGTTTCAATCTCGCTTCTTGCCTAATGGGCTCAAGCAAGCGAGAGAATATTTTTGTTAAGGTTGTAATTAATTATTATTTTATAATTTTTGAAATTATACAGTTGTTTTGGATTTATTATACATTGAAGAATTTAAAATTAATTGGATCTTTTAATAATTTTTTGTTTTTAATATTGAAATTGTTGCGTTTATCCACTAGTACACGGTAACATGACACGTACCAATCATTAAACGTGTGTTCAATGGTTGTTTAACCGCGGTGTTACAGACGTCAGTGTTCAGTAGTTATAAAATTATAAATATTTATTGTACCAAAGTAAGTATTTTTTGTATCCTGTATATTTACGTTAATAATAACTAGACAAAAATATAATACTGTTTAAGAATTATTAGGATAATTAATCTTATACTCGTTATAATATTAACATAACCTAAACTTTTATAATATACTTTTAATCATTTTTTAACTTTTTCAGACATAAAGTCATGCTGAAGGTAAAAAAGATAAAGAAGAAGAACTACAGTCAGTTGATTTATTTTCATTAACTGATAGAAATAGTTAAATTAAATACATATTCAATAATTGGGACACTGTTAATTAATGACTGGGACACGCTATGAATTTTATTTAATTACTGGGCCATATGAACAGTTTCATGTTTTAATTAATTTAAAACTTTTGCTTTAACAAATGTAGATTCTTGTTACGTTATGTGAAAGTAGAAAATTTACGCTTTCGAATAATTATATTTAGTTATAATTTTATACTATTTAAATATAAAAAAAATTGCAATCATCTCAACTGCTTCCTTAACTGTTTCGCCATTGGGACATTTACCTTATGAGCCGTTGTTTTTTAAAGTGGTATAAGTCCATTTATTCAAACATTGAGATATTTAAGGGTTTGCGTTTGAATCGACTTAAAAATATTCGGAGACGTTAATCAACTCGGGTAATGTTTTTAAAACTATAAACTTGTTAAATTTTATTATGCAATAATAGTCAATAAAAATGTTAAAGAAGATAAACGATTTTTTAGCTACAAATGGACTTATACCACTTTCAATAGTAACATATTATGAAAAATATAAACAACAGCAATTTTAAATTTATATTTTCATTGAAGTTGGCTTTTGTGAAATGTGTTTTTTAATGTAAAAAATAATAATTGAAACGAAGACATTTTATTCAGAAATAATTTCAGTTATATTATAATGAATTTATAAATAAGCTAGTACGAAAAGTAAATTACATCGTTAAGATAACTAATAATCTCACATTTCTGCGATAACATTTTACAGTTCAACTTATTTTTATTAATTTATGAGGATATTATACAACATTGACTGTGTAATCCTTATCCTTATCCTTACTTCCTTACTAATATATGTATAAAAGTGAAACGTTGTCTGTTTGTTTGTCCTTCTTTCACGCCTAAACGGCTAAACGGATTTCATTGAAATTCTGAATATACATTACACACGTCCTAGATTAGATTATAGGCTATTTATTTTTTTGGTTTAGGCTTTTTTATTTTTCAAACGTCATAAATAATTCCCGGGTGAAACCGGGTAATGGGTCAGCTAGTTATAAATATAAAAGGAGGATATCTATATCTGACTAAAACTAACATTATTAAAACTAACTCATTTTTCCAAAAAATGGACTTATACCACTTTCAAAAACAACGGCTCATATGTAGAACAAGTGCACTCGAGATTGCAGGAAGACTCAATGGTGTACGATTGTCAATTTGCAAACAAAGAAACTGCAGAATTTTTTCAACAATCACTGAAATTTGTGGCAAAAGAAGTTAAAAATTAATTATTTAGAAGAATATTTTAGAAAATATAATAAAAATTGTAGAATATTCGATTTCTCCTGATCAAGTGGAATTGTGAAATAAGTTTTTTTTCCACAAACGTTTCTTTGAATTGGCATTTATTGCTGAATTTAAATTTTTTTAACCTTCTAGTTCGAATGTTTCCCAAGATATTAATCCAACGATCTTGAGAAGTCAATACAAAAATGGACAAACCTGCTGACACTTTGCTTCCTCTAATTAATTACAGGCTAATTCAAAGTAATGGCTTCTGTTGACACTTATTTAAAACGGGAAGAGTTCTCTTCAGAATTCACGATATTTCCTCATCTTTTTTAAGAGCTCAAGATTACTGACCTTTTTTAAGCGCAACTATTATACATCTACATTTTTAGTGGTATAGGTATTGGTCAGAAAAATTCTGTAATCCATAATTGTGTGTGATTAAAATGATCTTGAGTATGAAAATGGTTGGTTAAGTAAGCCAACTAATTTTTTTTTTAAATTAAAAATGACTATCCATAAAAGTATAAGAGGTCTGGGTTATCCAACTGGTTCAGGTTTCGCAATTAGGTAGTGCGTGCCACGTATAATAATGTATTAAATACCTACACAGAGCATACTACTTAAAATTTCGAGAAAAAGTGTCAAAAAAATATTCGAAAAGGATCAAATACAAACTGATAATTTAATTTTAATGCTAGAATACTCTTATTATTTATTACTAATGAGAATAATTTGGTGATTTGTGTCTCGAAGCACACCAAACATTTTTGGTGTGTTTCTTAACCCAGAAAGGAAGCGTTTTTGGATATAATTAGAGTCAAATATAGAGGATAAAAGAGTTTGTTATCCTCAAACTAACAATTAGTAGAATCAAACTTTAGTCACCTATTTTGATTAGCTACACCCTTGTATTACTATGGCGAATACAATGAAATGTGTCAAAACGTTAAGGTCATCGAAATCGGTGAGGACTGCCATTTTGTAAATAATTACCGAAAATACACAATATTTACATTTATACTGTTCTACCAGCTCTGATAGTTTTCAAGATTCTCACCCTCTACTTTGAGGGCTATTTTCACCCCTTCAACATGAATGTCTGCTGATAACAAAAATGGGTGTCAAATATTTTTGTAAGAACTACTTCCAACCAAAATCGGCGACTGTCACTTCGATATGTTCGCTTGTAAGCATCTTATAACGGTCAACCTTTCCCTATTAAACAGATCTGTTTAAGACCAAGGACACAGCGTTTCCGGGCAACATTACCAAACAATATTTCCACAGAATCATTCCTCTCTTGCAGAGTGCTCAATCTTGTACTCCGGTTGCAGTTATTGTTAGATAATGTATATTTCGTCAAATGGATTCAGCCTAAGTAGTATTGGCATGTTGAGTGGCGTCGACGTGTTTTCACGCCGAGGAATTTTCATCCTGTGCTTTCAATTGCTTCGGCCTATTTTCATGTCAATATTTTCTAGAAAGTACCGAAAGTATTGCCCGAGAGTCTCAGAATGTTAAATTTGGAAAGAAACCAGCTCGAAGCTCGCTGCGCACTTCACCCATAGGAGTGATGGAAATTGTAATTCCCATATTCTCTACTATAATACCACCAGTGGGTTGGCGAGATTCTCCTGATGAAATTAAGTCCAAAGTCGACCTCTTTCGTGTTATTTTTAATCGCGTATGACGTGTAATTGGTTAACCAAATTTCGAAGCGACTCGAATTATTCATTTAATTTATTATATCTTCATGTATTTAAAAATGGCCCGAATAAGGTTGTATTTAGACTCATCTGCATCGGAGAAACGTCGCTGATCCATTAGTAGCACTCGTATGAAGATTTAATAGCCTGCAGGCTAATCCGGCTGTCCTGGCCGAAGTGAACGCTCGAAATGGTTACCAAAATATGTATATTATATCGTCGGAATATAATCGGTTTATGACGTGTCACACTTGAGTTTCAAACAGAATGATTAACGTCCAAATTCCTTTATACGAACAATCATGGCTCCCTGTTGATTCGAATAGCAGGGGCTCTACTGTGTTGGAACTTAAAAGTGCACCTACCTTCCACTGGAAGTCGGAGGAGGAATCGGTGAAGAACCACTTCTGCGGCCATGGCTTTATCGTCCCCTCGGGTGTCTTGAAGATTAACCCCTCCAGACTTAGGCCGTGCGCCAGAACGCTGGTGGTGATGTTGCCTTTCTTATACGAGGCTATGCCCGCCTTCATGTACATCTGCGGTATTGTTTCGTTCTCCCTCAGCTTCAAGGTCACCCTGGGCATCTTCACCTTCTTCGACGCGCCCGAGGACGTCGCGGTGGCTTCCGTCGAAGTGCTTGCCGACGACTTGGGGGCCGCCGAGGACGTCGAGGGCGATGCCGATGGTATTGCGTGAGGGGTCAGCGTCTGCCGGACGCTCGTCGGTGGCTCTGAAGAGATTTGAAAGCGTTGCGTACTGCTCGCGACAGAGTCTGTGGACAGGGGCAGTGAATGAGGAATATAGCGGTGTTTATAGGGCGAAGTTAAATGCAGTGCTCCATCCTAGTGAGATGCAAACGCTTTGTACTATCAGGTTGAATAGCAACATCTGCCGAATCACTTTGTACTACCAGCAACAAGACTTCGCTTGGATAGACAGGCTGCTCTAGTTTCGAAATGATGAACTGGATGTTTGAGTCATGTAGTTTTTTGTGTATAGACGTAATCAGCATGGCAAATGGTGGACCTTGTAATTAGGGTTTGTCGGTTTTTAAAAACCGGTTTTTATTTATAAATTTGTAAAATTGGAAAACCGGTTTTTAAACTTAAAAAACCGGTTTTTATATACTAGAATTAATATGCAGAGATGAATGAATTATTTAATTAAAAATGTTAACATTTTTACTTGAAATCGCCTTGGACGCAAGCATATTATAGTAGGTAACGTCTGGGTCTGGGTTAACAGTTTACTGTAAAACCAATCTTCATGAGTTCATATTTTCAGAAAAGAAAAATACTAAATGGAATAAAGATTTGTAATTTGGTACCACCTTTCAAAAGATATATATTTTGTACGGTTTTTAGTTATTTTAGATTTTTTCATTTTGTGTTGTATGCAGTAGTCTATTTTACTGTGCTATATTTTTGTAGATCCGTAAATATTAAATGAACTCAAAAATTGTACGTATTGTTACGGATTCCGGTTATTTTAATTTATTTTTTTTTATTTGGTTTTGTATAGATAGAGTATATTTTATTTCGTTATATTTTTGTAATTCCATAATATTGAGGAAACTGAACATTTTTAAAATAAATACAAATATTTATTAACTATTTTAATTATACTTTTTTGTGAGTAAACGAAAACCGGTTTAACCGATTTTGGGGGAATAATGGAATCCGAAAACCGGTTTTTCCAAAAGTCGGTTTTTGTATAAACCCTACTAGTGATACAACTATGAAAATAATTCAAGGAAAGGACATAATAAACGCTTATGAAATACTTCAGAGTTGATATTTTCAAAATCCTTATTTTTCTCCATGGGTGAGTGGAGTGTGTTCGCATCTAGTTGTTGACGTAGAGGATTGAAGGAAATTGTTTGATTGTAAATATGTAGTCATTACCAATTCTGCAGGAAAATGAAAGAAGTAAGAAAGCAGACAGTGACTTATTAAGAAGTATGGAATATCTCCCAGGTATTCACTTTCCTTGGTATACCTTAAAAAGTACTTTTGCTCGTCGAATTGATTTACTTGTGAAAAAATACAGTTCCTTTTATAAAACAGCTACAGTTACACTGTACAAGTGCACTATTGCGATTAAGGAAGAAGTGAAGTTGAAGATGGAAAAATAATGAGTAATACCGCTCAACTGTTTGAAGTCAAACTGGAAATGGGAATAATCGTTAGTCAGTTCCTATTTAACTGTGTCTTCCGAGGAATGAGTTTGTAAGAATGTAACTTGAACGAGCGTCATTTATCCATTTGGTACAAATACTACGTGCAGTATAAATAGGGGATGTTCCCACAATGTCGTATCAAAAATTAACAAGCCTAGATTAAAGTGACCATTTTTTTCTTGGGTTTTTTTGGGGACATGACATATTTTTTTCTCAGAGATCACCTCTACTCCTAGTAGACTTGCTTACATTGTTATCAAATTAGCAGAATTTTAATAGCAAATTCGGGGCGTCGCACAGTGGGGTAGGAGACCCCAAAAGTTGGCGAAAAATCGAAATACAAAAGAATGTTTAAACATCTGATTTTTTATCCCTGGTATAGTTGAAATATGTGCGCACAATAAAACGTATATCCACAGCCTTCTACAACTCTTCCTTCCTTACCCGAGTCGGTCAAAAACAGTTAGCTGTAGGAACTCCGTTACGTGTTTATTCCAAGCGATTTATCAAACAATTTTGTGTAGCTATTTTTTGTGTTTTCTGTGTTTTAAACTTCTGTTTCGCGATGAAGACGTCAATTTCAGGTGTTTATTTAATTACTTTTTGTTGTTATACGTTTGCGGCAAGCAATAATACCTTCATAATGTTTAATTCAAAATTGCCTCGTATAACCTTAATTACCATAGCTGATCTACAAAAACAATTAAACATTTAGTTAACTTCCAAGTCCGATCAAGCATTTTTGTTTGCACAGTTATCATCTCTGATTATTCAAGAACTGAGATTAACTTTCAGATTTTGCTCGTTTTTGCTCCAATCCCTAAAATTACAGTTTATTCAAAACGGTTCCCAGTCCATGAAAATAATTTCTTTTTGCAAACACTGTTAATTGAAATATTTATATCTGTTGTTATTTTCAGATGTGAATCCTAATACTATTGTTGTAACGAAATATTTAATTAACACATGTTTCCACGACGGCAGTGGTGGTTTTTTTAAATGGAACCATATATTTTTTAATACATAAATCGACCCATCTTGATATTCCCTGATTTTTTTTTTGCCATTTTGACTTGAGATTCGTACTCAGCGACCTCGGAAACTCTAGAATACCAAGTTTAGACCAAATCTGATATTTTTTGGGTATACGCGTCCGCCATATTGGATCCGCCATTTTGTTTTTTGTCATTTTGAATTCAGATTCGTAATCAGCGACCGCGAAAACTTTAGTATACTCATTTTTGTAAATATCAAAGATTACCTTCATATTTTTACCATGTTTCTGGGATTTCAACCCACTGTGCGTCGATTTCATATTGATTATTTTGTAACCTGATAAAAAATACAGAATCGGGGACTATTACCGAAAATCGAGGGCAAATGGTTACCTTAAATTCAGACTTTGGGAGAAAAAATTGTTTAATTTCTAAGGTCTGGGAAAGTAGAAACAGTTCTTCTGAACGTATTGAGTGTAGGGCTGTAACGAATATTCGAATAATCTAAGTATTGGAATATTCGAATACCAGAGAATTCGAATAATCTAAGTATTCGAATACCAGACAATTCGAATAATCTAAGTATTCGAATACCAGACAATTCGAATAATGAGGAGTATTCGAATATTCGAATACCAGAGAATTCGAATAATCAGGAGTATTCGCAATTATTCGCAATTATTCGAAATTATTCGAAATTATTCGAAATTATTCAAAATTATTCGAAATTATTCAAAATTATTCGAAATTATTCGATATTATTCGAAATTATTCAAATATTCGAATAATTACAGCTCTAATTGAGTGTTTATAAACTCTTGATCGAGTGCATACAATCTCCATATACATAGAGACACATCGACGAATGACGTGGTTAATTTTAATGCGCTATTGGTGAGATTTTAAATTCAGTAATTTTCAATTTACAACTTGTTTATTTCATAACAGAATGATAAAGATTGCGTTTAGGCTCTATTTTACACAGTCAAGCAGCATTTATGACGTATTGGACATCTGGATACTTTTGAACGGTAGTGTACCTACTACGCACATGCGAAAAGAGGCAGAAAATGGGGGCGTGGAGGTCGATAATTGAAAACATAGAATGCAATAAAAAATGACGGGTATGTATCATGTGCCAACGAAGATTTAAGGGGGAACACCACTGTGACGGCCGGAAAAATGAGCCCATTTTTAAGATTTTTTTAAGGAATAACTTACAGTTTTATTATAAAATTGTTATTACCTATCTTTAGAACAATGTCTTAAGAGACTATAAAAAAAAAGTAATAGAAAAACATGCATAGATTTCCATATACAGTTAATCTCCTACACCCCTCACAAGAAAAACATAGGTCGCTTATCGAAACGATATCTCTGGAACGGCAACTCTGAAATCAAATTTTTTTTTTTTTAATATAATCGGTATGAGTGTAGTTTCCGTTGTGCGTACCGATTTTTTTATCGAAAACATATTTTTTGAAATACGCTCGAAAAACTATCCATTTTTTTGCCGATTTTCGAAACTTTTTCTTCCCAAGCGCACCATTTTTACAAAAATAATTTTTTTTTAAAAATCGGTACGCACAACGGAAACTACACTCATACCGATTATATTAAAAAAAAATTTGATTTCAGAGTTGCCGTTCCAGAGATATCGTTTCGATAAGCGACCTATGTTTTTCTTGTGAGGGGTGTAGGAGATTAACTGTATATGGAAATCTATGCATGTTTTTCTATTACTGTTTTTTTATAGTCTTTTAAGACATTGTTCTAAGGATAGGTAATAACAATTTTATAATAAAACTGTAAGTTATTCCTTAAAAAAATCTTAAAAATGGGCTCATTTTTCCGGCCGTCACAGTGGTGTTCCCCCTTAAGATAAATTCTTCCGGTTTCTGTAAACGTCACATCGAATAGTAACGTTTGCATAAAAGTTCCTCGTGCCGCGCAACATGTTATACAGGGTGTTCCAGAATTGATGGTAGAACCAAGGAGGGAGGAATTCTATGTGAAAAAATAAGTCGAAAAAATACAATAAATTTTTTTCATTTGAGGCTTTGTTTTAGAGAAAATCGACTTTAAATATTCTTCGAGTACGCGTGCGCTTAAGGTAGTTCCTGAATAATCTACTAAATTAAAGAATTCTTTCAAATTTCGTGAAAAACTAATTTGGAATACAAGAAACCTTTGTACAAAATTCAAAATCGATTTACGGCATAGTTATCGAGGAATTGTTAATTAAAGTTTATGCATTTTAACACAGTGGCATATGGCGGAGTAAAAAAAAAAGAGGGTTATAGTTTCAGTTTTTCTTCCGAAACAGGAAAACCATATTCAAGAAATGTACAAAAATTGGCACAAAAGTACATCGAAACGTCAGGAAATGAATTTATCAATTTCTGCAAAACTGACCACACAGTTTCTTCGTAAATGCCCATAAAAAAATAGGTTTGCGTGCATATTTTTCAGGAACTTACGTAGAGCAATCAACGTGGCAACGTCGCACAATCGATGTGTTTAGACATTTATATGAACATTTCTCTGACATTTTGGTTATAAAAGACGCTCCGAATGAATGCGACGTTGTCAGATCTGCTGCGCCAATTCACTACACTAATCAATTTAATATTCCGTATCACAATTATTTATATTAACATTGAACTGTTTAAAATATATATATACACGATGTTCAAAATTATTATTATTATTTCTATAGTATCATACTACTTTACATTTATCATTTATTACCCAACTCTAATTTGACTAACTTAGTTGGTTAGGAACTACCTTAATGTGTTGTTTACAAATCAACGTGATGTTGATTCCTTATGAACATTATAGCTTATAGTGGGTTTATAAATGGAAGTAAGGCATGAAGCTTTAAAATATAAAACCTTAAATGAAAAAAGTTTGTCCTATATTTCCGACTTATTTTTTTTTACGTAGAATCACCTCCTGCTGGTTTGTACCATCGATACTGGGACACCCTGTGTAGACCTTAAGCAAAAGAGGTTAATAGCGCTGGCATGGGTGCCATCAATTTGCCTCTGTTACAGCTCAAGTCGTTAAATTTTTAAAGAACTTTTATGGAAACGATTAAAGGATAACGCGAGCTTACTGACACTTTGAAGGTGTTATTGAACTGGCTTGGTTTATTGATGTATATTGATTTAACGAACTCCGCACGCAAGCTTTCTAAAGTGCAGTGCTCCGGCTAAATAATGAAGAATTATTAACGAATAAATGTTAGGAAAGCGGGAATTTTAAATTTCAATTTTTTGGTGAAAAACCATTATCCATTTTTATATGTATAGTTGGTGGAAAATAATATCTCGGAATGTACTTTTCCAATATTCCAATACTTTTGCGTAAAGAAAATCTTTTTTTCACCATTTATATTTAAAATTTGTTGACGCTTTCTTGAAAACTATTCGAGATAAATTGATTAGTGAATGAAAGTGGCTGTTCAGCATTGTAAAACATATTTACTGCTGTTTCCTGTTCACCATTTTTGCTTTCAAGAGAAATAAAAGCATTCAAGAGACAAATTTTCAAGAGAAATAAAAGCATTGTTAATAAAAAAACCAACAAATTTCAAATCAATATATGTAAATGATATCTGGCACGGCAAATGATGAAAATAAATTTATAATATTATTCATGAATTATAAATTGCCGAATGCTTTAATTCGCTTCGAAGAAAATTCGTTTTTCTCCTTGATTTCCACTGTTATTTCGCACTTTTTCAACGAATTAAGCCAGAGGCCAGGGAGTAATATAATACCGAGAGAAGTATCGAGGATATCGATGTTTATCGTTGATAACTACGAGGGGGTTCGAACACACCTGCGGGAGAAAAATAGAGATGAAGATACGACAGCGATCCGGAGAAGAAATTGGATCGATCAATTTCTGTGAGATTAAATCCCCAGCTTCATTCTGCCGCGAACACCTATTTTTACTTTATTTAGTCAGTTTTAAGTTTCAACATTCTCGATAACGGCGCGGGTTACCGCCATTGTAAGCTGATAGTATAATGCAAATACGGAAATGGCGTTAAACGTACAAAATATTATTATATGTATATTGCAATATATATATATACCCATACAGCGTGTGCTCTCGTTGCAGCAAGATTGCAGGATGGTTGCAGTGCAAGATTGCAATGTTTCACGCAACGTTGCAGCAAGGGTGCAGCAATAATTCTATGCCCGTCCCCTGCAACGTTACATCGACATTGCGCTGCAACCATGCAACACTGCAAGGTTGCTGCAACCTTCCTGCAACGTTCCTAACCTAACCTAAACTAACCTAAACTAACCTAAACTAACCTAACCTATCCAACCTTCCTGCAACGTTGCCACCATGAAGTGTGCTGTATGGGTACCTACATGTACATATGGAATATGCATGCATGCAACACAAGTTTTTTATTTGACTGAGAACCGCCTTTAGCAGTGAACGAACTACTTTGAAATTCGATGTTTTCTTGTTTGTATAAATATCTCCCGATTGAATTATATATTAAGAACGTATATAAAAATGTTTAAAGCCTTTCCCAACAAAAAGTCGAGAATTTCCCATGAATTCCTCCACTCAAAAATCAACTCTTCGAAAATAAAGTCTTAAAAATTTCCTGGAGAGTTTCCCTTCGTAAATCCAACTGTAAAAGTTCTATTTCAAAGTAAACTGGGCAACTTCTCGAATTTCAGGAATCCTTCAATACATTTAAAATTCAGAGGAAAGGTAATTATCGAAATATTTTTACTCTCGGAAGGCGGATGGAGGGTCCATTACTTACTCATATTACTTACTACTTTTAGGAAATAAGAATTTTATGTCATAACGAGATCGAGATTTAATATAAAAGCTTTCCAAGGACTGTATGAACGAAAATAAAAATGGACCTATGTATAATATAATGATGATGAATATAATAACTGTCAAGATGTCCGCCGACCAATCTTCCTTACATGTTAAAATTTTACGCAGTATGTTATAAAATTCCTCAAGATCTAGGTAACCTGTAGTACTCCCTACAATGAATAAAAAATGGTTATTCTACATATAGTAAACTAGTCCATCTTGCCAGAGATTTGGTATTATCTTTCCGCTCTGATAACACCAGCGAATTATTACTTTCTGTCCACTCCATGGACATTCATTCACTGCAAACGAGTGATTCTACACATCCTCCATCCACTTTCACACGCACTTTACACCCTTCAACAGAGGAGCCTCGACAAATAGAGTTTCGTTTAATCGGTGCTCTGCTTAAACCCATTAATTTGACGCGTTCTGAATAACTTAGCGGTAGCATCGCTTTTTTTGTAGATACGTTTTTTTTTGCGGTGTTTCCTCTGGCGTCCAGTGCTCCTCAGGATCGAGTGTGCGTGTTTTTGTTTAATCCGGACTCCCGAATTCGAGATGATTTACGGCCCCGTTTACTTCAGATTAAGGAGAGACTCTCATGTACAGTGAACGTCAATTTCTACAGCACAAGTGTTGGGCTATTAATCGGGCATTAAACATTACCGACTCTCATGCTGGCCCCAATTTCCTCAAATTCGCCGACCCTCAAAACATAATTAAAAGCACTAAAAACCGATTTTCCATTCTGAAATTAATAATTATCTTATTGAAATTAAAACTAAATATGCTATATTTGTAAGTAACGGTATGATAATTAAAAAAAAATAAAAAAATATAAAATAGAGTGCATTGAACATGAGAAGAAACAAATTTAAGTGTCAATGTAAGTTCAGATGTGGTGAAACTTTATACAGGGTTATCCATTTAAGGGGTCATTCTGGTTAGACGGTTTGAAAAAATCGATTATTTTAAAACATTTTTCGAAAGTACATATCCTCAAGAATGTACTGTTAAATTTTCATTGAAAAATTCCGATTATTTTAGCTTCTACAGAGGCATTTTGTAGGGGGCGCAGAAGCTCGGCCTGTATAGACGAAAACTTTGAACGCGTTTTTCTCGAAACGTCATTTTTTCACATGGGGCAGGTAAAATCTCAAAATCTATCGAACCGATTGCTGTATAAATTGAACTGCTTATTCTGCACACCTATGCCTCTCGCCGGTACTACAACCAAGTATTTCTGTCGAGTCTAACCTACTTCTAAAATCGAAAATAGCACAGAAAACACAGCCGAAATACATTGATTCTTGTATTTTGCCCGCCATTTTGTTAATGTTAAGGATAAATCATTTATTCTAGTTCGGGTCACAGCGACAGTCATGCTGACCAAGAATCTGTTTGTATTTTTGGTTTCAAATAATTCCAACTGCTGAAATCACCTGCACGAGCGAGGCATGAATTTTTAAACATATCATCAAAATCGCCTTCAAACCGTTTCAAAACCATTTTAAAAGCAATAACTTTATTACTTTTATATTTTTTCTTTACTGTAGGAATGTAGTTTAATCAATAGAAAAAAGTTTTATCCCATTACTATAATTCTTGTCTTCGCAATAAATTCCTGAAGATCGCTGAATTTATCGGCGCGCGAACCAGAATGACCCCTTAAGACTGGCGGCGCTCGCGCGCGTACAAATAAGAACGGCAACAGCGTCACACGCATACTTACTACTACAATCATATGTCGATACATCCGCCATCTATGGGCTGTTGCTGAAAGAATAGGTTCGTGTAGACGACCTACAGCCCATAGATGGCGGATGTATCGACATATGATTGTAGTAGTAGTAAGTACGCGTGTGACGCTGTTGCCGTTCTCATTTGTACTCGCGCGAGCGCCGCCAGGCTTAAATGGATAACCCTGTATATGATGCGCCAATGTTACCCGGTTACGGGCAGATATTTAACATGTATTACAGAAGGATAAGGACAAAATTTTTTATGCATTTTGACACTTGCAGTGCATTCACAAACGATGCAATGTTATGATAGGATACATAAAGCAAATGTAAAAAATGTTAATTTTTATATTATGTAGCAAAATGTTCCGAAAACATGCCAATGTTTCCCCAGTTTACGGTGCTGTACTTACTATATAAAAGAAATAAATAAATCCTAATCTCAATGAGTCTTGAGAAACTTGATGAGACTTTTGTGTACCGATCGACATATGACAAGTTAACAATCAAATATTTTGGTAACACACACTTCAATCGTAATTTTTCAATTTGTATTGTTAAAGGAACAAAAAAGGTATCGGGGCTTTCAAGACTGTAAAATTTTTAAGAAATATTCGAAGTGACTCCAGATGCTTTGTCCTATTTTCGTAGCGTTTAAGCCCCTTGATTATCTTCGTGTCAGAGAATTCCTATTCTTTCAAGAATTCCTAGCTTGCATTTAACAGGCATTTTCTACTTGCTGAAGCGGGAAGGTATTGCTTCCCATACTATTACAAAATTATGATATGAAGAAATAGTTAACTACAATAGAGTAAAACTACAAAATACGCCACGGTTGACAAATGCCTCTTCAGAATTGTTCCGAAACTGAAAATCAAAAGTTTTGTATATTTTTTTAATAAACGTAATAATGATACTTTAACAGCATTTGTGACCTAATCGTTTTCTAAATAATGAGTAGCTGTCACTTCTTCATTTCATTTATTAAAATTTGATATAAAATTTACAGTATTTATTTTTCTGGTGTCTTCATTGTTCTTTTTTGTGTTACCATTTTTTAATTACTGTATAATTAAAAAGATGAAAAGGAGCCGATTATAAATTACAAATACTTATTTTAACAGATTAAAAATTTTTAAAATTGTTGTTTTCTTTTTCTAGGCGGGAAATGTGCTAAAAGTCGCCTTCTCTTAAAGATATGACGAAGGAGAAACTTTCCGCATCCGTGAGTGTGAAATCTTCTAACCTTATTTGCTACGCTCCTAAAATATACGAAGGAATTTCCTTTTCAACGTCTTGCGAAGGAAAATGCAAATCCTCGTTGGAACGGAATACGAGAAACAAAGGAGCATCAATTTTAAAGGAGAACGGAGCTTTCACATTTGGCTGCCTCTTGCAAATAAGGAAACATTTTTTTAAGTTTAATTTATTATCTTTCTTGTTCTGACCAAGTTTATTCTCAGAAGCTATACGTTTTATGATCCTTCGGAACTTTGTATATTACTAGATAATCATTCAGTGATTATATACTCATTGTCATTATACTTTCAAACTTCTACCCTTTGAGTATAATGTAAGCCCTATTTGTTAGCAACTTAAAAAAAATGATAAATGGTATAAATTTTTAAAATTAATTATTTCAGTAATGTGCATAGAATTTAATTTACCGTTTCAAAATATCGTTCTTAGTTATTTTTTAAGTACGCTATTACTAAAAAATCATTTCTAGTTTGTATTAACAAAACCGAGAAAAAAAAAATTGGAAAGTATTTTATGGTAATGACAGTTTGTGTGCTCCAGTGGTTAATCAACTATTTACTATTTTTAATATAATTATCTTCTGTTAGATATTAAATGAAAATGGTCAATAATAAATAAACACTCAGTTTAAAATAACTTTCAGTAATTTTGCAATTTTGTAGACAATACGTGACATTGACAACTTTTGCTTTTGCTACATTGACAAGTGAGCAGTCTACTGCTAGTAGTCGACTAGAAGTGGGCAGAGTGTTGTTCACATTTTCATATTGACTTTGACAAGCAATTTCGTGTTCTGACATTTTTGTACACTTCATTTCACTTTCCTATTCCCCATATTTTCAAACGTTGTTTTATATCTTCCAACATAAAAAAGTAATATCTAAGCATAATGCAAACGTCCAATAATACCAATATATCAATAAGATGAGCATAAGGTGTTTTGAAAATAAAACTCTGCCATACTTAAAACACGTCGTGAATAATCACCTTTTTCCATACAAAATCACTGTTGCAAAATAAATATGCACACTGAACAATCCCGTGGAAAGCTTTGTATTAATTGGTCAATATAAACAGTATACTCTCCATTCTTTTAAAAGTGTGGTTATAGAAAATAAAAGAATAAGCAAAATCCATTTTTTTTGCCTATCCTCTAAATCTGATATACATAACTCTGATATACAGAATTTTCTATTATCAGCGATTTAGCATTCATAAATGATACAACACCCAACAGTTGCTAAGCAAATGGCACATTTATATCTGTTACCAATTCACAGTGAAAGAGATCGGACGGCAATAGCAAAATTCAGATACTGGAGACCGTAAACCCAAAATGAAAGCAGGATATGTCATGAAAGTTTGGAGACAGCAGAGCACTTGTTAGATAAATGTAAGAGCATAGAGAAAGAAAATGATAAAATGACAATCGAAGAATATTTAAAATACAGGGATCAAATTGGATAAGAAAAATCATAGATGTCCACGAACGATAGAAGCAATTATTATTTCTGAAATATATAGAATAATCATTAAGGGGGTACATGGGTATTAGACAGCTAAAATCAACGGTTGCTTCTGGGCTAGATTGTAGAGCCAGTAATAACTTAAACCATTTGCTCTTTTAACAATTCTTTCGATGGGATATAAGACGTATTTTCAAATAAGAATGTTTACAAAATATTAAAAATGAATTAATACAGAAGACGTCAAAGTGAGTGCTTGCGTAATGCGCGCCTCTATGTGGTGAACACGATTCCGATTGACCGACTGATCTAAAAGCAAAATCGCTGTATATGAGTGTCCTTTAACTCAGAATCTACAATGTGGAACGTGGTCGAAAAATTTTAATAAAAATTCACGGAGTTATACAACAAATATCAACTTTGAAGGATTTTACTGAAGTTCCCCGTCTTGAGAAACATAGTTTTGAGAAAAACGGCTTTAAAGCCCGCCGCGACGCGTTTACCTGCATTGGCTCGACCGTTACTTTCTACGCTGCAACTCCCGCAATTTTTCGAATTTTTCAATGAAATCCTTTTTAAAATACTTCTAAGGCTCGTGGCTACCATAAACAATCGAGAGAAAAAAATCGATTTTTTGACCCCGAAATACCCATGTACCCCTTTAAGAGGTAGACGCGTGTCCCGTTATCCAGAAATTCCCCTATCTGAACGATTATGTCTCCCCATTAATTCGAATAGTGATGGTTCTGCTGTAGATTAAACTAGCGTATAGTACCTATACGAGCTGTAGTGACTTAGGTGTGAAGTCACTCAGCGGAGTCTTACCCGACACCTTGCTGGGTACTGGCCGCTAAACGTGCCCCTACTACCTCTGGCAGGACTGTATTTAGAGAAGACCAGGACAAAACCGGGGCCCTAAGGCCCTAAGACCAGGAAAAACCGGGGCCCTAAAGTCCTATGGCCTTACCCGACACCCTGCTGGGTCCTGGCCGCTAAACGTGCCCCCCTACTACCTCTGGCAGGACTGTATTTAGAGAAGACCAGGACAAAACCGGGGCCCTAAGGCCCTAAGACCAGGAAAAACCGGGACCCTAAAGTCCTATGGCCTTACCCGACACCCTGCTGGGTACTGGCCGCTAAACGTGCCCCCCTACTACCTCTGGCAGGACTGTATTTAGAGAAGACCAGGACAAAATCGGGGCCCTAAGGCCCTAAGACCAGGAAAAACCGGGACCCTAAAGCCCCAAGGCCTTACCCGACACCCTGCTGGGTACTGGCCGCTAAACGTGCCCCACCTACTACCTCTTGCAGGACTGTATTTAGAGAAGACCAGGACAAAACCGGGGCCCTAAGGCCCTAAGACCAGGAAAAACCGGGGCCCTAAAGTCCTATGGCCTTACCCGACACCCTGCTGGGTCCTGGCCGCTAAACGTGCCCCCCTACTACCTCTGGCAGGACTGTATTTAGAGAAGACCAGGACAAAATCGGGGCCCTAAGGCCCTAAGACCAGGAAAAACCGGGACCCTAAAGCCCCAAGGCCTTACCCGACACCCTGCTGGGTACTGGCCGCTAAACGCGCCCCACCTACTACCTCTTGCAGGACTGTATTTAGAGAAGACCAGGACAAATCGGGGCCCTAAGGCCCTAAGGCCCCGGTTTTGTCCTGGTATTCTCTAAATACAGTCCTGCAAGAGGTAGTAGGGAGCACGTTTAGCGGCCAGTACCCAGCAGGTTGTCGGGTAAGATCCCGCTGAGTGATTTCACACCTAAGTCACTATAGCTCGTATAGGCACTACACCTTAAAAGGACATCGAATTCTAGTGTTTGAAAGTGAAAGCGATAATGCAAAAGATTCGCACCTGTAGTCATGAAATCTTCAGTCTCCTGTTCTTCAGCTTTCAGTACCCCCGGCGCCGGGGTCGTCCCGTCCTCCGGCTCCTCTTTTCTGCGGGCTTCCATCGATTTCGCTGTCATCGTCTCCAGCGTTTTGCTTTTGCTCACGGCGGCGTCATCCCCTTGACTCCTCGACGTGTTCCTGGGAACTGTGTTGTGTCCAACACGACCCATCGAGAAGACAGCGCTGGCGAAGAGGCTCTGATCGTTCTGGTTCATGAGGAATGGCGTCGCCACGCAGGACAGAATAATAAGGATCATCAGCGTGCCCATGGTGACCTTGATGATTCTTGGCCTCGATTTGCTGGAGGCTTGGGGAAAGCCAGGCGAGGAGAACTGGTCTGTTTGCGGGAGAATTGTGTACTGCAGGCTGGCATCGCCCTTTCGTACCGTTTTGTACATAATTAATAAACCTGTGCAGAAAATTGAGTAATTTGTAATTGATGAGTTGATTTTTGCTTTAATGGTGGATAAGAATGAAGAATGGCAGGGATTATGTTATGATTGTCCCGTTAACCAGCGAAGACGAGTTAACTCGTCATTTGAAAATGCTTCTTCACTGGGCAAGAAAATGCGTCTTCAGTTAGGTCGTCATTTATATTAAACAATTTCGTCCGCTGCGAAAGGATGCAAATGAGGACCTTGCAGCGAGAGGGGTGCAGCTTCATATTTACCAACTTCGAGTAAATTAGAAAAAACGGTATATAAAATTATTGCTGTGACTCAACATTAAAAAGAGAACACTAATTGAAATATATATATTTTCACTCAACAAGTAGTAGTTATTGAGTTGATAAGTTTTTATTTCTATTTTTGGCGAATTTTTCGAATCTGCAGCTGGCCAAAACAAAAATAAAGCACAAAACAGTAATAGGTGCAGGTTCCAAATTTGCAATAAATCGCTCCTTTGACAATCGATGTAGAATTTTTTTTACGTATATAACAAGTCATAATTCAAAAATTGTAAAAAATGGAGTTGCACCCCTCTTGCTCCGAGGTCCTCAAATACCATGTTTCCTCACTTCTGTTTTTTTTTCCTTTTGCCATTTCTAACACATACGACTAAAAAATCAATATAAAATTTCATCTTTTTACTCGTAATATTCTTTAAATGAATTCTTCGTTTATTTATCGACGAAGAAATAACATTAAGCCATATTCATATTTGATATGGGCAAGACGAGTTAACTCGTTTTTTTCTCATTTGTCACTACCCCAGCTGGGCAACACTTACGATCGAAAACTGTACCCGTTAACAGGTTAAGAATCTTACTCGATTTTAATGTGGAGGATATGACTTGCTTGACCTGTAGTTAAGATAATGGATGTGATGTGAGGTGTATTTTATCGTTTTAGAATAAATTAGTAATCTGAGGATAGTCTTAAGTATAAACTTCTTTAAGTACAAAATTATGTCTTGGACAACGTCAATTTTGGGAACAGACTTCTTCACTTTTTATGACAAATGAATACATATAAACTGTTTGCTTTTACTTTTGTAGATTAATTGCAGGTCATAAAGTTTTTTAATTAAATTCTCGCATAAGTTTCGAGGAAAGGGAGAATGTGGGTTGAAAATAGTCAGAAATTGCTAATTTTGGACGCCTGTTGTCAACCAAAAATTTGTACAGGTCGTTTGTGGCTTATAAAAAATTCGAGAATCGCAATCATTTTTTTGACACGTTATGGAAAAGCCAGAATACATAGGCATAAACGTTGAAATCTTATAACGGGTATATAACTCATCTAATTAATGAAAAATGCCTCTTTTAAATCAATCAGGCCTCCGAACAATCGCGTCCGCCGGGAAAGTTTTACACAAAGCGTAAAAAGCGAACCCTGAGTTTCGTCTGTTTATAAAATAAACATTCTGGGACTATCGGAAAATACATTCGATGCTTTCCAGAAAATATCCACGCGAGAACCCTCTAAAACCACCCAGTGGAGGAAAATCCGTTGGCGCGAAAATTCAAAGTATTGGTGAAAATGATAAAAGAAGTTGGTAGGCATGCTATATTTTACGGAACATAAAAATGCTTATAACTACAATTTTTTTTTATTAATTTGGTGATCAGCATCGGTTCCGAAAAAATGTCCCACATTTTTATAACACCCGTATAAACGCAACAATTAACAATGCGTTGGTGAACCGTGCATCCAGGTGCAGGGGCAGAAAATTGTTTATTCAGATTCTCGTCGATCTCAGCTGTAAAATAATTAGAAATGCCTAATGTCTAGCTGAGCAGAGCGGAAATGATAGTACTCGAGTACCTATGTGAACTTGAAGATGAGCTGCGCTGAGGGTCTCGTGCGTTACAGAAGAATCTAATGTTTGTTATCACGAGTTACCCGACACAAACGAAACAGGTGGAGCTCTGAGATATAGGCAAGGCAAATATGCCCGCGACCTGTTGAAAAGGGTTTACACAGTCCCGGATTAAAGCCACTGAAGGCCCTGGGGGCTAGGAGACCTTGAAAGGTCCAAACTTAAGGGGGTATTCTCGTCTAGAGATCCTCTATTCTCTTTAGGGACGACCCACAAAAAACTACTTAATTTTTAGCGACAAGCATTGTTCACACGTATTTACTAACATTTCAGTAAGTTGTAAAAAAAACATCAGTAGAAAATTGCTGAAATTTTAACACTCATAGAAAGATTGATAATACACTTATAACCCTTAATAAGCTTCCAAAAGTATGAGATTAATGAAGACGTTCACAGAGAACATTCGTAGGGAAATCATAGCTGTTATAACATTACACGATATACGAAGTCAGAACACTTTTGAATTTTTGATTATTTTGGCCTAGGTACACCCCTGATTTTAGCTTTATAAATTAAGTAAAAATAATGGTAAATGTTTTTAATATCTTGATTACGAGGACCTAGGCTGCAGCCCGCTCAGCCCATATGTAAATCCAGCACTGGGTTTGTGCAATTGGAACACGATAATATCGTAGAAGCAAAAAGGGATTTCGTTCGAAAGAGGAAATGAATTGATACTACAAGTCGTTTCTCAACGATTCTCTCTGTGTCAGGCACATTCAAAGGAACTATTTTTTAAATGAAAGAAATGTGGAGCCCATACTCTCTACACAGGAATACTTTTTCTGACCCCTTTGTTAAATCTTTTTCTTGGAAATTATATAAGAGTAGATTGTGATAGATTACAATAATCCAAGGGGAAAATACGAAATTATAAGAATATTTAGTTTATTAACAATTTGCACTAGAAATCTCGGGCGCATTAAAATTTCAATTATCGTTACATATTGATATCACTAAATGTTCCAAAAGTGGGAGAATTTGTGATTCGTAGAATTAAAGGAATTATTCAATTCGAAATCGCTATTTTTACCTGTTCGAAAATTCTGTAATTAATAAGTGGATAATATAGCAAAAGGGTTTTGGTCGAGTGTAAAGTGTTCAAAATTTTATACACCGAACCATTTTACCATGAAACTACTGCGAGTACTAATGATCAAGGAATAGCTGTGAGTTCGATACTAAGCGCATAAGTATTTGCAAAACTGCGTGCGGTGGAGTGTTGTTAAAGGAAGCGCGAATGCATAAAGGAAAGCGCGCAGTCGCGTAACTGGAAAGTTTGGTAATATATTTGCGCTCCCTTTTATGTTTATAGAAAAGTTCGGATAATATCATGTTGGGAACATAAACACTTACCACTTCGGGAGGGAAAAGCAGAAAAAATAGGTATGCAGAATAATCTCTCAAATTACTTGTATAACAGGAGCTTTTTTTCTACTGCTACGAGCACATTATCATAAAACGCCTGCAATTTGCATACTAAAAGGATTGCATAAACTATTGCTTCCGGCAGCCAAGCTAATAAAAAGCACAAATGTTAATTCAGGCTGGTTTAAGTTAATTGCACTTTGAACAGAGCAATACTTTCACACCTTGTATTTTGCCATTCGTTGTATTCAAAATTGTTCATTGTAGAGAAATTTATAATTACTGTTTCATTGTTGAATATACACTCAATAAAAATAGAATATGCCACCTCAGCAACTATTTATTATAATACAAATTTTGTTAAGTAAATACTAAAAAACTCAATATTTTATTTTAAAAATAGAAACCGAAATTGCTTGTGATAAAATTCGGTGAAAAAATACGTTTCCATAGACTGGATCATGTTTCAAACATAATCGCGATTGGGTAATTAAAATTACCTTCAAAGTTCCAATAAAACCTGCACAATGTTTATACTGAATATAAAACAGAAACATTCGTACCAACAGAAAGTCATTAAAGAATCGTGTGTCATTGGACACCTACGTGACGATTATTTTAATGAGAATACGTGATCAAGTGATCGAGCAATAAACGACATTTGTGCAATAATTTAGTCGTTTTGTTGTTTCATTCGCGATAAAACAACCAACATAATCGACGACTGCATAATGTTCATAAACACACGTCTAATTCACAGGAAATATACACGTTGCATTGCAGTTGTAAAACAAATAGGATTACAAATAAAATAGAATTTCGCGAATATATTTGCGTTAAGTTTAATACGCGAAAATATATCAGAAACAAACGAAACGCAAAATTTGATAGCCCCTCGTTGTAAACGGGCTGCATATGGAGTGCATCGAAGCACCCAAAGAATTAAGAGAAATTAATTACTAAGTAAGAATCCCAGGAGAAAATCGCGCCAGATTCCACAAAACCCAACATCGACGACGACCTATTTTAAAAATTCCCAAAGGACTGCTGAGCGTGGCCGAGGGAAAGAAGGGACAACAGACCTCGACATTTTCCGACGGGACAATCGATTCCCGATTTTCGCCTGGAAACGTTGAATCGCAAGCGTGTCGTTTACATCGACAACGTTGCCCTTTGCCACAAAAGGCTTCAATCCTGACGAAAATAAGAAAAAAAAAAAGAGAGTAAAATAGAAAGGACCACAACAAGATTCGAGACCAAACAAACGACCCTGATCGAGGCAATTTTTACCGTGCAGCGAGTAGGGGAATCGCGAGCCAGGCGTCAAAACAAAACAAATAGGAGAACGTTAGCAGAGGCAGGAGCTGGTTCCTTCGCGAAGAAACAACGAAGGCCAGTTAAATAATACTTGGCAAGCTCGCCGGGGTTGTCGTGGCGCAAGGACCAAGAAATAGGGATGAATGGCGGCTGAAAATGCGTTTGGCGGTGAACAGGTACTCACGATATGTGAACAACAGAAGGGGTTGGCTATTCTCCGTTTCCACTTCCGGCAGCCAGCTCTGTCGGAACGGCCACGACAATCCGGGACAGACAGAACCTCGCCTGTGAGAGAAATTCTCCTAGAAAATGCGCAGATGCGCCTCACCAGGGGGTGGTGGGGCCGAGTTGCGCGTGCGCCACTGCCAGCTTCCGGAAATCCGTAGCGGTTTGAATGCCGTCGACAGGGATGCTAGGGACCAACATGGATTCAAGGACGTTTCAGGGCTCATTGACATTGAACTTCCTCGTGTTGCCGATGGTGATTCTCTTGTTTTTTTAACCATTTCAATGGTTTGTGAATTTCAAGGGTGGCAATGGATCAATCGTCATTGGGCTTAACTGCGTGTTTTATCGTATTCTAAATTTGCGACTTTTTAAACGTACTGTGCTCGTACAAAGTCGTTTAAAAACTCAGACTTAGAAACTTTTTATATGGGCAACGTCAGATATTCAATGTCAGAGGTTTAGAAATTTTTTACACATCGTTGATGATTTTTTAGTAATTTTTAATTTATTATTCGGACTATCCGAGAGTGAAAAAGGACATTTAATAATATTTGATTATAAATTTTGAAAAAAAGCGTGAAACGAAGGGTTGTTGGTTGATTACTGGAGAATCGCAGGGGGTTAGGGTGCGTAGTATGTCTGAATATATTTACAATTGAATTGTATTGCAATTGTTCAGGGTTGAAAATCGAAATAGGCGATTATGTTCAACACTGTTGGCATTATTTATTTTTCTCGTCGTTTATATAATTGTTATTTAGTTTAGGAATTGCGCTTCAATCGTGATTCAGGAAGGTGAATTTTATTCGGAATATGCACTGGCAATTTAGATTTCAATGAACAGAACTCACCAAAGATTTAAAATTCGTGTTAAGGGTTAATTGAAATTTATTTAAATTGGTGTGATTCAAATTTGTACTCCGACGAAGATAATTTCAGTTATCAGGAGTTTTCAAAAGAAAAGTGAAAAGGGGTTCATCGAAATCATTTTATTGAAATTTCTAAAATATTGAATGTTGTATGGATGGAATTTATTTAAAGATTCAAAGAGTATGCTATAGTTTTCAAAAGTTATTATTAGTTCAAACAATTGTAGTCTAAAACTAATTTAACAAAAGTGCTAATGATAAAAGTTGAATAATTTTTTATTAGAGCCATTGGGGACTTCATAAGTAGTTTTAATTATAGTCCGATTTTATTACATGTGAAGTTATCTAAGAATAAATCCAGCACATTTTTCAAATTTCAGAAAATGCTCTCTGATTTTTCATTTCACATTGAAAAATATCTCAATTTTGGAATATAAATTTATTTTCAAATTTTTTTATTCGTAGCTTTTTTTATGACGTAGTAGTTACATTTGTATAAAATTTGTACTCTTCATCGTCACCCAACTTATCATATGGGACAGGATTTAATGTTAGGTGAAGAGTAATTTATTATATTAGTTTTTAGAATTATTGCAATTATAAGATAACACTAACAAGTTTAGTTTCAAATATGCGCTAGAACTACTGGAAATTCCAGTTCATTACGGTAATTATATTTAATATGTTTCTCAATATTCTAAAGTATCAGGAAAACAGAATGAAAAATTCCGTAAATCTAATTATAATTGAATTATTTAATTAAACCGAAAATATAGTATAAACAGAAATGTTCTTATATAAACCATTTGCATTCTACAAAAATATTTTAATATTAAACAAAGTGGATCCTACCTTTTCAATGTTGCATAGTATACATTATTTATTTTGTATTTATTCACCTAATTGTGCGAAATTAAACAGCAATTTATTGCAATCACATTATGAAAATGGTGGAACGTTTCAGTACATAATAACAAACATGAATAGGAAAATTCAGGTAATGGAACTTTATTATTTTATTACAAAATAGAGGCATATTATACACAATTGGAGAAATTCATCTAAGCATTATATGACCGAAATTTACGGACTAATGGAAGACATAATTACCTGCATATTGTCAAAGAAATATAAAATATTACTTTTTGAAAACAACAATAAATTTTGATTCTTATTGTCTCCAAAAAAGCAGACGTGCGTACACATTCGTCGTTGGTACTCTAAATAATTTGACGTGTTAATTAACAGGAGAAATTTTTTAATTAAATTAAATGCACAGCCTTTATTGCATGGTTGGCATAGCTGTTGAGGATGCGATATCACTGGCATCTCCAGCCCTCCACAATTGCGTTATCGTTTTTGTTTGCGTATGGAAGTTTATGCCCTAAAAACACGGTGCACATTTAGAAGACATAAAATTCATTGAAATATTGTCGCGAATAGTATATACAGAATAACACTAGACACGAAACTAATTATATGGTAACTAAAAATTATTAGAAAATTTCAGCCAGCAAAGTGATAACAAAATTCAAATATATACTTAAATTATTTAATTACATTGAAAATTTGGTTCAACTATCGTTTATAATAAGTTTACTATCTCTAAGTAACTTTTTTAATTTTTTTAAGGCAAAGTATTTTAACATAAATCTAAGGAAATGGAATTGAATAATTATGCAAAATTGTTATAAATCACAGAATAAATATGAAGTTTAAGAAAACGTGCGATTTTATCATTTTACTTACATATTTTCCGTAAAAATGATTGTCACCCAAAAAGGAGCCCTTATTTCCCGTGAAACTGAACATCGGTAATGGTACCGGAATAGGAACGTTTATACCAACTTGACCAGCTTCAATTCTATGCGCGAAGGCTCTCGCTGTAGCGCCATTTGTTGTGAACACAGCAGTTCCGTTTCCGTAAGGATTTTTATTAATAATATCAATAGCTTCATCCAAAGTGTTGGTGAAAATACAGGAAAGAACAGGGCCGAAAATTTCTTCAGTGTAACATTGCATCGAGGGCTAAAACAAGGTACAAAATAATTTTACATTCAGTCCAAATTGTACTTAATTTTAGTATATATGCACATATCATCTAATCGAAGTTTAGGTAAAGTTATAACTAAATTACTAATTGGCGTTCATATTAAAGCTGTCCCAGAATCGAGGGGCAATCCGGAACATGCAATATCCTAATGCGAGAAAACATCGAAAAGTCCTTTACCCTTTTGGGATCCGATGCTTCGTTCTCGAGATATTAAGAGTTGAATATTAGCGGCGGAATTTCCGGGCCGCGCGGTTTAAAGCCGAGTCAGCTGAGCGCGCGGTAGCTTAAACTAGCGCGCACACGCAGGAGGCGCGCATAAATGAGTAGAGGCAACCGTGCTGGTCCAAAGTGTGAAAATGAGTAAGCGTCGTTAACCCATTTCTAGCCGTTCTACTGTGTGTGTTCTACTATTGGTATTAATATTTTGTGTATTTTGACGACACTCAAAGAATTTTAATTTTAGTACTCTGAATTTTTGTTAAGTTACGTCAGTTTTAACTCATCTGGTAATTATGACGGGTTTAAAAAAATTATGCACCTAAGTTGAGGCGTTGTTCCATTTACAATTTCGCATGTTTCGATAAATCCGTCGACTAAATAAACTAACAACAGTTGTTGAGAAAAAGTGTATACCTAATATCTATGTATGCGGTCAATCAGGAAAAAATTATATGAACTAAATGAAAACATGAGTTTCAATTTATCGTTATAAAACTACTTCTTCACATTTAAATCGTATTTGAGATAAAAGTTGTCTTGAAACAACTTAAACGTAATTTAAATGAATAACGAGGTATTAACGAGTTCAAATATTAAATGTGAAACGAAATGCTCAAAAATTTCCAAGAGAACGAAAAATTTTTTGAGCTTAGCAATTTAACGTTCACGTACAGATTCATTATTCACTAAGCGGGAACATTTCAACTAATGGTAACACCTTGATCTACAGCAGGCACTATCCATAAAAAACATCTGATCAAGATTTTCCTCTGCAACTTTATTTACAACTAAACTTTACAACTATCTTTTCAATATAACTGTATTCAATTTGCACTTTCAGTTCGAATTTCGTTAACTTCTCTTTTCTTTATACTTACTCGCGCAAACCTACATCAATTAAGCTAATATTATGCAATAAACCTATAATATTTGTTTCTGAAACAAGCGTACCTTCACATTCGTCAACACCGTTGGGCCAACGAAGTTCCCTTTCTCGAAACCTCGAACAACGAGTCCCCTGCCATCGAGAGCTAATGTGGCGCCCTCTTTCACTCCCGCCTCTATTAGGCTGTGTATCCTTTGTTTCGCTTGAGGGGATATAACTGGCCCAAGATCAGTGCCAGGTATATGTCCAGCATTGACTTTTAACCTTTTCGCGGCCTCCGCCAATTCCGGCACCCAATCCTTCGATTTACCAACGAATATAGCCACCGAAAGCGCCATGCATCTTTGGCCAGCTGCTCCAAAAGCAGCGCCCAGTAGTTGAGAAAGGGTCTTGTTTTTATTCGCGTCTGGTAAAACGACGCAATGGTTCTTGGCCCCCATGTTGCATTGCACCCGTTTGCCATGCGCGCTGCTCTGTTTGTAAATGTACTTTCCCTGTAAAATGGAAGATCGACGTGTGTTTAGATGACGCTGCTTCCTCAGAGGAAAGAGTTTTACAGTAAGCTCTCGCTATGTGCTCTTTCAACTGTGCGTGAAGCGTTCGTCGCTGTCCCCACCACTTCTTGGAATCCTTCGGTCGAGTGTGAGAGAGCCCGATAGAATGCGAGAGGGGACGAAAGAGTCGACAGCGTCTGCTACGAAAGAGAGAAAGCATGATACTTTGCCTCGCTTCGTCTTTCACGTGCTTCTCTCTCGTCCACGTTATGCGTTAAGCGTTCGGCGCCAGCGCCGAACGCCCGTCCATAGCGAGAGTATACTGTACCTCAGGGTTGCCAGGGATTCCTTGTGGCCATACCCCTACAGGAGTGGTGGTAATGTGTGCGTGAACTGACGCTAGCACCAAGGCAGCCAAGTGGCCCGAACGCGAAGCCAACCACGGCCAACCAGCGTCGCCGGGAAATAGTTTGTCGACGCTGGTTGGCTTCGCGTTGGGGCCCCTTGGCTGCCTTGGCGCTAGCGTCAGTTCACGCACACATTACCACCACTCCTGTAGGTGTTTGGCCACAATGAATCCCTGGCAACCCTGCTGAAATATGACAAAAGTACAAAAGAAAAAGACCGAAATTATGAGAGAATAAATTAAATGATATTTTTCAAATTCACGGTTTTGAAGAACCTTAGACACATCGAGAATTTTGCAAATAGAGTCCATATAATTTTCCTGCGAGGTTAGTTATTCGCATAGAAATTCTTCAGGAATGGACACGATGACTAAGAATCGTGTACTACTATGTAGAATAATTTTGCATCACAAAATATACAACATTTTAATCCTCTATAATGATATAATATTAAATAAATTTATATACCTACATATTATTATTATTTGATAAATAATATGGTAAATATTGACAAAGGGGGCGCAGCCCCAATGACGTTGACCTTGACATATGCCCTCAATGTCAACATTCTGAACAACTTTTCCCTATACATGTAACCGTCGCTCGGCATTAGTTTCCGAAATAATAATATGGTTTGGGTTAGATGATTCAACCCCGTGAGAGGGCCGCCAACTTTTGGGAGATTTAAGATACGAAAATGTGTAAAGCTCCCAAAAGTTGGCAACACCTTTCACGGCGGGGGGGGGGGGGGCTGAACCATCTAACCCGAACCAACTACCGATCACAGTTTTTTGCGAATATCTCGAAAACTAATGCCGAGCGACAGTAATATATATAGGAAAAAATTGTTCAGAATCATGCTCCCGACAACATATGTCAAGGCCAACGTCATTGGGGCCCTTTTCTCAATATTTACCAATAATATTATGTGATGGTAACACCCATTACGATGTGTTGCGTGTATGTACAATTGCGTTAATCATTACTATATTTATAATTAGTTTGCCACAGTGAGTTTGCTCCCAGCCCTTCGTTTTGAAATTTGACAATTATACATTGTAAGGCACGACTGGCTCAATGAAAATAATACTACTCAGCTACACATAAATAGCTTTTCAACGCATAAGCGTTATTATTAATCTGACGTTAAAACTAATTTTTTAAATGTTATAAGACATATTTTTCAAACAATTGCAATGATAATAAGACTTTACACCCAACACAAGGGCGCACACAAGTACAGAATACGTAGACTACCTCATTCTGTGAATTAGGGAAAGTAGGGATTTTCTCGTCAAACAAACAAATTCAAGTAACTTCTTCGCTTGATAAGCTATTCAAATTTCCTCCACTAAAGGGCATTGTAATTATCATTAAAATTGTTAACTTCGAATTAGAAGAAGATTTCTCATATGATACAATTTGAATGAAAATCGGCGAATAATTATCCGCTTTTGACCAACAGTGTGAATAATAGAATATATAATAACAGTGGTTAAAAGAAAGTTTAAAGACTAAGGAGCAACAAAAGTAACACGATTTGACTAGAAAAAAATGTATCTTAAAACGTAACGTAAAGCCTAACATTACAGGGAATTACGCGGGATAAGTAAAAAATACAAGTTTCAAACTTTCTCTTCACCACCACTGCAAGACAAACAGGAAAGAACACAAAAGAGTTAAACTTTACTCGTGCTGTCACTAAATCTAAATCTTTCACGTAGCAATCGCAGAGTCATTCATTCGACTGAACTGCTCTTCATGCATGCGATATATGATTCTCGATGCAACGAACATGAATATACCCTCGACGATAGAACGTACCGCTTGATCGGAACCAACGAAAGAAACCGCCTTGATGTCTGAATGCTCGCAGATAAAATCAACAGCGGCATGCTGACCGTGGATAACGTTCAACAATCCCGAAGGAGCGCCAGCCTTGGTGAACAGATCGGCCAGGATCATCGAAGCACCTGGCACACGCTCTGACGGCTTCAAAATGGCGGCGTTCCCGCAGGCAACCGTCACGGGAAACGACCAAAGGGGTATCATCGCAGGGAAATTGAACGGACAGATAGAGGCTGTTATGCCAAGAGGAACTCTGTAGGAAACTATGTCCATATCTGTGGCGATGCTTGAGGTGCTCTCGCCCATTTGCAGGGTGGGAATAGCAGTACAGGCATCGACTACCTCTGCAACATAAATCAACACCCTTTACGATGCCGGGTATACGGAACGAGTTTGGTGACATTCTGGAGTTGGCATGAGATGTGTGTATCAGAACGAAAATAGTGGATCGAAGACATGAAGGAATTTTCGGTTCATTTGGCGAAGTGTTTAGATTCGATTGGGAACTGAATTAAGTGTGTGTTAAATTATTAAGAATTGGAAGTGTATGGGGTGTAACCGTCCGGAACCGCCGGTTCCTGGAGGAGAAGGGATCATTTGCCCCGTCGCCTCCGGCGTAACCGTAATCCTCAAAGCCGGTTACGCGCAATGGAGTATTGTACGGGCAGGTGGATTGGCGTTTCTAATGGTCCAGGCGGAAAAGAAGAGGTGCGTTTCGTCTTGGGACCGTCAGCCAGACTCATCGGTAGGTCTACAGCCGACGGGCCCCGCCCTAGTTGCATAGGGCCCGAGAGGACTAAACTTGGAACTTGTATATAGGGTGCCCCAGAATTGAGGGACACTCCGGAACATGCAATATCCTGATGCAAAAAGACATCGAAAAGTCCTTTACCGTTTTGGGATCCGTGGCTTAGTTCTCGAGATATTAACAGTTGAATATTAGCGGGCTAACTTGCGGGCCGCGCGGTTTAAAGCGGAAACAGCTGACGGGGAACAGTGACCCCTAGCACGCACACGCAGGAGGCGCCCGTAGACTATTGTTCTACTATTGTGTGTACCTGTACCTTCTGACTCGGTTTTAAAAGTATAAACTGCGCGGCCCGGAAACTACACCGCTAATATTCAACTGTTGATATCTCGAGAACGAAGCATCAGATTCCAAGACGGTAAAGGACTTTTCGGTGTCTTTTTGCATCAGGATATTGCACGTTCCGGACTGCTCCTCAATTAGGGGACCTGTATATATGAACGAGACTGGAACTTTAGGACTTGTGAGAAAGTGTTAGGAAGATTAGAGCTCTGGTGGCGCTGGCGAACACTACCAGCTGGGACGTTAAAATGAAGTGACGCGGAAAGGTTACCAACCTGAAAATATTGATTTTGATCAAATTTCGCGTGAATGTAGAGCATATTGGGGTATGCAAGGAGCATTAGTTTCTGCGGAAATTCACTCCGAGGGGGTGAAATCGGCCCTTAAAGTTATCGCGTGTTTTCCATCTTTTAATATAACTTTTTAACGTTGCGAGATAAAACAAAACTTTACGTATAGGAATTGTTCAGTTTTTATGCTTTATCAGACTATTAAAAGAAAAATTTTCCGCCACATGTTATTTATAACTATATGAATGGATATAAGATGACATTAGCAATAAAATAAAATAGCTGGGTGCCTATGTATACAGGAATTTGATGGATGATTTGAACAGAAATGGCGGTAATTGGTATGAGCATAGGTTTGAAAAATTGTTTTTCGGTGGATGAGGAAGATTCGGTGGTGCAGGACTAAGATCACTCGGTTCGCGATATGTATAATTTTACTGTATAATTTTTGTAATAACACTTACGCAGTCCACGAAGAACATCTCCTTCAGCATCTGCCATTGTCTTTCCATTTTCTTTGACCAAGTTCTCTGCAATTTCTTTCTAGAAAAAGTAAATACACACATGAAAACATGTATTTTACACAAGGTAAATCGGGAAGTGATGAACCCTATGTGTGAGATGGACCACCTACATAACTTTTGAAATACCGGTTAGATTTCACGACCATTACCATACTTTAGTTCCATATGTTGTACTTCCCGCCAGGAGTTTATGTAATTGCGCCGCATTTACATGTAAACGGATACTTGTTTTATTAACAATAAGTTATTTGCAGAGTTGAAAGCCGTTAAAAATAGTCCGATTTAAATTATTTTCTGTCGAATTAATCGGGAGAGTGCCAGGAATCCATTGATGCCACTTTCATAATGATACGATGAAAAATAAAGAAATTCAGATTCTGTAGAATCGATGACACATCGCCGAGCAACGACGATCGCGCGCGGCTCGGGCCACAAAGGCTCTCGCCGGTTATTCGAGCTTCTAGTATAAAGATACAATGAAAGATGAAAAATTATTCGAAACCCAAGATGACAGGCCTTCGAATAAACAAAGTATCTTTCGCCGTCGGATGAATTCCCGTCGAATAAACTGCTTCATCCGTGGCGCTTCGAATAAAGATAAATCATCTTATTCGATCTTCGAATAACGGATAAACGTAAAGTACCTCTTATCCAGATATTATCTAGATATTATCTTTGCGCATCTCTGCCGCGGGCCACCAGTTAGTCAACACTGTACTACATCATAAGTAACACCCTCTGCTTTTTATTCAATTAAATATAGATGAAATGCTACCTTTAAAAAAAGTGGTCCATCACTCCCCGATTTACCCTAACGGTAAAAATTAATTCGACTAAATTTCAAAAATAAAAAATAGTTATCTAAATATTAAAACGAATAAAAGCTCCACATTATGATAACAATATCATTAAATATTAAATGTCAATATTAATTAATATAATATAATTATCATTTATAGCATTTACTCCCATGATGTGACATGTATGTACATAAATAGTTTCGTATATAAGTTCCTTATTGGTTATAGGTGAGATAGAATATATTCGTTGATTAAACAATTATTTACACGATCCTATAGTTCATAAGAGAAACTTGAGTTATGACAATTAAAGGCTCTGACTTGATACATCGTTTAATGACATAAGAAATTTTCAGTTTAGTTAATTAACGTACAGAGTGTTCACGTATAAGTGCCTGATATTTAAGCATCAAAGTCTGCCTGGACAGTACGCTCGTGTTCTTCCACTTTTCATACGCTGCTTTTGCACTTTGCACGGCCGTTTCCATTTCCTCTTTCGTACATTTTGGAGTGCGGCACAACAGCTCGTTCGTGGCTGGATCATGAACGTCCGTGAATTCCGTGGCCTTCGATTCTGAAACACATTGAATTCCTCTCAGCGATTAGAAATGACAATTTCTTTGTGCAATTTTTACAAAGAATTGCTGTAGATTATTCTACAAATTACAGTAATGTAAAGTAAATGTACCATTTGTAGGAAATCAAGTCTTGCAACATGAAAAATCAAGAATGACGAAATTGCGTTTGAGGCTTCGTTTCCGTATTGTTAATTGTTAAATATATATATATTTTTATGAATATATATAAATGTGTATTGTTGCTGAGATATATGTATACGTATACTTTTGTGTTAGGAATAATAGAAGCTCTTAAATATAATTTTTACATTAATACAAAAAGGTTGAACGTGTACAGTTTTGTTACAGAAGTTTCACATATTTTTACGCGAGGAATAACGTAGTTGTTCCTTACAGCTTTGAAGCTTGCTACATAATTAGCCGTATTTATCTGGCTCTTCAACGTTCCTCATTAAGGCGATTCTTGGCATTAAATTCCCTTAAAAATATAGCGCCTTTTCCATCCAGTTTCAATGGCCACTCCAACAGTACCTACTGGCGGACAACTGGCTTGGATTAAAATGCCTCCGGAAGTGCACTTTAAATATTCATAAGGGGCTGTATACGTGCGAAAAGTAGGGTACAGAATACCTTAAGTAGCGAGTATTTGTTTCACGAAAATCATGCTCGATAATAATTCAGCGTTCTTTTTCAGTCCATTCCAGGTTATGGAATGAGTCTCATTCAACGAGGCATGTTCAATAATATGAATAAACGAATTTACATAAACAAGCAAACTACTTAACCGTTTAATAGAAAGAACATTCAAAACTTATTCCAAATCGGCAATTTGCTCGACATTATTATATTCTGCATTGAATGTAATTTATAGAAATGTATCTGTGAAAAATATTACCTCCCCATTTCATTGCAATTTTAATCGTTTATATCAAGATAATATTCGTTAAATCTTTCTCGAAGATGCGGTATACGTACTTAGAAGTTTATTTACAATTATTATAATTATCTATGCCTTTTTTCGTTATCTACAATAATTTCTGATATTCTTGCTAATTTTTCAATATACTTTCTGTACAAATTCTTTTTTCAGGTGGAAGAAATTACGGAGTGCATTTTTGACATTAGGAGAGGTTCCCTGGTGTCCGCCTCCGATTACTTTAGTTTTTGAATATGTTTTAGAGTACCGAAAAATAAGATACACGTGTTTTTTATAGCGGCCCGTTTTCATATTTAGGGGGTGAAACCACCCCTCAAAATTATAAGTATTTCAGATGTTTGTCTCCGATTGCTTTAGTTTTTGAATATGTTTTCGAGGACCGAAAAATAATATATACGTGTTTTTTTATAGCGGCCCGTTTTCATATTTAGGGGGTGAAACCACCCCTCAAAGTTATGAGTATTTCAGATGTTCGACTCCGATTGCTTTGGTTTTTGGATATGTTTTAGAGGACCGAAAAATAAGAAATGCCTGTCTTCCTATTTTGGCCTATTTGCAGGTTTAGGGGGTGGAACCACCCCTCATAGTTCATAAGGGGTACAAAGTTGTGTTGAATAAAACTTGATATAAATGTCATTTTCCATCATAACTTGCTGTATGGATGATGTTCTTGTCGCCATTCACCGTTATTAGGGGGTAAACTACCCAAGAGGTGGTTCACCCCTCATTGTCAGTAGCGATGGGAGGCCATAAAGCCACTAATGTGTCATCCTAAAATAAATTATGTCTAAGGTTTTTTTTAAGAATTTTATATTTTTTTTACACATTTCAAGTGTCTCAAATGCGCAGTTAACCAATTACGCAAATTAAATTTATATCAGTTTTATTTAACGTAATTTTGTACCCTTTATGAATTTTGAGGGGTGGTTTCACCCCCTAAACATGCAAACGGGCCAAAATAAAAAGACACGTATTTCTTATTTTCCGGCCCTCTAAAGCATATCCAAAAACCAAAGCAATCGGGGACGAACACCCGAAAATCTTATAACGTTGAGGGGTGGTTTCACCCCCTAAATATAATAACGGGTCGCTATAAAAAAACACGTATATCTTACTTTTCGGTCCTCTAAAACATATGCAAAAACCAAAGCAATCGGTGGCGGACACCTGGGAACCTCTCCTTTGAGTGCCACACTTGGTACAGACTAGGGTTTATACAAAAACCGACTTTTGGAAAAACCGGTTTTCGAATTCCACTATTTCCAAAAAAAACGGTTAAACCGGTTTTCGAATTTTCACAAAAAATATAGTTAAAATAGTAAGTAAATATTTGTACTTATTTTAAAAAATCTCAGTTTCCTTAATATTATGGAATTACGAAAATATAACAAAATAAAATATACTCTATCTATAAAAAACCAAATAAAAAAATATATAATAATTAAAGTCCGTACAAAATATAAATATTTTAAAAGGTGTTACCAAATTATATATCTTTATTCCTTTAGTATTTTTTTTTTGAGAATATGATTAGTTTTACAGTAAACTGTTACCTACTACATCGTTTTCAATTAAATAATTAATTCATTTCTGCATATTAATTCTAGTATTTATATAAAACCGGTTTTTTAAATTTAAAACCGGTTCTCGAATTTTACAAATTTATAAATAAAACCGGTTTTTAAACCCGGTTTTTTAAAACCGACAAACCCTAGTACAGACTCTACTATGTATGTAGAATATTGTAAAACGCTTGTTTAAACTGTCTAAAGTTTTTACTTTTGTCAAACGAGTAAACTACTTACGCAATTTTAGACTATATATAGACAGCAATTAGTTTCCAATGCGAGTTAGTTGAAAGTAGCTCAAGGGAAGGACATGCACCGTCATTTTGGTAGCAATATTCATATCATTCATGTGGTACTTGTCTTCTAATTTGCACACGAAGCCAACATTTTTTAAGTGACAGTAGAACTGGTGGAACAATTTCATTAAATTACTGAGCCATTTCTATAGATATTTCTGTCGAATTTTGTTCAACATGTTCTCGATATGCCTTCAGTAAATTCACGTCACTAATAGGATGACCTGATTAATTGATTGATCTTTCTGTATTGTTTTCTTTTGTGTAATAATAAAGTACTAATTTTAAATGGGCTGTTTTTAGTATACATATAGGGATTGTCATTTCAAACAGGAATTAGTTTTGCGTTATAAAATGTTAATCGCGTAACGGCAGCTTTACTGATTAATTGTTGTTAGTTTCTGGTAAAATTAATTGATGAGAACCTAAAACAATTTATAGAAAATATCATTTTTTTTCATAAGTTGTATGCTACAGATGAAATATGTTCTTAATTATTTTCAAAATACAAAATAACGTCAGAACAAATGAAACAAGATGCAAAAATGAAATCATATAAACAATAGGCTCCCATTGACTAAAAACAAAAGAGTTGTGAAAAATTTAATACATAAATATAAATTGATGTAATATAAATCAGAAAGTCAAAACTAAATTAATATATGATAAAACAAATATGAAAACGAAGAAGACCAGAAGTCATGTATCTTTTAGTGATTATAATCTTCCATGTACAACAGTCTCTATTTACATGACGAGTTTCCATACATTGTTTCCAATACTAAGTACCTACTTTGTAAAATAATAAAGCAAACAACTGTACATTGTAATTAATAAATTTTTATTAAGAAAATTGTATAACAATATACAGAGACTAAACACAAAATACAAATCGAAGGAGAAAATTTGTGTTTTTAAATTGCCAAATAAAAATATTACAAATTATCTAATCAAAGAAACAAATATCTGTCCCATGAAATTTCCCATAGGTCAATTGTTTTGTAAAACTGTAACCACTTCAATTTGAGTTCTGTTAATTACGCTGTATAATTAGTAAAAACGTATGGTATATTCAATTTCTAAGCTACGTCATTAAGGGGTGATACCTCGTCAGGAGGCCGAAAAGAGTCGAATGTTTGTGAATTTTTCTTGAAAAAGCGGAAGCATATATTTTTACAGAATTTTTTGCACTTAAAAGAGCAACATTTAAAGAACATTTGATAATTTTTTTGTAGAAAAATATTGACGTTTATAATAAAATTACAAGGGACATCCAAGAGGCCTTTTTAAAAACGGTGAGTAAGATATCTCAACAACCACTGCACCAATCTTTCTAAAATTTTGTGGGCTTATTTTTTATATAAAAATCTACAGACTGTCGTTTGCATTTTTTTTCAATGTACAGTTTCGATTTTATCAACGAGTTTTCGCGCGAAAATCAGGACTTCAAACTTTAAATAGCCGCCATTATATTTTAAATTAATATTTCGGAAATTCCCGCCGTCAGTCGTTTTCGTTTTTTGATTTTAGATAATCTGGTTCCGAATGGCAGTGCTCACCGCAAAACAACTTTTTAAAAAGGCTTCTTGGATATCGGTTGTAATTTTATTATAAAAGTAAATAATTTTTTACGAAAAAATTACCAAATCTTCTTTAAATGTTGCTCCTTTAAGCGCAAAAAGTTCTGTAAAAATACATGCTTCCGTTTTTCCAAAAAAAATTCACAAACATTCGCCTCTTTTCGGCCTCCTGACTATTTAGCTACAACCCCTTAAAGAATATACATATGTTATTTAAGCTAATAATCGTGTTCGATTGTATTTTAGTTTCGAATTCTAATGATAATGCGCAGACGATCGTTGCTATAATTCAACATTTGAAACCCTGTTCATTTAAAATATTGATTCACGTTTAATTTATATAACCTTTTTATGCAACTTTTTATACTGTAAGATAATTACCTACGAATTGGCCATCAATGTACATCTTAACAGTTGGTACGCTACTGCTGTAAGTCCTTGTGGCAAATCGCGCCTAAAATGTCATTTAGTTTATGTTAAATAACTTAAATCCAACAATAAAATAATGAATGATAATGAATCTTACATTAATTTCATTCGCGTACAAAAATTAGTTCAGTAATTTCTAAGCCTAATCTCGAAATCTCCATTTTGCAAATAAACTAAGACTCGCGAAAGCAACTCAATTCTGCAAGTAAATTTTACTTTGGAACGTATTCACGAATGATTCCCATCCACGTAGGTATCATATTATCGCAATTAAAATCATTTAAGACTCCCGTGCAAATGATCTGCAATGGGTAACTACTTATACACGCTTACGTGCTACTGTGATAAACAATATTATAGGCTAACATAAAATATTCTCCCCCTAAAAAAAATATTAAAAATGTTAAAAATTCGTAGATATATATTCATAGACATAGTAATATTAAAGGTTATATATTCATGTTTCGAAGTGGTACTTCTTATATTGTCTAAATTTCAAAATCGTTCTCAAAATTCTTTACCTAAGCAGTGTTCAGGTATATAAATAGTATTCGCGGCGCCTCGCCACTTTTTAATATATCCACCTAAATATAATATAAGAGAAATATAATAAGAGAAAACTGTTATAAAATGCAGTGTATTAACTGAAACTTTTATTCCATACATTTTTGTGTAAATAGGAAACTTTTATTTTCTTGAAAGTAGAAAAAAATTAAAAGAAGTTTATTCTGCACTGAAAAAAATAAAGTTGTGACAAGCAGATTTCCTGAAAATGTTGTGAGATAGATTCAGATCTGAAGTTGAAACCTTAAAGTTTAAACTTTAAACCGTTCGACGAAAATAATTATATGAAAATCACAATGTGCTTTCTCTTCTACATTTATCCTGCTTTCAATTCCTTAAATACTACTAATTGAAAAATATTCGTAACTTTTATATTTTACCGTTAAATAGCTGTTCAAAGTTATATATATGATCCTCCAGAACTTTTATTAATCATACATAAAATAACTGATAAAACTGAACTCGCACAACAGAGTAAATTGTTAATGTACAAAGTTAACTTAAACCAGAAAAGAAATGATTTAAAAGTTGAAAGTTCGATAAATAACTATTATTTATAAAACTTAACAGTTTCATTTGACACCTGGTTGAAATATAGAGCAAGCATGTAAACATCAAAATTTGTATCTACTTTATTCCGTCAACAATTGCAATTTATCTGCCGATACAACAAACGTTTAATGTCCATTTTACACCGCATTAGATTATTTTGGCGTGCATTTTATTCAAATTGAATAATAAAAGAAAAATGGACGCAAGAATTAGCAAACTTAAAAATTTACAAACCTCGGATTTCAAAATTAGAAGTGACAAACAAGATAAGATATACCTCTGTAAGCGTAAGAAGGTATAAACTTATAAATAATAAAGATTATACTAGTGCCGCGAATACTGTCGTCATAATTAAAGATGAGATTATACAGGCAAATGTGGGGAAAAAATGTCAGTTAAAATTGCGGTTTATACAAAAACCAACTTTTGAAAAAACCGGTTTTCGGGAGTTTCGGTATTTAGAAATTCCACTATTCCCAAAAAACCGATTAAACCGGTTTTCGAATTTTCATAAAAACATATAATTAAAACAGAAAATAAATATTTGTACCTATCTTAAAAAATTTTAGTTTTTTAATATTTATGGAATCACAAAAATATAACAAAATAAAATATACTCTATCTATACAAAACCAAATAAATAAAAGAAATTAAAATAACTAAAATCCGTACAATTTTTGAGTTCATTTAATTTGTATGGATCTACAAAAATATACCTAACACAATAAAATACACTGCATACGAAAACAAATAAAAAAAACTAAAACAACTAAAATTCGTACAAAATTAGAGCTTTTCTACTTTTAGTATTTACTATTTTTCCTCCGAAAATATGAACTCAGGAAGATTGGTTTTACAGTAAACTGTTACCTACTACAATATGCTTGTGTCCGAGGCGATTTCAAGTCAAAATATTAACGTTTTTAATTAAACCATTAATTCATTTTTACATATTAATTCTAGTATATAAAACCGTTTTTTTTTTTAAATTTAAAAACCGATTTTCGAATCTTACAAATTTATAAAAAAAAAACGATTTTTAAACCCGGCTTTTAAAAACCGACAAACCCTAGTTAAAATGTATATTCGATATAAATTAAATTTTAGATTTATTCTTATAAATTATTATTCTTACATATGATAAACAACTTCTATAATATTGCGAATAAAATAACCTTTGCTTTCCCGAATAAAAACGAAAATACAGCATTTAAGTTCCGCGAAGGATATTTCTAACTATTTAATTCGCCCGCCGTTCATGAAGGACGTGACTTCTCTCAACTCCATGATTAATTGTGTAATCTCGTGTTCGAGCACGCCGACTTAGTGGATCGATGCAAAAGCGAGCACCGCTTGTTTCGGGGAAGTGAAACTGCATCAGAATAACGATCCGATAGTCCTGGTTCTCGAACCGCCGCGCCGAGAGATAAGAAGTCCCCCCATTGAGCGCGATTGTTTACTTCGCGCGCGATAAATGTCCTTGCGCCACGATATTCTGATTGTCGAATCGATTCGGCCTGTGTTCCACGTTATGTAAAGTGTGTAAGCTCTATTGCACGCGATTGGTAATGACATTCCCCTTTACAAGTGCTACTGCCATGGCAGCTTTCGCATCGGGGTCAATTGGAACGAAGTTCCACAGTCTTCCGTGAAAAAGGACGTGATTTTTGGACTTAAAGGGGGACCCCCATGAAAGGTCGCGAACCAATTTTAACGAAAGTTTGTGAGAGGATAGAAACGTGAGAAATATTTGAGCCTTGCTCGACTATTTGAGTAGGCAATAAATAGTAGGTAAATAATAATGTAAAAAGAAAAGTGGTGTTTGAAACTTTTTTTTAACTAAACGTAAGATAACCTGATTGCTAGGGACTACTTGTTTTTTAGTAAAATTTAATATCTTTCATTACTTATTTATGATTGCAAACTACGTTCTGACGAATTTAATAATCATTATCATGCGAGGTCATTGAGATCGCGGATTGCGAAAGAAATAGTTGTATCGTTTACATAGCGTTTACCACAATTTGTGAAGATTTTTGGGACGTTGGCTTTCAGCTTCTAAACATCTTTCACATTTGTTACAGTGTTTTGTGTATTTAGTAAATATATAGTTGTGGTATTTTTCTCTATTTATTTATTAATATAATTTGAAGGCGTGTACGGGAAAATCAAATTATTGGTGGCCATTGGATAACGCAAAACGGATAGTTTTGTTAATAACAATTTTTTGATATTGTTCCTTTAATTCGAATTGTATAGAATATCGATTAATTGTACTAAAGTAATAAATAGGAATTAATAATGATTTTCAAAATATAATTTATTTTTAGCATAGCGAATTAATCATTGAATTCATTATTACAGCGTCAATAGGAATACTGAAATTATTTATGAACCGCATAATTCACGACTTTCAGTTTATAAAGAAAGATTATAAATATAGATGTGTAATTAGCATTTTTAATAGTTAATGAAAGTGACTTGGAGGTTATACAACCTATGACCTCTTTTACACTGTTGTGATTTTAATTAAAGTTTCATAAATAGTTCCCGATATTCTTCACGAATAATTTTACAAAAATATTACACTAGGTACTAAATTATACTATTATACTAAAAAGCTTGCTTCGTTTCTTCTTTAAAATATTTAAGTAACATCTTACATTTATTATTAGCAGTGCTAATAACATCGTATTATTTCCCTCTAATTAACGCACGAGACGAATTCGAAAAGAGAAAGTTCCTCCTCTATCTTTTTGCAATTTAACAAAACGAAATCAGTGCATTATTATTAAATGTCATATCAAATTATATCACAAATTACCTGCAGTACCAAACCAATCAAAATAATTGCTATCTAACATTAAGTGAACAGTCAGCAGTCTTAACGTTACAAAATAATTAGTGCAATATAAATGCACGTATACTCCGCCTATATATATATATATATATATATAATATCCTGGCTATATATAATATCCTAATAAATATATATAATATTATATATATATAATCAAATTATCAGTGACTGTTGACACAGCCAATAAAGGAAGAAGAAAAACGAAGCAACTCTTGTTACTGTCTCACATCAATTTATCGCGGCCAATTGAAAGCTTGTATGCGTTTAAGTACACCCATTCTGGAAACGCCAGGATTTTAAATTCACCTAACATGCATTGAACGTACTCCTTTGCTAACGTATTCTAAGGACGAGACCGTAAACTACGAGTGGAGACATAGTAAATCTCTCTAACGTACCTCGCACTTGGCGATTCTTACGAGGAGCGCCATGCTTTCACAACACGTCAGCAACTGTCTGTACTTGAACTGCCTGGATTCACTGAAAAAATGGCCTTGCCCGTAGCGAAACACTCAGGCTGATATCTTCACCGAGGTTAATCGCGTCTGTTTACAACGTATCGCAGGGTCGATGTTTTCAGGAAGGCTCGTGCTGGGATATCAGTCTCGAAGACACCCGAGGCATTCACGAGAATGGCCGAACCAAGCATCGGCCCCGCGATCGATTCGAAATTTATGCCACTCTATATTTGGTGAAACGAGGAACGTTGAACTCCTCAACCTGATTTTTCTTTCGTGTAAACTGGCTTCGTCGGTATTTAATAGTACCTGTACGAGATAAAAGAAAGATAATAACTGTGAAGGGATACTGTGTTCGTGCTGGATTTTAAAGGTCGTTATTTGATTGGCTGTTTTAAAGTGAGTCGCATCGAACATGATAATTGACGGCTTAGTCGATAAGAAGGAAGGTCTGTAATGAAGATATCAGCAGCTGGGAATGATGGATTTGTGTAGTGATTGAAGATGGCGCCACTTGGTAGTAACATAACTAATATTCATTGATTCTACTTTACTATAAGTTTCGCACGAGTTTTAAATTTTTGGAATTTCCCTTCTTTCTGTAAAAATATTACTGTAATTTCGAAACACATCTTAATACCCAAGAATTTTTACTTTTATCCTTATCAAGTGTTTTATTTTTTTTTTACTTTTACAGCTGTAACTGCCGGAATCATAAAAATTGTTTGCTGTATAAGGTTCAATAATAGTTACATGTTACACGTTGTATGTGAAAAAGTCCAGGAATAATATATAAAAAGAAGGAATTAAAAAGTTTGTTCTACTTGGATAATGTATTTGCACCATATATTATCCAAAGTTACAATAAATAAATATAATCACTGCCGCCACGTTTCAATCATGTAAACGGAATTTTATAGTAATTTAAGTGAAACCGAGATGCATTAACGAAAGTGTATCAACAATTACTCGAAACATCGTTCGAATAGTAATAAAATACATAATAGATTATTTATTCGAATATAAGGAAAAATTACTCGTGCGTCACCAATCGATAACAACTTACGAAATACCCTCAGTTGTATTACGAAAGTGAATTAAAACTGGATAAAAGTAATACTGAATTTAATAGCGATTACAGTGAAACCTTTTATTAACATAAATAAGAAATTATAGCTATCAAAAAACTACTGAACATCGAACTGCTATAACTAAATAACAACATTTCCATTGAGTAAATACAACTGTTTCCTATTGTCGCGATACTTTCTTCAGATAACTTCACGTTTGACTAATTTTACGGGTGGAACTATGACTCGGCATTACGAATAATTGAATCAAAACTAGGGCTACCGTTAAGGAACTAGTTTCTGATCAGTTTAGAAGGTTTCCCGCTTTAATATTTATTTTTAACCTAATGAAACATTAAACCATAGACTTTTTTTATACTAAAAGTTGAATTAATGTTTAAACTTCAAGGAAAAATTTAAAAAAGTTGAAAAGAAATATATAATTTAAATACTTATAAGGTATGGAATAATAAGGTGACTAGGAACTAGTTTTTAATCATCTAAAACTAACAATACTAACTGCTTTCACAGACAACACATATATTTTTGAATTATCAATTTTTATGTTAGTAATTATTTCAAACAATTGTTTATTGACATAAACTCAAAAGAACGATTTATTTCATGAACTGATAAAAAATTAGTGCCTGATCAAGAACTAGTTCCTTAACGGTATCACGAATATTCCAATACTCCTAATTATTCGAATATTAAATATTCGAAGACTCCTAATTATTTGAACATTTGAATACTCCTAATTATTCAAATATTCGAATACTCCTAATTAGTTTCTTGTAGGAAATTAAAACCCCCATAAACGATTTTGAGGGACTATAATATTTTTATTTCTACCCCCGTTACTATAACGAATATTCAAATATTCGAAGACTCCTAATTATTTGAATATTTGAATACTCCTAATTATTTGAATATTTGAATACTCCTAATTATTTGAATATTTGAATACTCCTAATTATTTGAATATTTGAATACTCCTAATTATTTGAATATTTGAATACTCCTAATTATTTGAATATTTGAATACTCCTAATTATTTGAATATTTGAATACTCCTAATTATTTGAATATTTGAATACTCCTAATTATTTGAATATTTGAATACTCCTAATTATTCAAATATTCAAATACTCCTAATTATTCAAATATTCAAATAATCAGGAGTATTCGAATATTCGAATAATTACTAGTATTCGAATAATCAGGATTATTCGAATAGTCAGATAGTCGAATATTCGAATACTCCTGATTATTCGAATATTTGAATACTCCTGGATTATTCGAATATTTGAATACTCCTGGATTATTCGAATAGTCAGATAGTCGAATATTCGAATATTCGAATACTCCTGATTATTCGAATATTTGAATACTCCTGGATTATTCGAATAGTCAGATAGTCGAATATTCGAATAATTACAGCTCTAATCAAAACTGCTTGCTATACGGGCTACAGCCGTCAGGTCTGAAAATAAAATATGCGAAACAGGAGAAAGCAAGAATGTTAGTAAACGCTACCGGCGCAAAGGCATGCGTAACAACTAAACCACTTGATTACACGGAAGTTGATTGGCAAACAATCGTTAGAACCGATCGACAGGTACGCGTTCGGTATTGAAGTCTCGTACGTCGGTTGGTTTTATACGTACGGTGCTTAACCGCCTCCAAAAGCTGCCGATATACCGGCGCGATTATGTATGGCGAAGAAAGTGAAACGCAATGGAAATCCAGCCTAAAAAGGTGAACAAAACGCGTGCTCCATTACTCATTAGCGATAGGCGTTACTGTGTCGTTGAAAAACCATATTAGACACATTAGCAATAAAGGGAAATAGAAATTTCCAGTGTTGACCAGGGCTGGCGAAAATTGGAAAAGTTTGAGACAAAATAATAAAAACTGATATATTTCCATAAGCAAATACTGTTTGAAAGTATTATTTCATTTAATGTTTAAATAAAATACTGTTTGAAAATACTATTTCATTTAATGCTTAAATCAAATACTATTTGAAAATACTATTTCATTTAATGCTTAAATCAAATACTATTTGAAAATAATATTTCATTAAAGCTTAAATCATGTGCAAATACTAATTACTATTTACACTCGGATTCGAACATAGAAAATAGGGGATGCAAAATAGGAGCTACCTTCTTAAGAATCTTAAGATTACATATATTTGGAGAACCATATTTCTTGCAAGTATTTTTGAACGCAGGTATGTATGTCATTGAATTATCAATAATTACACAATTATTAATAAAATCATATAGTCCATAACTAGTGATTTTTATCAACCTAACTTCATTTAAGTCAAATATTCAGAAATTAATTAAATTCCTATTTAAATATGAAAAATTGATTAATAATAAAATTAGCATTCAGTTGAATTACTAAAGTAAAGAAACACTAATTTCCAAAACGATTAAACAAAGGGGTAAGTACTTAACAGTTAAATAAGCGTGCTCATAAATTTTTCAGAAGACGGATTCTTCACATTACCTTCACATTTCTACAATCTTAGTAGGTATATATTATACCTCCATATTATCATACCCAGAATACATTATAATGGACGCCAGAAAATAAAACTATCTATCATTCAAACAGTCACCGGACAAATGGAACGGAAATCTCTGGATAGACTCATCTTTAAAACGATATTCACATGATATTAATTAAGGTCGGGCACGGAATGTTTGAAATAGAAGTGAAACGGCTGAAAGTGGCCAGCCTCGTCCTGTCACGGGTTCTGGAATAAAAGTGAAAAGGAAATGAAATGCGCTTCTTGTAAACAGGACTCGTCGCATTAAGTCGCGTGTGACATAACGGTGACACGAATGTCTCTGGCACTAATCGCTCCAAATAAAATGAGACACAGGCTTGTGGCTATTAAGCCTCCGTCCCACGTGCACCGCCGTTCACATGTTTGCGATTGCTCTCCCATTTGAAGAAAATCGATCTGACAAGCATTGGGAACTAGGGCTGGGACTATTCGAATAATTTAATATTCGAATATTTTACAAGTATTCGAATGCTACCAATAAACTTCGAATATTTGAGTATTCGATTGTTATTATTCGAATGCTATTCGAATACTGATGTATTCGAATAGTATGGTGTGAAGTGGGTCAAAATTAGCTCACAAGATTTCACCCTGACAAATGAACCTAAAGAACTTGATTTATAATTCACACCATACTATTCGAATACTTAAATATTCGAATAGCATTCGAATACTTGGATATTCGAATAGCATTCGAATACTTGGAGATTCGAATAGTATTCGAATACTTGGATATTCGAATAGTATTCGAATATTTGGATATTCGAATAGTATTCGAATACTTGGATATTCGAATAGCATTCGAATACTTGGATATACGAATAGTATTCGAATACTTGGATATTGGAATAGTATTCGAATAGTATTCGAATACTTGGATATTGGAATAGTATTCGAATAGTATTCGAATACTTCGAATAGTATTCGAATACTTCGAATAGTATTCGAATACTTGGATATTCGAAAAGTATTCGAATACTTGGATATTCGAATAGTATTCGAATACTTGGATATTGGAATAGCATTCGAATACTTGGATATTCGAATAGCATTCGAATACTTGGATATTCGAATAGCATTCGAATACTTGGATATTCGAATAGTATTCGAATACTTGGATATTCGAATTATATTCGCCAAATAATTGGGCAACTGAAGTATTCGAATATTCGAATACTGAAAAATTCGACAAATAGTCCCAGCCCTATTGGGAACAGGTTTCGACGATGTTTTCCGGATTTCGCCATTTTCGTTAATAATGAGAAATGGGAAAAACGAATTTGCGAGTCTTCTGTTAGAAAACGTGGGTTAGCTTCAAAAGTACAGTGGGCATGACCCACTTGATTATTACAGTACCGAATGATTCGATTCTTGTTCCAAGCTCGGGACCGAATCGGAACATAAATCGTGGATGGCCCTACATTCTGGCGCCTCATAAACTTCAAGCTGTTGTTTACCCAACTCGGTGGCAACACGCTTTTATGTTTTGCCGACAGTCACAGTGGAAGGAAAGGACTGCGAGTGAGAACGAATGAGAGTGGACGAGACAGAAATAAGAGTCAATCACAGAAAATAAGATTGTGTGAGTGAGATGCATCTACACTGTCGTTCTTAAGCAGGGGAAACACTGTTAGAAATCGGGTCTTTTTAATTTACAGCCTCCTATTTTTTTTATCAATATCTTTACACCAACAAATGATTTTTTTTTCAGTGGTCCGCCATTTTGTTATCTTTTGCGATATTTACTTTTTTACGCCACGTAATAGACGTAGGCTTCGAGTTTCTAAATATTTTTGTCTTTTTGATTTTGCCGCATCGCACATGAATTTGATTCAAAAAATTTTTTTTTTATACTTCGATATGTACATATTAACTATACTATTCAATGCATTGATTTACTTGCGTTGTTTGGTTGTAAAAAATTCCTGAAAACACCCTTACTTTTCAGACCATTACAGTGGTTTCCCCCCTTAAGGGGAGGTTCCAGTCTAAAAATAATTTTTTTTTTATTTCAATTTTCGAATGTCCAACCTTTTAAGAATTTTCTAGCTCGTGGAGAGACCAGTAAAATTGAAAAAAATTGAAAAATTGTAATTTTAAAAGGCCTTGAGAGGACGGAAAATATAGGGAAAAAGTGATTTCAAACTTCAAGTGTCGTTATATTCTCATAAATGTCATTTTTTGTCATTTTTACGGCTAAATCCACGAGCGAGTTTCATGCCTTTTAATATTCTGGCATTGTTTATTTCAGACCAATGGTTTAGGTGCTACAGATTCCACCGTTTTGGATGAATTTTTTGACGCCTCGACTTTAACCACTCCCCAGTACCGTCTGCAATTTTTAATAATAAAACCAAAAATTTATTTCTATAGTTGAAGACATCCTCAATACAATGCAAAAGTTTTTTGCAGTTTTCCTTTAATTAATTCCTAAATATCACCCATTTTTATGGGCTCTAGACCACAACAGCCCCTTAAGTATTAGAACACTGCTGTGTTTGCACAAAATGTGATATTTCATACAGATTGAATGCTTTTCACTGGTTTAAATTTCTGGACCTAATTTAAAATACCAAATAAAGTAAAATATGTTGGACTTCTTGAATTTTCCAACGTTTCTCACAATTGAAGAGTCCTTGTAGAAAACACTCTAAGTGCCAAAAATCAAATTCTATATTATATATTACCATTGACAAGTAGAAGATTTTTCAATAAAAAATTTTTTGGTTAATTTTGGCACTTACAGTGTTTCCTCTTCACTTATTCCACACAAAGTACGTGCCCTAATAGTCTGTCCGGGACATTTAAACCAGAAAACGGAGGTGTGAAACAGTGGGATTTTGTGCGGTCGATGTTATTGGTGTGACTCTGACTGTGGCACCAGCGTCAGCGCCAGCTGGACGGTAACATCTAGCGAAGCGGGCACCATTTTTTTTCACCTACTCTGTCTCGAGCTGTTGTTTGTTTTAAGCCGCTGGCGACTCGCTTTCAATTTCGCTTAAAGCGACAGTGGAAGAATTGTTGGAATTATGTCGTGTTTCGTCTTGTTTTCACAAGCCAAATTTCATTAATGTGAAATATTTTTATAAGAAAAAAATCGAAGATATGAGAATTGAATTTTTCATTAGTAAATAGCGTATCGTAGCGCTGGCTTTAGTTTTTCAATATCTGTTTAGTTTTTAAGTGTCCGGCCCAAGGTGCCGACAGTTTGTCATGTTTCGTTGGCTGGGTCCGAAGGAGATCTCCACAATTGCTGTAGATTGAAAATTGAAAGTGACGAGAATCGAATTAAATGAATAAAAATATCTTACAAGGGAAGTTTGGCAACCCGGAAATTCAGAAAATTATGAAACTCGGTGTGGAAGTAGAGTAGCTCATCCGTAACGCAACTCTATTTTTTGTTGGTGCCATAATGCAATTTTTGGGGTGAAATCACCCCTTGAAAAAATGCAGAATTTTCTTTTTCGTGGAATATCTCGAGAGCGGTGAGAGATATCGAAAAATAGTATAAACAAATGTTGCATCTTACTTTTGTATCTACAAAATTGCATAAAGATAATTTTCGAAAAATCCATATTTTTCAAGTTACCCCCACCACCAATCCTTAATTCCATAATTACTTTTACGCGGTTTTGTAGATATAAAAAAAGGATGCAATTTTTGTTTCAACTTCTTTTCGATATCTCTCACCCTTCCCGAGATATTCCACGGAAAATAAAATTCTGCATTTTTTTCAAGGGATGATTTCACCCCCAAAAATTGCATTATGGCACCAACATAGAATAGAGTTGCGTTACGGATGAACTACTCTACTTGCACATCGAGTTTCATAATTTTCTGAATTTCCGGGTTGCCAAACTTCCCTTGTTAGTACGATTGGTTTTTAATTGAATAATTTTGATGGATAAATATTGCAAGTTGTTTGTAGTAATTGTTGAGCATTCGTTTGCATATGGTGGCAATTAATTAACGCTTTATTTTTGCTGATATTGGGGAAAAATTATTTGGAATAATGAAGCAAAAATAAGGAGTAAAAATTGAAGATTTTTTGGGAAGTAATGAATAAATTGTTACTTGTAATTTAATTCCTATTTTCGATGTTATCAGTGTTTGCTGGAATGAAATTTTCTTTTGTATTGCTTAGAACTTTTTATGGTTTATTCGCATTTGTAATTATAATCAAGTAGGTAATCAAAGGCAGGTAAATAGCCGGATAAATCATTCGATCGTGAATAATGTACTTCAGAAAAACATATTAGAAAAAGTTAATGAGTTGACTTAAACATTGCAAGTAATCATAAGCTTCTTATTTCTATATTTAATGTTTTGTTGCAAAATAATAATGACAACAAAATGGATAATCAACTAAAATGTACACGTGGCACAATGATGCATTTAAAATTTTAAATTTTTGAAAATTAGTAACTCGCAGTACCGTTAAGTACTGAGTACCTATTCATAAAACTTTTTAGAGCACAAACGAAACCAAGTGATATTACACTTTCCGTCAAACAAATTTGAAAAATTAAACAAATTGAGTAAACAATAGAATATATTAATTTTATTCATGTGTATAAAATGGATAAAGTTAATAACCGTAGTTGTAACTTAACAAAACAATTATCTAAGTGTCAGATTTCTACTAGATAAATATAAAATTATAAAATTCCATTCTAGTCGATAATGAAACGCAAAGTGGATTCGACGATATTCCCTTGAGTTTCTATTATACCGAAGGAAATCAGCGAGCAGTAATTCCGCGACGTTTACATGCGCAAGGAGAGTTTCTTGAACGTTGTGTAAAGATTATGTTATCGTCTTGGCAGGGATATCGTAACGTATTTTGTAACCTGCCGCCCAGGTGTGCAGAATATTAAGCTGATTCCGCAATGCGAACGAAAAAGTGAAGCTTCGAGAATTAACTGGCATCCTGCGGTTTACAAGTTTACAAATTTTGTTTAACGTATACGAATACCGAAAACAATTTACTGCTGAAGTTGATAAATACAATTTGTTAAAAAGAACAGGTAGTACTAAAACCACCAAATTAAGGAACTGTATGAAATAACAGTGAAGAATGGGAATATTAACGAGCTGTTTTTGTTTAAATAAGGGAGTGGTAGTTAAATGTAGATAAATGCTGGATAGATGAAATTTTATAGTTTGAATTTGAAGAATATCTGAAAAATGGTAAGCCCTATCGAAATTTTGTTCAAATAATATTAAAAGAGCACTCAATTTTCTACAATTACTGTATATATAAGTTTTTCGTGCGTCCAACCATTTTTTAGATAATAGCGTTTGAATATAGACACCTGTGCGGCGTGACGCATTGTCTAAACGCGCGTAGTGCGGACCTCTCTATATTCAAACGCTATTATCTAAAAAATGATTGGAAGCACGAAAAAATTATGTATACAGCAATTGTAGAAAATTGAATGCTCTTTAAATATTACTTGAACAAAATTTCGATAGGGCTTACCATTTTTGAGAAATTCTTCAAATTCAAACCATCGATGAATCGGCATCCTTTCCTGTTGCCCGATTGCAATAAACTTTTTCAGGGACTATTTTTTTATGAAATGGAACCATATTAGGGGGTGAGAGCAAAAGAAATCGCAGGTTGAAAATAAGGGCCACCCTAATGAGCCATATGAATCCTGCCTCGCATCCATGGCGGAGCAGCAACATTTACTTTTGTAGCGAATGTAACTTTCGTAAAATTTTGTTGTAAATGAAATAATCTAGAACGTTTGATCATAGGGCTACCGTCGAATGGGCAGAATGAAGGTTTCGGGTTCGTGCACCAACACTCGCTTCCGAGACAATTCCGTAACCCCTACAGCACACTTTGTTGCAGGAACGTTGCACACACGTTGCAGTACATTACAATGTTGCCGTTTGGTTGCAGGTTGCATTGCAATATTCCTGCAACATTGTGGAAACATTGTCATGCTATATTGCAATGGCCACGTTTGTGCAATATTTCGGCAATATTGCACACACATTGCCGTGCAATATTACGCTCGCAACGTATGAGCAATATTTCGGCAATATTGCACAGACATTGCCGTGCAATATTGCAATGGCCACGTTTGTGCAATATTTCCGCAATAATGCACACCCATTGCCGTGCAATATTGCGCTCGCAACGTATGAGCAAGTTTTCGGCAATGAATCCGGAATTACGCGGAACGATACTGAAATGTCGACACAAAGAATACAGTCTAAGATTCCATAGGCTATCGCCGAGGGAATATATGCGAACGTGGACAATATCTAACATAAATAATTAATACAATTATTTAATTAACACTATAGAGTTTAAACAAATTCATTAATCATATACAGCAACAAAAGAGATTTGTAAAAAAAGTGTTACAAGTGCCAATTACTGCCAGTGCCCCTACCATTGACATTTAATTTATTATGCGTAATGAAATAGTTCGGTATTGTCGAGTGAAAATTTCTAAGTCCGGATTTATTGCGGATTCATTTCCGAAATCTTGCTCATACGTTGCGAGGTCAACATTGCTGTAAAATCTCAGAAATGTTGCGCGACCATTGCTGTAAAATCTCAGAAATGTTGCGCGAACATTGCTGTAAAATCTCAGAAATGTTGCGCGACCATTGCTGTAAAATCTCAGAAATGTTACGCGGACATTGCTGTAAAAACTCAGAAATGTTACAGAAATATATCCTGCAATGTTGCACAGGGGCGGACATAGCAATTTACTTGCAAGATTTCGGCAATATTCTGTGCAATGTTTCAGATATTAAACCGCAACGTAACTGAGACATTTCGGCAACAAATGTGCTGTAGGGGAAGCAGATATCTGTGAAAGTTCCTCACCTAAACACGGTAGAAAGTCTTTTTCGTTTTTTCATCGAGCCAGGTAAAATGTACCACGTATGTGTCCATTGAGTCACGCGTTTCTACGAGCATACTGTGAATCTTTAAAGGTGTCCGCAATGGAGAACTGGCTGTCTTGAGCAACAAATGAAACTTTGCATAATTTGGAAATGAATTAACGTTCGAACGAGCCTCTGAGCGGATGAATGATTAACACAAGCGACGTTACTTCTGCGGTGATAGTGAAATAGCTAACGAAATTATAACATTTAGGATATGTTAAAATTGCATAGTTAAATCTGTAGAAAGGTTTCTACGCGCGAGTTGGTAAGCACGCAGATAATTTGGAAAATGGGATATTTGAATAAATGAATGTCGATTGCAGAGCAAGTAGGCACTTTGATAAAAATAATGTGACAAATATAAGGTAAATCGCAGATAAGACGAAAATAATAAAACAGGTAAGTGGAGCGAGGTTTTAGAACAGGGTAACAGATAATAAGTGAGCAATAAAAATTAGATGGGGCAATGGGCGTAAGTGTAAATAGTTGTGATAATAGAAGTATTTAGATGTGGGAAATAAGTATTTCTTATACAGGGCGAGTCCCCTACCACGCACACCTGTATAAGTCCTAAATTACGCGTTGGTCAAAAGATTGTTGTATTGTTGTAAAAGATGCATGCTCTTAAGGGAAGTATTTTATAACGCATGTACTAGGGTTTATCGATTTCTAAAAACTGTTTTTTTTTATAAATTTGTAATATACGAAAATCGATTTTTAAATTTAAAAAAAAAAACGGTTTTATATACTAGAATTAATATGTAAAAATGAATTAATTATTTAATTAAAAACGTTAATATTTTGACTTGAAATCGCCTCGGACACAAGCATATTGTAGTAGGTAACAGTTTACTGTAAAACTAATCTTCCTGAGTTCATATTTTCGGAAGAAAAATAGTAAATACTAAAAGTAGAAAAATACTAAATGAAATAAAGATTTAAAATTTATATTTTTGACGAATTTTAGTTATTTTAGATTTTATTATTTGGTTTCGTATGCAGTGTATTTTATTGTGTTAGGTATATTTTTGTAGATCCATATATATTAAATGAACTGAAAAATTGTACGGATATTAGTTATTTTAATTTCTTTTATTTATTTGGTTTTGCATAGGTAGAGTATATTTTATTTTGTTATATTTTTGTAATTCCATAAATATTAAAAAAAAAACTGAAAATTTTTAAAATAAGTACAAATATTTATTTTCTATTTTAATTATATTTTTATATGAAAATTCGAAGACCGGTTTAACCGGTTTTTTGGGAATAGTGGAATTCGAAAACCGGTTTTTGTATAAACCCTACTAAATACCTACATTAATTTATTTTTTTAGGTAGATGTTGCATTTTTAATGACAAAGTTCGAGAGAGTGTGGAATTCTGAATAAAAGTATATTAATAATTATTGTTCCTAAATTCAATAGTTAACGAAATATTTTGCTTCGTTGCTTCAAATCTTCGAACCTCTTTCACGCACAAAGAAAGTATGTACGTATATTATATGAAATGCCCCCCTCGAAACTATGCAACTTTTATGTGCAACAATTTTTCAACCAACGCATAATTTCAGTGTTATTCAGGTGTGCGAGTTAGGTGACTCTCCCTGTATAGATGACTTATCGATACGAAGCATCACGCAGATAAGTCGAATAGGAGGACAATAGAAATCAGGCAGAAATAAAATATAAATAAAATGCGAATGAAACAGACGTTACACGTAAAATAGGAGTAATAATGAATTTCCGTAAATAAATGAAGAAATATTAGAAAACGTAGCGAATGTGTACAGGAAAATTTGGAAAACTTAGACGGAAAAGAATTATAAGTGCTGTACGGGTGCAGAAGAAAATGAAGGTCGATAGAAACGTAAACACATCCGCAGCCTCTTGAATAAATTAACTGCAACTGAAAAACTGGAATGCAATTTTCGGAGTTGCATCAGCAGAATTTACTTTTACCTAATGTTTCTAATTTTCGAGCAAATACTCTAACCTTCCAACCACTTTTTACTGCTTACACAACTGTGCTCACAAACCTCTATTAGATGACATGATAGTTCCCTCTATTTTCTTTCAAAATGTTTTGTGATTATTATTCATATGGCTTGAATGCCATTTTGAGTTTTCTCTCTTTTGAATACTTAAATATTTACTTCAGATCGTAAATTGAGTAAATTTTTTCTTCGGGATCAATTGGTTAGTCACTGATTACAAATGCAGAATTAAACAAGTTCTTATAGGGGAAACAGGGATCAAACAACAGCGATGGCAAAAAGATAATTCATCGAAATGATGCAACACAACTATTCCTGTAGGCAACCTTGAAATTTTTAATTTTCGAGATAATCGTCCCAATAATATGCGATATATTACAGTGGTAAAAAAATTTCAGCAACTATAAATGGTAGAGCTGTCTTCAATAATAATTATGAATTTACAAGTGAATGTATTACAATATTCTTTTTTGACAAGTAAAGTGAATGATAGCTTTCATTGAACCTTTCCTTCGTTAATTAATAAATAATCTACATTAAATTAAATGATTCGATTAACATTATTATCAAATTCTATTCAGAAAAAAACAGTACAATTTTTTATAAACAGAAAGTGACAACGCTCTTCTTCTTTTTAAAGTAGTGTACTGACGTAAAGTGAATTTTGAACTTCTATAATTCGAAAACCTCCATAAGTCTACAATTTTATTCATTTTGCTCAAAACCTCTAGGGTAGATGTCCCAATTACTGTCACCTTAAGATTATAACTGAACTTCATTTAATCATTTCGCGTGTTGTGTAACCTAAAAATCGTTTCAGGTTAAAACATAATATTATTTAACATCTCTTTCAATAAAAAAAAATAGTTTTATGAATTAAATATGAAGAATTTATTAATAATTAATTAAAATTCGCGGGCGATCCTAGTGTACTTATAACTGTCACCTCAAAAATCATCTTGTCCGTATAACTGCCACCCAATAACTGTCGGTCCTAATAACTGTGACCAGATAACTGACGGTCACTATTATTGACAATGAGACCAGATTACAGTCGGTCCTTTTTACCAAGACTCGATTACTGCCCGTCCCTTTTCCGAGATCCGGTTAACTGTCGCAAATTTAAACTAAATTAATAGCCAGAATTACCAAACCCATATTTTTGAAATTGTTAATTTATTTGGCAAATAATGTACTTATACACGTTTCGGATTTTGAGGTTAGAAGTTGGAACTTTCAGAGACGACAGTCATGTGTACTTCACGTTCTTTTGTCCCGAATACTGCCAACGGTAATAGGGTCAAGCCCAAAACTTTTGTCCCTAATGATGTCACCGTTAATTCTTATAATTTAACAATAAATATCATGTATTTTATTCGTTATATCATTAAAGTAATTCTTATCGACCGTAATAACTCATTTTATACAATAGATAGAGGTTCAATATTAAAATTGCGACCCTTTCTTTAATATGATTTCGCCATCAATTCCTACTAACGCCGTCACGTTTTTGACGCTCAAATGGCACTTTCATTTTTCAATATTAATTTTTAAGTACTAGGTACATATGAGTACATATATTTGTTTTATTTTTATGTAAATCAGAATCTCCGTTTCATAATAACATTTTTTTGTACATTTCTTTTTATACGTTACGTTCTTATTACATAAAATAAATCAAGTGGCAGTAATTGGGACACTGGCAGTAATTGGGACATCTACCCTATAAGACTACAAATTTGCTCCCACCCGCTGCGTTGTGAAAACCTCAGCAGCTCGAAATATAACCTTACTTCAACTCGAGTTATTTGCTACGTCCCATACAGCACACTTCGTTGCGGCATCGTTGCAGGAACGTTGCACGCAACGTTGCAGCAATATTCCTATGTCCTCCCCGGGCAATGTTGCACGGCAACGTTGCAGCAAGGTCACAGCAATTTTGCGCTGCAACCATGCAACCTTCCTGCAACGTTCTTAAACCTAACCTAACCAATCTTCCTGCAACGTTGCCGCAACGAAGTGTGCTGTATGCGATGTTTAGGTGCGTTATTTTACCTCTGTACCCCGAATTCAGAGAAGCTAACCTCTGCAAGTTGAAGTTTACCTCTATAAGTGTTATCGCCGTTGTCTCTACACCTCGAAGTAATAGGTGTATACCTAGATCCTACGATGAAGAAACGTGTCACAACCTGCACCCAGTAAGATGCCAAATATAGCACTCCATTTAAAATAACGAAGTCGACCTTCAAATCTCCGAAACGCCTCCACCTATTAAGAAAGAACATGCCTGCATAATGTGCCGCTCCAAACCATGCAACTCTTGTGTAAAAAAAAAATTTATACAACGCATACATTAGAAGTTATTCGAGGTGTGCAAGTTGTGTGGACCACCCTGTATATCCTGTATCAGGGTTGGATATCTTTAAAATTATTTGGAATATTCTTCCAGATGCGTATTTGTCTACTAAAGCAACGTACCTTAAATAGTACCATGCTTTTCTTAGTACAATTATCACATTTTATTTAAAAAAAATAATCTTGCAGATAAAGTAGGTATGTACAATACCGGACATTTATATATTCGGACAAATGATTTTTCTCAAACTTAAATAGTTAAATTTATTAACATTAAATTAATTGAATAGTTTTTAGAGGACAGGATGATAAATAAATTAAATTAACAAATTTTAACACAACATATATTTCTTCAAATAATTAACACAAATATGAGTGACGAAAGTATTCGGTCACAGTAATGGTAAACAAATCGAGAAAACTGGTTGTCCGAATAGATTTGCCCGATACTGTATATGTATTACGTACCTATAGAGATACATAATAAAACATAGTGATATTTTTTGCGAAAGAGTTATTCAGACTAGTTCCAACTGTTATACATATAGCATACGTTGCCTTTGCGATAAATTATTCGCAGAATTATCAGGCTTCTGACACTCGCCTTTCAAAAATACTTATTTCTCCGCATATCTGAAATAAAAACATGTTTCAAAGGAAATAGAAAATATTAAAAGGACAAACGTATTTACATATTAATTACAATTCAACTTACTATTAAATTAGAATTAGTTTATAAATTATCTCAACTATTACTTCCACCTCAGTGTTTCAAATAAAATTCAATAAAGTAAAATTGTACCATTCAAAACGCCTATTACCCCAAATGAACATTCCAAATAACACAGGCACAAATAAGAATAAATAAAATAAAATATTACATATTATTCCAAACCTTTATTCCCAATATAGATATTATGCCCAACCCTATCCCTATCACTCCAGATCACCATTCGACTCTTAACACACGTGCCAGATTAAATAACACGTTAGTTAAGTAAGCATGTCAGTAATAATCATATGCTAAGTCCTATCGATTCACGCCTTCTCCTACGTGACACGTTCCGTCCGCAAGTGTCGACAGTAAAAAGGCCAATCGGCACGTAATGTGTAGTGAAAATTTGGTAATTTCGCAGGTATCCTCCAACACGAATAGTCATCATCAGCGGCGGCACGGATGACGCGCGTGCGACGCTTTCGCGTAATACCGGCTTAATATTCAACGCGACGAAACGGCCCGATTACGACACTACTCCGCAAGACACCTGGTAATTCGATAACGATGTACGTGGCTGCGTACAACGCAACAGGACGACAACGTCAAACAATTTCGAAATTGGAACCTACGGCTATGCCACCTGTGTTCAAGCAGGCACTGGAATCCAAATAGCGACGGACTTTAAGACGCTTCAGTGGGGAAGATGATTGCAAATTTTTCCCACCCGTGCCGCCACCTGTCATCGGTGTTTTAGGTGAATTTAAATCATCTTATTTTACTTCCTAATTTCTATTTCTAAAATAAGTGCATGCACCTATAATTATTTTTGTTATTATTATTAGCTATTATTAGTTATATAGATATAAAAAATTAATTTGCATCATTTAGGTTATAAAGATTCTTTAATACCGTATTACATGTTATAGAACACTGTCTTTTATTTCCTTATGGGTTGAACCAGCGCGGTCGGGTCTACTGTGTGCGTGCCTTCTGTCTGTGCGTGCGAGCGGTCGCTGCTTCGCGCTCAGCTGTCTGGGCTTTAAACTGCGCGGCTCAGACGTTTCGCCGCTAATATTCAACTGTTAATGATCTCGAGAACAAAGCCTTGGATCCCAAAACGGTAAAGGACTTTTCGATGTCTTTTTGCCTCAGGATATTGCATGTTCCGAGAAGTCCCGCAATTTCGCGACACCCTGTATAATATAATAATTTATTATTTCAATTATTATCTTTCATTTTGTATTTCAAGTAACTTTTGCCCAAGTCTACGTGTATGGTGTATCTTGCAGATATAATATAATATCAATAAATCGTATTTATTACACGTTAGCATGCACAAAAAAAATACAAATTGTGAAATATTTTTAACGGACGCGAGGTTTAGTAACCCAAAAGTACATTCATATTATTTCTAACTCTATAATACATATTATACGTAAACTGAGACAATTGAATATTTTTAAAAACGTCAGTGACATTGAAAACGGATTTTAGGTAAAGTTGTAGTATTTTTGAAGATCCACTTTTTCATTTAATTTGCTCTTTCGCACGTTAAATTGCCAAGCGCAAATTGAGCGGGTCTCAAGGCCATCAACATTTGTTCAGGCGGAATTGTATGATTTTCAACATGCATAAGTGTAGTCCATATTCGGCTGAATTCCATGTCCATAACTAATGAAGGTCAACCAAAGCTGCAGATAAAAAATCAGCAGTTGTATCTTTCATTTGTATCAATCGCGTTTATTTTTTAAATTTCGATACCCCTACAGCACACTTTGTTGCAGGATCGTTGCACACACGTTGCAGTACATTACAATGTTGCCGTTTGGTTGCAGGTTGCATTGCAATATTCCTGCAACATTGTGGAAACATTGCCATGCTATATTGCAATGGCCACGTTTGTGCAATATTGTGCTCGCAACGTATGAGCAATATTAACCATTGCTGTAAAATCTCAGAAATGTTGCGCGACCATTGCTGTAAAATCTCAGAAATGTTGCGCGAACATTGCTGTAAAATCTCAGAAATGTTGCGCGACCATTGCTGTAAAATCTCAGAAATGTTGCGCGACCATTGCTGTAAAATCTCAGATATGTTGCAGAAATATATCCTGCAATGTTGTACAGGGGCGGACATAGCAATTTACTTGCAACTTTTCGGTAATATTCCGTGCAATGTTTCAGATATTAAACCGCAACGTAACTGAGACATTTCGGCAACAAATGTGCTGTAGGGGTATTTATTATCACGTGAAGAGGTGTTTAAAGTCTTGACACCTACTTTGAGTTTACAAACTACATTGGACCAAATTTGGAATTCAAAAGTTACGCTACGTTAGTGTTAGGCACACTGTATTTGTCGACCACGTGTTTTTTTCCATTGAATGCAAAAAGCCCCATTGACTTCGTGAACATTAAATCGTCCCACGTAGGTTGCCTACGTATAAAGTAGCAGACTTTACATTTTTTAGCAACGTGCACAATTTTGCTGCTTCCTTGCATACCGCCTTTAAAACATGCAGAAAGCAGTTAGGTAAATATACAGATAAGCTGGCCAATAGGTGAATGAGTAGATTGATGGGCAAATGGGTAGACGAAAGTATAACATTAGAAAAGTAGGTAGATGGACAGCTAAACAAACATGTCCACAACTGTGTAGACAAATAAGTACGGACGTACCGAAAGAGGACACGTAAAATAAACAAATGGAACGTACCAATAGATAGATGAGCGTGTAAAAATACATGCGAATTGTAAATTGTATTTGTGACACCGACTTTCGAGCAACTTACTTGTAGAAATAGAAGTAACGTGTAGCCAGAAAATAGAAATATGTGTGTCCGTAAGAAAGAGTAGTGGTGTAAATTGGTAGATTGACAAAGCGGTAAATATAAATAAAATAGATGAATGATGAGTATGAATAAAGTAATGTAAAGTTGCCGTCTGATTTTTAATTCATGTTTAATTCAATAGAGTCATTGCGCGCACTCAATTCTTGCAATACTTTTAGGTTAGAAAGCCTCTCGACAGTCACGACACTTACAAGACGCCATCTTTATATTTCATATGTAACCTTTCTTCTAGGATTTTTAAATGCGTCACTTGTCAATAAGCTTGTTACTTAAGGAGATTCGATACCGGAGCAAAAACGATGCAAAATCTTTGAAAAGTGTTTTGGGATGAATAGTTCTCTGCGCCGCCGCACTCTCGATCACCGCAGCACCTCCTGGGCAGCGGAAGTCGCGGTCGATCCGCGATCAATCGACCAATCAGCGTCCTTCTTGTCGATCGACGCTCGAGAATGTTCGAGAAGACGCCGAGGCGGAAATGCGCATCCATTTTTGTTCTCATTCTGTTCATTACCGTGCGCAACGAACAACGTATTTTGTCCATTTGTTAAAAAGCTTTGCTCAACAAGCAAATTCAGTGCTCAAATCACGTCAGACTCAAAAGTAGACTCAACACGCTGTTCGCGTCACAATCCGCGCGTACATAGTCAAGTGATCGCGTATTCGCAATTGTGCGTGTTCACGTGTCCGCGTGTTTGAAACGTGTGAATTGTTGTACAAGAGAGTGTACGGGGGCTCAACCCTCTGTTTTCCAGTGTGCACAACGGCTCATCCGTTGGCACACTTTTTAAAATAAAGACATCACAATTCATTGTGCAAACCAGTGTTTTGGTGCCAATCCCCGGTCATAACCTCACCAGCCTCCTCGTGCTCAACCTAACCTAACATTTTTACAGTGTTTGGTCCTTCGAGCCGGGTCGGTGATTGTGCACCACAGTGCTGTGTAGTTCAGTTTAGAAGGCTCACAAGCTCAATTCCGGTGCTTTTCGATGGCTGATCAAGAAGATCAAAAGGTCGTCAAGTCGGCGGGTTCATCAAGGGCGACCTCCCCAGCACCGATTGTGCTCACTATCCCCACCGAGGCTCTGGGGACGAGTGGGGACAAGAAGCCACCGAGGGCGACATCACCAGCAACGTTGCCCTCGCAGTTGGTCTTCAAGGCCAAGACTCAGATGGGTCGCTATGATTCCCTTCAGGCCTTGAAGGCGCAGCTGCCCACCCACGCACACACTACGTCCGTCGATGAGCTGCACGTAGCATTCACTCGAGAACATGCGCACTTTGAGGACACGTGGCTAGTAAAGTGCATCAATCACCCTTACTTCGAGGCTAACTTTGCAGTGCAGGAGGCTCAAATATACCTCTCAACAAAGATACAGCTCAACCGCCTACGAGAGGATGTGAAGGCGATGCAGCAGCGTCCACCGGCAGCAACGAGTGCAGCACCATCGAGGGCCTCGAAGCTGCCTGAAATTGCATTGCCCACATTCTCTGGCGCATACACGGAGTGGCCGGCCTACAACGAGCTGTTCACTTCATTGATCATCAACGATCACCAATTAATGGAGATAGACAGGCTCCATTACCTGCGATCCAGTCTCCAAGGTGAGCCATCGCGGCTGGCCAACTCATACCCGCTCACTGGCGCTTCGTTCCAGTCCTGCTGGGAAGAGCTGAGTGGAAAATACACTAACAAGCGTGTGCTTATCGAAGAACAGCTGGACAAACTGCTCAACGTCTCTCCGATAGCAACGCACAGCGCAAAAACGCTGAACGAGATCGTGTCCACCATCAACAAGGTGCACAAGACGCTCACCACCTTAGGCGCAGTCGAGGATATGTGCAACATCCTGCTCGTGCACCAGGCGACCAGCTGGATGGACAAGTCCACCAGGGAAGCCTGGGAAACTTCGGTGGGCGCATCCAAAGAATATCCTCGACTGACGCAGCGGGAATCATTCATTGCTGCCAAGGTGGTAGCCTTAGAGCGGTTAGAGCGGCTGCTCAACTGAAGGTGACCAAGAGGGCTCAAACCCCTGTTCAAGCTCCAAGCAGGTCGTATCCTAGCAAAACCGCCGTGCACACAGCGTCAAATCAGCCGAGGACAAAGATGCAGCCATCGCCCTCGCCGTACAGCTACCCCTGCGACTACTGTAAGGAGGACCACTACATCGTCATGTGTCCAAGGTTCAGGGAGCTGTCGGTGGAGGACAGGCGCAAGATCATCACCACCAACAAATTGTGCCGGAATTGTTGTGGAAGGCATCGCACCGAGGATTGCAACTCCACGCGTCGGTGCAAAACGTGCTCAGCCAACCATCACACGATGCTGCACCTCACAAAACCTTCGGCTCACACCGCTGCTCTTTCCAAGCCTCAAGCAGTAGAAGAAACATCAACCACCAGTGCAACCCATTGAAGCAACGGTGCAGTCGTCCAGCCACCATCAACATTCACACCACAGCGCACAACGCGGGCTCACACAACGTGCTCAACAGAGCGACGAATGCTCCATCAATCATCGCCAGTGCTCACACCCTACTGTTCAGTTACCCTGTTGGCAACAGCCAACACCCAGCTGATCACTTCAGTGTCATCTACGCCGGTCAGATTATTGATTGATTCGGGCTCGGAACTGACATTTGTCACCGAGGAGCTCATCAACCGGCTTAGGATTCAACGCATCCATTCATCCATCACGATCACTGGCATTGGGGGTAACACATCAATTCAAACCAGAGGAGTCGCACTACTAACTCTGCGCTCCAACTACGATATGTCAACAGTGCACTTTCAAGCACATGTTCTGCGAGCACTGACGTCAAGTTTACCATCGGTGGAACCGCCACGTCAAGAATGGCCACATTTGAATGGCCTTCCGCTGGCCGATCCAGACTTTCTTAAATCAAGACCGATAGATATCGTGATTGGCGCAGACGTGTATGGACAAGTGATCAAGCCCACCCTCAAGAAGGGTGACTCTTCAATGCCGATTGGACAGTTGTCCATTTTTGGGTGGCTCATTCTTGGACCAGTTACAGTGGACCGGCGTACGGTCACAGCACACCACTCTGCAGTCGTGCGGCATGACGACAATTCTTTACAAGACATGCTGACACGATTTTGGATTCAAGAGGAGCTCCCAACAGATGCACCCATGAAGCTCACACCTGAGGAACAAGAATGTGAGGATCACTTTCGAGCGACACACACTCGTGATTCCACAGGACGATACACTGTGCGCATCCCTCTGAAGGAGACTCCGAAGCTGTTGGGTAATTCATATCAAGCAGCCCACGCTTGCTTGAAGCGTACGCTCGTTAGACTCAACAAGAACAACGAGTATCGCAACCTCTATCAAGGCTTCATGCAAGAGTACGAGGAGCTCCGTCATATGGTAAGAGCACCAGCATTTTCACCTAATACTCACTCTGTGTTTTATCTTCCACATCATGGAGTATTGAAGCCTGACAGCCAGACGACAAAATTGAGAGTCGTCTTCAATGGATCGAGCCCTACTTCAACTGGGTATTCTGTCAACGATTTGATGCATACGGGTGCAAATCTACTCCTTAACATCACTGACGTGCTGCTGTGGATACGCCAGCACAAGTACATTTTTGCCACAGACGTGACGAAAATGTATCGTCAAGTCAAGATTCACGAGGATGATCAGGATCTTCAACGAATACTGTGGATCGATGACGATTCAAAGGAGGTGCCCTACAAGCTCACAACGGTCACATATGGGACCAAGGCTGCTCCATTTTTGGCGGTCAGAGCTTTGCTTCAATTGACGGAAGACGAAGGTCATCGCTTTCCTCTGGCGGTGCCATCAATTACGCATGCCAGATACGTTGATGAGATCTTTGGAGGTGCAGACACAGGTGAGATGCTCATTACAATAGCTCACCAATTAAAAGATCTGTGCAACGCGGGAGGGTTTCCACTAGCCAAATGGCATTCAACCTTTCCTCCGTTGCTTGATGCATTTTTTCCAACCACACGAGCCCAAGGCTCAATTATATCACTAGACGACTGCAATACCAAAATTCTCGGACTACAATGGAATGTGATCAACGACGAATTTTCTTTCACTTCAAAACCAAGCTCAAATTCAAGGCTCACCAAACGCCTCATCTTATCAGAAGTAGCACAAATTTTTGATCCATTAGGTTTTCTAGCGCCAGTCATAATTCGGGCAAAAACACTGTTGCAAGAGTTGTGGCTGCACAAGCTCAACTGGGATGATCCACTGCCTTCCCAAGTAACGTCACAATGGCTCATCAACAGAGAAGATTTAACAAGCTTGCGCAAGCTATCATGTCCAAGGTGGTTCAACACCTTCAGCAACTCTACAGTGGAACTACACGGCTTTTCTGATGCCTCACAACTCGCCATGGCAGCGGTAATTTACATTACCGTATCATCACCGTCCACAAATCACAAAGTGTCGACACTAGTGTGCTCCAAGACCAAGGTAGCACCACTAAAGAAGCTCACAATCCCGAGACTTGAGCTTACTGCAGCATTGATGCTGGCGAAGCTCACAAATTATGTTCAAGCAACGCTCCAGCTCAATATTGCTACAACCTATCTGTGGACGGACTCACAAGTGACACTAACCTGGATCAAAACACACGCATCACGCTGGAAGGACTACGTAAGGAATCGTGTGTCTCAAATTCAAGAGATCACCCAAAGCGCACAATGGAGACACGTTCCAGGGACTTCAAATCCAGCTGATTGCGCATCAAGAGGCTTATCAACATCGCAGCTTGAACATCACAAGCTTTGGTGGACGGGACCACCATGGCTTGCGCAGCCCAGTGAAACATGGCCATCACAACCAATGCTAGACGAAGACTTGAGTGCACTAGAGGCTCGTCCAGGCATTTCAAAGCTGCTCAATATTCAAAAGATTGAATATCACTGGGACCTCATCTATAAATATTCATCCCTTAACAAACTTATTCGCATCACATCAGTTTGTTTCAGATTTGTTTCAACGTTGAAGAAGGCTCCAGTTTCGTTGCCGCTCTTCACCTTATCGCCCATTGACATAGAATGGGCCAGGATCTTCTGGATCAAAGCAACGCAGGCGCTTTATTTCTCCAGCGAGATGAAGATGCTCAGCTCAGGCTCAACATTGCCAGCTGCTCATGTCTTCAATCGACTCACCGCATTCATCGATGAGAGTGGAGTCATTAGAGTTGGAGGCAGACTCAACAATGTTTGCACGAGCTACGAAAGTAAGCACCCTGCAATTTTACCTCGCCATTCACATTTGTCTAAATTCATTATAGACCATGTGCATCGACAAACTCTCCATGGAGGGACCCAGCTCACCCTCGCCCAGATTCGACAAAGCTACTGGATCATTGGAGGGCGAGCGCCAGTGAAATCCCACATCCTGCGGTGTGTTGTGTGTGCTCGACAAAGGGGGATCCGTGCCCATCAACTGATGGGCCAACTACCTCTTTCGAGAGTTACACCCTCACGACCATTCAACAACACTGGCACCGATTATGCGGGTCCAATCACACTGAAGACGTGGAGAGGAAGAGGTGCCAAGACACAAAAGGGCTGGATCTGTCTTCGTGTGCCTCACGACGTCAGCTGTTCACCTGGAATTGGTGACAGACTATACAACTGAAGGGTTCATCGCCACCTACAGGAGATTCGTCTCCAGGAGAGGGATTCCTCTCACTCTTCACTCCGATTGCGGAACCAACTACGTTGGAGCTGACACCGTCCTCAAGAGAATGTTCACCCAGGGGACTGAGGCGCATCAACGACTGAATCAGCTGTTTGTCAATGACAAAACAGAATGGCGTTTCAACCCACCAGCCGCACCACACATGGGAGGCAAGTGGGAAGCGGTCGTGAAGTCAATCAAACACCATCTCCGGCGAACAGTCAGTGAGACGGTGCTCACATATGAGGAGTTCAGTACTCTTCTTACACAAATAGAAGCGATGCTCAACTCACGACCGCTCGAGCCCCTCAGTGACGACCCAGATGGCATCACAGCACTTACACCAGCGCACTTTCTTGTTGGACAACCACTCTCAGCTCTTCCGGAACCGTCTGTGGAGAACTTATCAGTTCTGCCATCAGCCAGATGGCAGTTCATTCAAAAGAAGATGCAACAATTTTGTACTCAGTGGTCATCCCACTATTTGCAGAGACAACTATCCATCACCAAATGGCATCATCCAACCAACGACTTGAAGATCGGATCCCTGGTGCTCATCACAGATGAGCGATTTCCACCAAGCAAGTGGCCACTTGCGAGGGTCATCACCTTGCATCCAGGGAAGGATGGACTCACCCGAGTCGTGACGCTCAAGACCGCCACTACAACACTAATCAGGCCAATTGCAAAATTGGCAATTTTGCCTGTTTCAGATTCAACATCAACATCTTCCATCAGCTGTTGATGGCGGGAGAATGTTTGGGAATGAATAGTTCTCTGCGCCGCCGCACTCTCGATCACCGCAGCACTTCCTGGGCAGCGGAAGTCGCGGTCGATCCGCGATCAATCGACCAATCAGCGTCCTTCTTGTCGATCGACGCTCGAGAATGTTCGAGAAGACGCCGAGGCGGAAATGCGCATCCATTTTTGTTCTCATTCTGTTCATTACCGTGCGCAACGAACAACGTATTTTGTCCATTTGTTAAAAAGCTTTGCTCAACAAGCAAATTCAGTGCTCAAATCACGTCAGACTCAAAAGTAGACTCAACACGCTGTTCGCGTCACAATCCGCGCGTACAAAGTCAAGTGATCGCGTATTCGCAATTGTGCGTGTTCACGTGTCCGCGTGTTTGAAACGTGTGAATTGTTGTACAAGAGAGTGTACGGGGGCTCAACCCTCTGTTTTCCAGTGTGCACAACGGCTCATCCGTTGGCACACTTTTTAAAATAAAGACATCACAATTCATTGTGCAAACCAGTGTTTTGGTGCCAATCCCCGGTCATAACCTCACCAGCCTCCTCATGCTCAACCTAACCTAACATTTTTACACTCTGAGTAGTTCAATTTTTTGTCACTAGTTGGCGTATCGAAATTCTTGGTTTCCCAATAGATTTCCTGTTAAGAAACAGATGTGAAATGCTCGAAATGAAGCCGAATATATATCATTCGCTATAAACTCCTGCTTCGGCTACACTTATTATTGCAGGATTATAATTTCTCTTGTGAGAAAACAGCAACCTACGCTGCGCTCTCAGCGCAACATTCGCTCCTAGCGGACATGAGCATAACTATACCATACAACTGCAACGTACGAATTGTAACAAGAGATCTGTTTCAAATTGATTACAAAGTACGGTTGTGACGGCAGCTCGGGATTTAGTCAATAAAAACAAACCTTTACTAATCCTAATAATTTAGGAAATAATAGTATTTTCATGTTATGTATGGTCCCGATTAGTTTAATAGAGAATCGTGCGAATGATACACCGATCGAGTTTTAGTGTAATAAATACCCATGTTGAACCCAGCACTGCCGCACAATTAAGTACTCATATGAAAAAGAAACAATTGAAAACATTAACTTTGAAATGAAAAACATGGAAAAAGAAATTTCTCTTCTGAAGCCAACGAAGTTAATCTTAGAGAAAGTTGAAATCACAATCGAGCATATAAAGAAAGGATGATCGGGCTTACTATATTTTGCACTCGCAATTAGCTCTAACAAGTACTCAGGTAAGTACTTAGTTAGTACATCTTCCATGTTTTCGTGTGGTTTATTGATGACGTAGAAATATCATTCCCGTTTCTTTCGAGTTTACTAATAACGCGTCACATAGTACGTTTTGTGTATTTTGCGTTTGATAGTACTTTGATAATGTCGCTATCTTCCTCGTACATTGAATGTCAGCACACTCATCGCACACAGTATACCGTCTTTCCAGGTATAAAAATTCCTCGAACACACTGTTTGGTAACTGATAATTATTTAGGTTACTTCAATAACCAAAATCATAATCAATGTGTTAACGTTTTGAGCTTGAAAAATTCGGATACTCAAAAGTTTGCGAGAAAATCAAGTTTAAAGTTTCGTCTTCTGACCTTCGATATATGCACTCGCAAGTAAACACGAAAGCATAATTAAGTAGCAGTGATTCTTTTGTTTTGGGTGCATTCAATTGAAAAATTGCACACAGTTTATTTGAAAAAGTATTATTATCCGTATAAGTAGCAAAGACAGTGCAAAAAATATTCGCCCAAATTCAATATTTAACTTATATAAACGCAATTACAATAAGTGAATGTTATTCTAATATTCCTGCGATTTTGTTATAAGCTTTAATCTCTGTGAAATTCGGGTTTATCTTATTCCATTCTACTAACAAAGTAACTGTATGTAGGTAAGTACCTACATATAGATGTACATTAGGGTGGCGCTTATTTTCGACTTTTGATTTTTCTTTGCGGTTTCAAAGAATAAAAAAATCTGTGTAAAGTTGAGCCCGATCGGACACCAGGAAAAGGTGGCCTAAAACATTTAAATAATTATTTAACAGCTCATAAAGTCGATTTTATATAATATCCTCGAAGTTATTGATTACATAAAAAAATATGTCAAACAAACGTTGTAGATCCAGACAAGGAGCATCTGCTGTGTTCTATTACTTTTTCTCGTGCGACAAACGGTTTTCGAAAAAAGTCCGAAAAAAATAAAAAAAAAACATTTTTATTATTAGGGCCGGTCTTCACGACAAATAATACAACTCGGAATGTAAATACTATCAAAACCTGAAGACAAAACCGTGACGGCTATAAAATAACTATTTTTCATAACGAATAACTTCGCGTAAAATTGATAGTTTATAATAAATTCTGTTTTATTGTACCACTTACAGAATATATTCCTAATACGACATTAAATTATAACGGAGAAAACATTACTCCATTTAAAAATAAATTAGAACCTTGATCTGACTTTCCGAAACGTCACTTAGTCACTGTTGTATAGCGTGCGCCACTTAAAATTCGATTCAAATTTTGCAGGCACTCGATGCGTAAGTAAGCTTACACAATTACGTAGATGGAAAAGGCGGGATTATTTGGTGACTTGTAAAATGTATTTGCAGCGCTCCATGGGCGCGTTTACATGAGCCACGGAAGATTCCCAAGATTCTTGGCCGCGTGCCAAAGGCAATGAGAGGTAGAAGTCGCTGTTTCCCTCGGCAGCATCATCGTCGAAACGAAGAATTCACGAATCGAGCCTCGCCCCTCTTCGTTTTTCTTGGCTTCGTTTAGATCTGGCTTTACTTCAGTCACACGATTCGGGGGGATAATCGTTTTAAGCGAAACAATTGCTCTAAGGACAACAGATTTCTGTATTTAGACTGGAACAGTTGGAGTACTCGTTTTGCATTCATATGGGAAAATTGCACCTCCAAATGAGACGCTCCCCTTTCCGCGCCATTTGCATGAAAAATGTCAGCTTTTAAGTAGAAGATGAACATAACTCCTATTTGTTAGTTCGTTAAGATTTTAACACGACTATAAAAAGGGAGTTTGTGAATATGTATACAGGGTGTTTCGCAATAGGTGGCGCAACCGAAGGGGTAGTATTCTGCATGGAAAAGCAAGTAGAAATTTTGGAATAAAATTTTGTCCAAGGAAGCTTCCTTCTTAAAAGGGTCCATTTTGTAAACTTGTCTGATACCTGTCATCTGACTGAAAATTAGCACATTTTATCAGTAAATATGGTACAGCTGCAAATATAATGTATTCTTCGACAAAAGTAAGTAAGAAATTGTGAAATAACTGTTTCGGAAAAATTGATATGAAGGCGGAAACGGTGTTTAATAAAGTGTACGAGTAGTCGATGGATTTTCAGAATCGATTAGAAAAAATGAATTCCATAATTTCGAACCGTTTTTGCACGAGGATTCAGTTCATTCACGGACTAATAGGTTAAGTTTTTCTCAAAAAGGAAGCCCCTATGGACAAATATTATTCCAGGTTTCCTATTTACTTGTCTGTCCTATATTTGTTGCCCTTTCGATGGCATTGCCTATTAGAAAAAATACATTATGAATAAATAAATCAGGATTGAAATACTTTACTATGTACTTTTATACAGGGTGCGGCCGAAAGGGTGGTATAAGCGTGCAAGAGGTGATTCCTTATGCACAAGTAAATCAAAAGTGTGCTATGAAATTTTTTCATCCAACGTTTAGTTTTCCACAAAATCGATTTTGAAATTTTATTGGACACGCATGCACCTTACTAAATAAGAATAGGTCGAAGGCAACAGTAGATATGCCACAACTTCCCACACAGCACAATGACATTGCAGAGACGTTGCAGGTTATATATATGCAGAAATATTGTAGGATCGTTGCCACTGGAACATTGCACGTCGATGTGCGCGCAATATTGCAGGAATATTGTAGGATCGTTGCCAATGGAACATTGCACGGCAACGTTCTTGCAACATTGCTGCAATATTGTAGGATCGTTGCCACTGGAACATTGCACGGCAACGTTCTTGCAATATTGCTGCAATATTGTAGGATCGTTGCCAATGGAACATTGCACGGCAACGTTCTTGCAACATTGCTGCAATATTGTAGGATCATTGCCACTCCAATAATGCACGACAATATTGCAGGAACGTTCCTACAATATTGCAAGGCAACCTGCAACAACGCAATATTGCAGCAACGTTCCTGCTGCAACAACGCAATATTGCAGCAACGTTCCTGCTGCAACAACGCAATATTGCAGCAACGTTTCTGCTGCAACAACGCAATATTACAGCAACGTTCCTGCTGCAACAACGCAATATTGCAGCAACGTTCCTGCTGCAATACAGCTGCAACGAAGTGTGATGTATGGGTTATGACGAAGCGACCATCTACTTGTACAGAAATAAGTTGAAATTATAGAATAGCTTTTTTCGAATAAGGCTTTGTTTTCACGAACATCGATTTCGACTTATTTGCAGGTACACGAGGATTCATTCCATTCGCAGTTGTGCCGTATTTACTGATAAATTCTGTTCCTTCCTATATAGTCGCGTGCATGCGTACTTAGCGAATCTTGAAAATCCATTTTCTCGAAAATCAAGCCTCAGAGGAAATTTTTTTCTGCACCATTGTTTTATTTTTACATAAGGAATCACCTCCTGCTCGCTTGTACCACCCTTTCGGCCGCACCCTGTATAGTATTTTCTGGACCCTTTTTAACTGAATTTTCGATTATCCGTATACCGAAAGTTGGTGACAGATTTTTTTTATCACAATAAGGCAAATCATATAATTGACAACGAAATTGCAGTGAAAGAACAAATAAAGATTATGACAATGATTAAGCCTAAGGACAGTTTGTTAATAAAAATTAATATAATCTTAGTAATCCCACTTGAATACCACGAATAAAATATCCTTCCTTTTGTGTTATTCGTAAAAGCAAAGCTATGTCGGACAGTCAAAATTACTTTTCTATCCTGTACTATAGGTATACTTTTCACAGAGAAAAGAGAAAATCGTAGGTGCGTTACACATTGCCAAATGTTTATACACTGATTCAGATTAAATACCTACACTAGCGGACAAATAAGTTACCACTTTTTCGATTTGTTCTATCTTTTTTATTTTTGTGCATACATTTGGGACTGTGGTATGTTTAATATTCATATTCTGATGGAGAATTTAAAGCTGTATAAAACCCAGTTAAAGATGAATTTATTTAACTGACGAACAAAAGTGTTATACGACATTGAACGGGGTAACACATTTTTGGGGCCGACAAAGAAGTTACCACGTTTAGTACCTTTTTAGGTTGTCCTAAAAGCAAAAGGTGCCCCCACAAAATATTAGATTTTTTTTATTAATGTTCAAAAGTGGTAACTTTATGTTGGCTTTAAAAATGTGTTGTCTTGTTTAGTGTTATGTAGGGGTTTTGTTTGTTAGTTAAATAAATTCAACTGTGACTGGGTTTTATACAGCTTTTAATTCTCCTTCAAGATATGTATATTTGGCACATACTGCAGTTTTAAGTTGATATTAAAAAGTAATAGACGTAGGGTGGTTCGAAAAAGTGGTAACTTTTTTGTCCGCTACTGTACTTCATGACAACATTTTACAATAAGATACTTCACCATAGGAGGTGACATGACAGAAATTTACGCCTTTAAACTGTCGCAATGTGTAAGTTCTGTGTACATTGTGAATCATAAGTTCTTTGCTACGTTTCTTAATTACATATACTCTTTCTTTATGAGTGTATATCAACGTGACGCTGAATAAACACTTAAATGCCATATCGCAATTTGGGTTTCGGTCTACTATAATCCAGATGGACGCTTTACATTAATAAAGCATAGGTACAAATCTTTAAATTTTTCAAACGTGTTCGACTTTTATTGGATGTCTATGTGTGTTAGAAATTTGTAAAAAAAATTAGCAACAAATAAAAGGCAACGCATTATTTCCATTCCATGTGTCACAAAATTGAACCCTTTTAATATTAAGCACAGTAAGTAATATAAAATGCTTCTACACTTATTTAGTATGCTCTAAGGAGTCTGAGGAGTCAGTGAACTCTTGACAAGAGTTAGATTATCGTGCCAGCTAAAATAGTTGAAAATGTCAGTCACTCCGTATTATTCCATTCCGAAATAAAACACCACCCGTCAAAACATAAATTTTTTCAAAGAAGATAATCCTCATAGCCACGTACCCTAGTACCGAAAAGCACAAAATTTCAACGATCAAACCTATCGAGACTAAAACTTCATTCCTACCAACGCACTATAAATTAATTTATACAAATAAAGGAAGACCTTATGTCTGAAGAAGCTGCTGAATTAAACATCAAATTATCGGTCTCTTGTTCAGCATTTCCATATTACCAGCTATCTAGTCAAGATCACACATACATATACAGGGTGTACCAGAAATCGCAGTAAAATCGAAACGGACGTAATTCCTCGTGCGAAAATAAATGGAAAGTGTAGAACGAAATTCTGTCACACGAGGCTTCGTTTTCTAAAAAATCAATTTTCAAAATGTGAGTGCTTTTTTTAGTGTTTATTGCAAAACACGCAACGTTTCTAAAAATCAGTAGAATTTATCAGTAGATACATATGGCACAGCTACACATACTCTTGTAAAAACAGTTCGAAATTGTGCAATAACTTTTGAGAACAGAGCTTTGTTTTTGAACAAAGAATCTGTTTCATCTTCAAATCTAATTTTTTAAAAAGAAAAAATTTCCACAATTTCAATCATTTTCGGATAAGAATCCATTTCACCCACAATTGTATCATATTTATCCCTCTGCGATAACAATTTTTGGCCCGCTATACGCGTACCAGCCGGTTTCCAAAACCAAATTCCTCGAAGGCGAAGGTTCAGAAAAAAAAAATTGCTTCCACATTTTCGATTTACATTTGAATAAAGAATCGCTCACTTTTTCGTCCATACCACACTTTCCGATACACCCTGTACAGGGCGTATAACAAATAATGGTCACTGCTTTCAGGGATACCTAAATTTAAAATTCAACATTAATTTTCAATATTATAAACCATGTTGCGGCAAGTTTCTTTACGAATGTCCACCAATCCACAGGTGTAGATCCACCCTCTGAACGCAGTGACCATTGCCTTTTATACGCCCTGTACAGTACTTGCGCACAAACGGCAACTGGGAAAAGAACAAGCCGAACAAAAACACTGGGACAGATAAACAGCGGATTAAAAAGAGGCATGCAGGGGCCGGGGGATTGGTAGAAGCGTAAATCCGCTTTGCGAGCGGGGTCAGCCGGACCCCGGAAGAGCGGGTGCGAGGTGGGGATTAAGGCGAGGCCGTGGCAGGCGACGTAGCGAACATAATAAAAGTCGATCCACACATTCGACGGGGCCGGGGACATTTGTTGATCATTCTCGAAAAGGTACCAGGCCAGAGCGGCATTGAGCTCGCGTTCCTTGTGCCGAGTTCTCCTCTCATTGTACTGACCGTGGCCAGCCCGTTTCCCTGTTCCGCATTCTGAAACTATTTACCGTCCGATGGATAGTTAACCGCGATAGACAACGATGTGCTAATCCTGTTTTGCCCTCTTCTTCCGCTAGCCGAGACTCCACTGTCCCCGAGGAAGAAACTTCTGAAACGAATGCGGCACGATGTGGGGCATTGTCATGCGGGAAACTTCTGTGGCCCACGGTCGGTATTTAGTAGCGTTTATACAAAAACCGACTTTTGAAAAGACCGGCTTTCGAATTCCACTATTCCCAAAAAACCGGTTAAACCGGTCTTCGAATTTTCATAAAAAAATATAATTAAAATAGAAATTAAATATTTGTAGGTATTTCAAAAAATTTCAGTTTTTTTAATATCTATGGAATTACAAAAATATAACAAAGTAAAATATACTCTGTCTATACAAAACCGAATAAATAAAATAAATTAAAACAACTAAAATTCGTACAAAATAGAAATTTTAACCCTTCGTTGACACACCTCTCTTTTCGATCAACTTTGACATACCTGGGTGGCTCACACCCAGAACAATTTTTGAACGACTGCCATTCTCATCTGAAGAATCCAATCGTTATGGAAAAAATCATGGGTCAATTTCAAGGTCTCTAAAATGTATTCTAATAGTTTTTTATTGAAATTTTATCACAGTTTTTGTAAAAAAAAAATGTAGATTACCATGTGTCGAGAAAACACGAAGAAAATCTTCAATAAATTGTAACTTTTACAAATTTAAATATTAGAAGCTAAAAATCTACAGAGCTATTATCCAGATATAATATTTGGAAAAAAAATTGTTTGTAAGTCGGCTTTGGAAAAAAGGTATTTATTTTGCATATAAAAGGCACAGAGTGTCAAAATCAGCTTATGGGTGGTTCCCACCCAGAGTGTCAACGAAGGGTTAAATCTTTATTTCATTTAGTATTTTTTCTACTTTTAGTATTTACTATTTTTCTTCCGAAAATATGAACTCGGGAAAATTAGTTTTACAGTAAACTGTTACCTACTACAATATGCTTGTGTCCGAGGCGATTTCAAGTCAAAATATTAACGTTTTTAATTAAATAATTAATTCATTTTTACATATTAATTCTAGTATATAAAACCGGTTTTTTTTAAATTTAAAAACCGATTATCGAATTTTACAAATTTATAAAAAACCCGGTTTTTAAAAACTGACAAACCCTGGTATTTAGAATATACAGGGTGTTTCACACAATTGTATCAGTTGAAATATTTCGGATATATTTAAAATTTCATAAAAATGTTTGAGGAGACCGGCGTATAGAAACAATAGTATTTAACTTTGCATTTTTGTACGAAACTTTGTATTTTTTTCAAGTTTTTAAAAGGCCCTTTGTTGACACTGAGGAACCTATTGCTGTGCGTCGTTGAATTTGTTTTTCGTGGCCAACGGGTACCTACAAATAAAATATAGTATTCCATTTAAATAAACAAAGTTGACCTTCGTATCTTCATTAACTAGGGCTCTTACTATTTCTCAGATTTACGGATATTCGAGTCTTGAGTATCCGAGTACTCGGATACGCACAAAATATATTCGGATATCCGGATACATATTTAATTTAGACTCGGGTACTCGAACTACTCATTGTAACTCGAAACCCGGATCTGTATCCGGTTTCGAATATTTTATCATAATAACTCAATAAAGCTCTGTTTATTTGAACTCTAATTAAAGAGAGCACGTTTAACTAAAGTGATTAAAAGAAGAAATGCGAAGAGTATTATATTAATATTTTATTTACCGTTATGCATATACGCTAAGATAATAACTAGGAAGTTATATAAAAAACAAGTTTATTTACATCTTGAAAAATGTATTGACACCTTTATCTTCTTCTTGAAATAATAAAGATTTGGAAGCCTGCAGATTACAGAGGCCTATTTGCCAAAAATAGTACCGAAGAACATTCAGTTACTGAATTTCAAATGTATTTAAGGGAACAGCAAATTGGACTGGATTTTGAAAGTGTAATCTGATATAAACAAAAGTGTAATTGAATATTGAAAAAAAATTACACCTAAAATACATGAAAAGCCAACAATTAATTTCTTCTGCAGCATTTCATTCGAACTAAATAATTAAGGAAGTAATATTCACTTACCAACTCATAAACAAGAGATAACAATAGTATACCCATGTATAATTTATTTATAAATTAATGATGTACGTAAAATGTGAACCTGCACTAAGATCGGAGAACCAGAGACTGAAGGAAGCGTTTATTATTTAATTTTAAAATATTTTCATTAACTGAATACCAGCTTGTTATAACACAATATCAATACCCATATAATTTAATAGCGAATGAACGGTTCTCAACCATTATTGAACACTACCACCGAAGGAAGGATGAAGCAAAGCCGAAGTAATTATGGATAACAAGGAAAGCCGTGTACTCTAATTGTAAATTAATGCTCCTTCTGCTTCGATATTTATTACACGATAAAGGAATAACGAATCTATGGAACGATCTTAAGGGGGAACCCCAGTCCTAAATTGATCTGAAAATTTTGGTGTTTTTTTTTTGCAAATTGAGCAGAGAATCCATTTCAAATTGTAAGGGTATTTTTTTTATACTTGTGAACAAAAGAAAAAAGCATTAGTTAACAAAAAATGTAATTTCAAAAAGTTATTTATACAATTGTCAGGCGCTCCGTTTCAAAAGTTGCTGCGCGGCGTGCAGCATAGCGGCTGTCCTATTCATCCGAAACAAAAAAGCCAAAAAGGTGTTTTTGCTTAGGGAATTGCGCAGGAAATGAAGCTCGAGTCAGAGGAAAAACTGCAAAATTCACAAAATGGCGGCAGTTTGAAGAAAAGTGTCGCTTCGTCAAAATCGATTGGGGTTCCCCCTTAAGTGACGAGAGGATAATAGAAATTATGAAATTTGAATTTCATTATCGAAGAAAGAATAATAGGATCCTATGTCCAATCCATCAGCAGCTAATCATTGACGGGAATTTATGAATAGACGCGACAGGATCCTACCCTCGTACCTTGTACGAAATAGGTATTAGGTTTCTGCAGAAGTTCTGTCCGCCACTTCGTTTATATTATGAGTTACTCAATCCAAGCACAACTGTCAATGCTGATTTATATTATCGGCACCTTGAAAGAGTGCAGCAAAAAGGACGGACAGAACTTATACAGCAACCTATATATTATTATAGTGTCTCACGCGGCCTCATGTGCCTACTGGAATTAACGCCACGAAATCCCCCATCGCGTATGTAACCCCATGCTCATGCGCGGTGGCTGTTGTTTGCGCACGCGTGTTACGTCTTTTTCCGCCGTGACGTCAAGCTGCGCCATAACTCTTGCTTGTACTTACAGAAGGGGTTCCCCAGGAACCGTTTCGTGTCATATTCCTGAAACAAACGGTGAAGCAAATTGAATGACGTTCGGTCGACTCGTAGAAGGAAATATTAATTTTATCGACGACAGTTCAAAGTATTGTCGCCTGTTGCAACTAAATTCGAAATCTACTACAAGTATATAGAATGATGAAAGAAAGAGGGGGTTTCAAAACTGCAGGTTTTTGTGTATTTAATTCTAAACTGCCTGAACCAACAATTCAATAATGGAAATGAAACGACTAAGGTCGGGGCCAGATATATTGGCCGGTGAGTTTCGTGAGGGGTATTCTCCCACCACACCGTTTGCCTGCCTCGGTGCTCCTTTTCTCAACGTTTTCTTACTCGCTCTCGTTCCATCTCGCTCTCGCCTTCGCAGAACAAGAGTGAGCCAGAAGTGGTGGGGATAGTGCCAAGCTTCTGGCGTGTAGGCCAAACCGAGCTGTCAGCGTAGAAATACACACATCAGAATAGGTGTGCGTTAGATCCGAAAAAATTCAGGAGCTTTATTGGTCAGAACATTGATTCCTCCTCGATAGCTTCATCTCGTATTGGTCTATGAATAGCTTCGTCACGCACACAACTATTACGCTAAGAATAAATAACAGCCAAACGGCTAGATTCAGGCGGAGCCGAGCAGCGTTCCCGTTACCCCACCATACCCTGCGACGACCGCGCAACTCCAACTGACAAAACCACGATCGTCAGATGGTGGTTGTTGATTTCTCCTCAATCGTTGCTCGCGAAAACGAATTCACCGGCCAATATATCTGGCCCCGACCTTAGTGCAACTTTTATTTCAGATATATGCTTAATAACTATGAATGTTACACGGTTTTCTGCACAATAAACTTAACAAATAGCAGACAGACTCGTAAATTCTGCAATTACGGGGTAGTTAAAGGCAAATATTATTCGTTTTTATTACTTGGTAAATATACAAAGAACAGTAACAAATAAAGCATAGCGAAGTAAAAGTCGAGGCTGCGGTACAATAGTGTTGGAAGCCTAATCGTAACTAAATAACGAAAACTATAACTGGAACTGAGACTGAGACTGAGACTGAGACTGAGACTGAGACTGAGACTGAGACTGAGACTGAGACTAAGACTGAGACTGGCACTGAAATTGGGACTGAGACTGAAACTGAGACTGAGACTGAAATTGAGACTGAGACTGAGACTGAAATTGGGACCGAGACTGAGACTGAGACTGAAATTGGGACCGAGACTGAGACTGAGACTGAAATTGGGACTGAGACTGAGACTGAGACTGAGACTGAGACTGAGACTGAGACTGAGACTGAGACTGAGACTGAGACCAGAGTTCTGCAATGGGCGGGTTTGACCCGCCCGTCACCCGGCCGTGACGTCGATTCACCCGCCCGCCCGTACACGTATCTGCACTCACCCGGTGATACCCGCTACGAAGCTATCCATACCCGCCCGGACCCGCTGGCGAGTTAGCGGGTCAGCGTCGATTTCTACCCGCCCGAAGCTGTCGCGACACGTACTTGACTCACCCGTGGTCGCGCTGTTATCCGTTCGTACCCGTGCCTTTAGCTGCACTTCAATTCCGACTTTACTGGTACTTTATTCGGCAGTTGTTATATCAAGATGCGGATTTATTTCATTCTACGAATGAACAGTATGGCATGCATTGTATCAAATTCAAGAAATTATGGATACATGCAAAAATTTAATTTAAATTGAAATAATAAATCAACAAAAATACTTGTAATACGCTATAAAACTTTATGCTATTCATACTTTAAAAGCTTTTATGTTTCTCTGCAGTATTGGAATTTTTGTTACTTTCCCTTTGTTCATAATTATAATATAAATAAAATATTAACTCTGTTTGAACGCGCGGGTATTAGCGGGTATAGCGCGGATACGGGCGCGTCAGATAAAAGTTCCGTCAGCTCCGGGCGGGTATGGGCGGATAGAAATCGACGCTGACCCGCTTAAGGTCTAAACACACTTGTCAGTTCCGTGTCAGTTCCGCGTCAGTGTGCCAGTGGTAAGAAGAAGAGACCCTCTACGCCCCTCTTCTTCTTACCAATGGCACACTGACACGGAACTGAAACGGAACGGATATGTGTGTTTAGACCTTTACCCGTCGGCGGGTCCGGGCGGGTCGGGTGAATCGAAAGACGGACGGGTAACGGACGGGTAAACCCGAGATATATCCGCCCGTTGCAGAACTCTGACTGAGACTGAGACTGAGACTGAGACTGAGACTGAGACTGAGACTGAGACTGAGACTGAGACTGAGACTGAAATTGAGACTGAGACTGAAATTGGGACTGAGACTGAGACTGAGACTGAGACTGAAATTGAGACTGAAATTGAGACTGAGACTGAGACTGAGACTGAGACTGAGACTGAGACTAAAACAAAACTAAAACTAGGAATGAAAAGGAAAAGAGAAAAATTTAAGACAAATAATTTTGAGAACTCAATGGGAGATCTTTGTATGCCAGTCACCCAATAATATCTTGCTCGATCTTGTCACTCGTTCTACTACTTCCAGAATTCTAAAAACCGACTGCATTTCCTTGGTCCCCATTCATCAATATTTCAGAGTCAAATCACACTTAATTTAATATTAGTTTCCTTCCAGTTCGTACCATTTCTTATTAAAATCTCACATGGGTGCTGCATAAAGCTCAGGTCACTGATTTCGTTCAAATTCTGCACGTCCGTGCACAATACGTACAATAACGTATTAAACGCATAGCATCAAGTACTCAAAAGTTTCAGACAATCCAATTTCAAGTGTTCACTCATACGTGAACACCATAATGGGTTGCAATGATCTGGTCCTTATACAGTAGACTCCCTCTTAACCGGTCCCTATGGGTCCCATAGTATGGGACTGAACTTCTGTCCGGATAAATAGCCGCGGAATAGGCTGTAAATAAAATGAAATATACATACATACCTATACAGGGTATTCGACTACAGGTGGCAGGATCTTCGAGCAGTTATTTTACATGAAAAAAAGTCGAATATATACAATACAATTTTTTTATATTGCGTTAGGTTTTGGAGAAAATTGACTTTGAAGTTTAACTATATTTTCTACATTTTTATGTAAAATCGCCCTTCAAAGTTTCTGACATCTTTTGTGTAGGTACAAGTAGGAATCCCCATTTCTTGCTGCCCTTTGAAATCTATCCACCGCGTTATAATGGGGACCTAATAATTTTTTTACCGAATTTCTCACCGCGTTATAGAAAGCCGCTGATATGAAGATCAACTGAAAATTGGCTGATAAGGGAACTTCGGCAACCCAGAAATTAAAAAAATTCTGGAACTTTGCAGAAATATAGCTCAAGTGATGCTAATAACGTAACTATCTTTTGATTTGGCAATACAACGGGCCTAAGGGTGAAAACACCCCCTCAAAGAAATTGTGAGTTTTCGTAATATCGTGAATATCTGCGAAACCGTAAGAGATATCGAAAAAAGTTCAATTCCAAATTTTATGGTGATAAAGAATTGCCGAAAGGAAAGGCGTTGGAGACAAATTTTGAAAAAAATAATGTTTTTCATGTTCATCTGAACTGATTGCGATCGAAACGCAATTAAAAAATTATACGATCATTACAGTGCACTGTAGATATTAATTCCTAGAATCTTCTCCCGCGTTCCGTGCACAGACAGAAAATTAGATTTTTGATTGAACCTTAAAAAGTGATAAAAAAAATTGAAGTACAATATTCGACTAAAGAAAAATCTATTCAGTTAAATTCTTTACGCTTTCAGCTATTTCCTTTTATTTCATTTCAACATTAAGTCTGCAGAATCTGCTCAATCGTTCGAAATTTTCCTTTATCACAAATGTTGTGAACCACGAAGCCCCAAAAAATTTATGATTTTTACAAATTTTTTACAAGAAGAGGCTATAACATATCCTAAAAAATGTTTTTGGATTTTATTAATACACTCGTCAGGGTACAAAAAAAAAATTTGTTTCATGTTTTCCAACTTGATGCATTTGCCAAAAGCTTTCTCAAGATTTTCGTGAATCGGTTCATTGGATCTTCTGAAATCGTGGTTATCATTTAGGCAGTGCTGCACTAAGCGCCACCTAGAAAATTCATCAAGACCGAAAACGTGAAACAAAATTTTTTTTTTTGCACCCGAACAAGTATATTAATAAAAGCCAAAAACATTTTTTAGGTATATCACACCCAAAAATTCGTAAAAATCACATACTTTCGAGCGTTTCGACCGGAGGGTCCCCTTTAACAGCACGGATTGCAAGACTTCAGCCAAATCCGTGACCCGAAACTTGTGCAGTCCATGGTTTCAGCAGTGTTATACTTAATTTAATAGAAACGCTTGGTAACCGAACTGGTAGTTTCCTCTCTCCTCGTGTCGATTACACCTGTGCGCTTACTGAAATAGATAGGTACGGTTTCTTTCGGTATTTCGTTCGCTCGGTCCGTTAAACGAAGAAAATCTTGTGAAATTCCTTTCCCTTCCACGGTCCGCCACAGTTTCTGCTTTTAGTGGAACATTTGCCAGTAACGGCGACTCGTGTTACGCCGCGGCCAAGTAAACACGAGTAGCCATCCTGTCGTCGACTATAAACGTCGCTTGACTTTCGCGGGCTACGAACGTGTCTCTTCTGCCGCGCCAGTAAGATTACATTGAAAGTCGCCCCGTAAGCGGTAAGTGGCCACTTTCAATTGTAACGGCAGAAATCTCGTGCAACATTCCATTTCAATCTAGCATATTGTTCGGAAGAAGCTTCTTGCCCGCTTTCCATTTTGCCTCGGCCAGCAGCATCTCGGTTCAGTGGTTCCGAAATTCATGATCGCTCGACGGAAAGAGTGGAAAAATGAACGTGCACTCGTGTCGAACAGAGAAATACAAAATTAACCACGTGCGCAGCGCGACTTGGGAATAATAGGAAGGTTGTAGCAGCTGTCATCAATGCCTTGCGAGCGGAGAACTTATTTCTAGAATGTTTCACGATCGTCGAGAACCAAGCGGAGGAAGTCTTAATTGGTATTTAATTGAGGCGTGTATTTTTGCGATGTATTATTATTGTAGGGTTAAATCTGATAAGAGTGTAATTTTTTTACAAACGTTGAATTTTGTCCTTAGATTCTGTATTTTCGTAATTGAAGGGTCCTTGTAGAAAACACTGTAAGTGCCAAAAATCAAATATTTTACTATGGTATTACACATCGGTATGTAGAATGTTTTTCGATGAAATTTTTTTTTCAATTTTGGCACCTACAGTGTTTGATACCAGGATTCTTCAATTGTATCTGCATTAAAGTTTTATTATTATTGAGTAATGGTAGCTCAAGAACAACAGACTTGATTATAAAACTTTGAAACGCGGAGTATAACGTTTTGTACCATATTGATTTTATTTTAAGTTTGTGTAGTTATAAAAAATTCGTATAAAGTTTTGTTAAGTAATGCTGCAAAGGAAAATCTGATATTCGTATATTGTAATATTTGCAGTTTATATGGTTTAACGATTAGGTGGTGTTAAAGAAAGTAGGGTTTGTCGGTTTTTTAAAACCGGGTTTAAAAACCGGTTTTTTTATCAATTTGTGAAATTGGAAAATCGGTTTTTAAATTTAAAGAAAAACGCTTTTATATACTAGAATTAATATGTAAAAATGAATTAATTATTTAATTAAAAACCTTAAAATTTTGACTTTAAATCGCCTCGGACACAAGCATATTGTAGTAGGTAACAGTTTACTGTAAAACTAATCTTCCTGAGTTCATATTTTCGGAAGAAAAATAGTAAATACTAAAAGTAGAAAAGTACTAAAGGAAATAAAGATTTAAAATTTATATTTTGTACGAATTTTAGTAGTTTTAGTTTTTTTTATTTGGTTTCGTATGCAGTGTATTTTATTGTGTTAGGTATATTTTTGTAGATCCATATATATTTAATGAACTCAAAAATTGTACGGATTTTAGTTATTTTAATTTCTTTTATTTATTTGGTTTTTGTATAGATAGAGTATATTTAATTTTGTTATATTTTTGTAATTCCATAGATATTAAGAAAAACTGAAAAATTTTAAAATATGTACAAATATTTATTTTCTATTTTAATTATATTTTTTTATAAAAACTCGAAGACCGGTTTTTTGGGAATAGTGGAATTCGAAAATCGGTTTTTTCAAAAGTCGGTTTTTGTATAAACCCTAAAAAAAGGAAGGTGACTTTCACTATCTATCAACTTTTTCAAACGATTTGATTATTTTCTCGAATATTTAGACTTCAGTGAGATACCTTTGAACCTTCGTGTAGATTTTGGTAAGCATTCCCTCGATTTGCAATTTTTCATCACTGTTTCTGAAATTCATTTCAGATATGGGATAGTCCTTATTTGTTTTTTGTTTTTTAATTATACAAGTGTCAATCTGTTCCTAGGACTTTTACATTTCCGATACTTTCGAATACTCTTTCACACCTTCCTAGTAAAAGAATCCTCTCATTTTCCAAATTAAAGTTTTCAGGGTAAACAATATAATTAGAAGTTATTTCTATACCCACATAAAATTCCATATAAGCTGTAGACCTTAAACTAAAAAATAAACACTTTTTCCATCCTGTCTTATCTCCATTCTCTATCAACATAAATTCGCAGATCTCTGTCAACCAAACTCATCAGCCTCTACATATGACCCAGTAATATTGCAATCAATAAACCATCCGACGCACAGGGTGAAAAAAAATTATACGTCATGATTCACACAGGTGATTGTACACCTCTGGATCGGTGGAGATCTGTTAAAAAATGTACCGCAAAATTGAACTTCCCCTTGAAATTCAGAGCCAAGTTTTGGTTATTGTAACGTGGTTGACTCACAAGGGAACACCGCGAAGCGGGACTTACCGATTGGAACGCAACTATGTGGATTTTTAGAGTGACTCAAAACAAGAACAATGGTGTGTTTCATTTGGGCCCTATTGAGACGGTGAAAACTAACCTCAAAGTCAAATTGGCACTTACACTTTTTCGCGTATAACTCTCACAGTACAATAGACAGAAAAAAATGTTTCAAACAAAAGTTTAATGGTACAATAAACGCCGAAAACTTGCATTAACAAAATTCTGAAAATAGTTAAAAAAGAAAAATATCTGATGAAAAAAAACTTTTTCAAATATTTTGTTAACGGAAGTTTGTAGCGCTTATTTCTCCATTAAACTCTTGTTTGAAACATTTTTTTCTGTCTGTTGTACTTTGTGAGTTATACGCGAAAAAGTGGAAGTGCCAATTTGACTTTGAGGTTAGTTTTCATCGCCTTAACGGGCGATAGGGCCCAAATGAAACACGCCGTTGTTCTTGTTTTGAGTCACTCTAAAAACCCACAAAGTTGCGTTCCAATCGGTGAGTCCGGGTTCGCGGTGTGCCCTTGTCAGTAATACGAGAAAAAGTGTCAAAGGGATTCCAATGTATGTTTCAAACAACAACCGACAAAAATGGTTCTTTTCACCCATTTCATCCTCCCAGTGTGTAGAACACATGAAAATAAAAATTCAATATCAATTTTATCCAGAGGTGTAGAATCACCCGTTTGAACCACGACCTATAATTTTTTCCCACCTTGCACAAAAAATAGCAGCACAAAAATTGTTACCCGCACTAGGCTTTAATGAAAAGAAAATGTTAACAATTAATGCGAGACACGTAGCTCGCCGTGAATCAGTGCGATGTTACGACGATAGTCGATTTTCCAACCGAGCACGATGATAAAGTCGACTGTTTAAAAGAAGTAGCAGCTGTTGCGACGATAATTGCTTAATTACCACCTCGTTACCGCGCTTCTGCTTCTGCCGACTGTCCAATTAAACTCTATTCCGAACTTTAATCGTCTTGGTGCCCGCCACCGTACACAAAGGCCAGCGAACGTGCTCTCTAAAAACTGGTAACCGTCCAGTTAAGCTTGTAAACGTCGGGTGACAATAGTTCAACGGAACGGCGTAGAGAGCACCAGTTTCCGTTTCGATGTGCGACCTTAATTGTTCCTTATAATCGCCCTGTAAATTTAATGGTTTAATTAATCCGTTAGAGTATACTCGTCGGCTGTTGGCGTATACATGCACTCCTTTGATCCTTTCAGGCTTCCAGCCGAACGCAGCGACACGCCACGTCTGGTCATGCAACTAATTAATATATATGGCGCTTCTGGGTGGTGTTCGTTGCGTGTTTCATGGGAAACAATAAGAGATGTATTGGGTTGAACGGAAAGTTTTGCATTTTTCTTTTATTATTTTACTTTTATAGTGTTTCAAGAATGCATGTTTGAGACACATTAAACATCACCCGAAGTTCTCTATTTAGTAGTACTGCGTCGAATTATGGCAATCCACTTACGCCCAAATCGCCCGCAACGCCCGTGATTTTCATTAAGGTAGGTTCTCCTGTACGCGACTGGACGCATCGTCAAGAATTTCAAAGTCGATTTTCTCGAAAATGAAGCGCAATATCAAAAAATTTTATTCCTTTTTCTCGACTTATTTACTTGTTATAAGCCAAAAAGAAAGACTAACTTTTTTCCATATCGCGTTGCCTTTTCGAGAAAATCGACTTTGAAGTTCTTGACGTTGTGTTTAGTCGCGTACAGGAAAAGCTAGCTTAATGCAAATCACGGGCGATTTGAGCGCAAATGGAATTCGCCCAAAGCAGCCTCATCCATTGCCTTCGGTCGCCCAACACGTGGTGGATCATCTAACCCAAAATCAGCTGACCACAATTTTTTAACCCACATTTAACGGCACCTTCTCCATACACTTCCCAAATGTTGTTTACTGTTTCTGTGAATCTAATGCTTCTTCGAATATATATGTACTTTACTAACTGACATGCTGGACGAATTTTAGAACAAAAAACTAAATTGAACACTCAAAATAAAATGTGATTATAGACATACCCTAGTAGCATTTATTGTTGGCATTTTGATGGCCAACTAATTCCCAAGTTGGGGATACTGTGGGCCAACCAGAAATGCTACTAGGGTAGCACGTGGTAGAATACTAGGTTAGGTTAGGAAAAACAAAAGAATAACTACTAAGGAATTATGCAATAGGTTATAGCGGCACCCCGTAAAAATCGCAAAAACTTTCCGTTCAACCTAATAAAAAATGGTCAAGCGTTTTTGCCGAAGACAAAGGGGTCAATTTTGAGACAACCTTGGGAGCTTATAAATAATCTGTTGTAAAGATATTGGTTATAATGTTGCTCATTTAAATTTTAGAAAAATCGATTTTCCGATTTTTATATTTTCATCAAGTACAACATTTTGAAAATATTCCCTGAAAGTGTCAAGTTAATCCGACCAAAATTGACAAAGTTATACGCGTGTAAGTAGGTAGGTGTTCCTCGCTGTAGCGCTCAGGCCCAAAACTTAAAACGCATTTTCCTCAAAATCATCTTTTCAAAGTCGGTGACACACATAACTCAAAAATTAATGAACCGATTTACTCGAGACTTTGCAGGCTTATTTTAGGGCTAAAAATCTAAGCGCTATCGGGAGCTTTTCCTTTCTTGCCTAGATTTTTTTTACACTCGAAAAACGAGCGATTTTTTGCCAAATATCGAATTTCATATATTATCTAAAAAATGTCGAATTTTCAATTTTGGATGATCCTGCACCGAGGGTCGTCACCGGCGCAAAGCGCCTAAAAAAAGTACGTCTCGGGCATCGCCTATAACTCACAAACCTTTCAATACTTTTTGTCACAAAAAATACTGAAATATCCGTAAGATGTACCCTTTCCAATAGACAAATGTTTAATAATAAAAGTTTATCCGTTTTTCTAGAAAAAAATCCCAAAGAAGCATATATATATTTCTACTTTTCACTTCTTATATATTTCACTTCTAAACATAAATGTATAGGTAATTATTGTTCCACATAAAAAATAATTTATAATTAGCTCTTTTAATTTCGAGATTAATTCAATTCTTATCAAGTATTTAATAAACCCTGATACAAAAGGTAAAACATTAATTTACTTCATTAAATAGAAAATTATTCTCTCACAAAACAACCTCAAATTAATCTATTTTTCTTAAAACAAATACTAACTCACACATAAAAATATAAACATTAAATTAAAATATATATATTTTATTCGCATATTCAATGGTGTAGCAAATGTACAATAAACTTTCCAAATGTCGAATCGACTCGTCCTTGTCAATTTATATGTATTAGTAGAAGACATTCCTCATGACAGCTTCATCACAAATTGACAAAGTGGTTTGCGTTAAAATGTGAGGCTGCGAGAGAAGCTTTTAAATACAGAATTAGGAGCCACTTGTTGACAAAGGAACAAAATGGCACGCCTCAAAATTTAAGATCCCACAAAGTGCGGTTACGGACAAAAACAACATCAATTTCTGCCAAATGGAATTTCAATGACGGCGTATCTTCAAATATAAGGTCACTTATAAATATTTATTAAACGAACGAAGTGAACATTCTAAATTAAGGTTGCACGAGTTACGATGTGAGATAAAATTAGTATTATTTGCTGATTTATGCACATCGTCAGGCGTGAAACGTCATAGAATGTAAGGTCACACAGCTTGCCACTGAAATTCGATTTCTAAGCTAATCCAAAACTCATCAGATAAATCATAAAATTTTTCAATACCCATTAGAAAATTTTCTACTTTCTAATACTCGCTAGCCATCAGTACTTTCTTATCAATCGGCTTTCCTTCCTGATCGCCAAAAATCTCCTTCAGCTTTCCTTTAGATTTTGAAAAGAGTTTAAAAAAAAATATCTGATGAAAAAAACTTTTTGAAATATTTTGTTATCGGAAGTTTGTAGCGCTTATTGCACCATTAATCTTTTGTTTGGAACATTTTTTTCTGTCTGTTGTACTTTGAGAGTTATACGCGAAAAAGTGAAAGTACCAATTTGACTTGGGAGGTTAGTTTTCTCCCCCTTAAAGGGCGATAGGGCCCAAATGAATCACACCGTTGTTCTGGTTATGAGTCACTCTAAAAACCCACAAAGTTGCTTTCCAATCGGTGAGTCCGGGTTCGCGGTATTCCCTTGGTATAGAACCAAGGAAGTGAGTAAAGTTACATGAAAACGGCACCTTTAGAAAATTGAAAGACCCCACTTCTGATAGTAAAACGACTTCTCTTCACCGCTGTTGCTATAGTGGAATACGAACTTTCTCGCATTTTGCGTGCCATTTCATACGTTTTAGCGTTTCCTTGTAGAAATAGTTGACTGAATGTGAAACAATTGAATGCTATCAAACCCAGGGAGCTCCCAGGGAAGAAGCTACGTACCAACGTCATACATAGAAATTTCATTCACAAAAAAAAACAAATTTGTTTCGGTGAAAAGAGGAAAGGTTCTTTTTCAGTATGATAAATGCCCCTTTTTATGATGAAATTGATCGAATATAATTATTAATATTAAATATATTATATGGTGCACGTGTACCTATTTTTGACCTTCAATTCTCTTTTCGTCCCAAATAGTGACCAGGGTTGCCACCGCTCCGGTTTTACTGGAAAAATCTCCAGGTTGTAGAAAAAAATGAGATAACAAGAATTTGTAGTATTATACAATGGTATTAATTTTATATATAATAAAAGTTATTAATTAAAAAGCAGATACTTTTAAATTCTAAATTGTTTGAGCTTGAAAGAATTGCACATTTGTTTTCCGGATATTCGAGAAGAAAACTTCTTTTTGCTTTTTCCATCTCCAGGCTTATATTCGAATCTCCGGGTTGAAATGTGTGGCACTCCGGGATTTATACGGTGATAAGCTGGCAACCCTGATAGTGACCCATGTCGGACCCGATCATTGACTCGTACATAATGCGTGGAATACCGTGCCATTGATCGGGACATGCAATCTAATGTCCCAATTAATGGCTGCATCGGAAAAGGATGTTTATAAAATAATTAGTACGAAACAAAATAATTTACACCAGATTTGATAGCTGGCAAAGCATTTTCCAATTGTTGTTGCGAATAGTTTTTACGTCGTTTATATTCTTTAGTCTTTACTAGCCATCATTACTTATTGAGGTTATGGTGCAAACTGTCAAAACACGTCAGATGGACACATGACATGGCATCTCGTGTCAATAATAGGAATTCATACATTTTACGAGTACCGATTATTCACCCCCATAATTATTATGAATTTAATAAAAAATTCGATGCAATTTTTTTAAATAGTGAATTTACAATTATTTTTTAATTTATTTGAATATATTTTTCTTACATCAATATACTCATGCAAGAAATACTGAATACCTAAAATTTGGCCGTTCTTAAGTTCGGTAACAAGAAACTACTTTTTCACAGCTTTGTAGCTGACACACGTGAAAACATTTATTAATTACTTAATTATATGTTATGATATACATTAGCGAAACCATCAGCAAGATACTTTGAATATTCACGAATTGAATTCAATACTTTTAACGCCCGTTCCGGACCGAAAAAAAATCATATTTAAATATAAAGGATAAAGTGTCAATAATTGGGACTGGGTCGCTAATTGGGACATTTACCTTAAATACATATTAATGTACATTTCATTGTTTTCCTTTACCATGTGATTAGTTCAAATGCAATATGTATAATATCCTAAGTCATAGACCCAATAATTATAATTTATAAAGAAATTAACCGAATATCATTTTGTTCCTTAAATTTATATGCAACTATATAATTAAAAGCTAGCTGTGCCAATACTTATGCTCGTAACTGTACTTCATTTTTATGTTTAATAATGGCGTATTATCAACTATTGTACATGATGTCCCACGTAAGTGTCACCACGAAGTTTCAGGACCTTCCTTGAACTTTACAAAAAATTGTTTTAGACAAAGGTTGAAATATCTAAGTTGCGCAACTTCCAGGGCATCCTTATATGTGCATTTTTTTCGGAAATATGGATGTTACCTTCTGCTTTTTAAATGGAAGTATAGCACTTTTTACATATTTTACATTAAAACGAATCGTAACAAATCAGAAGACTATAGGCACATAAGATATTAAAGACACAGATAGCGAATAAAAAGTCAAATTGTAGAACTTGACCGTTCGATTAGAATAAGTTTTCGAATTGCAATCCACTTTGTAAACATTTATTGCAGCTATGAAGCTCTCAGTCTTACGGTGAACTTTCTTACACGCTATGCGAATTCATGCCTTTAAATCTTTTATATTTTGAATTCGAGTAGCATAGATTAATACTGATGTATTCGAATAGTATTCGAATAATAACTTTCGAATACTCAAATATTCGAAGTTAATTCGTAGCATTCGAATACTTGTAAAATATTCGAATATTAATTATTCGAATACTCCCAGCCCTAATATCAACGCGGTCGCATCAGAAACAATCTGAATTTTCATTTGACAGGGCACTCGGAAAACGAAAGATTTCCGTTCAAATCCATAATCTGTGCTACACGAATTCAAAATATAAAAGATCAGTATTTATAAAAGATGTACATCAGTATTCGAATAGTATGGTGTGAAGTGGGTCAAAATTAGCTTACAATATTTCACCCTGACAAATGAACCTAAAGAATTTGATTTATAATTCACACCATACTATTCGAATACATTGGTATTCGAATACTTAAATATTCGAATACATCGGTATTCGAATACTTAAATATTCGAATAGTATTTGAATACTTAAATATTCGAATAGTATTCGAATACTTGGATATTCGAATTATATTCGCCAAATAATTGAGCAACTGAAGTATTCGAATATTCGAATACCGAAAAATTCGACAAATAGTCTATACCGCGACATTACCCAACTTCGTTTGATTTTTTATACATTACTTGCGTTTTTCTATAACTCATAATCGTTGGATTAATGATGACTCGTTCTAACCTACAATATTAAAAAAATGCTACGGTTCCATTAAAAAAATAAAAAGTAACATTCATATCTCCGGAAAAACCGTAGATAAACAAACTCTGGTTTACGGAAATTATGCATACTTAAATACAGTTCAGCTTTTGTCAAAAACACTTTTTTGCGAAGTTCAAGGAAAGTCCTGCAATTTCTTAACGCTACTTATGTGGGACACCCTCTAAATTAGAAAAACAATACACAAGTATCTACCTTCCCATGTCAAGAAACTCACAGTAAAATGATTAACAGGTCACTGACCGCACACTCGTGTATACACAGTGGTGTATGTGCATTGTGCAAACAGCTGCTATGAACAATGATCGTCAAACACGCCACTAATTTACACCCCCAATAAATGTCGCAGCCTTTGTGACGTCAGAGGAGTCGCTGGTGCACATTAAAGTACCAGAAAAGGGGGGAGGTGGCACAATTTACAGTAATTTTCTACATATATCGAAAAGTACGTTCGGTTAGGCAGAGGTTCGCGGGAAGCTCGGCAATGGGCACACTTGAAAATAGAACCGAGTGCTCGAAACTCCTCAAGGCCTCGGGCAGAAGGCCGAGAAAAGGCTGACGGATTTTCGTGGCCAGAGCTACGGCATCCGGCATCCGGTTGCCCAATGTTTTTATCGTCCGCGAACGCAAATACGTACAGTGTGTTCCCGAAATGCTTGGTCGAAATATGCTAACGTATCCCGCAAATCCTAATATAGCGAAGGGGTCGTGGAAACGTGCAGCCACTAATCCACTCTTCCTGACAAAATGAGCGCACGAGGCTGGATACGTAGTTGCGACGTGACTCACGCGATTGAGTAATAAACATCCAAACGCACTTTCGCATTTATTATATCAGTAGGAAGTTGGATAGTAGGACACATTGTTGGTTGGTTGCCTTCTGCAAAACTGGGCCCAATTCGAGATCACAATGGAATACATTGCCACGGGGATCTAATGACGTTTTCCTTGTGACGTAATCGTAATAGGGACATGTCGAAGCTGTGGTAATATCAGAAGTTTGGACTCGATTTTCGCCATAAAGATTTGATGTTTTTGGTTGGTTGTTTTTTCTGTTGGTGCCACAAATTTCTGTTGGCGCCAGCTTAAACTGCGTGAAATTTGGCTAAATAACTTATGAACGCCCTGTACATGTGTACAAGCAACGAAGACTTTCGCTTTCGAAAGCTGTGCCATTTATCGATTGACTTTCTTCTTCTCCACCGTCGTTCATGTTCTCTCCACTTTAGACCCAAACTGTACTCGCGGATGTTTGCTGTATTTCACTTTTACAGTACTAACGCCTTTCGGCACCTTTTAACTTTCCATTTTTTTTGGGAGTTCCCCGCGATGACGTGATAATGAAACTACTTTCACTTAACATGTTTTCAATACTTGAGTGTGATGTTGACATTTATATGATGATCTATAATGTTATAATGTTTGGTTTTTTTAATATCTTTTTGAGAAATATTATGTAAGATACGTTATAAATTAATTAATTAATTCGGAATTTTAAAATGTGCGACTTTTAGTTTATCTATTTCAGTTGCTTTTAAATCTACACTTAATTAATTATGAACTGTGTAACACCTACTTGAAGAAGCTTGGAATATATCGACCATTTTAGAATTAAACAAAATACTTAAATGCCTGATAACATATACAGTAAGCAATAATAATAGTAACAGATATTTATCGATATAGCACTGGTAGTAATAAATATTTATAGATTTAGATACTATTAGTAGTAATATGGAACACTTTAAACAATTTTTTAATTTTACTTTATGATTCTTTTCATCCCTTTTTAAATTTCCCAGCTTTGTTTATCTCTTTAGTTCAAAGATACAGTCTGAGTCACTCATGTGGGACATCCTGCAGATACTATAATTTCTTCGTTCTTAAAAATACTAATACGATAGGATAATACAAATTGAACCTAAAGGCATTCAAGAAGTAAAACAGATCAAAGTTGTGTAATGCATCAGAGATGACCTATTATCTTCGAAACTTGCCAATATAAGGGAATACTTGGTTTGCTCTCGTGGACAATTTTCGTGGATTACTACTGCTTAGGCAAGTGCATCAACAAAGAAGGTATGTACGTTGAGAAATATATTAGATACGCGGTTAAGTCGATTCAGCAAGCAATTCAATTCAACCTGATTAATGGTGTCCATTCGGTTCCACCGACATTTAAACATATAATAATAGCAATAGTACACTAATTTTCTGAGCATTTACGGTACACTTTGTTAGTGTTGGGTAAAAGTGAAATAGATATATATATATATATTTTGAGTTCGTTACAAAAGAGGTGTACATATAATGTGTCTCGCTACTCGGCTCGACGCAGACTGCCTCGGCCGCGCGGTTCTCCCGGCTAACCGCCTAGCAACACTTCTCTGGCAACGCCGTGCCTTGCAGCGCTTCTCTGGCAACGCCGTGTTTGCCGCGACGCGAGTGCCTACTACATTAGCAGAATAAGAATAACTTTGACTGGCGTAGAGCATTCAGTGTGATACAATTTTTACCAAATATGGTACTGAGAGGGCAGCACGTGCATGGCTCTTGTAGCGGGCTAATAATTAAATTAATTTCACTACGAATACTTTTAGAGATTTCTCTTCGTTCAGGGATAATATTGTTCCAAGTCGTTTTTAGTAACACTTTAATTAAACAATACTCACAAGGGGAGGACAGGGTGCGGTAGACATTGATTTTGATGAGCCTTGGCACGATGGATTTATGTCGAAAATAAGTAAATTGGTGTCCGAGCGTTTAAGGCAATAGGCCTTAATAGTAGAGATATTTACATGTAAATTATTAAACATTTCATGGTGGCCATGAGGTTTTAGTGGGTAAAAATCCCACACTATCCTGGCGCTCCCGGGGATTCCCCTTTGAAGGCGTCGGGGTGTCTTTTGAAGATTTACTCACGTTAATAAAAAAAAAAATTTATAAATTTAATTAACTTTTTTTTTAATATGTATAGTAGTTTTTTATATGTTTCGTTTTTTTAATTCTCTCCAGAATTTAAAAGATGCGACAAAAATGTAATAATTTCAGCCACTGGACGTATCCATATCTTTAAATGCAAGCATTTTTAATTAATAAAACGAAAAAAAGAATATATATTGCTTATTTTCAAAAAAAAAAAAAAAAAAAAAGAAAGAAAAGAACTCATAAATACAACAAAAATGCAGTGGGTAAATATTTCTTATGAGTAGTCTGTGGCAGCTTGCGTTTGGTTATTCGACTTTGAATGTAATTACTAACCTTAAATCCGTTATTTATGTTACTAAGTTATGATGTTCTTATATCGGAGGACTGTTTACTATCAATTCCATGAAATGAAATACAAAATTTCAAAACTCAAATTTTTGCTTTTTGAACACGTGCTGCGACACTGTGCGCCACCTACAAAATGCATCAAGACCAAAAACGTGAAACAAAAATTTTTTTCCCACCCTAACGAGTGTATCAATAAATGCCAAAAATATTTTTTAGGATATGTTATAACCTCTTCTTGTAAAAAATTCATAAGGATCACCTATTTTTTAAGGGGTTGGACCGGACGGTCCCCTTAATTCCAACCCTACTTCGTGTCAATAAACGTTCAGAACCAGCGAAAACGAAGCAAGTACTGAATAATAAACACAGCCTTCTTCTGATTATTAAGAAACATTTCCCATGCAATGCATCAAAATTCCAAAATCAAACTAAAATTCGTACACGTCATTACTCCTCGTGCATACAGTTTTCGGTATTCTTTTCACTTCTCGAAAACTATTCGCGCGTTTGACACCCGGGGCAACAGAATATAACAAAGTGCCTCGTAATCTAAACTAGTCTCGACACTCTCAAAACTCAACATCCTTCAACGTTTAAACTCCAGCAGGCTTGCTGATCAAAGTGTTCTCAATTATAGAAAATACCAGAGACAAGTCAAATAAACAACGACAAACCGACGTGTTCTCAAAGTCACAGTCGTAAACCTGAATCCCATCGCGAGTTCGTTTTCCTAATTGCCTAGTGCCGTACTGTATACAACACGGGCGAGCTTCTTGCTACGTCCTGGGGGTCTGTTCGCTTCTCTCGAATCTCTCGCGCCTTCCCGCGTTTTCCAGGCTGGCTGCTTTGTCTCGTGATGGGATCACCAGGTAGTTTCCAGCGCCACATGATCCTTCTCTCGCGGAGGAAACGTATGCCACGAGATAAATCACGGACGGCGGGGCCAGCTCGTAATAATGAAATGTTATAGAGAGCCGGCGGGAAATGGCAGAGTAGCCGAAGAAGCAAGTGGAGAGGATAAAATATAGCTGACCGTCCGCCGCTCAGACACCATACGCGACCTTAAGCTACCAGCACACCGCGCGTACAGTGTCTACTTATATTTTCGACGTTCCAGATAGATTGCACTGTAATTCCCCTTTATTTTCAATGACTTTTCGAGTTCACGCTGAGTTACAACCGGAAATTACCGTGCGCCGGGCATCGAAATTTTCCCCCCACACGGAGGAAATTTATGCTGCCACTAGCCTGGGGGCGTTTAGCGGCTACAAGGTGGAATTTCTCTGAGTTTCTAAATTTGGGTCTTTCTCAGGGGTTGAAACGGTTCTAGAAATAACTCTTCCGAACTGTTATGTAGCAGTTCTTCGGCAAACAGTTATGAAGACACAATATTCTAAACAACTGTTAGGTTTAAGCAGTGGCGGGTTCAAGGGAGGGGTGCCTCTGTGAAATTTTTTTCCCAGAAAAAGCTGCGGAAGGTTTTGTATAGATAGCACAGCGCTCGGGACCGAGCGCACGCGTGGGTGACTTTGTGTCAATCTCCCGGAAACTTTAAACGCGATTAGCTCGAGACAGCATTTTTCAAACTGGGCGGATTAATAACTCAGTGAATTCTTGTCGGAATCGCTTGAAATTCTCAGGGAATATTCATAATAAAATTATATTAAAAATAATTAAAATGTAATTAAGAATAATTCATTTAATTGTAACATTGAAAAAACATATTGATGTTTGATACATTTTCTCCCAAAGTCCGTCATTTGTTCAATTTTTTTTTTTTTTTTAATCTGTACGTTTAACTGAAGGTATTGTAATATACTTAAAGAAAACGTTCGAATATTTCAATTCAGAGCACACGTTGGAAAGTTAAACAACTGCCCGTCTTGTAAATTTTTTTGCAGAGCATACTACTCAAAATTTGTTCAATCTATAGCAGAAAATAGTCTTTAAATATATGTATTTTCAGGTGGTAATAAAGATTTTTCGTCGAAAGTTACAATTCGTTATATAAGCAAAAGAATACCTAGAAAGTAGCCTTTCGCGAGCTGTTAAATAATGATTTAAATGTTTAAGGGCCCAGGGGCACCCTTTCCCGTTATCCGAACGAGCTCAAACTTTACACAGATTTTTTTTTAATTATTTGGAACTATTCTGGAGGCTGCCCCGAAGAAAATTCAAAAGTCGACAATAAGAGCCACCCTATTGGGCATGCATTAAGGTAAATGTACCAATGACTGGCCAGCTAAGGCCACCAGAAGAATATATTGCCAATATCACGTAAAAAACTAATGCTATCCTAAGCTTTTTTGTATTTAATAGGTAGATTGGATCTTCCTTTATTTAAAAAAAATTGTCATGCATTCATTTTTATATTCCTGGCATATAAATAAACAAAAAATTCAATGAATACGTTTGTACCAATACATGACCAGTAAAAAGGAGATTGGCCCAGTGTCTAAAATTCACTGTCCCAGTACATAGCCATGACATTTATAACTCGTCAGAATTGATTGTAATACCAAAAGAATTGTTATTTATTCTAAGGGTCGTTAAGAAAATAAGAAATACTAACAGATTAACAGATTAACTTGACATATAAAGTACTTCTTGGTACTTTGTATTGTATAGCTGCCTCACGTGTACTCATACCATTTCTCACTTGTTCAAGTGCATTATTAACGTCATTTTGATTATAATTTTTTTTTTGACACTTTCCTTTTCATTTTGCTTTGTTCTTCTTTCATTTTTCTATTTTACAACGTAATTAACAATATTATTATATATTACTTAAAGCGTAATTAAAATTTTGAGGTTGCGTACTATAGACAATAGAAAACGCGGAAAATATTGAATGAATGTATATACTTACTTTTTTAAATATTACATCAATAATTTTATTTACACTTTATCTATTAGTTTCAACTTATACCTAATGAAAACACTTTATACTATCAAAAAATACTCCTGGTTATACACTAGTACAAGTCTTTGAGTATACTAAATCGCGACTTGCCCTATGCATGGACGCTTGGTTAGTTATTGGGTCGGACACGAATATTATGTACCGATATATAGCCACGTATTTTTTACATAGAATAGAATCTAAATGCGTAATACCGCGTTAATTACTTGCTTTAAATACTCTTAGGATTCCATAAGTTATTCGTTCATATAAAGAAACCCAATATTACAATAAATATATGCCTAACAAACATCGCTTTCTCCTTAGCAAATTCTGAAGAATCTAGCAAAATTCGTCATGCGTCTTTACTGTGAGATTTCAAACAATTTTTTAAGTGTTTTAAACATAATATTTATCAAAATCATTTTTAGGGTATGAAGTTTAAGGATTATATAACACAAATTAATCAATATGGCCGAGTACAGGTCATTAGGGTTGGTGACCAGTTATCGACTCCGATCAATGTGAGCTCCGGAGTCCCTCAGGGATCGCATCTTGGTCCCCTCCTCTTCCTCCTTTTTATAAATGATCTCAAAGATGAATTCCGAAATAGTAAATTCCTTATGTATGCGGACGATTTAAAGATTTTCCGTCCTATTCGCTCTGGACGGAGTGAAGTTGCAGGATGACCTCTGTAGGTTCGAGCAGTGGTGTGCCGCCAATATGATGCAACTAAACACAGCGAAATGTGTTTTGATGAGGACGTATAGAACCGTAAATTCCATTCTATCGACCTATACTCTATGTGGTAACCCCTTGACTGAGGTGGATGAAATAAGGGATCTTGGCGTAACTTTTGTGTCTGGGCTTGATTTCCGGAAGCACTACCGGATTATCACGTGTAAGGCGATGAAAACCTTAGGGTTTATTGCCCGATTCGCTAAACATTTCAGGCGGATCAAGTCGCTTAGATTGCTTTACATTGCACTTGTTCGTCCACATGTAGAGTATGCGTCGGTAATCTGGAGCCCGAGGCATAATGTATATATCAGCTTACTCGAAAGGGTACAACATAAGTTCTGTCGGCTAGTAATGAGAGCTACTGGTAGCCCTATGCGGTTTTCTGACCATGACTATGGTCCAGCCTTACAGAAGCTAGGGCTCACCACCCTTAGCGACCGTCGACTCTGTTCTGACCTCTCGTTCTTTTACAAATTAATTCGCGGTCAGACTAACTGTCAGGAGTTAGTGTCCCTGATATGTTTTCATGCCCCGCAACGTTCATTGCGTCAAAGGCCCCTTTTCGAATCGAGAGTCCCGGACTACAGACATTGCACTGTTGATCCGTTAAACCGCGCTATGGATGAGGTCAACCGTTACATAGCTGATATTGACCTGTTCTCGATCGCGTTCGATTCGTTCCAGCGAACACTATTAACTCAAGTCCGAATTTAATTTAATTTATCACTATCAATGTATCGCTAATTATGTCCGTTGTTGCAGCGTAATCATGTCATCGCCTTCTGATTGTTTGTCTAGTTTTTTCTTCTCTTTTGTATTTTATTTTATTTTATTTTATTTTATTTTATTTTATTTTACTTTACTTTACTTTACTTTACTTTACTTTACTTTACTTTACTTTACTTTACTTTACTTTACTTTACTTTACTTTACTTTACTTTACTTTACTTTACTTTACTTTACTTTACTTTACTTTACTTTACTTTACTTTACTTTACTTTACTTTACTTTACTTTACTTTACTTTACTTTACTTTACTTTACTTTACTTTACTTTACTTTACTTTACTTTACTTTACTTTACTTTACTTTACTTTACTTTACTTTACTTTACTTTACTTTACTTTACTTTACTTTACTTTACTTTACTTTACTTTACTTTACTTTACTTTACTTTACTTTACTTTACTTTACTTTACTTTACTTTACTTTACTTTACTTTACTTTACTTTACTTTACTTTACTTTACTTTACTTTACTTTACTTTACTTTACTTTACTTTACTTTACTTTACTTTACTTTACTTTACTTTACTTTACTTTACTTTATTTTATTTTATTTTATTTTATTTTATTTTATTTTATTTTATTTTATGTTATTGTATTGTAAATACTGCGCATATCTGTTTCATATGATTGTATCCTAAAGGGTTTTCCCGTTGGTAATAATAATAATAATATATTGTGCCTGATTGATATACATAGCTTAATAATAATTAATATCTGCATCAGTGGCCATGCATTGGTACATGGATAGTCATTGGTACATTTACCTTAGTGTTGCTACAAAATGAAAATTCTTTCGTCGTGGGAAGATCCTTTATCTTTCAGATAATTGCAATGTCCCGTTCAATACGTATCATCCCACCCAGGGGGCTGCCACTCTCATTTGCGATTTTGTGACAGTGTTTCAACTGCCACCTAGGCAGTTCCAATTTTTTCGAACTAAAATTCAATATGGCCGTCCAAAATAATCTGCGAATCCAGTAATAATCTATAAATTGCTGCAACATTTGTTTCATTTTGATCGCAAACCATACTGAGGATGATAAGTCCTGTTACAACTGTTACAACAGTTTTGATGCAGCAGTGCATCAACTGATTTGAGGACATCTTGCATTTTGTGAAGTAAAGCAGTCAGAGCAACAACGGACTAACTCAGCATGTTGTATCAATATATATAAAACTGAAAAGTTAAAAATAAAACAATTTCAAAAAAATTAAACCGACTTCAAAAAAATAAAATTGCATTAAAAAGTTAAAAATAATTTTTTCCCTTATTTAATCTACGACTCTCATATTTTTTAAGTCGGTGCCTCATCATTTGCACTGTGTAAATCTGGCGCCGGCTTAAAAAATATGAGAGTCGTAGATTAAATAAGGGAAAAAATTATTTTTAATTTTCTAGTGCAATTTTATTTTTTTGAAGTCAATTTTAATTTTTTTATATTTTTTTTTTAGCATAAACATTAGTGCATGGTCATATTGAGTTTTAGTTGGAAAAAAATGGAACTGCCTAGGTGGCAGTCGAAACACTATCCCAAAATCGCAAATGAGAGTGCCAGCCCCCTGATCCCACCTCGCCCCTACTTAGGCTACTTCATGACTCGGACGCCTTATCAAAAGGGTACAAGGTTCGTGTCACGGCAGATACGTAACCGTGGATGCGCCACCATGGACCCCACCACCAAAAAGGGGGACATATAATAGGACCCCAAAAACAAAAGTAGTCAGTTCCGAAACGTGACACTTAGAGAGGAGTCATTTAGTTATCCACGCGCAGCAGAGTATTCAGGGGATACTCTTGTCGTATCATGATTTAATTAAGTGTATTCTATTATTAAAGTTACTTCTTTGAAATAAAAGTGTAATTAATGAACCCGAGGGTTTCCACTTCACTCCGCCTCATGACAGAATTCTAAAAACATAATTCATGAAAATATGCATCATCAACGGCTCAGCCCACATCCCAACTTTTAGTCATTTCAATTAACCTTACCCTGTTAGGAAAAGCACAAACTAACTACTTAATTTTTTTTTAACTTACAAACTAATCGCACCACTCAATCGACATTTATTTGTAACCGTATCGGGGACACTATGGCTGGTATTGCAACTAGGGCTGGGACTATTCGAATAATTTAATATTCGAATATTTTACAAGTATTCGAATGCTACGAATAAACTTCGAATATTTCAGTATTCCAATATTTCAGTATTCTAAAATTTCAGTACTCGAAAATTTCAGTACTCGAATATTTCAGTACTCGAATATTTCAGTACTCGAATATTTCGGTATTCGAATATTTCGGTACTCGAATATTTCGGTACTCGAATATTTCGGTACTCGAATATTTCGGTACTCGAATATTTCAGTACTCGAATATTTGAGTATTCGAATATTTGAGTACTCGAATATTTCAGTATTCGAATACTGACCCACTTCAACATATCCGATTGACTTGAAACCTTGCACACATACATAGTTCAATTTTGGGTCGAAATTAACTTACAAGATTTCACCCTGATAAACTTACAAACTCACAACTGAAACTAAATAAAGGCTTGTAAAAAAATGAACCTAAAGAACTTGATTTATAATTCACAGCACACTATGCGAAGCACAGTATTCGAATACTGATGTATATGTATTCGAATACTTAAATATTCGAATAGTATTTGGATACTTGGATATTCGAATTATATTCGCCAAATAATTTAGCAACCGAAGTATTCGAATATTCGATTACCGAAAAATTCGACAAGTAGTCCCAGCCCTAATTGCAACCACAGAGAACATATTTAAGGAGGCAAATTTAAACTGTCCAAATGTGCCCCGGTCTCCCCTAACCGAAAATGGCAGATCAGATAAGCTTCACCAGACCTCGTAACGGCCAGTCGTGACGTGGCACGTATGTAGGTACGTAGCATCAACGTCGCACGGGAACGCTAGCACGTGGACAAATGATTGCCACTACTGCACCAGTGAGACAGTTATTTACGTGCAAGAATGTTGTAGTGTATGTGGTGAGTCGAGAAAATGTTGCATGACGGCAAATGGAAATCTTTGCAGCGTGCAATTATGTTACAGACTGGCAGGCTGCTCGATCACGTTCGCGGATATAGGCTCCGCACGATCCTTTGCTGCGTGCGCGCTATAGACTCCCGATAAACGCATTTTAAAACGTACGAAATTATCCGTGCACAATGTTGCTGGGAAATTGACACTGACAAATCGCCTAACCAATGGCATACGCGCGTGCAATGGCAGATAAGCGGAGAGAAACATGTTATGGCTAGCGTTATGCCTACTTGCTGCTGGTACTTCGTAGTTCCCAGTGTCAATTTTCACTCGATTTCGATGCACGTTACTCGTACAAACTTCTAACGCGAATTTTTTTATTTATTTATTACTTTAAGCCAGATGTGGTTTATATAATAAATACGGTATCCACGTAATTTATATACCGTACAATTTACAAATTACAAGCTACCAGTTTAATAGCATATACAATATTCAATATTTATATCTTGCTTGGCAGTAGTTAGATTCTTGCATTCATTTTTTGAGAAAATTTAAGACCTTCGGTGGCAAGTTCATATGGAAAATAACTAACGCAAAGTACTGGCGTCTGCGGAGCAATTTTAACAATATTATACGAACGCGGAGTTTTTATTGAATTGGTGACACCAGGGCCGGCCTTCTCTATAAAGGAGCCCGGATGCACGAAATTGTTTGCGGCCCCAAGCAATTTCTCTACGGCTAAAAAGCAAAACATCTTTTCGCAAAACAGGGAAAATAATAACAATAATAAAGAAAGTAAAATAAAACATGAAAGATATAAACATTAACATATCTGAATATTTTTACTGCAATATCATTAATATTATTATATTATTATATTATTATATTATTATATTATTATATTATTATATTATTATATTATTATATTATTATATTATTATATTATTAATTTTTATCAAATAAAATTTTTCATTCTCATTTTTTTCTTTTTTATTTTCCTTCTTCTGTGGCTCCTGTGCAGCTCGGGGCCCGCACCTACCGCACTTGCACTGCCTTGCATCCACTGCACCCCCTGTCGTCGGCCCTGGATTAGAGTGTCCCTTAAAATTGAAGGTGCGATAAAATGTTGGGACTCCCGCTAATTTTATTCCTTTAGGTGGGCTAAGTAAGTATGCAAAATTTCGGCACAATCGGATTATTCTGAACCTTGCCTCAAGAAGCTTAAGGTGGGAGCCCTATTTAGGACGCTAGGAATAAGGTGGTTCTTGGGAATTTTTTTCTAAGAAACTGTCAAGCGGATCTATTCCAAACTTTCAGGGTATTTTAGTTCACATTCAAACAATAAAAATTAATTTTTACGTTACAAAGTGTTCGGTAGAAATGAAGATATTGCAAATTGGCGGGTGTATTGGTGGCCCCATTTCTTCCCTGAAATAAAAAAACCAAGGATCTTCTTATTTCTAGTATAATTACATTGTCGATGAACCTAAGGCATTGATAAATAAATTGAATTGAACAACTCTTTTTCCATAAATAGTGCGAAATAGCTTGGGGCAGAATCGTAACTTTTTCTTTGAAGTCCCACCAATTTGCCAACTTTTACCTTTTTTTTTTTCGTTTTTTAGGTTCATCGACAATGTAATTATACTAGAAATAAGAAAATCCTTGGTTTTTTTATTTCAGGGAAGAAATGGGGCCACCATTACACCCGCCAATTTGCAACTCCGGCGCGCGAGTCCTAACGAACGTTTTCATATAAAATAAAGTGTTTATACCGAACACTTTGTAACGTAAAAATTAATTTTTCTGGTTTGAATGTGAACTAAAATACCCCGAAAGTTTGGAAAAGATCCGCTAACAGTTTCTTAGAAAAAATTCCCAAGAATCAGCTCATTCCACTTACGATATACATAGGTACTATATACTTTTTTTTATTTATTATTGTCCACCTTTAGAAAATAATCATTCACTTGGAACAGAGGTTGCTGGAATGCATAAATATTTTACCGCCATAGTCCAAAGCCTGGAGAAATGGAAATCTTGTACCACCTTCGTTCTTCCACCACTTAACCCTCTAACTAAAAACTTTTTATATTTTTATATTTAACTTCTGTTAGCAACCATCCGTAGTTTTCATGGTGGTAAAGTAGATTTCAATGTTCTCGGTTTAGAAAATCAAACATTCTCTGCAAAAAATTATTGTGGATTATTATAAAAAAAAATTAAAAAAATCGCTATTTTTAATTTAAAAAATTCAGGGATCGAAAAAGTTCTGGAACATTTTAATAGGTTCTATTTGAAACATCTACCGCGGAACTTTTTTAAAAATGTTCTCACTTTATAAGTTCCTAAGAAGAACCGATAAAATAAAAGTTCTTCAAAATAAAAGTTCTAGTTGGAATGGAACTTATAAAATCTAAAAATAAAAATTTCTCCACAACAGGAACATATATTTTGTTCACCAATATTAAAAAAGTTCTCAATCGTTGTAACAAATACTGAATACTATTCAATGGATAGTACTACAATAATATTAAATAATTCTTACAGTTAAATTGATATTCTGAATATGTTATTTTTTTGTAGTACTTTTCTTTATCTTATGAAAACTTTTTTAATAAATGTTCTAATGTAACTTGTTTCCATGGAACTTTTATTATATAGGTTCTAAAATATCTGTTCCATGAGAACACTTTTTAAAAAAGGTCCTAAAGGTAACATTTTTTTCAATAAAAATTCCACAGGAACAGATATTTTCTTAAACGAAACATATAAGTTCTAACAGAATTTTTTTTAAAAATAAGAGTTCTAGAACTTTTTCGATCCCTGTTCAAAATACCAAGATACAACATATGTATCAGTCACAATTTTGAAAAATAACGATTCAAGGGTTTGGGCGTTAGAGGGTTACCGATATCTTAACGATATTATCGATGTATCGTTAAGTATTAATAAGTTATCGATACCATATCAATAATCGATAATCCCAACTCCAGTCGCATCACACATTGGCTTACATACTTACAGGGTTGCATATTAAAAAAAACAGCTGTTTGCAAGGGCGCAGTTGCGTTCGAAACTTTGAGCCTTTGAGGCAGGGTTTAGAGCCGAAATTTTGCACACATATTTACCACACCTAAGGGAAATAAATCAGGGGGCGTTTCGGACCGAATTCTTAAATTTAAAAAAAAAAGTAATTATAAGGGAATTTTTTATAAAATTGAATGTAGTATCGTAGATAATTTTATTCAAAATTAACCTCAAGTACCTATATTTATCATCATTTATATTTTTCGACTGAGAACGCCTCCATTATATTTGATATTGTATATTTGTATATATTGTTATATTATGTATTATTTTACTTGTTTGTCCGTACTGAATGTAATGCATGTTCCAATACATTATTTACTTCTTTCGATCGATTGAAATTTCTCAATTTTCATGACGAATCAACATGACTTAGGGGAGACCGGGGCTAGATGTTACAGGGACAAGTTGTTACAAAGCAGTTTAAATTTTGTTCGCTTGGACTATCACTTCGACGATGAAGTGGCTGATGTGTTTCAACCATACACCGTTGTGCATGTTGTTTGTTTGTAGTCGGTTCACGCGTTGTCACTTTATTACAGTTTTTTGTGTTTTCGGTACTAATAGTAACTTTTCCCTTTCTACTTCAATCTTTTCTACCGAACAGAGAGATAAATGTATGCAAATTAATATTACCACGTTTGGATCAGTGTTCCTTTAGCTACAGATTCGTACCAAGAACATAAGAATACACCAAACTGGTATGAACTTATAGCTTTTTATACACAATGGTGTCAACCGGGGCAAGTTGTTACACAAGGCAAGGGACATGTTGTTACATACGAAAAGGCTCTTACATTCAAAGAAAGGCTCCACAAAGTGGATTCAGTGCATAGAGTGCAAAAAGTGGGCACATGGCAAGTGTGCAAAACCTAAAAATCACTTTTATGTGTGCATTAATTGCGAGTCCCCGTATGAAACGGACGACGATGATTAGTGCAACTGATTTCAGTAGTTTTTTTTATTATTTTTAAAATAGATTTTTTATTCTATATTTATTGTAATAGATTGTTACCATTAATAAATTTACTTTTGTCCACGAAAATATAATTATATTACTCATAATAAGCCTCGTTTCGTAAAATTTAATCCTGTAACAACTTGCCCCGTATTGTGTTATGTGTAACAACTAGCCCCTACTCGGGGCACGTTGAGACAACATGTCTCGACCTTCAAAATGGCTTGTTTCAAAGTCATGGTTTTCCTTTAATTACATGCGATAACGGTCATCGGTAGAGGAAAGAACGTACTTTAAGTGAGAGTCATTGATAGTATTGAATATGGAATGCAAAAAAAAAATAAAAAATAAAAAACTGAAAAATGTAACAACTAGCCCCGGTCCCGCCTACCTAATGCGTGGGAATTTTATGAACGAATAGTTGATTCGTCTCCCACAGTTGACAGGTTAATTGGCTGACGTGGTTCAATTTCTCTTATTGCTTATTCATAGAGTGCAAACGATAACTTTCCTTCTTTGTTAGACTATGCGCAACTAATAACTTATCTACGATTACTAGTCATTCATTCCCATCCAATGAAATTATAGTGTCTGATTTTTTATACATATTCATCCCATCGGCATTTCTATCGAAAGTAAAAATTCCCGCCATTAATTGTGAGTATGTTCAGCAAAGTTCAGCACAATAACATATTGCAGGGCTTCCAACGATTATGAAAATATGTCATCCACAGTTTTTGTCAGACCTCCGTATTTTTGTGGTAGCCGTCATTTATTTCAGCAAATTAAAGTCATTTCTATGCAAAGTTGCACGAGCACTCTAGATTGAACACACAAATGGTTCACTTGTGTGTTCAAAGCAAGATTTATAGCTGCTAGCGGCATTCCAATTTTTACGCTTCACTATTATCAATCATGTTGACACTGCTGCAAATAAGCTCTCACGAATCTAAGCGGTACATATATCTTCATTTATTTCAGTGAGCATTTGTTTGCTATTCCGTACCTTTCAGCAAGCTTCAAACTTGAAAAGTAGTTCGAAACGAAAAGCTATTCAAATGCAACAGATTATCGCAACAGAATATCTTTTTATTTTCATTTAAATATATATATATGTGGGCATATTTACTCAGCAGACGCGAAGCACGGCATTTTAATTTGCAAATGAATGAACTTTAGAAATTACATTGAATTGAAAAAAAATTGAACTTTAAAGTTAAGCTTTGAAATCCATAAATACCTGTTGGAAACTTTATAATTCGACAGCATAGTTCTGAGTTACTGTAGGCAAAAATTGCAAACCAATTTGAAATTTCTATTACACATAGAAGCAAAGAATATGTTATATTTGAAAAGATCAAATAGCTTAAATCACTAAAATACAAAATAATGCCCCCACCTTGTGGAAGGACGTCGTGTTAATAAATTATCAAAATCATAGTTATTCATGAGAGTGCAAAATAACGAATTAAAGTAACGGGTATAAAAGATCAATGTTGATTATGAACACATAAATCTAACAAATGTTGAATTAAATATGAAGCACGTTGAAACCTGTTGAAAATCGACAAAAAAATACGTGGCGCCATTTGTTTTTCAGTTTTAAACAACGATTTATTCAAATCCGTACAAGAGTGTCTTGAAAGAATTTTATCACTCAATAAAACAGTTAAACTCAATTTTAAATATGAAGGGGAAGAAAATGGCCCCTATTATCAGCAGGCATTTCTGCTGGTCTAAATAAGTATCGGTGGAATATTTGTACAAACAGATCCGCCCCCCTCAATAACAGAATGAATAATAATTTATTTTAGACACAGCTGCAAGTAAAATGACAGTCCGTGTAAGTAGAAACATTATAAACTTCAGTTGCTATACAGAATCACTTATAATCTATAAATAACAATGTCACATGAAACACGAACAATCAGATTTGCATAAAAATGTGCAAACGAAGCATTGAAAATTTTACATTAGGTACAGTGAAGTTTACACACGTGTTTCTTTAGCCACTTTATTTGTTTACACAGCTTGTGGAATTTTTTATTCAAGATCTATGGTATTCGATGTAGGTTTCTATTTATTCACAAATTTTCTCTCCTAATGAAAGCAAAAATCAAGTAGTTCTCCCCACAAAAAAACACTTTGGAATTCTTGTAAATGTTTTATAATATGAAACAGGATTACAGATGGCAGAAAGCTACTGTTCTTAAATCTCGAGCTTTAAATTGCTTCCCCGCATGCATAATGCAATGGAATTGATGCATATGCAAGTTAAATTTATGTGCAAGGTGAAATTACTGATTAGAAATGAATAATTTTCGGTTGAAAAGGGAGGATGCCTACCAACAAAATTTTTTAATCTTCAACTTTATTGAATTACATTATTATTTTTTCTGTAATAATTCAGTGCTGTACTTTAGTCAAATGAAATATCCTGCCATTCATTTGCGTTCGTGGTGCTAATTATTATTGCGGATAAACCCAGCCGTTCAATTGTACGTTTGATCCAGAAATAATAATACATTGCTGTGTGATAATATTTGTCACCAGAGTCGAAAAAATTCGTCGTCGTAGAAAAATCATGCAGCAAAGAGTTGACGTTAAATTCCACGCAAAACATGCCACAACCGCCACAAACACGTACGACATGTTTCAAGAAGTTTATGGTGATGAGTGTTTATCAAGAACGCGTGTTTTTGATTGGAATAAATAATTTCGCGACGGCCAGGAATCAGTCGAAGTCGAAGATCACCCATGGAGGCCTCAGACGGCTCACGCGCCTAAAACAATCCAAAATAATAAAAAATGATAAATAAATGAATAATAAATAATAATGATAAATGATCCGTGTGCGACCAGAACACCTCGCCAGGACTCGTTAAGGTAGTTCCTGAATAATCTACTAAATTCAAGAATTCTTTCAAATTTCGTGCAAAACTAATTTGGGATACAAGAAACTCTTGTACAAAGTTTAAAATCGGTTTACCGCATAGTTATCGAGAAATTGTTAATTAAAGTTGATGCATTTTAACACAGTGGCATATGGCGGAGTGAAAAAAAGAGGGTTATAGTTTCAGTTTTTCTTCTGAAACAGGAAAACCATATTCAAGAAATGTACCAAAATTGGCACGAAAGTACATCGAAATGTCAGGATATGAATTTATCAATTTCTGCAAAACTGACCACATAGTTTCTTCGTAAATGTCCATAAAAAAATAGGTTTACGTGCAAACTTTTCAGAAACTTACGTAGAGCAATCAACGTGGCAACGTCGCACAATCGATGTGTTTAGAGATTTAAATAGCGAACGACGATTCAAATTCATATGAACATTTTTCTGACATTTTGGTTATAAAAGACGCTCCGAATGAATGCGACGTTGTCAGATCTGCTGCTCCAATTCACTACGCTAACCAATATTAATATTCTATTTACGTATTACAATTATTAATATTTACATTGAACTGTTTAAAATATATATGCATGATGTTAAAAATTATTATTATTATTTCTATAGCATCATGCTACTTTACATTTATTGTTTATTACCCAACTTTAATTTGACTAACTTAGTTGGTTAGAAACTGCCTTAAAGGAAGACAAGAATTTGTTTTTCGTACAGATTTCCCAAATGAAGCGTTTTTAATCAATCCTTTCGTACAACATTTACTAGTCTTTTTAACCCTTCGTGGTCACACCTTCTTAGAATCACAAATTGGTCACACGGGGTTCACTGTACCCGAGCGCATATTTCAAGTTACCATTTTCGTATTTTTGAATTTTTTAACTTTTCAGTGATAATTGCACATTCGCAATGTTTATACAGTCATGGTCTAATAGTCTTTTTCTAGAAATGTAAATTTTGATATGATAAAATTTGTAGTTGAAAATGAACGATTTTCCACGGATGTGGGAAAAACCGATTTTTTAATTTTTTTTTTGCGATAAATCCCCTGTGGAAGACGGAAAGGCGCGACATTTCAACCCGGAAATTGCTCTTGGGGTGCGATATACGAACACAAGATGTGTCAGAAACGTTCTTTTTCGTTCCACAGGGTGCTCCTCATCGACGTCAAAACGTATTCTTATCGGTTTCCAAGGAACGAGCGTTATCAACATCTGGATTTTCTGGTGTGTACTTTGGAGCGGTAAACTGGAAGTTTGTAGTTTATTTTTGATTGTCTAGTGCCTAGTGTTATTTGCTTTTCGCGGGAATGCCTAATTGCAGTGTAATTAGGTGAATGATACCCCGTCAGCCGATATTTGTGTGCCAGGAGTATGTACGGTGACATCGGACAGTGGAATCTTAAAACTTGTTCATCGCGATAAAAGCTGACATTTTCAATGAAATATGTGTAAGGAACTTTTGGTATACGAGTTAACCCATATCGTCGAAAACAAGCCAGTATATTTAAATTTTCGTAACTGCTATCATTTTAAACCAAACATTTTTTGGTGAAAAGGAATAAAATATACACGTACAGTGGAACCTCGATGACTCGAACCTCGATGACTCGAACCTCGATGACTCGAACCTCGATGACTCGAGCCTCGATGACTCGAACCTCGATGACTCGAACCTCGATGACTCGAACCTCGATGACTCGAACCTCGATGACTCGAACCTCGATGACTCGAACCTCGATGACTCGAACCTCGATGACTCGAACCTCGATGACTCGAACCTCGATGACTCGAACCTCGATGACTCGAGCCTCGATGACTCGAACCTCGATGACTCGAACCTCGATGACTCGAACCTCGATGACTCGAACCTCGATGACTCGAACCTCGATGACTCGAACCTCGATGACTCGCGACTATGCTCCGATAATGAAGCGACTGAGCCTAGCTACTCTCGACGTGCGGAGAGTTGTGGCGGATCTGTTATTTTTTTTTCAGATTATCAATGGTAAAGTGGATAAGCGGCCCATCACTAGTCTAATTCAATTTAACGCGCCAGGCTACATCACCAGGTGTCCACTTTTATTTAACCCACTTCAGTACTCCTCGAGATTTTGCGCAAGGGACCCGCTCCTCAGGATCTGTGTCCTAGGCAACTCATTCTGTGGAAACCTCGACTTTTTCTCGGGATCCACTTGCGGGTTTAGGGCCAGTGCATACCGGGAACTCTTGCACCGTATCTAGTTAAGGTTCTCATTTTGTTCATTTTTCTGTTTTATCTGATTTAACCTGCTATCTTCGTGTGCTGTATCATGGTTGCCTCTGCTTTACGTCATTGTGTTAAATATGTTGTAATATGAAATGGTTTCGACCGTTAATTTTCAAATAAATAAATAGACAAATAATAAACTCGAACCTCGAAAACTCGGACACCTCTATGAGTCGAAAATTTTCTTCATTCCCTTCTACTCCGGTGTAAACACCTCTACAACTCGAAATAAAACGTCCTTAACTCGAACCTCCTTGCATGTTAAATTATGTATTTCACCTCGACAACTCGGATTTAGAAGAACTCGGACCTCTACAAGTCGAAGTTCACTTCTACATATGTATTAGGAAATTTCGTAGTAAGATCTCAAAATATTGAGGAAAATGTTTTCTCTGGATTATTCAAGATTGAAAGTGCTATTGATTTACAATGCACTAACAGACTAGCACAAAGCAAAATTACAAATTTTTTTTTAATATGTAACGAAGATTAATATTTTGAGCATAAAACGTGTCTTATAATTATTTTTATATATGTAGGTATATATGTAGTACATAAGTTGTAAGTATATTTGATTGAATTTGTCTTACTTTACAGCTTCACAAGTCGAAAAATTAACAGTCGTACAAAGCCATTTTCGTTTGTTGAACCTACTCGAAAACTCGATAAGCCGAAACCTCTATAATTCGAAGATTTTTTCCTTTCCCTTGAGATTCGAGTTATCGAGGTTCGACTGTACCATAAATATACCAGTAACGTGTCGCAGTATAATTTATAAATTCTTTCTTGTACTTCTGAAGGAATTTGAATATGATTCGTGTCAACGGCAAAACAATAATACACTTGTCCCTCGATTTTTTTTCCACGCGGTAAATAATTCTTCCGTGTACGCGGTACTTTTTATACGCGGTCAGAAAATATATCTTTCTATCTGAATCCTCAATGTCGTAGCCGCCGCCACCAAACGCCAAACTTGCCACCGTGTCCGCAACTCCGCAATTTTGAAAGAGATACGCTGATAAATAATTCGCTAGTACCCGTCAATGTGAAAATAAATAATTAAACTCAACTAGGAGCGCCAAATATTTAAATAATTAAACAGAAAAGGTAGCCTGCTTTGAAGTACCTACAGTATTGACAGCGACAACGAATAAACTTTTTGTTTCTCTGACTTTCATTATTATTGTTTTTATGCAGAGAGATAAAATAAATATTTTTGCAACATAATACGGCCATTTCTCTTACGTATTTTTTGTTGTACTGGCAGACTCCATTTATTGGAATACTCCGCGTAAATCGGGGTACAACGGTATATTTTTGTGCAACACTCTGAGAAATAAATTTCAAAATAGCTAGCGAAATTGGCGATGACAGAATCGTGTTGTAGCTGAAAAAAATAGACAATCACTTTGTTAGATATTGGATGAAATAACGATGCGAAAGATATGAAATGTTGTATGAAGAAATGAATTGAAAAGTGTAATATAAATAGATTTCAAGTTTCTCAACAGTGCATCAAATCGTACATTTTGAATTAAATGCAAAATTCAAACTCGCAGAAATGAATGAAAATTCAAGATAATACAGGAATACTTCCTTCATTCTACACCATTTTTGTAGTGCTTGTCACCTTCTTAGTCGTCGAGTAACGACAATAGTAACGACAATAGTAAGCATATCATACATCTGATACTTTTTTAATCGGAAGAAGTGAAAAGGTAATTCTTTAATTCCCAGTTGCCAACTCGAGAGCGTAGGGAAAATGTGAGAATAAGGAGTACAGAAGTGAAAAGATTTAAAGGCGAAGTAGGATACGTGCGTGTATGTACCTACGTGAAAAAAATATCCAAGCCTAGAAGTATAAAAGAAATATTAATGCCGAATGAAAGAAATACATTACCATACTCGAAGAGATGTCGCCTCCTCTTATGGTAACTTTTAACTGTTACCTGCGCTCCGGCTGTCCACCTTTTGCCACGACTTTCACTCGTTTTCCATTGCTGCACATCTGCCAAATGAAATATTATAAAGCGGAGAATAAATAACCGTACAACGTTTATCTTGGTTGTTTCAGGAATTGCGTTCCTTCAAATTATGACAATACTTTCAATTTACTCCCAAAAATGTGGCAACGTTGTAATTACACTTATACGGGCACCAAGCAACTTCAGCAAATTAAGCTATCTGACTTTGCAACTAACTATTTAATAAACTTGTTAAATTATAGGCCGGTTAAGTTTAGTCCAGCCATATTATTGTTCTTTCTATTTTAAATAATATGTGACAAGGTTTGACAGGTTCATAGCTAAATATTAAAAATATATAAAAGAACAACGTGTATTCAATAAATTTTTCCACGGAAACTTTTAAGCTTTTCCTGGATGTTAACCCTATCATTTAATCGTACAATGCAACTTCGTGATAAGTTTAGATGGAAGACTGTAAGCTAACTGTAGCAAAGTAGATTCATCAAATGTCTGAAAGTGGATTGGCTAATGGGGTGGAACGAAATATAGGGGCAAAATATATTTTTATTATTCATGGCTTCTGATAGTGGGCAAAAGTTGCCTTTTATAATGTTATTTAAGGGGACTAGGCAGTCGAAAAATCGATTTTTGTTTATTGCATTTTCCGAAAGTACTATCTTTTGTGAATAAAATGCCGTTTGGATTATATTAAAATTCACAAAATTGTTGATTTGGCAGCTAAAAAGATCAAGCGGTAACTTATAGCGTCGCCTTTGCCCAGAAACTTTAAACGCGATTTTCTCGAATCTTTTTTTCTCTTGGTTTTTTCCTGATTGCGAACGAATGGAGATTCAGATCGTCTTGAAAAAAAATACAGGATGTGCAAAACATGTGCCATTTCGCCCCAAACCTCTGATATGGTCCGTGAAAATTCGAGATTTTCATAAAAAAATTAAAAAGTCAGCGGATTTTGGTAGCGCACAAACAAGAACGAATATTTCTCGAAAAAATCGCCGTTTTTCAGCCACCAATCGCATAATTTTGATTTAATTATTGTTTTTATAGGTTTGGGCGGAAACTATGAATCCAACAAACAAGAATCTCACCTTTGAAATCGGATTACGTCAGATTTTAAGACTGATATTAAGGGAAAACGACGGAAAAACGTCAAAATGTTTACCCGTCTGCAGCGCCATTTTTAAAGCACATATGTCTTTCTTACCAATTTTTTTTCAATCTGTAAGGTAGTAATAAACATTGGGAAAAATGATACATCAGGATGTGCTTTCATTTTCTTACAAATAAATAAATCACAGATTCTCTTTCTCACGAAAAACGACTTCCTAGTCCCCTTAAGCTGTGAAAGTTTGATTTTGATCAACAAATTTTTTTATGGTACCGCAAGCCATTCAAAAGTCACACAATCAGTGAATATGAATTTTTGAATGGCTTGCGGCACGTCAAAAAATTTGTTGATCAAGATCAAACTTTCACAGCTTAAATAACATTATAAAAGGCAACTTTTGCCCACTATTAGAAGTCATGAATAATAAAAAAATATTTTGTCCCTATATTTCGTTCCACCCTATTGGCTAAGCTATTAAAGAAAATTCAAGTATTATCAAAAATTCAACATTCAAAACAAAACCAAAAAAATATTACTTCGATCATCTCTTTTAAACAGACGCCATTTTGACAGCGTAGAAGATCTTATTTAAATAACGTGGCAACCATCGACGCTTGGAATTGCATCGATAAAAACATTATACGTATATTATTACCAAATAAATATGTTAAACCAAACTGTTGTGTATCATCCACAGAATAGTCATTGGCGTAACTAGGATTTTTGTCTGGGGGGGGCCAGGTCCCATCTTCTCCCCCCCTCTCTCTCGCTCTCTCTCTCTCTCTCTCTCTCTTTTTTATAGGTAGAGGAAATCTGTATATACATACACATTTTATAACAATCATTTACCTACATATTTATTTAACAGTAAAACACAGAGTAAACTGAATAAAAAATTATTTACTATTTAACAGACGAATGTTTATTACTTATTTCGATAGTTTCTAGGGAGGGGCGACTCCGCGTTTTGAGGGGGGGAGGGCAGTCCCATCCAGCCCCCTAACTACAGTCGAATGAACTAAAGAAGGCGCCTTGGGACCGGGGCCAGAACTTGCGACGTTGCCGCTACTCCAGGCTCGCGATTGGTGCTTCCCCTACGCGGATCCCTACGCCTTGGCCAATGACTTTCGACTACTTAGCTGTGGGCCTAGAGTAATCGTTGTCCTTGTCGGGTGTATATTGCTATCCTCTTCCAGAAGGCGAACCCAACGTCGTTCCCATAAAGATTTGACAGAGTGTCGAATCTTATTGACCAGAATGAATGGTGGACAAGTCGTGGAATACAGGCTCATATGATTCTTATTCTATTTAGCGTCATTCCACGGCAAATCGACCACTTTCTACTTTTACACTCGATGTCAGGGATTTTGTTCAAACTGAAATATTAGGAAGGGATTTCAGTCATCACTTAGCTGGTTTTGAATTTGTTCAATTTTTGCCTATTTTCATGAAACCGAGCTGTACTTGTGAATTTTTATCTCGGAAACTCCTAATCGTATTAAATTCATTCTTTTTTTTCATTTTAATCTACAAAGTGCGGGCTATTCTAATACTCTTTTTTTTATATTGAAAAATTAATTTTGTAATTTTTAAAATTATAACCAAAGTTTTATTTTGCAAACTTCATGTACGAAATATTCTTTTCACGAACATAGGCAGAAATTCAAAGTCCTATATTTTGTAACCAAGTTCAAAACCCGTTAAACAATGACTCAAACCTTTCCTTAATTTCACGCGATTCACGAAATACATATTGCATTCCGATCGAAGTCTCTAAAAATGTGATCGATTTGGCGTGGAGTGACTTGTAGACGAAGGAATCTGTTTTATCGAGCCCGTGAGAGAGACACAGTTGCGCTTGAAGATAGAAAGAGACGTCCGAACTGCTAACACAACGTGGCAACGTAGCACGAAGTACGGAGCAGGCATTGGGTCTCTCCCGAGGCACGCGCGCCGGCCTACGGGCCGCCCAGGCGCCTTCTTTCGTTAATTCCACTATAGTTACGCCAATGAGAATAGATAAAATAAAATAAACTTCGTTTAAAGTTCAGATACTGTCGCTACCACGTCTACCATTCTCCCCGAAGCATCAACACCTCTTTTTAATCTGCTTCCCTAGCCTGATGTATCAACATAAAGCAAAGTTTTATCGCAGCCCATTTCCAGAAACTCAGAACACTCGAATCACAGATGGCATGCATGTTCGCGATATCGCCGCTCTCATCAATTACTCAATTACTTTCTCTGCGCCGCCGGGGGGGAAAGAAGTGCTCATGCAGATTGGACAGCCGTGCATGAAAGCTTTACTGCCCTGCTGCTTTAACGTTCATTTTTATTCACAGAAGCCACCAGTCCCCGAGGAACTCCGTGCAGACGTCCCGGATAAGATGGCTGCTGGCGCGAATCACCGGTTAGGTGCCCGCGCGTAATCTGCCGGCGATCCGAGGCTCGCCCTGAACTGCAGATCTATATCGTGTCCGTTTGTCCTATCTACGCGATGCACCCAGCGCAGCGTGCTGGGCACACGGCTGTCTGAAGGTCCTTTTACTGCCGCCTTTAAACTTCGGTTACGACGAACATTTCTGTCCGTCACAGCGCTGCGGCTGCCGCAACATCAAATCAGTCGTAAAAAAAAGGGCCCCGCGTATCACGGTGGCTGGAACTGCAAGTTTTAAACCAATGCCGCGACGACAGCTGCGACTCCGTGCCTCCAGCTTTGCATATAGATCTGGGTACAGGATCGGGAAGAGATGAAACTGTCAACTTGATTTTCTGACAGGATATACGTGGACGTTTAGAAGAAACCATTGATTAGCTTGGTAACCAGCACATTTTTCAATCGGCAGTGGGTAGTCCCTAGCTGGGTAGTGAGTTAACTTGTCTTGCCCATAGCAGGTATAGATATAGCCTTAAGGGGTCATTCTGGTTAGACGGTTTGATAAAATCGATTTTTTTAAAACATTTTTCGGAAGTAAATATCCTCAAGAATGTACTGTTAAATTTTCATTGAAAAGTTCCAATTATTTTAGCTTCTACATAGGCATTTTGTAGGGAGCGCAGAGGCTTGGCCTCTATAGATGAAAACTTTAATATTTCTTGATTTTTTTTCGTGAATTTTGATAATCTCAGTTCAAATTCGTAGTTAGCAGTCAGCAAAACCCATAGAAATAATTGTTTAAATTATCGGACTGACATAGAAGCTCGTACATCGAAGCGTATGGGCTGACGCGTTAACGAATTTTCACTTCTTTGACCTCTCATATCGCAGAAACTAATTGTCACCTCAACTTGAAAATTAGGTGTGATTGATGTCTCATCATAAGGTATCATTTGGCACAAAATTCAGTTCCAAAATCGTGGGACCAAAAAGGGGCTAAAAAAGGCCTCATTTTGTGGGTTACTCTTTGCAGTAAGAAATTAAATAATTTTTTTATAGTGGATTCGGTAAGAAATTGAGCACGGGTATAAGAATCTCGACATTGATGCTCTTCTAGAAAAACTTATTCCGATCCACTTACAACTATAGTTCCATATACTCAATACTATTGCAATAAAAAAGAATCAGATATTACATCTGTACAGGGTGTCCCAAAAATGTCGGAGTTCCTTGGAAGGGGTGACTCAGGGGGTGATTTGAAACAACTTTTTCCTTAGCGAAAATATTGTCCGAAGCTTCGTTAAGGAGATATTAACAAAAAACCCAGACCAATCAGAGCGCGCGCCTTCCGCCCGAGCTCCCGCGGTAGCGTTGGCTACGCGGTAGGCGACTGCGCTTGTACTACGAACGTAGGAACAAGCAAGTCGACATGCATCGAAGGTAACCGCGTTACACAGTTTTTTTTAAAGCAGTATCTTAAATAAGAATTATTATTTATCGGGGTTTTTTGTTAATATCTCCTTAACGAAGCTTCGGACAATATTTTCGCTAAGGAAAAAGTTGTTTCAAATCACTCCCTGAGTCACCCCTTCCAAGGAACTCCGACATTTTTAGAACACTCTGTATACTATTATATAAAATTAAAGTTGCATACTTGAAATGCGTTTTCTCAATAAATATCAACTGTACTCACAAGTGTGTTACATAACTTTGTTCCTCTTTGCAAGTTTTATGCTTTTATTTTTTAAATATTTTTTTAAATGCGTTTTCTTGGTAATTATGAACTGTACCCACACGCGTGTTACGTCACTTTGTTCGTCTTAGCAAGAGGAAGATTTTAACGTCTTTAATTTTTTTAAATAATTCTATCTATCTATATATAATCCAAATCACGACTCATCACGATTTCTATGGAACCACTGATCCTATGACCATGAAAGGTAGGTAGATTCCTCTTAGCCCCTAGGTGCTCGCTATGAAATCTTTTTAAAAACTCCCTCCCCTTCACCGAAAAAAGATATTTTATAACCCGGAAAACGCCGGGAACTTTAAGCAAGTAGTATATCATTTTTAAACATTACTTAGTTCAAATTAAAATGAACCAATAAGTGACTGTTATTTCAATAATTGTCAGTTGTTCAGTTTCAGATTGTTCTAATTCTAAATACATAGATTAATCTCTGGAATTGAAATATAAATATTTCTAAACACCCCAATTTAACTTTATTTATTTATTCTTCTCTCTTTCCATTCATAATCATATGCTTCAAGATATTATAACAATTTTGCGAACACTTATCGTAATCACATGTTATAAAATTCTAATTATTTATTTTATTATATACATATATTAGATATTTAAAATTGACAAAACTATGGATCTCCTTTATTAACTCCGTCAGATCTCTCGAAAGTAAGAGTAAAGAAAATTGTATTTTAAATCCGAATGTGCCATGATTAGAGAGTTATTGTCAATATGTAAAATCACGCGGGTTGCTAAAAATGAATGGTCGAATGCATTCGCTTTTTATTCCTCATTTTAAAGGTACAAAAGTCCGCGACTGAATCGTTTAATTAAACAGCAGTAACTTGATCACTTTTCTCGCATTAAATTTAATTAACCGTCAAGTTTGATTCGCGAAAGCGTGGTAAATTATTCTTAATAGATGCACACGCACACCCAGATGTTGACCATACATAACTGTAAGAACTTTGATTATTTCAAACGGCTTCGATAATTCTGATTAATAAATGCAGATTATATCGAGGGGAAAACGAACGAACAGAGCAAATATGTAGCAATCTCGCACAAGCCTCAGGTGCATGATTGAAAGTGCAATTTTAAAACTCGACATCTCGTTTAATGCAACATACATTAAACCACCCGTTGATGGCATCACTTACAAAAATCAATTTGAAGTTTGAGAGTATAAAAATTGAGGCATAAATTTGACAGCTAATTTAAAATTTTGATAAGAATATTATTTGCACAATATTTATTCATTCAAGAGACGACATATATATTCTCGTATCAAATACCTATAAATAAACATTATTGAATTTACCATCAGCTTCTGTTTAAGCATACATAATTTCACACAAAAATTCGAATGATTTTGAAGTCTTAAAAGCAATTATCTTAAGAAAAATCAATTATCTATTATCAGTATTATCACATTTATCCTTCCAATTCATCAACGTTCATTCCTTTTCTTGTCACGTCACTTTTTTAAAAATCAAAATGCTTCCTTCCTATTTTCAATTCTAATTCAAATAACAGAATATTGATTTAAAAGCAAGTGATGCTAGAACTGACATAAAACTACATAATTTGAGTAATAAGGTCCATAGGATTTCATTTTAATTTCGTATCAATGTGTAACGCAGTTTTAAGAGCAACCTGGCGTCTTTAGTTTATCCGGCAAGCCCCGATGGGTAAAAAGACAAATGGAAGAATTAAATTTAATAAGAAGAAAAAAACGTGAAAAACGTGAATTGAATCGTAATCGACGGGAGGGTAATGAAAGTATCTATACGCGACATAGACGAATGATAGAGTAGCTACGAAGTTAATTGATCAACTGGTTTGGCCATTAACCGCAATTTCAATTAGTTACTTTCACAACGTTGACGCTCGTTACCGTAGCAGCTTGTATGCTTGTAATTACGATGCCATCGAGCAGTGCCATGGCCGTCTGTAGTACAGGCCGGAACATAGTGAATTTGGCAACGCTGTCGTCCGTCCTATTTGGATATGTCCTGCCCGTCGTGGTTATGTATTACTATTATGTTATGTCGATTTAATGTTGATTCAGTGTATTTATAGAAGTGTAATTTATGTGTGTAGACAAAAAGTGTGGTAAATAATATATTATTGAAGTGTAAGAATTGCAAAAATAAGACAATACGGTGAATAATAAACGATCATAATCTCCATTGCTGTTGACATTTTTTTTTTGTATTTGTATTAATAAATATGAAACTTTAATCAATCACTACGACCTATGGAGATTATGCTTTTGATGCTGTTTTACAGATGCCAGACAAGTGTTGCTATTCCAAAACCGCAATAGTAATTATGCAAGTTCTTTTGTAAAATATACCCCTGATTTTCGGCTTCCTCGTGATGAAAATTGAAAGAAAAAGTGGATACAAAATATTAATTTTGTACCATCTTATAGCTGTGATTTCAATGACATAATTCCAAAGATAGTTAGTAGTATAAAAATATCAAATGATATGACGTGCAATGTAGTTGTAAACATGAACATATTGACAAAGTCACAGTTAGAGTGGATTCTACCACAGGATGTAAGAATTACTGGTTGGTCTAAAATAGAAAATATTTTGACCCGTCACAAGAAAGATAACATGGAAAAATTTTCGGAAACAGTGATAGATATAGTTTCATACGGCCGGCTCTGGTCCCGGTCGGACTGATGGTTGTTCGAAATGCGGTGTTGCAACATCGTAGTGTTCGACCTGTACTACAGATGGCCATGGGCAGTGCGCGTAACTTTGAAACATGGCCGAGGTCATTTTTGTGTGTCATAGAAATGTAAAAATCGAGCTCGACACTCGATTCGAAGTTCATTATTCAAAACAAACCAGTCAGTCTCGAGGATTCAAGGCTATTAATCATAACCCTTTAAGCAAGAATGACGAGTTGACCTGTCATCCGAAAATTCGAATAGGTTGCGCATGACGAGTTTATGCGTCATATGGATACTCGCATAGTTTGCCTATGACGAGTTTATTCGTCGAGTGAAAGCTCACATGGGTTGCATACCACGAGTTTACTCGTCACAAGAATAATAAACCTTAATGATAAACAATAAGTCATCGCAAAAATCTTTTTTACGCAAATTAACCAAGTAGCACCTCAGTTTTAGGAAAGAGTAACAGTAACAGTAAAACACTTAACAACAGCAAAGTCAGCAAAACTTATGATCCTAAAATTCGATCATTCCTTATATTCTCCTCGCCCTCCTCCCCTCACAATTTTTTATTTATTTCCCAAGGCAAATCTGCGCGAAAATGGGGAAGGTTTGGAGTTACGAAGGCCAAACAAATGGGAAAACTGGCGTAACTGACCTTTCGCAAATTAGTATGGTGTAAATAATGATAACAGAAGTGTGTCGAATTGCGTTAAGGCGGGATACCACCTTCGACTGCGATTTTTGAGGCGTTTTTCATGATTTATTTTTGCATACAAAGAATGCGCGGAAACAAAATCGGTTTTAGTCATTTATTAATGTAACTTTAATTTGTAATTACACATTTTTTAAACTGAAAATGTCAAAAATAATCTCTCGTAGGTGGCGTCAAAATACATTCCTTTGGAGGAACACCGTTAGACGGCGTATCAAATTCCGCTCTGTACGTGGCTACTAGAAAAAACACCAAAGAATGTTCCTATTAACAACAATATTTTTTAATGCTGTACGTAGGAATTTTACGAAATTTCGAGTTTTAAGAAAATGGCGGTCGTTTTAACAAAAAGGTCCACTTTTTAGGGTAAAAAAGTTTAAAAAAGTTTATGAAATTGTGCACCAAAAAAAAAAAATAACAACGCTACAGCAAAAGTCCTACGTACATCGTTAGATTACACCACGGGGAAGAATTGTGCAAAGTTTCAAGTCAATCCGATGAAAATTTTAAGAGTAATCTGACACGCCGATTTGAAAAACATCGTTTCGAGAAAAACGCGTTTTATATAGATTTATATATCTGCTCGAAACCGGTTTTTACACAAGAAAAAGGTTTCGGCCACCTTTCTAACGAATGAATTTCGATTCTATTCACTTGAAAGAGTACTTTAAGAACAAAAAAAATTTCAATTTTTTTTAAGTGCAAAGGTGGTATCCCGCCTTAAGGGCGAGGTGCAGCTACAACGTTATTCTAATACATAACTTTAAAACAAAGACGAATGGGGTAAAGGACCCAATTACTGACACTTAAAGCGATGACTCTGACATTATCTTATAGTTTTGCACTTATAGACTAAATATATATGTTGTTCTTGTTAGTCATTACTGTTTAATACGTGTACTTGATGAAAAAAATTTGGTGGATCTTAAAACTTTGATTTTTATGTATAATTTAAAAAATATATTTCGGGATCTATTACTGACACCCTTAAAATGTATTTGCATAATTACTGCCAGCTAACGTAATACTGTTTATCTCATTTTAAGGTTATGTCGTCTCATGGACATGAGCAACTACTGCCCCTGATAGCCAGAACTGGGGAGCAGAATCTGACGTCAGACTGCAGTAGTCTGTGTCTGCATTTGGCTGCGTTCTGAGGTGCAGAGCCTGATGTCAGATCGACAGCAGATCGACAGCAGATTCTGCCGTCTGCTTGGCACAGCCAACAGCGCCATCTGAGGGCCAGAATTACCAAAAGATTCCCTAGGCGTGACGTCACATGGACGTCCCTACGCACCAACACATGTATACCGTGATTGCTATAGGTGTATCCCTACCTTTACATAAGCAGGAAGCAGATTTTGGAATTTATTAAATAATTAATTCTACTTATATCAAAAAAGTATTTATTTATTATTTACAAATATACAGGATCGGTGATTACAATGGTCACAAGAGGAACTTTCAATATTTACATTAACAAATCCATATACAGTACGTTCCGTAACAAGTGGTACCTAAGTATCGATGTCAGAAATTTTAATCAGTATTTTCGACTTCTTTCTTGTGTAGAATCATCATACTTATTTCCTGTTGTGTTGGCGCTGAAAACAAATACAATATTAGTATAAAATTAAACGTAACGTATGATTAAACAGGATACATGCGATACTTACTTCAGCTCCATCTCCACACAGTACACACCCTAGGCGATCATGCATGCTCCTGCGAACATTAACATTTATAAGAAAATATGTATTAAATTATTATCTACTAAACAAGATGCTAAACATTCGCACTTCGCGCATAACCCTACTTGTCTGTCTTGCAAATAATGTGAATCCCGATTTCCGCGACGTAGATAATTGGAAATTATTCAATTCCATAATTACGTTTGGCTTCTAGATACGTCGAGATGAATTGTCAGGATATTGATGGTTGAAATTACTTGGAATATTCTTCGCTTTTTCCGACACTGACTCAACTGACTGCCACTGCCAGTGACTGCCACTTCAGACCTCGAAAACGAACGCAAACTGGACGTAGAGTCTTGACCAATCGCGAATTTCGGCACTATGGCGCAGCCAAATCCGAGCGTAGCTCATTGTACCGTTCAAAGTGGCACCCGTTGTGCCTGAAGACCACTGAAGACGTACGCTCGAATAATATTCCAAGTAATTTCATCCATCAACATCCAGACAATTCATCTCGACGTATTCAGAAGGCAAACGTAACTATGGTATTGAATAATTTCTAATTATCTACGTCGCGGAAATCGGGATTCACATTATCTGCAAGACAGACAAGTAGGGTTATGCGCGAAGTGCGAATGTTTAGCGTCTTGTTTAGTAGATAATAATTTAATACATATTTTCTTATAAATGTTAATGTTCGCAGGAGCATGCATGATCGCCTAGGGTGTGTACTGTGTGGAGATGGAGCTGTTTATTCATACGTTACGTTTAATTTAATACTAATATTGTATTTGTTTTCAGCGCCAACACAACAGGAAATATGATGATTCTACACAAGAAAGAAGTCGAAAATACTGATTAAAATTTCTGACACCGCCCCTACTAGGTACCACTTGTTACGGGACGTACTATATATGGATTTGTTAATGTAAATATTGAAAGTTCCTCTTTAGATTTATATGCGCTACTTATATTATTTTGTAACAATTATAATCACCGATCCTGTATATTTTTAAAGAATAAAGAAATACTTTTTGATATAAGTAGAATTAATTATTTAATAAATTCCAAAATCTGCTTCCTGCTTATGTAAAGGTAGGGATACACCTATAGCAATCACGGTATACATGCGTTGGTGCGTAGGGAATCTTTTGGTAATTCTGGCCCTCAGATGGCGCTGTTAGTGATCCTCTAGGCAGTGATCGGACAAACGCATATCGTCGCTGATTGGTTGCTGCGATTTGTGTCTAAAGCGGAAGTAGACAGAGAAAGAAACTGTAAGAAAGGAAGAGACAGATATACGAATAGAAAGAGATAGATAAACAAGCAGCTTGGAAAGCAGACGATTTAATGAATGTTTAGGTTATGTTATTTCCGGTTTTGCCCCAAAATGGCTGCGGTTTGTCCGATCACTGCCTAGAGGATCACTAGGCGCTGTTGGCTGTGCCAAGCAGACGGCAGAATCTGCTGTCGATCTGCTGCCGATCTGACATCAGGCTCTGCACCTCAGAACGCAGCCAAATGCAGACACAGACTACTACAGTCTGACGTCAGATTCTGCGCTCTCATGCCAGACCCTGCTACCAATCTGATGTCAGATTGGAGACAGATGGTTATCAGGGGCTATGACAGTAATACCAAAATGCTTGAAACGCTTGTGCCAATCACTGTCACCCAATTAATAAATAAAAAGACTCAATGAATCGTTGAATTCCGATCGTTATTACTTTCTACGATGCTAATATTATCTAGAACATTATATTTTGTTATGTTAATAGCTTAAATATTACAATTACAGCATTTTCTTTAACGCCTTGTTTTCTCTTTCGCTAGTAAGGAAGTCGTCGTTTTCACTCCCCCAATATCCGCTTAAAATTCTTGATCGTTTTATCCAAATTAACGAAGAAAAAATTAAGTGCTGTTTTTTGTATCGTATAAATAACAGTTTCAATTGTATGCTAAATTTTATTTATGTATCATTTCACAAGATTTCTTCGTTATTTTGAGTAAAACAGCTTAGGGTGACAGTAGTTGGGTAGGTGGCAGTAATTGGGTCCTTTACCCTACGTATAAGAAGATGAAAACTTATTGAAAGTGAAAAATGAATGAAACTGAGAAAAAATGGGATTGAACTTAAATTCTGACTTAAACCAGTTTAATAACTTAGTCCCAGCAATTTTGTGACTGAACACAAAAGTGTGTGATATGTGAGCTAGAATATTTCGAAAAGCATTAAAAGAATATTAATAGACATTATATTTTAAAAATAACCCTCTTCAAATTTGCAATATTCTGATATGTGATTATAAAAATATACACATTACTTTCCATACCTATTAAATTAATTTAAATTAATAGTAATTACTTAAATAAAATTATCCTCCGCCATTGACGATTCCTTGACCGACTCCCTGTTTCAGGCGCACGCCTGGAGAACTACTTCTGCCGGCAACACTATGGACGTAATAGCTTTCGTTTCACAATACCCAATCGTCAATTATATTTCGAAAACACAGCCATCCGCACCTGCCACACATTCGGCATATTCTCAGGCTTCGTCTGCGGCGCAGGTGAAAGAACTAATTGAAACGCGCGGGTGTGCACAGGTGTAACGATTAATTCGGCGGAAATAGTGTGAGCAAATAAACCGTGACAGCCTCTGAAGCCGGGAGGTGGCAATAAAGAAAAGAACTCTGTCTCAATAGTGCACGCTCACAGAAATCGAGACTTTCGCGGGGAAATTTACGATTTCGACCTGTGAACCACCGATTATTTTGCACGCCGCACGCTTTCGAATGGAGCTACGCTTTTAAAAAGCAGATTCTTCATTCGAAATGCCAGCTTGTGCATGAAGTCTTATTAATCGTGCTAACACGTTCCTCTACAGTTTTATTACACTTTCACGATGTCTGCCAAAGAATAAAAACATCGACCTCAGTTCTACAGGGTGCATCGTAATATGTGAGGCCCACTTCGACGATGGACAGGTGAGATAAAAAATTATGAAAAAAGTTCATATAAACATGTACCCCGTTTGATCTTATTCTGGAGTTGCAGCTATTTTTATAAAATGTAAACAATGCGGCTAAAATATGACAGTGATAGATAAACCACAGGCGACGTTCAAACATCGAGTGAGAGTTTTTCCGACAGCCCACTCAATTGATTACTTAAGAAATTTTCGCGAAATTGCGCTGTTAGTTTGTCATTAAGAAAAACAGATCTAATTATACAGAGATATACAAGTAGTTTAGTAAAATCAGATATACCAGCTCTGTTTGCCATTTTGACTTGCTGAAATATAAAAACCGTCTTCAAAGAAATCAAACTGCACTGAAAAGTAAAAAATAATTTTTCCCCTTATTTAATCTACGATTCTCATTTTTTTTTTATGTCAGCGCCTCATCATTTGCACCATAGACGGAGCGGAAGAGAGGACTGTTGGCGAGGGGACTGTAAGATCGGAGGGGAAAAGGCAGAAACCATACAGGCAATTCGGTAGTTAGGTTCGGATGTATTCGGTTCTTGTCGGTTCGGCATTAATGGCTATGTTCGAAACGTAACCACTGTTGCTCAACCAGGGTTGCCAGGCGTACTGAATAAATGGCGGTGTGCTGACGTATATGACGTCATACGGTGTAGGAGAAGGGGAACACCTACAGCAATAACGGTGTATTTGGGTTGGTGACTTCATGACGTCATGCCAAACGACACCAGCGCCAAGTCATGCCAAGTGACGCCACTACCGATTAGTACCACAATTCATCGCATGGCGTGCACAAGTCGAGTAGTGTATATAGGTCTATGCCGTCTTGTGACGTCATATATGCCAGTACGGTGTACTGAACCGCCTGGCAACCCTGTGCTCAACTATTACTGTTGTAAAGCGTCGTAGTGGTCGTTGTATATAATCATATATTAATTGAGTGTAATAATGACTTATTGCGTAGTAATCGGTTGTGCAAATCGCAGGAAGAATAAAAACTGCGAACAGTTGGAGAAAGAAAATATAAATAATGATAGTATTCGATTTCATATGTAAATAAATAAATATACATACATAACCAACAATTTATATATTATATATATAATCTTAGAAATTCAAATATGTTGCTTGATTATCGAATAGATAATATGTTTATAATAAAAATATTTATGTTTTTTCATCAGTTATGTCGCAGCAAATGAGCGATATACATCTATTATACTATATAATTATTTATGCATATTAATTATGTTTATGACCTTTTAAGCTTACAAAATCTTTAAAAATATAACTATTATTGCATATATCTATAAGTACGATTTTATTTAAAAAAAGCTTCATTCTATTTACTAATTTTGTTATATATATAACCTACATGATATACGAAATTTTGAATTATGTATAAGTATACCTAACCTTTTCGACTAAGTATCCCTCATAGATATATATAACGTCATTGAATTTCCGAATAGCCCCGAGGAGGAACGGAGTTACCCGATTTGCCTGTATGACAGTCCCCTTACCGCGAATCTTACAACCCCCCTCAGACACGCTCCGTCTATATATGTCTATGATTTGCACTGTGTAAATCTGACGCCGACTTAGAAAATATGAGAGTCGTAGATTAAATAAGGAAAAAAATTATTTTTTACTTTTTGGTGCAATTTTATTTTTTTGAAGTCGATTTTTGAATATCAATATCGTATCCTGTTAACTGAGGATGTTATATATCTAGTTGACGACCTAAGTCGTTCTGTAAGTTTGATAGTTATACATGCACTAAAGAAATAAATATTGAATTAGGTCACGTGTTGCATTCACTTTGGGCAAAATGAGTTAATTGGCTATTCATCATACTGAAATAAATATTTCGGAATCTACAAGGAACGTTGCTGGTTGAGAAATTACTTAGTAGGTTAATTCACAAGTAATTTTACTGATTCCTAGTGGCTACTTGAATTTCTGAATTTTTATCTTTCAATTAAAATGAGTATTATTAAATCTCCTTTGGTGCAATACACTTAGTGTAATTTCATTTAGTGAGCGGAAGCAAGGATTAGTTTAATTAGAATTTTTTGAGCGCACTTTAGTTTCAATTTAGAAACAGTCAAATTGCCTTGCGATAGAAAGCATTTAATAACCTTGAAAAAAAAAAAAAAAAAAGCATGAAGAGTTCTAGAAATTTCGAAAGAAACGAGAAACTTCAGTGGAGAACAGCTGAATTTTAGTGTAAAACACGAATAGTTGACCGATTCAACCTGCACGTAAATCGATAAAATTTGTCCACTCATAAATATACGTTCTTAATAAAGCTCGTAATTATAAATTAGATTCTTAAATTTTGCTGTAAATTACGCTAAGATTGCAGAAATTCGTTTCTAACCCGTTATTAGATCTGTAAAAAAAAACCCAAAATGATAACTTACATCAGCCATTCATTAATGCGGGACAAAAGAGGCAATGAAAAGGAGACTAAAGTAACTTTGAGAAGTAAGTTAAGGTATTAAGCATAAGAGAAGCAGTAGAAATGACGGTATTATGTATACCTACGAGTGAAAGATAAATGTAAAGGACATGAGAGCAAATGAAAAACAAGGAGTGAGTATAATTAGGTAAACAGAAGTGGATGTTAACAGCTGAGGCGATGTAAAGGTGTAAGGTAGGTTAGGAAACTGTAATTTCTAAAAGTATATAATAGAATTAAAAAATAAACCACCATTAAACAATATGTCACCTACTTATAAACAAAAACTGAGGGAGAATTACAAATTACATTTCTTCATATTTCCTATGTATCAGAAGCAAATACTAGTGCCCCTACCCATACAGCACACTTCGTGGCGGCAACGTTGCAGGATGGTTGCAGTAACCTTGCAGTGTTGCATGGTTGCAGCGCAATGTAGATGTAACGTTGCTGCGACGTTGCCGTACAACATTGCACGGGGCGGACATAGAATTATTGCTGCATAGTTGCATCAATGTTGCGCTGCAATATTGCACTGCAACGATCCTGCAACTTTGCTGCAACGTTTCCACAATGTTGCTGCAATGTTGCGCCAATATTGCGGCAACGTTCCTGCAATGTTGCCGCAACGTTGCTGCAACTACCATGTAAACCTAAAATATCTCCGTTGTTTTTAATGATACGAGAAAATGTCTAAGGAAAAAAATGTTTGCTTCAGAGAGACACTTATTCTGACGGAGACGATTTTGTTCTCAAGGTTATATTTCCCGAAATTTCAAGATCATCGATGGTTTTTTTAATGGGATGACGTAGTTTCATTACTATAACGTTATAGCCAATAAAAATACAAATTCAACCCATGTATAATATATTGTCCTTTTTGTCTAGCAATCATTTTTTCCTGAGACATTTTCTCGTATCATTAAAAACAACGGAGATATTTTAAGCTTAAATGTTAGGTGTCTCACCCTGTATATTTTAATGTGTAGAATGACACAGGGTGGAAGCTGTAGTACATACCTAGTATTACAAAACCCTAATAGAGTTTGTCAAAACGAGCCTTTGTTTTTTAATAATTTGAGTTTAAAGTTTTGCACGGTAGGATTATAAGTTATAACGAATACGTTAGCAGCCTTATCAATCAGTGGTTGCAGCTGAGGGGGTAAAGTGTTCGCCTACGACGCTACAGGTCGCCGGTTCATTCCCCTTGGGGGAAAAGAATTTTCTATGAGAAAAACGGGCTTTTTATAATTCTATGATTCCTGCACACATTCAATATATATACATATACCGTTATTTATCATTTTTGCCCTACTGCCAGAATCGTTGCAGGAGGCGGACATAGAATTATTGCTGCAACGTTGCGTGAAACATTGCAATCTTGCACTGCAACCATCCTGCAACTTTGCTGCAACAAGAGTGTGCTGTAATAACACCATCAACTAAAGGATCCAAGTATGGTAAGTCCGGAACAGTTGGCTCACCTAACACAAAATGGCTCTCAGCACTAATATTGATAATATTTATTTTATCAAAATAAACCTAATATACTTAAAATCTTATGCTGAAAACGGGGTCTTAAGTACTTATAGAGTCCGAGATATAGCGACCGCGCCATCTCTTCTGCCGAGCCGCCTCACCCGGATTTACCTCATGCATATAGCTTAAAAAATTTCATTCTCATGTCCCATAAATAATACTTAATTGTCATTTAGCCCCACCCAACAGTTAAGGTCGCCAGCATCAATATAGGGGCGTACGACGGAAAGAGACAAAGCTCTCTAATCGCTGTTCAATCAATTCCGCCGCGCAGAGACAAAGAAGGAGCTGGGGAAAAAATTTCCGAAATGAGAGCAACGCGATCGAAAAGCTGTCAGGGAGTGGCCAAACTCGTGTCGCCTCGTGTCTCCTTTCGTATTCTCGGTTCATGGCTTGTTAATTTCCATACAACAAAATCGAGGTGCAGAGGTAGTCCTTGGCGGGTCAATGAAAGCTACGGGCCTAAGGAGGGGCGGCGTATTTTAAGCACGATGCCGTTTCTGATTCAACCGTGTTTTCCGCTAACACATCGGGCAGGCTTAATTCTATAATTGCTGCCGGTTGATTTATTTCGGGAGCCTCTTTGTGTAGCAGCACGCTACCTACGTGTCCGGCTGATATCACGATATGACCTGAGCGGTATGGACGCTACGGGACAGCTCGAAAGATTGGCTAACAATTTCTTTTCGTGCTGTTTTTAACACGTTCACTGACTATACAGGATATCATCTCGAATGTTGCTCTATAATTTGGTTTCCTTATTTCAAAATATACTGCAGTAGAATCGAGAGCGTTCAACACAAGTGTCTAAGGTTAATGGCTTATAAATCCGGTACTAGTGTTCCTATACATTGCCACAGTTAGAAGCCCTGACTGTTCAAACTAAACTTGGTAACTCTTGAGAACAGAAGAATTATATCTGACCTGACCTACTTAATATCATAAATAGCCGAATAAATTGTTAACCCATACTAAAACAACTCAATTTTAATGTAATCACTAAGAGCGTGAAGCTGGGAACCCCCCGGGAAGCTAAGCTAAGCTATGCGACGCTATGCTATGGCATGCTAGGTTTTAAAAAAATTAGTTTCAATACATTTTTATGGAACCATTTCCACCAAAAGCTAAGCTAAAACATAGCGTAGCTTAGCTTCGCTTCCCGGCGGATTCCCGGCTTAAGGCAGGATACCACCTTTGCACTTAAAAAAAATTGAAATTTTTTTTTGTTCTCAAAGTACTCTTTCAAGTGTATAGAATCGAAATTCATTCATTAGAAAGGTGGCCGGAACCTTTTTCTTGTGTAAAAACCGGATTGGAGCAGATATATAAATCTATATAAAACTTTAAACGCGTTTTTCTCGAAACGATGTTTTCCAAATCAGCGTGTCAGATTACTCCTACAATTTTCATCGGATTGACTTGAAACTTTGCACAATTCTTCCGATTGGTGTAATCTAACGATGTACGTAGGACTTTTGCTGTAGCGTTGTTATTTTTTTTTTTTGGTGCACAATTTCATAAATTTTTTTAAACTTTTTTACCCTAAAAAATTGACCTTTTCGTTAAAATGGCCGCCATTTTCTTAAAAATCGAAATTTCGTAAAATCCCTACGTACAGCATTGAACAATATTGTTGTTAATAGGGACATTCTTTGGTTTCTTTTCTAAGAGCCACGTACAGAGCGGAATTTGACACGCCGTCTAACGATGTTTCTCCAAAGGAGTGTATTTTGGCGCCACCTACAAGAGATTATTTTTTACTTTTTCAGTTTCAAAAAATGTGTAATTACAGATTAAAGTTACATTAATGAATGACTGAAACCGATTTTGTTTTTGCGCATTCTTTGTATGCAAAAAAAAATTCATGAAAAACGCCTCCAAAATCGCAGTCAAAGGTGGTATCCTGCCTTAAGGCATGGTAATCTTCTTAGCGCAAAAACTCATTGAACTTGACTTTTTCTCCGATTCAATAGATAAGATCCGTACAAAGCTTTTACGTCTGTTGCGTTGAATGTCTCATATTTTATATTCATGCTTTTCTTTTTTCTCTGTTTTTCTTTGTTAATGTGCGTCCGTTTCTCTGCCCCATTTTGTAATTAATTGTACTCAATGGTTGTCTAACCCGTCCGTTGTAATTAAAATTAAAAATTAAAAAATCTTCCAGTAATCGTAGTATAATCGGTGAGAGGGTGATATTTTGTACAAAAATCAGAAAGAACGTGATTTATCACGCAAAAGTAAGTTGAAAATATGGAACGAAATGTTGTCATACGGAGCTTTGCTTCCGAGAATATTAATTTTGAAAACATGCAGCAGAGTTGATCAGTATATATGCTACAGTAAGGTGGCCTTTATTTTCAACTTGCGATTTCTTTTGCTCTCACCCTCTAATATGGTTCAATTTCATAAAAAAGTAATCCCTGAAAAAGATTATTGCAATCGGACAACAGGAAAGGGTGCCGATTCATCGATGGTTTGAATTTGCAGAATTTCTCAAAAATGGTAAGCCCTATCGAAATTTTGTTCAAGCAATGTTAAAAGAGCATTCAATTTTCTACAATTACTGTGTATATAATTTTTTCGTGCTTCCAACCATTTTTTAGATAATAGCGTTTGAATATATGTAGATAGGTCCACACTTCGCGCGTCCCACCTGTACGACGTGACGTATTGTCTAAACGCGCGTAGTGCGGACCTCTCTATATTCAAACGCTATTATCTAAAAAATGATTGGAAGCACGAAAAAATTATGTATACAGTAATTGTAGAAAATTGAATGCTCTTCTAATATTATTTGAACGAAATTTCGATTGGGCTTACCCGTTTTGAGAAATACTTTAAATCCAAGCTATTGATGAATTCTAAACTTTAAGGCCTCGGCGGCACCCTTTCCTGTTGTTCGATTACAATAAACTTTGTCAGGGACTATTTTTTTATCAAGTGGTACCGTTCTAAGGGGTGAGAGCAGAGAGAACTGTACACGAAATGAATCCTCCTCTAATAATAGTTTAAAAATTATGGAATTACTTTGTTGCTTTTCAGAAAATCGATTTTCAAAATCAGTTAAGTGCGCGTGTACTGGATTACGAATTGGATCCCAAATTGGTCTTCCCAAAAACAAAACCACGTTCGAAGAAAAGTTATTCTAGAATTTTTACGCTTTTTTGGGTTCCATATCAAAACTACACAGTACAATAATACACATGCAATTTAGGACACATCAGAATAGTGCACAGTAGATAGTGCACATACAATTTAGAACACATGCGATTTACAGTGCACATACAATTTAGGACACATGCGATTTAGGACAATTGCATGTGTCCTAAATGGTATGTGTTCTAAATCGCATGTGTCCTAAATTGTATGTGCACTGTGAATCGCATGTGTTCTAAATTGTATGTACACTATCTGCTGTGCACTATTCTGATGTGTCCTACATTGTATGTGTATTATTGTACTGTGTAGTTTTGATATGGAGCCCTTTTTTGGATAAGGATTCATTCCACGTGCGATTGTTCCATATTTAATCTTGAATTCTGTCTAATTCTTAGCCAAGTGTAAGTATGCGTATTAAACGAGTTTTCTAATTCAATTTTCCCGAAAATTTAGTCTTATATGAAAAAATTTCATTCTGTATTTTAGACTTATTTTTGCATGATGAATTATTTCCTTCCGGTTGTACTGCGATTTCGGAAACACCCTGTATGTACAGTACTGGACAAAAATGTTGGTTGTACGTATGACGCGTGATTCAGTAGGTAGGTACAGTCGCGTCGGAAAGTAAGTTGACACTCTTTAAAATCGCATAACTTTTTTAAAATTGGTCCAAACGACTTGAGTTTTTTTTTTAAAAGCTAGTGGAATTAGTTTTCTAGGTGCCGTGTTTCGTCGGTTTGAAAAAAATTGCAACTGGTTGGAATAGCGATGAAAATAGTGAAGGTCGTTTTTTTTTTCAATTTTTTTTCTGAGCCTGTTATGAAAAATCAAAAATCCCGTTTGTAGATTGAAGTAAGTTGTATACATGCTGAAAATTTCATCTAAATCGGTTAACGTTGCTCTGAGCTACACACGTTTAAAGATCACAGAATAAAGTCGAAAATCGCGGAAATTCCCGAAAACATTCGACGTCTCATACTGTAAATTGGAACCTACAGAAAAGCAAAAGAATTATTATTTATTCTGTACCGCAGGGAATGCAGTGATGCATTATGCAGGAGTTAAGTTTATAGAATTCGCTACAAGAAGACATTTATTAATGACTTAATAATTATACGTTTCCAGATTTTTCTAATCTGCTATATTCTATTCCCATTTTTGCGTCCTAGGCGAACTTACTAACTTGCACCCTTTATTTATAATACACTTATTTGAGCTGTTTGATAACCTTACTCTGAATTTTTATTCGCACCTTAAAACATTTATAGTACAACTTGTAATATTTAATTTAAAACTTCATTTTAAAAATCCCACCAATGGAAAGACCATTTTGCGCCCCTTGTCAACTTTACACAACAGGCAGTTGCCAATTTTTGCCTATTCGGAGCTGACATCCGTCCCCACGACATCTGGTGGTGAAAAGTAGAAGCGCTCGTAGAGTACATCAGTCCCGGCCGTTTTTGTGCCGTTGCATTGGAGTGCGTTGTTTTTTGTATTTATTCAAAGTTAAAGCCCTAGTAGCATTTTTGGTTGGCCAACGGTTGCCAACAGTTGGGAATTAGTTGGGATATAGTTAGTATTTGTGCCTACAAATTCCCAACACAGGGCCTACGACAAAAAAGTTACGACAGTTTGCCAACGAATATTCAATGTTGGGCCTACAATTGTTATGGTTGGTTAATTAACAAAAAGTTACGACAGTTTGCCAACGAATATTCAATGTTGGGCCTACAATTGTTATGGTTGGTTAATTAACAAAAAGTTACGACAGTTTGCCAACGAATATTTAATGTTGGGCCTACAATTATTATGGTTGGTTAATTAACAAAAAGTTACGACAGTTTGCGTACGAATATCCAATGTTGGGCCTACAATTGAGGCATTTGATGGAAAAAGGGCACATACGCCAAAATGCCATTTCGAGTAAATCGGTTTCAAAGCTTTCATTATAGTATAACTTAATGAAAAGTAATGCAATTAAATCCAATTTTTTTTAAGGATGTAGTATCGTATCCTTCAAACGTTTCGTAAACAGAAGTCATGATTTGAAAATGATATGTGTCTTTATTTAATAGTTTTATGCAAGTGGTTTATGTGCCCTTTTTCCGTAAATAGGGTAAATTCGTAACAAAATTGCTTCTTTGTTTAGTTATTTACATATAATTTTGTTTACATACTTCGTTGGCCATTTTTTATACATCGCTTAAATAAAAATACAAAATGAAGCGCAAAACTAAACAAAAAATGTTATGTTTTAAGTAAGTATTAATTTCTCCGATTTTTTGCAGCAAGCTGTCTTACAAATCACTTTCATCTTTCCTAAATTCGCTTCTTTCCTTGCGGATTCGATACACGCCTCACTTTCCATAGTTCCTCGCTTACACAAAATCAAACGTATTGCACGACTAGACAGTAGACAGCACGGCAGCGCGACCGGTCAGCGACTATGTAGCTGCATGTCGCTCACGCTACGTAACAAAACAGCGTTTAGCTAATTTAAACGTGGGAGAAGAAATGTCCTTGATATATTATATATATATAACATATACCTGAGTCGATTTAACCGATTTACGGAAAAAGGGCACATAGGCCTATGTGCCCTTTTTCCATCAAATGCCTCAATTACTATGGTTGGTTAATAAAAAAAAATTTACAACGATGATTAAATGTCGTCTTACAAACGTCAGAAAATTTGCTACATCAAAAAACGTGTTGTGATTTTTCTTTCCTTATTTATAAATACGTAATGAGGACGTCTGTCTTAAGACAAATGTGAAATTTTAAGGAATGAGTCTAAAGGTCGGATGATGATATTTTGTAGAATATTTCGCGTCACTGCACAGTTTTCATAAACAATTAATACTAGTTATGTAACTAGAAATTATAAGTGTTTACAAGGAAGTGTGTTGGTCAGCTCCGAACAGCGATTGCTTTGTAAGCGGAAAGCTTGGGTTCGATTCTCCTCACCGCGAATTTTTTTTTTTTCCTAAACCAGACCTGAAGAAGACGTATTTACGACGTCTTTTGAAGTTCTTTAAGACGCCGTCTGGACGTTTTTAAGACGTCTTTTGGAAAGAAGCCTTCAGTTGGGCCCAGTTGGGCCTATGGAAAGAAACCTTCGGTTGGGCCTTCGTGTTAAGTGACGTTGGGCCTACGTTGGTTACAATCGTTGGCCCATTTAAAAATAGCGCGACACTTCAACAGTTGGCCAACGGATAACACGTCATTGGCCCAACAAACTCCCAACAAATAAATGCTGCTAGGGAGTTTCCTACTTATTTATGTTGTTCATTGATATGGAAGTCAGAACTTCTTCTCCGCGTTCTAAATCCAAAAACAGAATTAAGTGTGCAGTGAGAGGATGTGAGGGTGAAGCAAATAAAAATTTGAATCTGCGGTTTCATTGTTTTCCAAAGCCAAATAAACGCTTTGTGTACAGGGAAAATGTATTTGTTAATTTAGAGAAAATGGGCCACTTAAAAGCATGGAAACTTGCATTAAAAATATGTGAAGTTACTCACTGCTAATTTGAGGTTATGAACTTACCGGTACATAACAATACAGCAAAGTGGTTATTATGCCCTTACAATTCTCCCCTAAGCCTGCTTTACACGAACAAACAGAAGATATAATTTTTCCATTTCTGGACACTTTTACAGTTATGTCGTGTGCAGTGGCGGATTTACGAAAAAAGGCCCAGGTGGCAAACGTTCTGAGGGGCTCATTTTTTTCGGGAAAATGAAGAGGTAGTTTACTAAAAGGGGGTAAGTGGACAGAAAAGTATAGGTAGACAAAAATATAGTGCTGGATAAAATCATAATTTCTTTTTGAAGACAGGGCCCTAGGGGGGCTTCTGAGCAGGGGCCCATTTTCCGGGAAAATAAAGCGGTAGTTTACTAGAAACGGGCTCAGTGTAATAATACAGACAAAAAATATACTTTGGATAAAATCATAATTTTTTTAAGGATGGGGCCCTGGAGGGGCGTTCTGAGCAGGGGCCCAGGTGGCAACTGCTCATCGGCCGCCCCGTTAAATCTGCCACTGGTCGTGTGGTTTTCCTTTCAGTTGTGAAGTCTTTAAGCAAAGTGCTGACAAACTGACGACCTGACTGACTTAGTAGGTACCATCCTCATTCTTTCCACATTTAATTATGTGTCCTGCTTGTAACCCCCGTTCGCCTTCTATAAAATTCCTTTAATCAGGATTTGCACCTGTCCAATCACAAATGATTTGCATAAAAATTAACATACTTTATAAAAACCACACATCACCGCATATATCCAACACGTGTACCTTGTAACCCAGATAGCACACGACGTCTTTAAGACGTCCATTTTACGTCTGTTTTTGGTCTGAACGTCTTAGACCATATTAAGACGTCTTTAAGACGTCTGCGCGGAGACATTTCTAAGACGTCTATCTACAGACGTCTTTAAGACGTCTTGAATGTCTGAAACAGACGTCTTGAATGTCTGAAACAGACGTCTTAAAGACGGCTCATAGACGTCGAGTGCTATCTGGGTAACCTAACTTAAGCCCCGCCCCCATGTCAGATCCCAATAAAAACGAGCCGCGCGCTTGTCCCTGCGACGTGATTCCACGGAAACCCAAAAACCAGAGCGACCCAAACTCACTCACACAAAAATTGCCACCGATAAACAGCAATAACACGTGTCCCCTGCAGTACCTACCTCCCCCGCAGCCCAATTCTTACCTTTCCCACAACTACTTTTACCTAACCCCGCAGCCGTCAGACCTACACAAAGCTGGATACCTCGATTGCCAAGTGGACGCACGCGATCGACCGTTACCGCGGGACGGCTTTTGCAACGTGGGTCGCGACATTTCGCCGTTAACTGCCCGACCACGTTTCCAGGACGGCGGATTTTTACCATCAATTAGCTCGGCAACGTTTCCAGGACGAAAAATCCAACCGCGTTGAAAAAGAACACGCGTGAGTCAAGCGGCGCGGAATGGCGCCAGCCGCAAGGAAAGAACTTCGTCGCTGGCTGGGATCAGTCTGCCAAGGACTTCATTCTGTCGGAGTTGCACAGAAATCGTGCACACGTACACGTGCCCGCGTACCTGGGCCGTTGGTTAGCACGGTGTCGCCGTGTCTGTTACAGGCGAAATGCTGGGATCGTGCTGACACGTAGCGTCCTTGTCGGATTTCGCACGTTTTTGCATCGCACCTTCACCGAGGATGAGGCTCCGGTAGCGCAACGGACGAAAGGTCGAGCCGCGCGCGATTTTCGTCGTCGGCGGATCCCCGTCGATACGTTACACGAATGAAATACGCGTTTCCACGCGATCCAAGCGTTTAATATTAATGCGACATTTGCACACGGCGTGTGGGTGGTTCTCCGTGTTGCCGGTTCGTTGCTGGCGATACCGATCTACGCTCGCAGACCGCGGCACCCCGTTGGTCTGAAATAATAACAGGATTCTCAAAATGATTTGTTTCTTGTTTAAACCTGCTGACGTAATCGACCGGATCGTTTCGCGCATCTTTTTTCTCCTGTAATCGCAAATATTAATATAGCACGTCATAAATTTTCTGTGGTTTCCCTGGCCGCGTAATTAGCCGGGTGTTGATTCACGTAAACGAATCGTCGGCTTTGGTGGAACAAGGACACGGTATGATTGGGTAATAATTGGAAATGTAAGGTGCGACGGAGGAACTGTGGTTCTTCAAGAAACATGCCGCTACTTTTATTCTTTTATTCATAAATTATGAATCGTAACTGGACGTGGATTATATAAAGATTTCTGTTTAAAAGAATCACGGCTTTAGAAAATAAGTGGTGCAATGTTTTTATCTTCTTTTTAAGGGAGGTGGGATTTAATCGCTAACTATGACAAGGGAGATTCGGCAACTCGGAAATTCAAAAAATTCTGAAACTTTACGGAAATGTAGCTCAAGTGATGCTAATACCGTAACTATTTTTTGATTCGGAAATAAAACGGTCTTAAGGGTGGAAACACCCTCCCAAAGAAATGGTGAGTTTTCATATTATCATATTAAGTTCAATTCACAGTTTTATGGCTTTCGATATCCCACAATATGGAGGTAAAGAATTGTCGAAAAAGGGGTGGTGGAGATAAATTTTGAAAAAAATAATGTTTTCGCAAATTCTTTATCGCCGCTTTATAGGAGATAAGAACCCATAGAACTTGGAATTTATTTTCGTTCTGAAATCTTTTTACAATTTCGTAGATATTCACGATAATCTGAGAACTCACCATTTTTTTTTAGGGAGGGTTTCCACCCTTAGGACCATTTTATTGCCGAATCAAAAAATAGTTACGGTATTAGCATCACTTGAGCTACATTTCTGCGAAAGTTCACAATTTTTTGAATGGGATTTTTAAAAATGGTGGAGATGCCAGGGAAGGAACACATCCCAGATAGCACAAAAACGTTTTAAAAACGTCCAGGTCAGACGTTCAGGACGTGGTTAAAACGTCCAGAAAAGGTCCAGAAAAGGTCCTAAGAACGTTCATTTTCGCAAACCAGTAGGGGAGACCGGGGCTAGTTGACTAACGAGGTTAGTTGACTAATTCCCTTTAATTCTTGTATTATGGAATAAATTATGCTGCGATTCGCAATATTGGAGCATATGAATGACCAGCTTGCCATTTAATGTGTCGCCGTGACAAAAACCAGCGTGGTCTGTCAGTGAGAATGAAAAATCTAAAAAGGTCGGCTGGAAGTAAATATTTTCGTTTTGACTATTTATGAATTTTTGCCCACTAAGTACTGCTTGATGTTATTTCATGAATATTTTGTGGAAACGTGATACCTTGACTATAATTTACGGTATTTTATTTCATCCGGTGCGTGGAGGTTTTGTACGTACGACCCTTAACATGTTAACAATGTCGGACGGGGTTACTTGACTAAGCATAGGAATACTACTAATAATTGCATTTTTTATCCTCAAGATGCAGTCGAGGCAAAGAGTTTAGCTGCTCAAGTCCACTTCCCTCAGCACAAATCCTTCCAAACTCAACCCTACCAGTTTTACACCCTATCCTCCCTTCAAACTCTCAGGCCTTCCAAATAGACCATAACAAACCAGTACAAAATAATTACAGTATCTTAGACCATGATAATTAATAAAAAAAAAAAAACACTGTGGAGGAGTGAAAAAAAAATTTATTGGTCGTAGTATACATATGTACGCGTTTCGTATACTATATTGATGGAATTGGCAGCGTATATATACGTTTTTCACATTATATTGATGTACTGCGACAGTGTATATACATATACACCTTTCGCATGCAAAGGGTTAAAACTGAAAAGTAAATGTCAAGTCAACTGACCTCATCATATTTGTCAACTAACCCCGTAGCCGGGGTCTGTTGACTTATTCGTCTCACTACTCTAAATACAATAAAAACTACAATCTAGATTCAATGAAAACAATTTTCAAAATTATGCCTGTATGCCTAATGAAATTTGGAAACTTTTGGTATGCAGTAAGTCAACAAAATACTAAGGGACTATTTATAAAAATTAGGAATGTAAAAAATTAGTCAACTAGCCCCGGTCTCCCCTACGTTTTTAGGACGTTTTTAAAACGTTTTCAGGACGTTTTCTAGACGTTTTCAAAACGTTTTCTAGACGTTTTCAAAACGTTTTTAGGACGTTTTTAGGACGTTCGACGGTGCTGATTCGATTTAATAAAAATTTAAGCAAGTAAATGGTTTTCAAAATGAGATCAAACTCGATAACAATTTATTTCATTTATTTAATTCAGAAATAATGTAGAATATATGCACTTACAATAGATACAAGAACATGTTAGTAGGAGGTCGAATATACAGAAAATACATTGAATTTTACAGTAATCAATATTGGGAACAGTAAAATAAGGGCGATAGTTACATATTAAAACCGTTACTACGTTTAATTTATAGAAATCTTCTTTCCCTTTTCTGCCGAGGTCAACTAAATAGCAATACAACATCCATTGGGCATCAACGACGTTAACCTAAAATTTAAAAATTATTCAAACCCTAACCTAGAACTACATACCTTTGACCGCAAATACTGAAACAAATATACAAAAACTGTAAAAAAACGTTATGAAAGCTGTATAAAAATTGTATGAAAACAATATAAAAACTGTATAAAACCGGTTTGCAAACATTCGGTCAGAAACATTTAAACAAATGCCTCTGTGTTTTTGGTTTTCCATTGTTTCTTTCAGCAAATGTTCATAAACATTTATATGTACCAGTATGTATACTTATGTATATATGTATGTAGATTTAATTAGGCTTTACCTGTACGATCTATCCATATTTCGTGGATGGTTTGGGTTACACAGTGGTTACAATCCCTGGTTTCCTTCAACTAATGTATCCTAATCTAACGACATTTCTCAGATGGCGCACAGCCTCTTTTGAACGCCTGTTTCGGACGTTTCGAAAACGTCTGTAAAATACGTTTTTAAAACGTCTGCAAAATACGTTTTTAAAACGTCTTCTGGACGTTTTCTGGACGTTTTTGAAACGTCCAGAAGACGTTTTAAAAACGTCCATTTTCACAAATCAAGCCATGGACGTTCAGACCTAAAATGGACGTAGAATGCACGTTTTTAAAACGTCCTGTGCTATCTAAGATAGGTATAGAAGTAGGTACATGTAAATAAATATTAATCGGGGAATTCATTGCTATAACTGAACTAAGGGTATAATTTCAATAATTTGCTCTGAAAATACACACACGTGTGCTCATTTTCAGCCGTCATTATTGCCTTGAATTTCTTCGCTTTCGCTGCTATCTAAAATCTTCCTCAAATACTCCAGTGTACACATGACTCAAACCCTACATGTATTACTTTCTAATTATTTTCTGTTGAGACAGTGACATGACTTGGGCAACAATCATTCTTTTTGGAAAAGTAAAAAACAGGGAACCTCGTGTATTTCTATATATCATATTCAACTTCTTATGCAGTAGGGCCATTTGACCGTTGCAGTTGCAGGGTTCCGTTGGGATCATTCAGAGATAACCAGAAAATCTTGCTTTATTTGCGTAATACAAAATTATTTTGAAAATGTGTTATGTTACCTATTTGTTTAGTTTTATTGTGTTTAACAAATGCCGGCCGTAGAAATTTCAAGATTTTCATAAAACCTATACTAGAATAAATTATTCATCCTATTTGCCTAATCAGAAAAATCACGAGACTCAAATGTAAGAAGATTTACAGATTTATTGTTTGCATTGTATTATCGTATTTTTCTGTTATACTGTGTTGTTTATAATTTCTGCCAATCTCTTATATGAATTGTAAAAAGTAACTAATACCTATAAAACAATTCTAAATATTCGATTTATACAGAGTGTCACTTCACAGTTGAAAGATTTTAGTCAGTTTTTAATTTCAAACTTTTTTTATCATAAGCAACAAAATTCAATGTCTCTTCGAAACATTATTATTCTTCTGCTAATAAATCCGAGAAATTCATTCAAATACACACCTGGTAAATACAAGGTAGCGGATAAATCGATTCTTCATTTTTAATTCAAGCGCGAAAGGGAAAAATAAAATAAAAAAGGTTGAAAATTATACTGTAAACTACAGTATAATTTATTCCCAAAATTTGTCGCCGAATATTTTATTTCGGGTGCTTTGATGTTTTTGATTTATATGGTCATTTCCCTGTATGTAATTGTGAAGAATAAGGTGAGAACTTGTCAAATCTCCGGGTTTTAGGAAATTATTCGATTAAGGAAACGCTTCCTTTTTCTTCGGATTAAATAGTCGCTCCTTTGATAAATTCGCGAAGAAAACAGAAAAATTTTAACGTAAAATCAGAGATCATTAAGTGAAGGACGATCTTGAATGACATCAGAAGGCAAATTTATCAAAAGTCAACAGAGAATTAAATAATAGAGTCTCCAACTGAGAAAAATGAAAATGTTTTCAATTTTATTCGTATGAAAAAAATCGCGTTTAATTTCAAGTCCCGTTTTTGAAACACCTTAACTCTGTAATAGTTGAACTTGGATCATCTCAACAAGTATGTTTATATTACTCCGTCACACAAAATACGAGTGAGATCAGAAACGATTAAACAGCAAATGATCTTCTTGAGTATAATTTTTAATGAAATACAACCCGTCCTAAGAATAAGAATTTTTGCGGGAAAAGGATACTTACTAAAGAACACACTTAAGAAAATACAAATTTCTACCACAGTTTTTTAGTGTATCCTTACAGTAAATAATTAAATTGAATTCGGTTTTCAGAAGCCTCCAAAATGACGAGAGAGAATCTAGTACACAAAATATGATTAAATTATATTACAATTAACATTAATTTTTTTAGGTGAACTGATATTTGTCGTCAGTGTGTGTAAATAAATTTGGTTTAGGCAAAAGTCTTATAATTTATATTCATCAGAATAGTAAATTTTATTTCAATATTTGTAATATATATGAAATAAAAAATTTCAGTAACACATACTTTTAATACCTAAAATTTACATTTATATGTTATACACATATATTGATAAGAAATACTGTGCAAAAGACTTACATTGCGCGAATACTTTAATAAAATTTGCCTACAACAACAGGCAGGATAAAACCAATTTTTTGAAACGGAGTTATTATTCCACTTTTTGCTTCCACAGTCATGTGTAATTAGTAATTACATTGAATCTTAACTACATATTTCTAGTTATTTCAATAATAAATCATTTTTCCCAATCTACAACTTTTTAATTGTACCAAGGTGCAAAATTAAATAAAGATCTGAAAAAATATTGTGTGAAGTTATTTAATACAATTCTCCCAAACAAATTTGCAGGTTAAACACAACCCTTTCATTACACTAATATAATTTCATCGGAGCATCCTGTACAAAACACGAAATCCCTTGTCAAAATTTAAATAAATGCCGTCATTATTTTCTATTTCTAAGTCACGTTTTTATATAGTAAAAAGGAGCTTACTGACAACAATTCTTCACTTTTAATAATATCTGTTCTTTCATTACTCTTAGTTATTGCCGTTGGCACATTGTTGTTAATTATTACACAGAAATGGAAAGAATATAAAAACTGCATTTCGTACTTTTATTGGAACAACAGCTTCTCATTTTGCATTACAATTAATACACAACTGCGTTCCCCGTCAGCTGTTCTGAAAGAATCTGTTATCAATACCTTTATCGCCTCCTCAGCCTTAGTTTAATACGGTAAGCCTCATTATCTCGTTATTATGTCGCGAACGGAACGGGCGACCGAAGTCGACGCGGCTCGCTCTTTTACTGCCCTCTCTTATTTTACTGCTCCACTCTTATTATACTCCTGTTAGCTCACTATTGTCATTGTAATTTAGGGGAACGCCAACTCAGACGCAGATGATAAGACGTTTTTATCGTGATCAAAACCACGTACGTTGGCTTCTCTCGCCACGAGCGACGAACGTTGCTATATTCATTCACAGAATTAAAAGGGGCGGCATTAAGGACCTTTTCACACAGGACACTTCTGTGCTCCACCGCTGGTATTGGTAAATTTCAGACACTATCGCTTGGCGAACACAGTGCTGTTGTAAAAAACAGAAAAGAATAAAGTCAAACAATTCTTGGCGTTTTGAATGAATTACAACTCTTTTGGACTAACAAAATTGTATTTAATATAATGATATGAAGGTAATACAACGGAACGGAAGTTTACACTGTAGTGTTCGAGCCACGACTGCTCGCGATCGGTTACGTTACCGATTACAATAATACCGAGCACCTTTACAAAAAACAATCCACCTACGCAGTGGACTGTGTAGCGAGCCACGCGTGGCTCTCTCGAAGAAGGAATATTCAAAATGTAATAAGTCTAAGTATTTGTCGAATAATGTGAACAACCAAAGGGTCTCGCATGATGCGCGTGAGTTGGTAGACGTCAGTTCGTCGTCATGTTTAATTATTGAAGTTAGCTTTGCAAAAAAATTAGACAAGTATGGAAAAGTTTCCGCTGCTTACTGTACGACGAATCGTTACACCGAGCGTTGAACTTTAATCCCACGAATGTCTAAAGTTGACTCACGTCAGTAATAAATACTATTCGTTGCGTGGCAGTTTATAAAAAACGAATGAATGTATCAGAACTAGGGCTGGGACTATTCGAATAATTTACAAGTATTCGAATGCTACGAATAAACTTCGAATATTTCAGTATTCGAATGTTATTATTCGAATATTTCAGTATTCGAGTGTTATTATTCGAATATTTTAGTATTCGAGTGTTATTATTCGAATATTTGAGTATTCGAGTGTTATTATTCGAATATTTGAGTATTCGAGTGTTATTATTCGAATATTTCAGTATTCGAGTGTTATTATTCGAATATTTCAGTATTCGAGTGTTATTATTCGAATATTTCAGTATTCAAATACTATTCGAATATTTCACTATTCGAGTGTTAATATTCGAATATTTCCGTATTCGAATATTATTCGAATAGTTCAGTATTCGAATACTATTCGAATATTTCAGTATTCGAGTGTTAATATTCGAATATTTCCGTATTCGAATATTATTCGAATAGTTCAGTATTCGAATACTATTCGAATATTTCAGTATTCGAGTGTTACTATTCGAATATTTCAGTATTCGAGTGTTAATTTTCGAATATTTCAGTATTCGAATACTATTCGAATATTTCAGTATTCGAGTGTTAATATTCGAATTAGAGCTCTTACTTTTTGACCCGTCGGGTACCCGGGTACCCGAACATTACCCGTGATAACTTCAAGCAATTGAATGTAGTATTGTCTGTGATTGTCTGTGGCATAGTCTGATGTTAGCCAAAAATGATCGAACAATACCACATTCAATGGCTTGAAGTTGTTTCGGGTAGACGGGTACCCGACGGGTCAAAAAGTAAGAGCTCTAATTCGAATATTTCCGTATTCGAATATTATTCGAATAGTTCAGTATTCGAATACTATTCGAATATTTCAGTATTCGAGTGTTACTATTCGAATATTTCAGCATTCTAATACTATTCGAATACTATTCGAAAATTTCAGTATTCGAATACTATTCGAATATTTCAGTATTCGAATACTATTGGAATACATCAGTAAGCTTCAAAGTCGATCGGATATGTTGAAGTGGGTAAAAATTAACTTACAAGATTTCACCCTGACAAACTAACGAACTCACAACTGAAACTAAATAAAGGCTTGTAAAAAAATTAACCTAAAGAACTTGATTTATAATTCACATCATATTATTCGAACGATTATACGAATTCACATCAGTATTCTAATACTTAAATATTCGAATAGTATTTGGATACTTGGAGATTCGAATTATATTTGCCAAATAATTGAGCAATTGAAGTATTCGAATATTCGAATACCGAAAAATTCGACAAATACTCCCAGCCCTAATCAGAACGAGATATTCCGAGATCTTCTAGATATGATTTATCCGTTTTTATTAATATTATGTAGAAACATAAACGAGTATCTACTAAAAGGCGTATCAATTTAAACGTATGAAAATTGTGATTATTATTTTGTCTACGAAGGACTTACGAAAATAAATATGCTGAGAGTCTTTCTGGGATCTTTTTTAAAAACCATAACGCGTGGCATTTTAAGTCCGTCCAAATGTATTTATTCGCGTGTAATGTACATTCAGAATTTTTTTTGCCATTAAAAATTGACATGATTCCGGCGACCAGACTTATCAAAATCTGACTAACCAAAGAAATTATTAATCCTCACGAATGTGATTATCGCTTGACCTAAAACAAGGGCGAAAAAATTGAGTTTTGAGAGAATAGTAGCGTTTTAAAGATTGAGGTTATGCTCTGCTGCACTTGTATAGGGCTGCCATCCGCCCGGGTTTCCCCGGATTTGTCCACCTTTTTAGGTCGTCCGGGAACGTCCGGGTGATTTTCTGTAGTGCCCCGGGTGTTTCGATGCTGCTTGCTCAGAAAATCATAAATATTTTATATTTATTTCTTGATTGCGGTTACAGTTTATAATTTGCAGAAATTTTTGTCTTGGGATATCGTACCTAATATAAGAAATAGGTCAAAGCGTCCGGGTTTCAAATGGAAATGTCCGGGGTTTTAATGCTCTCTGTCCTAGATTAATAATTTTACGGATGGCAGCGCTACACTTGTATAGACTCTGTGGCTATGACAAACTTGAAAAAGATGAGATATTTATTTGGCTGTGGATCCGGCGAGAATTACGGGTGTGCTGAACAATTGTCCAAAGGGTGGAGCCAATCGGAACATTTCTTTCGGGGATTTCATGACAACCATTCATGAAAATATACTTTCAAGACAAACATTTAAAGTTGAACGTTTGCCTCGACAATCTCAATTACTTACACGGCGCGCGCTTTGATGATCTCTAGCTCAGGTGTACTTTAAGGTGTCGTTCCACTGTGACGATTTGAAAAAAGTCGATTTTTTCTTTTTCCATGTTTCGAAAGTACATGTATCTAAGAATGTGCCGGTATAGTTTCGTGGTCTGATTCGTTTTCGTTTAGCTGCTATAGCCGATTGACTTCGGACACCTTTTTTATTAACAATTTCATCCTTTTTGCAAGGCAAAATGTGTGACAAATTCACCGTACTTCGACACTTAAACTTCAAACCTCCGCCATCTTGCTATTTTTTTATCAGTCAAAATAATTCTGCTCCCAACGATAACCACACTCATAATGACTACAACACACTTTGAATTTTTCGTTTTACATGCGTCGTTTTCCCGCAATCACCTGCACCAGCACTACATCGCTTTTTCAAGCCGCTCACATCGGGGCCATATATATACATATATATATCTAAAAAAAACTGTTAAAAATTTAAAATAGATTTTTTTATACTGTCAATAAGTGTATTAATAAGTAGACAAAATATTACTTACATTCCGTTTACTAAAAAATAAATCCTAAAAAATGACAATTTTTGACGACTTCACAGTGGAATCACCCCTTAAGATATTCCGGGCTAGTAAGTATTTCATGAAAACATTTTTAAAAGTATATACTTTAAGGAATGTATCAAAAATGGAATCGATTTTTTGAATATGGAGCAACGTGTAGAGCAAAAAGTTGATTGCTTATTAATGACCATGATTTGGGAAAAATATTTTGTCGCTTATTCCAGACATCAGTGAGGCATAGAATCCGTTAAATGATTCAACAATATATTAACGAATCCTTATCATTAATACTTGATTAAAGCACATTACTTTTCTCAAAATTTCGTGCAATTGCTTTCGTCCTTACTTCTTAAAAGACAATACATGTGACATGTACACTTGCTTCTATCTTCCACGTTTACTTCAATAATCTTCTGTAATAACAGTAATAACTTACCGTGTTTACAAGCTTGTCAGCAGTAATCGGTTAGGTGCATTAATGCATCGGACAAATAGTACATACTACTTGATTCGTCGAGGTCACGTGATTTCACATAGGTCAAGAGTTTTTTCAATCACATATTCCATGAAAGTTGGCTGCGTTGGAAACGCAACGGTTGCTCTCGAAACAGAAAAATAGCAAGCTGAAGGCCTGGGATTGTCATCACAATAAATTTACAATTTGTTATTCCGGATTCCATGAATTCAGAATCCTCAAATTGCTTGTGCAAAACGACGGCCATTAAATCTTCGGATAAAATAAATTCAAGATACAAATACTTGTTGGATGATATTTCTTGCAGCAATAATCGAGGATCAAATTATCGCTCTATAATCTTCAACTGTAACAGGAACTTAATTCGAATCTAATCTCCTACAGTTCAACGTATTCAAAATATAACAACAGACATGTCTTGACAGACCCACTACCACGAGCTTAAATACCCAGAGCCTCTTCTTGGTTTTGTTTAATTAATGTAAACTTATCGATACAAAAATTATCTTTTTATGTTACTTCCTCGAATGCATAAGAGAACAGGGCTGAAGTGTTTATGTCAGGATTTTTATATCGATAGCGTGACCAACCGATAGAGTCCGTGTGCTTCTCCTCGAGAATCTATTCTGCCGAAGCGTTTCAAAGCATAAAGGCGTTGCTTTCCGAGTGTCTTAAATAAATCAAGATTCAAAACTACTAATATGTTTTAATACCCATGACCTAATTCCCAATACCTCTGACCAAATAGAATTTTTGTTTTTTGTTTTCCCCTTACGTTGGCCAGGAATCAATAAGGTAAAAGTACCAATAACTGGACACTTAAGGATATCAAAGTAGTATAGCTTAAAAATGGACTAAAAATAAACGTTCTTTTTAACAAAAGTGTCAATATTCAGATAAATGTTACTTCTTTCTATCAAATGAGCTACTAAAAACTTGTTTTCAGTGCGTTATTTTAATTAAATTGAGTAAAAACACAAGTAGCTATGTGTACCAGTACATGGACAATAGAATTCTGATTTGTCCCAGCGTCCCATTTTTGGTGTCCCAATACCTGGTCAATGGGGAAGATGGCGCAAAGCACGGCGCAGAGGGCGCCACTAGTGTTTGTGTGAATGGTTTGCGCGCGGAGAAAGCAAATACAATTTTAGGTTATGTTGAAAGTGTAGCATGAAATTGACTAAAAATAGGACTTGGAAATAAAAAACCTGTTAATTTATGTACAATATACTTGTACTTACACTTTTGATATACAAAAATTTGAGAAAACCCAGACACCTTACCGGTTGGACAATGCGGTCAGGTATTGGGACTTCCCTTAAGCGTTCAAAATGCTGACAGGCCTACCACCTGGACGGCTGGTCAGTTATTGGGACAGCGTGTAAAGGACAAGATTATTATGTACCGGTACATAAACACGTATATTTTTAATTAAAATCAACATAAACCGATCAATGTTTTGTTTTGTATGTCACAAGAAACTTCTTGAGATTCTGTACATACGTTTTCTTCTCAGAAAAACGTTATGTAACGATTATTATCACCTTAACAACTAACTGTATTTGTCTTAAGAATTACTTAAGAAATCTACGCAGAATTCAAGTGCACGCACTTCCGATATTTAAAGACTGTTTTATATATTCAACTTTGCATCTAGGGGCTTTCTTAATTCTTTATATACGAGATCAAGTTGCAAAATAGCATATATTCCCAAGAATATTGTTGTAAACTTTCTATGAAGCTTAGTAAAAATATAAATGTCATTGGTGTCCAGGTATTGGGACGTGTCCAGTTATTGGTACTTTTACCTTAAAGCAGTTAGAAAAAAGTAGGTTGCGCTATGCAATTGTAAAAAAAATTGTAGCTTTATTATATTCTTCATAATTCCAGTGTTTTTTGTTGTATTTTGATTTCGACACTGAATTAAGTTCCTTTCAAATCTGTGGCGGATGACGGAAGGTCCCAGGTAGAGCGGGAACGAACCATGTCAAGAGCCATAAAACAATAAAACAGTAGCTTCGCAGCTGGAGGCGTTTTCCTTCGGCGTGTGGTCAGAAAACCTTCCCCTCTACAATTCGGTACTTTCCCTTTTTCGGTAATGCCTTGCCGCGTTTTCGGTCGAAGGAAAACGCTGGCAATGGAAGGACGAGGCAGATATATGTGCAGTGACGAGCAACAAGTTTTCTTAAAACCCCTCTTACTACCACCACTGTAACTTTGAACAAAATTATTATTATTGCATAAAAAAATTTAATCACATTCTTCGAATACCAATTAATAGACGTACGAAGTTTGGAACTATAATACTCAATACTTTTCTTTCAAAAAATTCTCCAAAATTTGACTTACCTTCAGAGCGTCAAACTGGGGAGACCCCTTAATTCTCGCCGTTTAGTAATTCGGCGTTAACGTATCAAATTGTCCGACAAGCTAAAAAGACTTTCATGACACTCCACCTATGCACCTCAGAAATCTGGCCAATATCTAAATTAGAGCACGCGTGGCCAATTTAATGCGAAAGAGCCGAGAAAAATTTAAATTGGCCAAGATCGACGTTGGCGATTTAACATGCAAATTATTAAACCGACCGAGGTCGACTCCGCCGGCGAACGTCTTAATATACTCATAATTGTTGACTGACACGAGCAAAAGGTGCCACCTTTTATCCTTCCTTACTATTTACAATACGCTGCTCCTCCGGCATCGTTAAAAACAGCGGAAGGGGAGAGCACGGGGAACGAGGAGACGAGGGAATATTTTACGTGCATGTGTTTCATTAACAGAGTTTATGAAAACACGCCTTGTCCTTGCCCAGTGCATCGCACCCGCGTCTGGCTTCGTCCTCGTCGCTCTCTGCGCTCAACTTTGCTCCTTTCTTCCAAGCGACCGCGCGCGACTTAATGTTGCACAAAGAGATGAATTATCGTGAGCTGTAAAGATGGCGCTGTTTGCCACACAATTCCTCCAATAGCCTTCTTCATTCTTGTCGCTTGTGCTGTGCTTGAACAGAAGTGGTATCGAATTGGAGTAATATGTGTTGAATCTGTTAAATGTTCGCATCTCAAATTGTTTGTTGTTGATTGCTGTTTAAAAGTCCTACGCTAGAGGCCCTATTTACCAGAAATTGTTTTTATTATCGTGAGTTAAGAGTCTATGGGAGGTCTTTGGTCTGCTTCGATACTAGATCGTCTGTCGAACCTCCAACGTAGTTCATCGTTATATCAGCGAAGGGGCAACTGAATCCCCCACCAGTCTCCCACTCGCCGTTTGGGCATGCGCATTAGAAGCGTCACTATTACTCTGTGTATCTATATTTATGTTTCTTTCGTTGGTGTCCACTTCTTTCTTGTTCAGATGGAGGTCTTAAAATACTGACGCGAACTGGTGAATGGCCCAATGGTGAAACAGTTAAGGAAGCAGTTGAGATAATTGCAATTTCTTTTATATTTAAACAGTATAAAATTATAACTAAATATGATTATTCGAAAGCGTAAAATTTCTGCTTTCAGATAAAGCAACAAGAATCTACATTTGTTAAAGGAAAAGTTTTAAATTAATTAAAACATGAAACTGTTCATATGGCCCAGTAATTAAATGAACTTCATAGCGCGTCCCAGTCATTAATTATCAGTATCCCAATTATTAAATATATATTTAATTTAACTATTTCTATCAGGTAATGAAAATAAATCAATGTGGTAATATTTTGGGGTGATAAAAACATTTTATTTATAATAAATATTGACTTTATATGTCCGAAAACAATTTAGAATAAGTTAAAAAATGATTAAAAGTATATTATAAAATTTTAGGTTATGTTAATATTATGACGAGTTTAAGATTAATTATTCTAAGAATTCTTAAACAGTATTATATTGTATAGTTATTATTAACGTAAATATATAGGATACAAAAAATACTTATTTTAGTACTTAAAATAAATGTTCAAACCAGTTCAAACGCCATTAAACACGCGTTAAATAACTGGTCCGCGTCATGTTTTCGTGTACTAGTGGATAAACGCACCAATTTCAATATTAGAAACAAAGAAATAACAAGAGATCTAATTAATTTTCAATTCTTCAGTATTAATTAAATCCAAAACAACTGTACTATTTCAAAAATTATAAAATAATAATTAATTACAACCTTAACAAAAATATTCTTTCGCTTGCTTGAGCCCATTAGGTATGAAACGAAATTGAAACTGTTGAAGCATTACTGTACAATAATATTTTTCATGCTATAACTATTCAGTTTTGTAAGCTTATAATTGTATCTATATAAAGCTAATACATTTTGCAATTATATTTCGAGCAGTTTAAACGTTGCAAATTAGTAAAACTGTTATTATTAACAAAATTTCTTCTCAATTTTTAATTATTGGGCATTGTTTAAGCACTGGGCCATTTACCTTATATGAGAGTAGTATTGAAATCTGATGACATAGGTATGTATGTTCGATTACTGTATTAGTATTTTGAGAAATAATAATATTTAGAGCACCCAGACGTCCCAAGGACGTCCGTCGCAGTCGTTCAGACGTCCCACGAACAGACGTTGGGAAGACGTATTTGGGACATTTTTGGGACGTCTTTACTAAGACGTTTATCGGTACTGGTTCGATTTAATATTTTAAGGAAGTAATGTGTTTTCAAAATAATATCACACTCAATAACAATTTATTTCATTTATTTAATTCCAATTAGTTTTATTTGTATTATTATTATGTATGCAGGACATATGCAGAATATACATAACCTATAAACAGTGTAAACCCTATTTGCAAACGTTCGTGCAAATACATTTAAACAAATGCCTGTGGGTTTTTGATTTTCCATTGATTATACGAGCAAATATATTCATAAACATTTGTATATAGATCTGGTTAGACTTAGCATGTCCGATTTTTAATACTTCGTCGATGGGTCGAGATAGACAGCGGTTACAATCCCTGGTTTCCTTCAACTAATTCGTACTCTGAGAAAAAATAAATACCAATCTTAGATAAAAAAAATTATGCAGACAAAAATGTTATTTACATGTTTATTCCTAATAAAATTATTACTACATATTTTATTTTCGAATTCAATTAAACAAAAAGTATGTTTAATGCAGCTAGAAACACAATATTTTAATTAAAAGTGGCGTGAAATATGTGAGTGAAATGCGGCAACGTCGCTTTGCGTCCATCTTTTTTTCTCTTTCCATCTCACAAATGTGTGCGTTCGCAACAAATTACTAAATACATGTTTACAGCGTGATAGAGTTTTACCCATTTTTACTGTATGCTTTGTACAAGTATACATTGTATAGATGACTACCCGGCGTACAGCGTTGCCACGTTTTAAACAGTTCCTTCAGGCAGTTCCAAAAATACGAGCACATTGCCCTCTATTTATTCAATTATCTAATAAATCGGTACGGTTCATGTCCGATTTTCTTTTCTAGAATTCCACAGGAATATTTAAGCTTTTCATTGCAACATTTTTTTTAGAACTTTCTCGTCATTTTTAAGAACTCCATGTAACATTTTACAGAAATTTTATCGCTTCTCCCATAACAGCCTGTGTATAAGAGCGCAAATCTGATTTCAATTTTCTCAAAAACCGTGCGGTCAATCGACTTGAAAATTTGAAACAATGCGGACTACGCTTTGAACATTAGATTAAACACTTTCCAAAGATTTCTCATCAGTTTTGCTCCGGTATCGAACCTCCTTAACCTTTAACTAATTCTTAGATACCACGCAACATTATAAGCGTTGTATAGATGGCGCTTATGTAGTTTCCAAGTAGCACAGACGTCCCAATGACGTCATTAAGACGTTGTATAGATGGCGCCAGTGTAGTTACACGACGTCCCAAAGGCGTCTTAAAGACTCGTTACAAATCAAGGCATTCAGACGTTCAGACCTAAAACAGACCTAAAATGGACGTCCCCGGGACGTCGTGTGCTGTGTGGGAGATGCATAATTGAACTTTAGTCAGCTATATTTGAATCTTCTCTACTTTAATATATAACACCAAACCCAGATAGCACAAAAACGTTTTAAAAACGTCCATTTTCACAAACCAGTACGTTTTTAAAACGTTTTCAGGACGTTTTTAACCGTTTTCAGGACGTTTTCTGGACATTTTTAAAACGTTTTTAGGACGTTTTCAGGACGTTCGACGGTGCTGGTTCGATTTAATAAAAATTTAAGCAAGTAAATGGTTTTCAAAATGAGATCAAACTCGATAACAATTTATTTAATTTATTTAATCCAGAAATAATGCAGAATATATGCATTTACAGTAGATACAAGAACATGTTAGTAGGAGGTCGAATATACAGAAAATACATTGAATTTTACAGTAATCAATATTGGGAACAGTAAAATAAGGGTGATAGTTACATATTAAAACCGTTGCTACGTTTAATTTATGGAAATCTTCTTTCCCTTTTCTGCCGAGGCCAACTAAATAGCAATACAACATCCATTGGGCATCAACGACGTTAACCTAAAATTGAAAAATGATTCAAACCCTAACCTAGAACTACATACCTTTGACCGCAAATACTGAAACAAATATACAAAAACTGTACAAAAACGTTATGAAAGCTGTATAAAAGCAGTATGAAAAGAATATAAAAACTGTTTTAAAAACGTCCTGAAAACGTCCAGAAGACGTTTTAAAAACGTCCATTTTTACAAATCAAGCCATGGACGTTCAGACCTAAAATGGACGTAAAATGGAACGTTTTTAAAACGTCCTGTGCTATCTAGGAAATATACTCATCCACTTAAAATAAAACATTTGGTACTCATAAATATCGTAAGTCAACAGTGAACACAGTAGTTAACACTTAATAAAGTAGTTTAAACAATAATCAACTATATTTTGTACAAATTTTTTAAAGCAGCGAATTTATTCGAATGTATTATCTGCATATTGTTTATATTTCATTTCTGAATAATTCCCCGTGACGGTTTTCATATCAGTGACGAGTAAATATTATTCCAACAACAATATAGACAAAAATCCAATCGAGTAATGCTCAACCCTAAGATCAGCATACCAACTACGTAATTAAGTACCTATACCCAAAACAAGTTCATTGTAATTATAAAAATAATTACACAGACGCTCAACATAAGAACAATTATTTCCCAACAATTTATCGAAATAATCATTATTCGCACAAACGTATTTTAACAATTTATCACGCGAATTTCACAATGCGGGACAAAGCGTGATGCTCAATCGATGCTCGTGAACAAAGCTCATTATCACTGTCCGTGGGTTATCAGAGTCGTATGCTAAAAGCATCTCTATCGGAGAAGCCTCATACGTACGCATAAACCAGTCGTTTATCCATCGCCGTTACCGCGGCATGCACTTCCATGCATTTTTCCCTGCCATGTTGGTTCTTCTAGGTTCGTTTCTATTGGAATTTTAATCACTTTCAGCTGGATTTATCGTCCAGCTGAGATGGATTCCGTTACGTGAATTGTTTTGATCTTATACCCTGAGAAGGTTACGTGCACACTCTGCTCGCCAATCACGATTTGCAGATTCAACGATCGTTTATTAACAACAAACGATAATTGAGCAAGCAGCACCTTGCGAGTTTGTCACTTGTTTCCTTCCGCTCTTTTATCTTTAAAAGTATATTTAACTTTCACCGTTATTTGGCAAGATACAAAGCTTGAGAATATAATAATATTCTTCATGTTTATTTTTAGGTTAGGTTTAATTACAGTGCAATCTGTCTTCGTTGAAGGTCGCCTTTAGACTCTTGTTTTTTTATTTTTTTTTTATTTATTCTTATTGGTTTTCTGTTGTTTATTGTACTCTCTGTGTTATGCAATAAAGCCATGTATATTGTTATTACTATCTTGCGAAAAAATCGAAATCACACTTACGAAATTTAATGTTGGTGAAAAATATTAGCTTTATCCAAATCCTATGAGTTCAGGAAATATACTGGGATTTGTTATTTAATTTTTATGCAAGGATACTGCTGTAAGTAAAATGTACGACCTATAAAACAAAACAATCATCTAAGGATTCTGTGGCAACGGTATTTGCCCACCATACACACAGAAATACAACTCTAAAGATGCGAATACACGATGATATTTTACATGAGACTTGTCTATCATGAGACAAAAGTCTCAGCAACAACTAAATGTAAATAATGGAAATAGTCGCGAGAGACGAGATTTTTGAAACTATATCATGAAACTTGTCTCATAAGAGTCGAAATAATTTCATGAAACTAATGACAAAATAATTAAATAATTAAATAATTTTCTCATGAAATTAAAGTCTCACGTGAGACGCGATATTTTTGCCCCGTCGTGGATTTGCACCTTTAGCAGTTTCAGTAATCTCAACAACAATTTTTAACATTACAACTTTCACGCATCAATAACATTACTTCTCAATCAATTTGTTGCTCACACAATTTGTTAACAGAAATACAGCGCGAATGCTTGTAAGGTAAAAGTACCAATAACTGGACACGTCCTAATACCTGGACACCAATGACATTTATATTTTTACTAAGCTTCATAGAAAGTTTACAACAATATTGTTGGGAATATATGCTATTTTGCCACTTGATCTCTTATATAAATAATTAAGAAAGCCCCTAGATGCAAAGCTGAATATATAAAACAGTCTTTAAATATCGGAGGTGCGTGCACTTGAATTCTGCGTAGATTTCTTAAGTAATTCTTAAGACAAATACAGTTAGTTGTTAAGGTGATAATAATCGTTACATAACGTTTTTCTGAGAAGTAAACGTATGTACAGAATCTCAAGAAGTTTCTTGTGACATACAAAACAAAACATTGATCGGTTAATGTTGATTTTAATTAAAAATATACGTGTTTATGTACCGGTACATAATAATCTTGTCCATGACACGCTGTCCCAATAACTGACCAGCCGTCCAGGTGGTAGGCCTGTCAGCATTTTAAACGCTTAAGGGAAGTCCCAATTCCTGACCGCATTGTCCAACCGGTAAGGTGACTGGGTTTTCTCAAATTTTTGTATATCAAAAGTGTAAGTACAAGTATATTGTACATAAATTAACAGTTTTTTTATTTCCAAGTCCTATTTTTAGTCAATTTCATGCTACACTTTCAACATAACCTAAAATTGTATTTGCTTTCTCCGCGCGCAAACCATTCACACAAACACTAGTGGCGCCCTCTGCGCTGTGCTTTGCGCCATCTTCCCCATTGACCAGGTATTGGGACACCAAAAATGGGACGCTGGGACAAATCAGAATTCTATTGTCCATGTACTGGTACACATAGCTACTTGTGTTTTTACTCAATTTATTTAAAATAACGCACTGAAAACAAGTTTTTAGTAGCTCATTTGATAGAAAGAAGAAACATTTATCTGAATATTGACACTTTTGTTAAAAAGAACGTTTATTTTTAGTCCATTTTTAAGCTATACTACTGTGATATCCTTAAGTGTCCAGTTATTGGTACTTTTACCTTACATTTAATCAGCCATAAATCGTCATTTTACTTTTACCATGAACTGGTTGTTACAACATTCCTAGAAAGTTATTTTACAGCTGCATTGTAAGAATTTTATTAGAGAGAAACGCGCAATGGCACCATGTTGATTTCACAATCCTGCCGTAGCGTTGAACGACAAAACGAATAGGTAGTTAGAAAAATTCGGGAATAGATTGCTGATCAACAGGAACACAATCGAACAATTGTTACGCCGCATTAAAGCCACGAGCGCCTAGTTCTTACTATAACAAGTTTCGAGTAATCACTTGCGGCGCCGATGACTCACGTTAAGTAGTGGCACGACGAGATTGCTGCGAATAGTGCGAATACACCGATGTAAAGGAATAGTAAAAGTGGCAGCGTTATTTTGTTTACAAAGTTGTAAAAACGTGAAGTTGGTATACAAGAAGTTTAATCAACAATGTTGATAACACTTTCGTTAAAAGTGGATGTTAAAGTAATGCTAATTAGTTCTACATAAAAGAATACTTTTAATAGGTAAGGTGACATAAAAGGATGAGAATGGAATAGGAATATTATAAATTCAAATTAATACAATACAGTTACATATTATTTATAAAATATAATAGTTAGTATCACACACGTTTCATACAATTATGCTAACGAAATAATAAAGTAAACGCCTTGAAATGAAAATCGGTATTGCTATGTAAGATAGTTGACCAGTTAAGAGAAATCGTTCACGTAAACAATAGTAACTACTTGCTCTGCCATTAAATAGTGACGGTCGCTGCCTAAAGATACTCTTTAAGCTTTCTAAATTATGTAATGGGAACGATTTTCTAAAAAAGTTAAGTTATAAAAATTTTAGAATCGTTTTTCAAAGTTCAGCAACTGCTACAGAAGGTGACCATCCTTGAAAATGAAGATACTAGTAGTTGACCCTATGTTTGTCAGTAATTGACCACCTATACTAGACAGAGAATTAAGGCAATGATGTAGGTAATCGTCTTAGCATTGTTTATTGTCAATAATTTAGAACAAGTTAGAACTAAAAAGGAAAGTGGAATTAAAAGAAACTGAGTAAATGCACGAAAAAGTTGTATATATATGTTAGTGATTTTTTAGGTCGCTGATTTTGAATCTGACATAGGATTTGTAAAATTAATTTGTTTAAACAATTTGTTTAAACAAATGATTGCAAGATTACATGTTTTGATACATATAGGATCGTGTTCTGTGGGGAAAGTAACTAAACAAACATGTAAAAGTCTCCGAAATTTTTTTATTTATTCTAAAACTTTTTTTACAATATAATTTGTTGAACAAATTGTTTAAATAAATTATTTTTATAATTCCTATGTCGGATTCGGAATCAGCGACCTCAAAAACCACTCACAATATATACATAGTCAGTAATTGACTATACCTGTCAACTTCTAGAAACAATTAGAATGACAAGAGTCATTACTTGACCACCCCACAAACTATGTGTCTTTGAGGTTAGTATAACAAAAACGGTGAATTTATCAAATATAGAACACTATGAGAGTTTAGCAAGTGAAAAGTTCAGTCATAAAGAGTTAATAACCTACGAATTGTTTTACCTGAACCATACACCTGTTCTTACCAAAATCATTAAGGAAACAACGATATAGGAACACACTACTCACCTTGATGCAAATAAACGTTCGCCAAAACTATTCATAATGTACTTCACACTTGAGTGTTTCAGATTTTAGTCGGTAGATGTCTTGGCACGTCAACTGCACTTTGTTCAAAAGATCGTCACTTCTAAAAACCTTATTTTTCACATTTTTCTGAAAAGTGGTCAACTACTGATACATGGTCAACCACTGGTGCCTTTACCTTATGTATCGAAGAAATTTATTGAGTTCTACTATATGGTTTGTTAGCTTTATGAGCTACAGCTTTTAGAGTTTAGAGAGTAGTTTTGTATAATAAATTGTATTGGTTTAATATAAATTGTAATAAAATCTTAACAACCTCAACTAAATTTTAACCTGTTCTCCGGAATACAAAGTACCTACACATAACCTTTACTAAAGAATTAATGATATTCTGTTTTTTATAGCGAAACTTTCAAATGCAATTTTTTACTTTTTTAGTTTCAAGCGAAATTTACTTTCAATTAATTTCCAAACGTTCGTGATTAAGTATGTAAAAATTATAAAACGTTATGAAGTAACAATGAAAGATTTACTTCGGGACCATTGCATCTCTTGTAAAAATTTTCAAAACATGCATACAAATTACAGCATTTCATTTTTTTTTTTTTTTTTTTTTTTTAGAAAAGTATTTCTGTGTTAAAAAGTAAATTGCAATTACATAAAATTACTTTGGTCGGTATTCAAAATTGAATTGTTATAATTTTCATCAAACTATTTTCGTATTAAAATCTACATTGGTGTGATTTTTTATAAAATTACTTTTTATAAATAGATTTAAAATTTCGGGAACTTTTTGGAGATTTTTATTGGTTATACCGTTAATTTACAGGCATTTATCCCACTAAATATACATTTCTATTAATCTTCTATGAACTTCTATTAAACAACACCTTTTCCTGGAATAACTTGTAAACCGCACCTAAATATAAATCATGTCATGTAGGGAAATATTTATAGGGAAATTGATGTGCGTAAGTGTTGTTGAAGTGTATGAAACCCTATCTCGAAGATCACGTCGATCACCGTCGCAGAGTTACAGGTTTCAGTCTGAGCATATCAACCGTAGCGTGACATTGTTTATGGAAGCAAGGAGGCAAGCACATATACACCGGTACCAGAAACGAAAACGTTTTCCTTGTCGCACTGTACGAGGTCAGGCTGCTGATAAATCCACATTTTTCAATGACAGAGACCTGCTTCCCTTTTCTCCCTAGTGTTTCACTTTTTACTTCATTCTCCCCATTATCTTGCTCCCCATTTCTTTGGTTTCTTCATTTATTTCGTTAGTTTCTTCCCTTTTCCTCTACATTCCAAATACACAATTTAAATTTAATGTTCTATGTACTTATTTTATTCAATTTAAAAACAAACGGGTAAAATCACCTATTATTTTAAAATACCATAATTTTTATAAAAAAATTATTTTTGGTTTAATAGAAATTTAAAAGAGTTTTGAGATCCGTTAATGAGAGGTCGTCAGCATAAAGAAGGAAGTTGCGATAATCTATAGGGTAAAGTTGCCAAAATTGTACCCCTTAAGAACAAATGCTTATTACATGAAAAATAACAGAAGAAAATTAAACAAACTTGGTGGTAATCGATTCTTTATTAATAGAATAATCAGTTTTATAAACTCAAACAACAAAAAATAATTAACTTCTACTCATAAAAACGATTTATTTTCAATATGGAAAAAGTACGATTTAATTAATAAATGGTCAAAAAAAATTTTTTTTTTCAGTGAAGTAATTTTTATTAGGTACTCTTATGTCTTCATTATAAGCACCCAAACCTTCATTTTGATCAGTTTGTTAGTTCAACAATTATAATTTTTTTAAAGAAAGTTAACACTATATTTCAAAGAGCTGTAAAATCCACACTTTTTGACATTTTGAAAAATTCTTCGAGATATGTTTATATATCTCTAAAGACTACAACATATCAAAGTTTCACCTAAATCTGAAATGTTACTCCGAAACGTGTCCGATTTCGCATGGAATGACCCCGTCACAACTGAGTACAGTGATACCAACTTACATACAAAAAATTGCTTGAATAGATGCACCGTGGGACTTTTAAATCACAAATTCCGGGTACTTCTTTTAAATAATGTATTTCTTTGTGGAGTGCCGGTATGGTGACTCGGCTTGTTAATGGTGTATGGCTAACTGTTGCTTACACTTTCTACCGCTAGGGGCGATTGCAAAGTTGGACAAAATGTAGGTTATCTAATTACAAATTACAAATTACAATTAAAATGTAATTGCGTAATTGGTTACACATTATTTTCTGTAATTGATTCCACATTATTTTCTGTAATTGATTACACATTATTTTCTGTAATTGATTACACATTATTTTCTGTAATCAATTACACAATTACATTTTAATCGTAATATGTAAATTAGATTACATTTTTTCCAACTCTGGGCGACTGTAACTGTCTTAGGTTCAACGAAACAGCGGGTGTGCGATTTAGGCGCAGGTACAAATTAGGCAAGTTTACCCTATATGTATAAATAATATAGAACCAACGTGGAAGACCTGGGGTACGTCAGATTGCACTTGTATCAGCCCAGCTTAGAATCAAGAGCAGAGAGGCACAAATGTGCTTTAGAGGCTTATAGTTCTCACCGAGAGGAGTAAAAGATGCTTAATGAACATAGGTCCCAAAATCAATCCTTTCGATGTAAAATCTATTTTTGTATTTACGAGCGTTCGATATCGTGAGTCTCTTCGCACCACATCGAATGTGAACAGAAGAATCGGTTCGGAAGTATATTAGTTCATCCCAGTTGGACGGCTCCCTCGATCACCTGGCTCGGATCCTCCGGATTTCTTTTTGCGGGGCTACTTAAAGACTTTTGGATACTCACAAGCAATAAATAATTTAGTGGACTCACGACAACAAATAGAAAATGCATACCGTACAATACTCGTACAATACAGGGAAGGAATACTGGAAAATGTACGCATGTATGTACCTAAATCGATCTATGATCCACAGTCAGTCTTGCATTCAAGTAAGCGACATCAAACATCTCTTGTAAATATGAAAACAAACTTTTGTGTTTTACATCGACAAGATTGATTTCAGGACCAACGTTGGTCCTCTCTTTTTTTAACACCCTGTATAGGACATTGAGCCAATTCTAAGATCGAGAAAGCATTGCTCAACGTTGTATAGTTCAATGTTTATTTGTGAGCAGAGAATTGATCTTTCACAGTAATGAGATCACCTCCACCCCGTTTAACTGAACTAGCATCAATGTTCCAGTTGGTACGGTGGATACAGTAGCCCACCAGACCAAGTTCAGATGATTGCATGTCATCCGTTAGCCAAGTCTCGACGAAAACAAAAACATCGTAGCGGCCACAGAGTATCGATGTCGAAGTTCTGTTCTCAGGCTTTTAGCATTTTGATATTTATTTCTCTATGAGGCAATTATTCTAGGAACACCGTTAGTCTAACGAATATTTACGTTTATTGGAGTCACCTTTTGAGTGAAGAGAACATAGTTCTTCACACAGTTTATTTGAATGAGATCGTTGCTTGTTAGTACGATCTATGAAAATCTTAAAAGTCCATTGTCACGTCCTGGGTGGCGGAGGTTAGGACAATGACGAGAAGGGAGGAGTTCTTGCCCCGTTGCCTCCACAACGTACCGTCGCGCCCTAAGGCCGGCCGAGTTACGCCGCGCAGTGGAGTACACTTGATTCCACATTGGAGCATCTCGACGCCCCTACCGATTTGCGACCGATCTGCGCAGCTCCCACTACTACCCACGGTTTGAACCGCATGCGATTGGTCGTGGTAATTTCCAAGGAATCATACATCCCAAACGCGGGACCTGACCGTTGTCAACGTAAACAGTCCCGCACGAAGAGTGAACAGAGAGAGTAGAGAAGGCCGTGCGACGGAGAAAAACATAGGCGGTTAAGTGGGGAGGCGGCGTAGCAACGTCGCCTGAGGGTCGTGCCTGCGCGAAATCTTGATGCTCTACTGTGGAATCAAGTGTAAACAGTGCGGGGCAGGTGGATTGGCTTTGTCAGGATCGAGGAGGAAAAGAAGAGGTGCGGGGCGTTTCGTCTTGGGACCGTCAGCTAGACTCATCAGTAGGACTATAGCTGACGGCCCCTTTTTTTTTTTTTTTTTTTTTTTTAAAAAGATGTTTATTGACGAGTAACAGTACAGTAAATAAAAAGATGGAATAGCATAAAAAAACATTAGGAAAAATTGCTACACGTTATATAAAAAATAAATAATACTAATTGTTCCGCATGTAGGAAACTTTTAATAATACTATCACGGTGAGCTTCTTTGGTAATACAATTTTGGTGTAATAATTTCTAATAGAAATTGCACGATATTATATCACAAGCTATTGTGATAAAGAAAGAATGAATTAAGGGGAAAAACACAAATTAGTCAGTAAAAAAACCCCCTACACAATCTAACGCAAGGAACTTAAGATTAACTATGGATAACTTATAAAATACCTTAAAAAACTAATATATACAATATATACAATGAAAAGGAACTGTAATAACATTTTATTACAACCAATAGATGTAAAAATACTAGGCTAATCAGTCGTATGTATCTCAGTACCTCCCCTCAAGGAGAGTTGTACGGCGGTTGGATAATTCTACTATATGTACACTATCTGGTGAGAGCCACCAGAATTTTCTAAAGTTAAGACGTCTGAAGTCCAAACTGTCAATGTTGGGGATAGCCAAGGAGAATTTAAATCTGTCTCTACTGTTATGGAAATCTTCAGGTGCAAATGCGACACGTTTGTCCGCCTTATTTCTACGCCAATGATAGATAAGTGGTATATTAGAGCCGTCTTGAATCAGCCCCAAACAATCACAAAGAGGGAAGGCTTGCGGTGTCACGTAGCCTGTAGTGAGCTGTCTCAGAGTGATCTGGGAATCTTGGAATGCCAATGATTGTATAACCGGGTTGTCAATGTCTACTAATTTACTAAAATAGTCTCTGGATAATGAAATAATAAAAGAATCTATTCTGGAGATATTGGCCGTATTGTAAATTGTTTGATTCTTAACAAAATGTTGCCAGTCAGAATCTGGAGTGCGATAAAGGCGGAGGCAAGCTCTCAAACATTTCCTTTCTAAGGCCCGGACGCGTTCCATTGACGTGTGATTATAATTCCAAGTAACCGGGGCCGCATAGGTGATTATGGGCCGGACTAGCAACATGTATAAAATCAGTTTAGCTTTTTTTGAAAGGTGTTTGTTGAAAAATAATCTACTATTGGCAAGGAATGCCCCATTGGCCTTCTTAAGCTGGATATCAAGATGTTTATTTCCACGTAGTAAATAATCCAAATGGACCCCCAGGTATTTCACCACCTTTCTGTGAGGAATCAAAACTTTGTTTGTGGTACCCGGTATTGTAGCAGAAATTTGAAAACTAGTACTACCCGACTTAGTTTTCCAAGAAAGACTGTTTACCGGTTTTTTAAATAAGATTGTCTCGCATTTCTGTGGGTTTAGGCGAAGATTCCAGGTCGAATAATATCTGTTAATATAATCCACTGAAGAATCCAGCAGATTTTGAATAGGCTCCACTCTATTTCCTGATACATATATAACCACGTCATCAGCATAAGCGATAAAATTGGCGCCACCCGGTTTATTAAAGTTAAATAGTTTAGGTAGATCGCTCAAAAAGATGTTGAAAAAAATAGGTGAGTTAACTGTTCCCTGCTGCAAACCTTCATAAATGTAGAATATTAATGAGGAAAGACCCAAACCATCCCAAATACGGAAGGATTTGCCAGTGATCATGTCCCAAATCAGATAGATTAGCCACAGAGGGAATCCTTTCTTTTTAATTTTGAAAATAAGTCCATCCAACCATACCGAGTCAAAAGCTTTCTCAATGTCGAGAAAGGCAGCTGCAACAAGATGGCTTTTGTCAACAGCATTATTCAAATCTGATACTAATTTATGAATTGCATGTGTGGTAGAGTGACGATGACGAAAACCGAATTGGTGATCGGGGATTATTTCATACGTATTACATATGTCCACTATTTTATTATTAATTACTGCCTCGAAAACCTTGCTGATGGCGGGCGCGAGGCTAATAGGCCGGTAACTAGATGGTTCTCCAGGATTTTTTCCCTTTTTGAGAATAGGAAAAACTTTCGCTGATTTCCAAGCAGCAGGAAAATAAGAAAGATTAATAGCGTTATTAAACAAAATTGTAAGTGCGAAAATGACCTTTGCCGGTAAGTGTTTTAAGCAAATAGGAGGAATGCTAGCTGACGGCCCCTGCCCTAGACACACCCGGGGACACAGAGGACATAATTTGGAACTTGTATATATATGAAATGAGATAGGAAATAGGAACTAGCGAGAAGATTAGACCTCTGGTGGCGCTCGCCGACACTAAGTCGCGATACCGTGGTGGGGCCGGGACGTCACACCATTGTAATTCCATTTAGTCCAAAATACATCTGGCAATATGTAAGGCCATATCTTTGAAGGGAAGAATTACATACTGGCTCAGGCTTATTCTTACCCGTAGCTTTCTTACCGATACGATTTATTTTCTTGATCATGGTGCTGAAGTTAAGAACGGTGCCTAAGATCTTATTTACTCTGTGCAGATCTTCAGTGGGAAAGTCACTTGCTGTTGCAGGTTCTTCCAGGTTAACTCTTCTTCTGACGTTGAATTCCTAGATGGCGTTGATTTTTCAGAATTTCAAGATCTGTTTTAAACTGGTTAATCTTTCCTGTCAAGTCTGTGATTGTTGCGTTTGTTTGATTTAAATACGAGGTGCACATATTCTTCATTTGTGTGCATAAAGATGATAATAGGGTAATTCCGGTAGAGATGGATCGCCGGGAGAGACGGACCAGTTAAGGAAATTTTTCAAAGTATTTTTCAAATGAGCAATGTGTCAGTGTTCCTTCAGTATACTGATTGTAATGGACTGTGTCTGTGAATTTTTACATCATTGTTTTATAAAATTTTGACGAAAATCAACATTTCAATTTCTGGAAAGGGTGATAATTTTTTGCGTAGTCATAAGAATTAGTAGAACTCTGTTGTTTGAAGGGATATTTATACCGTTCTCATAAAATAAGCTCTAATAACATATAGCTGTAATGCTAACCTAAAAGGATGATTTGGAAGCCAACTGTAATGGCGCCGATAGATGGCAATATTATGCGATTCGGGATAGATGGACCACATATACTCAGTAGTGATGGACCGCCCGGTCCATCTCACCCATAGTGTCTTCGTGTAAATGCCATTACTTAAATTTTCATTAAATGCAAATAAAACGAATTTAGATTACAGATTTTTCAGGTAGTGATGAAGAAGAAACAAATGAGATGCACACTTCAAGTGAAGATGATTATGAAGACTGGAATGAAAACATGTGTGATTATTGAGTAATTGTAATAATATTAGGAATATAAGTAATCTGTTTTTCTTTACTGAAACAATTTTTTCGATAAAAATAATTACTCGCAAGTCAATTTAATGAAAGAATATAACTTTTATCGAAGTGGTCCAGCTCACCCGTAGTAGTAAGGGAGAGATGGACCACATCCCAAAATTTTATTTACCTATTTCCGTAGCTATTTGTAAAGATATTGTTATGATCATTCCAAGTTCTAGAAAAAATAGTTCACTACACGAACTGGTAAGTCTAATATTCAGTACTTTCAAAATATTTGAGTTTGAGAAAATTTTGAAAACGTGGTCCATCTCCACCGGAATTACCCGACACTGTGCATAACCGATTTGAGCTCGGCCATTTCAGATTTCAGATTAGACAGCGTAGAATTTTATAAAAGATCTCTTGACGCCCCCAAGGCCGCGGACAGTAGTGCATAATCGATGAGAGTGCCGTTTAAATTCGGGTGCCCCGTGCGTAAAATGCAACCAGAATGAGCAAACATGTTGTAAGAAGGACAATTATGTAACTGGGTTTAATACGTGCGTTTTGAAACCCCTGCAAAGAGTGACCAAAACGGGGGGCCTTTTTTAGCCTCATTTTGGTCCCACGATTTTGGAACTGAATTTTGTGCCAAATGATGCCTTATGATGAGACAGCAATCACAAAAAATTTTCAAGTTGAGGTGACAATTAGTTGCTGAGATAGGGGAGGTAAAAAAAGTGAAAATTCGTTAACGCCTCAGCCCATACTCTTCGATCTACGACCTTCTATGTCAGTCCGATAATTTAAACAATTATTTCTAGGGGTTCTGCTGACTGGTAACAATGAATTTGAACTTAGATTTTCAAAAATCGAGGGAAAAAATCAAAATAAAAAATATAAATGTCTGTGGAGTGGGTGCTCTTTTAATATATCGTCCACCATGTTGAATCGGCCATTGTGAGTTTCGCTGACTACTAGCAGCAAATTTGAACTTACATTTTCAAAATTCACAAAAAAAATCAAAATCAAAAAATATAAATGTCCGTGGAGTGGGTGCTTTTTTTAATATATCGTCCACCATATTGATTCAGCCATTTTGTGTTTCGCTGACTGCTAGCAACAAATTTGAACTTACATTTTCAAAATTCACAAAAAAAATCAAATTCCAAAAATATAAATGTCCGTGGAGTGGGTGCTCTTTTAATATATCGTCCACCATGTTGAATCGGCCATTGTGAATTTTGAAAATCTAAATTCAAATTCGTTGTTAGCAGGCAGCAAAACTCACAATGGCCGATTCAATATGGCGGACGATATATTAAAACAAGCACCCACTACACAGTCATTTATATTTCTTGGTTTTGATTTCTTTTTTGTGATTTTTGAAAATCTATGTTCAAATTCGTTGTTAGCAGTCAGCAAACCCCCGGGAACTAATGGTTTAAATTATCGGACTGACATAGAAGTTCGTACATCGAAGCGTATGGGCAGAAACTAATTGTCACCTCAACTTGAAAATTTCGTGTGATTGATGTCTCATCATAAGCTACCATTTCGCATAAAATTCAGTTCTAAAATCGTGGGGCCAAAAAGAGGCTATTTCTTGGGTCACTCTTTCCTTGACCATTTTGAAACTAGACACGAGAAGACAATTGATAGTCACTGAGTCTCTTCTGTACGTGCAACACACTTCGGCACAATAGAACAACAGTAAACACGCGGAGTAAACAGTGGTTCTCAAACTAAAAGTGATAGCACCTCCGACCGTAAAGGTCGCACAGCAGATAGTAAACACGCCTATTAACTCAACCTTTTCTTATTCACTGGGACTTTGCTTTACTTGTTTCCTCTCACTCTATTACAGGTATTTCTGCTATCTTCCTCTCAACTTCATCACCTCAATTTCCACACTTCCTTCGTCCCTCTCTTTATACTTTATTCCATCTCCTACATTCCTCTGCATTCTCTTTCCTTTCCTTGACGCTACCTCATTTCCTCTACCAACCATCTATTCGCCTCTCCCTGCTACCCATATGCTTTCGTTTCTTCCTGTTCCCATTTTCATTCGCTTCTCCCGTACCTGCTTCCTCCATCCTCCCGCTATCTCTCCTTTTCGCCTTGCCTTCTTCGACCGTCCGCTTCTTCCTTTTACTTTCCTTCGTTTTTCTCCTCTCTCCAGTCCTGCCATTATCCCTGTTTCCCTCTTACCCTCCTTCCTGCCTCCATCCTTCCCTCATTTTGCATCTCCCTTCCCTTCTTTTTTATCCCCTGTCAATGGAATCGACTCTCTTTATTTTCTCCCCCCCATTCCTCCCGCTCCTCAAGTTTATCAACCTACCAGCTATCTGTCTCTCCCTCTTCCCGCAACCCCGCGCCGCGTTCTCTTCGTCGCCCTCCCCTCGCCCTTCACCCGTCTCGCCCTGCTCCTCACCATTCCGCCTTCAGCGTGGTGTTCGCTTTTCAGAACACGCTTCCAACCAACTCGACTGCTCTCTCTTTCCACCCCTCGCCGGGCTGTCTCCTTCGGTAGTAATAGGACTCGAGATGATTCAAAACGTCTCGAGCTAAAACCTGAAGCACAAGAGGTCCCGGAACGTTTCGTAGGATCGTCGCCGTCTGGCACCCCTGCGCAGCCTCGCGGGTTTCACGAGGCCCTGGCAATCTTTGACGATCTTGCGATTTTAGTGTCTCGAATGTTTGGTGGCTCGCTTCGGTCGCGTTCTGTTTCGTTCCGTTCCGATTGCCCCGGCGCGTGAGATAAGCGGAAGCGAATCCCTCGGTATCGTAACGATATTAGCCAGGAGCATTAAAGACTTTCACGACTCTCGAACCTATTTCAGTCCCGGGACAATCTGAAACTGTCCCGACTTCCCCGTGTTTCCCGGCTTGTTCGGAACGCTGGCGAGCCAGCGCCTTGAGGTCCCCACCACTACTGCCTCGCTCGTCTCGCCCAGGCCTCGCGTGTTCCTCGTAACGGCGGCGATGTGTGCGCGAGTAAAGTCCACGTGGGTGTAACTCGATGTACCGGTCTCTACACGTGTACATACGTAGTTTATGGGTAATGTTTTCCATACAGGAGATAGAGTCCGCCTACCGTAACCTTGCACCGAGGAGTCAAGTGTTGCCAACCACGGTAACTTACCCCGTAACCTAGAGCGATGAAAAATATCGCGCGCAGGGATCAAGCCCCGTGCCTCCCCGGGTACCTCTCGTTTGGGAATGGGGGGTACTCGTGCGCTGAAACGGGTCCTGGATCACTTTTAACGCGGATACGTGATCGTCATGCGGCTACAGCGAACAAACTACTCTAATTTGATCCTGTGCGTGCGCGGGTGTACGCGTTTGGGTATGAATACCTTACCTATACCTATAGCTTGGCAGTACCTTATTGATCGTAAAAAAAAAACATACGGGTCGAATCTATAAACTCCTCCTTTTTGAAGTCGGTTAAAAAACGAGGAATCGGAGTTGTAGCGTGATAGTAGGGATGAAGGAAATGAATGAGATATTAACAACGTTGTACGATGTGTGCATAGAATATAGGGGTGTATACAAGCAATTTGGGATTGATTCTTCTTGGAAAAATAAATCGAGAATATGCAGTAATATTTTTTTGATAAGCGGAAAATATATTTCACTTTTGAGAAAATCCATTTTGGAGTTTCTCGCCACTTCTACTTGTAAATTAGGGTGCGCAAATATGTTTCTAATGACGCACTTGGATTTTTAAAAATTACTGAAAATATTGATCCCACTTTTCGCAGAATCTTTCTCGACGCATTAACCCTTCGTGGTCACACCATCTTATAATCACAAATTGGTCACACGGGGTTCACTGTACCCCAGCGTAATTTTTTGAGTTACCATTTCCGTATTTTTGAATCTTTTAACTTTTCAGTGATAATTGTACATTCGTAATAGATATACAGACATGGTCTAATAGTCTTTTTCTAGAAATGTACATTTTGATATGATAAAGGTTGTAGTTGAAAATGAGCGATTTTCCACGGTCGTGGGGAAAACCCGATTTTTTAAATTTTTTTTTATTTTTTTTTTTGCGATAAATCCCCTTTGGAAGACGTAAAGGTGTGATATTTCAAATTGAAAATTTGAAACGCCGTGTGACCACGAAGGGTTAAACAAACATAAATGAAATGTGAATGTATTTTCATTTCTTAATCCTTCGAGTACTTAAACGATTGTTTTCGTTATGGAATAATTATTTTCTGCAAATAAGCCAGTGTATTATTGTATGAAACGGTAATGAATTAGTACTTAGAAGTGATAGGTCTCTATGAAATTTCTAAATGTTCTTACGAAACTGTACAACAAAGTGCGTAGTATAAGCTGGTAAAGTTTGGACACTTATTCCTGGAACACCTCGTATATAGAAGCGCAATAAAAAGGAAGTAATGGTATTTCTCTAAAAAGGGCACAAGTGATCCAAATCATACCAAGTTAATTTCACTTAAAGTTGTAATTATTGATTAACTTAATCGAATCCTCATATCGCCAAGCTTTGATAATGAATTTATAGGGAATCCCATTTTGATCGATAAATGAATGTACGCCGTAAACATGTTAAATTGATCACATATGAAGATTCAAGAAAATTGTGCAAAACAATTTCGATATTTTATTTCGTAAACTGGTAAAAAAATCGCTAATCACATGCTATCATTGAACACATTTTTCATTACCACCATCGCATTACGAGAATATAAATTTGACTTAAAAGAAAAGCTTGAGACGTGAAGTGACCTTGAAATGCCTCCAACTCTGCCAACTACTATAAATATCCTACCTTTTGAACCTCCATTAACCTCTCCAATCTCCTCCAATCTTCGTACATTCAATTTTTTCAATTAACCGCATTTCACAAGATATATCCACACGTAGATTAAAATATCACATCCTGCACATGAAGCATCCAACAAATCTTCTCCCGAGTCGAAAAAAAAAATTATAACCTAAAACCGAGTTAGCCACTTTCAATTGATAATCATAATAGCTAACGAAAAGTATAATCTTTTCAAAATATATCCAACAACCTTCTACGTGCGCATCTCAATTTGATAAACTTGGTAAAAAATAATTAAATACACAAGCGAGAAAGAATCCCAATCGAACTATTAGACATTAAATTGTCAAAAAGCAAATATCTATCAATGAGGATAAATCGACGACGCAGCAAAATAGCCCCGCAACTGTAATTGTTAAAATCGAATCGACTCGTTGTAGAACGCCAGTTATAAACGATATCTGTGGCAACGTGACGAGAGTCACAGTTTCGCGGAATTACGGCTTGGAAAATGTCTCTGGGCGCAAGTGCGATCGAGCGATGCGAACGTCAAGACACGTTTTATTATATCACGCGTTCATTCACCCTTCTCGGTCGCCTTATCTCGCTTATCCCGACGTCGTCTTTCCTGCTCTCGCCAGTGATCATCGCGCGGATCCAAAGTGAATTTCTTCCGCACGTTGCTACCAGGCATGCTATCGAACAACTTGCACCCCAATAACAGTGACGTAACTATAAACGTTGCATTTTTAGGTATGCCACGTTGCTCTTGATAAATTGATGGTAACCGAATTGAAGAAAACGAGTGGTTATTACGAATCTACCAATATTAATGGAAAAATTTGTAATATTTCTAGGCGCACACAGTTCATATCTTTCCGAGCTGAAAATTAGAATTTGTTTTCCATTTCGAGCATCAGCTTTCTCTATTTGAAAATCACGATAAAATCATTCTGTACGAGAAAAAGGTGAAGAATAAAGTGTATATGTAGATGCAAATGCATTGGTGTGGGAAGATTGGCATTTTGTAAGAGAAAATTCGAGGGACAGAAAGATCGATGCCGGGTCACACGATACTAATGAAAGTACATTTAGATTTTGAATTATATAATTCTTTATAGGAATTCGTCACTAAAGTGGAAGATGTAATTAAATAAGATAGTCAGCTAAAGCTGGCATGGGAAGATCCCGAAACCGGAATTTCAAAAAATTCGGAAACCTTGTGAATATGTAGGGGGTTTCCTGCTGATTACAACGCAATTTTTGTTTGCTGCCCAAATTCACGCGAGGGGGGTGAAATTAACCCCTGAAAATTCGACTATTTTCCGATTTTGTGTTATAATTCGCGAACTGTAAGAAATAGAAAAAAAGTTTAAAGACAAAAGTTACTTCTTTTAACGAGATCTATCATTTGGGAAAAAAATATTTTACAGTTCACGAGTTAAAACACAAAATCGGGAAATAACCGGATTTTCAGGGGTGAATTGCACCCCCTTAGAGTGAATTTGGGCAGTAAACCAAAACTGCGTTGTAATCAGGAGGAAATCCCCTATATATCCACAAAGTTTCAGAATTTTTTGAATTTCCGGGATCTTCCCTTGTGAGACGCTATTGTACGTTCATATATATTTTATGAATAAGTATTGTATCTCGAATGTTTATTCAAATATGCGATAACAAATTAGGTATAGTAATAAGTGAAGTATATTACGCGAAGGTTTGAGGTCGCAAGTGGCGCTAATATTTAGTGTTTAAAAATATTCTGTAACCCTTCAACTGAACATCTTTTAATTTAAATTGAATTCCAAAGCATCAACACTTTCAATTAATGCAATTTTCGATTTCTTTGGCATTCTAATATTATAAATGTAACGCTCACCCTATCAGATAAAATATGAAATTTGTAGTGCATAAGCAAGAGAGATTATAACAAATAAAAAAAAATCCGATTTCTTCACACCTAACTCTATAATATTCTGCAATACATATGTATTAAATGCTTCAATAATATAGCAGAGTGAAACTATTCCCTTTCATCGCTACACGATACTAAAGCAAATAATAAAATAACTCCGAAGTCATGCATAAATAAATACGAACACCAATAAACTTGAATTATACAGATAGAAAATAAAAAGCGTTGCAGCAGTCCCAGCACATTTTGTCACCGTACAGGAATAATTTCCACGACATAAATTAGCAACTGGTACAAGATATCGTTACAAAAAATTTTCAAAATATTTCCCACATCATAATATATTCACTTGCAGTGATAGAAAGAAAGTATTCATACACCTAATCCTTGATGTCAAACAGCAATAACAATCAAAGCAAGAAGCGTAACTTTCAGGAAAAATGTGTTTTATTGCGGATTAACAACTAATTTGCGAAATATAAAAGAAGGGTGTATTTTTACGTATAAAATTAATCATTTACCTATAAAAAATGATTGATTAAACAGTAGAATTAGAACATATCTGGCCTACGGGAGATCTAGAGGCATACTTGTTTTATATATTTTGCCTGCTGACACCATTTAGAGTCAAAACAGAAAACATAAAATAACCACGTTAATAATAAAACAATACAGCCATACTAAATTAAACATCTCCAGAAACTTAAACGCATCGGAGACATTATTCTAACGTATCTACATAATCTTTAATTTAGAGCTTGGGTTAGGTTCAGTTTGGCTAGAGCTTCTAGATACTTGTTCCTGTCGCTGCATCTTCAATGCTCATCAAACACGAGATAATTATTGTGTTTCCGGACTTATGCTCCAGAGAATCGATCGATCTGTCATCAGCTAGCACCCAATTCACCAAGTCACCGCGGCGAAAAAAGAAGAGACCGAGAAGCCATGGAAGAAAGAGTAAAATGAAGAAGAAACGCTCGACTGGACAAGCACGTTTGAACATGTGACTGTGAGTTGAGATCCGGTGGCGAGGAACCTCAGAGGAGGGGAAGAAACAAGATGAAAGGAGAGGAGGAAGAGGAGGAGAGGCGGTAGATAAAGGAACAGAGAAGATGATCACTGGCGGAACAGAGACGCGAGAGGCATTGTGTTGTAAAAAGAGAGGAAAATAAGAGAATGGATAAGAGCCAGATAAAACGGGACGGGAGGGGTTATGCATTATGTGCTTCGAGGCAAACGGAGGGGAAAAAAAGATGGAAACACTCTGAAAGAAAGAGAAATTGCTTATTGTGTATTTTGCAAGTGGAAGAGGAAGATTGGGGAAGGGAGTGAAGAAGAGGAGAGACGTTGGGCAAAAAAGTTCTTTGGAGTGCATTTTGCAAATGAAAGAGATGAAGCAGGGATTAATGGAGGAATTATTTAAAATATATTTCGGGAATAGGAAAGCAGATGATAAATTCGTAACTGATTTGGGTGAAATATGGAAGAAGTTTTCTGGGTGTAAATACTCACGGGGTAGTCACGAAGGGTTAAAATAACTTTCACGATACAAAGAAGTGAGTAAAGCAAGTGTTCTCGATAGTTATAGATAATTATTTGCAGAAGGAATCGAAATTCGCTGGTGATTAAGAAACTGGCCAAAATGAGATCTTTCATTTTGATATATTTTGCGTTTGGGTATTTTAAAAAATAGAAAAAGTGTGACGGAGTGCTTTGGCTACATTTCATAAGTACTGACACAAATGTGGTTGCTTCTGTTCGTGTAATGATCAATCGAATCGAATAGGAAATCTAGTAAACACAGCAATTGTTTAGCCAGCGAAGGGTAATGGGTTCATGTGTGATTGAATAATTGAGAAATTGAAAAGTAATTTAAGTAGGAAGGGGTTTCGAAACAGACGTGGAGAAAATATTATGAAGAATGAAGATGATATTCTGAACATCGATGGGAATGTAAGTTGTGGTCTTGTGTAGCTCGAGTGGCGGAAAAGAAGAAATGGAATGAAAAATGGGGTTGCTCACCACATGTACCCAGATCAACGGCACAAAGCGAAATAAAAATTTGAGCAAATTTTTTTATAAGCTACATGAGAAGACGCTATTCTCATAGTAGACCTAAAAACTTCACAGAGGGAAGTGTAAAAATGAAGAAGAAAAATAGTACTTTGCTTCAAAGAAAAGAACTTCGCGTCAATTCTTGTACCATACCAGGTAGCTGCTTTACAAGAATTATTTTTCACTATGAAAACTACAAACAAAGAATCGAAAAAGAAGCCAGAGGAAGAAACAAGTTGCTTATAGTATCTCTTCTCTTCAACGGTATTTCAGACATATTCTGAAATTCTTTACATCATTCTATCTTCTTTAACCCATACAATTCCTCTCAAGTGAATATATCCAAAATTCGAATCGCTAGCTACAAACAACGCGTTTCTTACGCACTTTCAGACTAGGGCTGGGAGTATTCGAATAATTTAATATTCGAATATTTTACAAGTATTCGAATGCTACGAATAAACTTCTAATATTTGAGTATTCGAATATTTCAGTTGTCGAATATTTCAGTTGTCGAATATTTCAGTTGTCGAATATTTCAGTATTCGAATATTTCAGTAGTCGAATATTTCAGTAGTCGAATATTTCAGTATTCGAATATTTCAGTGGTCGAAAATTTCAGTGGTCGAATATTTCAGTACTCGAAAAATTTCAGTACTCGAATATTTCAGTAGTCGAATATTTCAGTAGTCGAATATTTCAGTATGCGAATATTTCAGTATTCGAATATTTCAGTAGGCGAACATTTCAGTTGTCGAATATTTCAGTTGTCGAATATTTCAGTTATCGAATATTTCAGTTGTCGAATATTTCAATTGTCGAATATTTCAGTTGTCGAATATTTCAGTTGTCGAATATTTCAGTATTCGAATATTTCAGTATTCGAATATTTCAGTGGTCGAATATTTCAGTATTCGAATATTTCAGTATTCGAATATTTCAGTACTCGAAAAATTTCAGTACTCGAATATTTCAGTAGTCGAATATTTCAGTAGTCGAATATTTCAGTATGCGAATATTTCAGTTGTCGAATATTTCAGTATTCGAATATTTCAGTAGTCGAATATTTCAGTATTCGAATATTTCAGTGGTCGAAAATTTTAGTGGTCGAATATTTCAGTACTCGAAAAATTTCAGTAGTCGAATATTTCAGTAGTCGAATATTTCAGTATGCGAATATTTCAGTATTCGAATATTTCAGTAGGCGAACATTTCAGTTGTCGAATATTTCAGTTGTCCAATATTTCATTTGTCGAATATTTCAGTTGTCGAATATTTCAGTAGTCGAATATTTCAGTATTCGAATATTTCAGTAGTCGAATATTTCAGTATTCGAATATTTCAGTATTCGAATATTTCAGTACTCGAAAAATTTCAGTACTCGAATATTTCAGTAGTCGAATATTTCAGTAGTCGAATATTTCAGTAGTCGAATATTTCAGTATGCGAATATTTCAGTATTCGAATATTTCAGTAGTCAAATATTTCAGTATGCGAATATTTCAGTATTCGAATATTTCAGTAGGCGAATATTTCAGTAGGCGAATATTTCAGTAGTCGAATATTTCAGTAGTCGAATATTTCAGTAGTCGAATATTTCAGTAGTCGAATATTTCAGTAGTCGAATAATTCAGTAGTCGAATATTTCAGTAGTCGAATATTTCAGTAGTCGAATATTTCAGTATTAGAATATTTCAGTATTAGAATACTATTCGACTACATCAGTAAGCTTCAAAGTCGATCAGATATGTTGAAGTGGTCGGATATATTCGAATAGCATTCGAATACTGAAACATTCGAATAGTATTTGGATACTTGGATATTCGAATTATATTCGCCAAATAATTGAGCAACCGAAGTATTCGAATACTCGAATACCGAAAAATTCGAAAAATAGTCCCAACCCTATTCCAGACTCATAGTTTAGAAAACGAAAAAAGCTATCAAGAAGAAAGAATCGCTATAAAGCACTGGACAATAAAAAATGTCCACAAAAGTGAGAGAAACCAGCTAGCCTGCAGGAAACATTTAGAGACATCCAACAATATGAGACAAGAAGAAGAAGAGAATGCGGGACAGAGAAGGGAGAAGCTCGGCAACTGGGAAAAATTATTAACTACACGCTGAGCTGCAGGGGAAGAAAGGGAAAGCGGAAAAGCGCAACGGGCGAGGAGGGAGGGAGGAGAAGGTGGGAAGAGGAGAGGCGAATCTGGCGAAGGAAAAAAAAGGAAGAAAACGGAGGGAGACAGAGGCGAAGGCAAGTCAAATGTTAGCGAGTGCACGGCGATGGAACGTCTTTAAGACCAAGGAGGGACTTATATAAGAAAGCAAGATGGCAACCGGTTGTCCCTGAGCCACGACCGGCGTTTATTTGCACATTTTTATCTATTTTTCGAGCCGACCAAAAAACCACGCAACCAGTTCGCCCGATGGCGCACATGGGTCGTGCCTCGTACCGCCAAGATTTTTCTTTTCCACGGACGGATGTGGTTTTTTACTGTCACCAAAGGTGTCACACCGTTCCCAGTTCAATATTCTTGGTTACATAGTAGCTCTTGTTCCTCCTCCACTCAGCCATGTTATCGGCTTCATCGCTTTTTAAGCGTCTCCCTCTGCGTGACTACTTTTTCGTCCACGCTTCGGGCACCGAGTATTCATACGAGGCACAGCAATGTTCAAATGGACGATATCATTATGTTGCGCACAACCTTGTGGAAGTAGAGGGTCTCGTGGTTCATCGAATCCGATGAATGATTGAGTTTGAAATCATTATACTATATTTTTCGGTATTCCAAAATTGTATCTTAATATATAAAGCGGAAAGTGTTTGTGTGCTTGGCTGTCGCCAAAAAACTTTTGAACGGTAAATTCTGGGGTCACGAAATTGTCCCAGCTTCTTATGCCTAGCTAGTCCAGACGAATGTGACTATTTTCACTAAAAAAAAAAAAAAAAAAAAAATTTCAACCGATTGGAAGCCGAATAGGGTAGATGTCCCAATTACTGCCACCTTAAGATTATCACCGAACTTCATTTAATCATTTCGCGTGTTGTGTAGCCTAAAAATTGTTTCAGTTTGAAACATAATATTATTTAACATCTCTTTCATTAAAAAAAATAGTTTTATGAATTAAATATGAAGAATTTATTAATAATTAATTAAAATTCGCGAGCGATCCTAGTGTACCTATAACTGTCACCTCAAAAATCATCTTGTCCTAGGTCAGCGATGCCCCGATGGGCGGCCCGAGAGTATGAGCATCCATCGCATTTTCCAAAGCTCGCGTGGAAGGGGGTCTCGAAACCAATGAAGTTGCAGGCATGTAACGGATGAGGAAAACTCTAGTAGTGTGCGTGTAGGCTCGTACCCGTAGGTTTATATGACTGGGACTCTTGGAGCCCCAGTGTTCTACATTTTAGGAATTGGGAAAATAAACAGGAATTGACTAATGATTAAACAATAATATTATGTAATTGGACGAAATAGACTTGAACATTCCCACTTACACCTCTGATTAACAAAAAGTTTCTTATTAAACGATTTTTATTCAGCTTCAATCCTCTGTTTGTGTGTTTGTTTGTATGTATGTTTGTTCAGTTCAAATCTAGAAACTCAATTTTAACCCACTTCCAACTATCCAATAGACTTGAAACTTTGCAGGCATACGTAGTTTGGACGACAATACAAAATTATGAAGAAAAAGAAACCCCCCAGGGTTTAAAAAATTATCCTGTCATCAAAAAATAGAACCCATAACCGCAAATCCAAACGATTTGAAATCAGCCTATAACCAGAAGTCAAATCAATTTAATCGCAATGAAATCAGCATGTAACGGTTACATGCTGATTTCAGGGTACGAGCCTACACGCACACTACTAGAGTTTTCCTCATCCATTACATGCTTGCAACTTCATTGGTTTCGAGACCCCCTTCTACGCGAGGTTTGGAAAATGCGATGGACGCTCGTACCCTCGGGCCGCCCATCGGGGCATCGCTGTCCTAGGTACATATGAGTAGGTACATATATTTTTTTATTTTAATGTAAATCATAATCTCCATTGAATAATAACTATTTTTTGTACATTGCTTTTTATACGTTAGGTTTTTATTACATATAATAAATCAAGTGGCAGTAATTGGGACACTGGCAGTAATTGGGACATCTACCCTAGTGAAGCTAGTATTTAATATGTGTAGCATATAGCCAAAGATCTTTGCTTCGTTGACGAGCGACTAAGGTAGAGTGCAAAAGGTTAGTTGTGGCATTGTTCGTGCTGAACGAGGTTTGGTCATTTTAATGGACTTCAAACTCGATAGTTAAAGCAGTTTCTTATTTTGATCATTTTGTTATAAAAAGGAAAATGCCAAGGAATTAACGGTTTGTATTCCTAATTAGTGTTTTTCGAGCATCCAGTTCTTGCGGCAATCCATGCGTTTTTGTAAGTTTCAGATGATTACAAATTCAATATTCCAATATTTCTTGTATTTACATATTTTTTACATTGTATGATAGCTTTATGCAGCCTGCTGCACGTTCCCTGCTTGAAATTAATTGACTGCGCAGTTTCTGATCACGATACGTTTAGTTTTGTAAATTTGTCTACATTAGAGGATTTGGAAAACATTTGCATATACAGGGTGTTCACAGATTTATGATATTTGAACAGATGTGACACTTAACAAAATACATCGAGTAGGGTAGAACCCCCAATTACTGACACATTAAGGATTGACTCTAATATTATTGCATAGTATCTGTATTTATTGCCTAAAAGTATAAGTTTTTTATTTTATTTATTATGGTTTAATATGTTTACTTCATGAAAAACATTTTGTGGGTCTTAGAATTTCTATTTTTATATATAAATTTATTAATCTAAAAAACATATTTCGAGATCTATTACTGACACCTCTAAAACGTGTGTGACTGAATTCCTGACACCCCAATTACTGCCAGCTAACCTAATACTGTTTATTACTCATTTTATGGTTATTTCGTCTCATATACATGAGCAACTACTGCTATGACAGTAATACCAAAATGCTTGAAACGCTTGTACCAATCACTATCACCCATATAATAATTAAAAAGGCTTAATTAATCGTTATATTACGATCGTTGTGACTTTCTATGATACTTATATTGTACTAAAAAATTATTGTTTATTATGTAAATAATTTAAATATAGTAATTATAGCCCTTTCTTTAGTGCCCTGTTTTCTCTTTCACTAGTAAGGAAGTCGCCATTTCCACTGTTGTCATCAAATTAAAATTTTGTATCGTCTTATAGAAATTAATGAAAAAAAAAATATTAAGTGGTGCATTTTCTAGCGTATAGATTATATGTTGAATTACATAATTCTTTTTGTGTATGACTTTACAACGTTCATTTATTCGTTATTTTCAGTAAAATAGCTTAAGGTGACAGTAATTGGGTAGGTGTCAGTAATTGGGGGTTCTACCCTAGTATGGAGAATATAAAATAAAAAATTAACCATTTCTCAGTTACAAATTAAAGATATTTTTATTTATTATGAAAGGTAGTGGATGTATACAATATATTTTTGTATTAAAAATGACGCAGACAAACGATAAAAAATGAAACTTACCCTTCTTTTTCCAACAACAATCCTGTATTTATTGTTTGAATTCAAGTGAATTGAAAGTCCATCGTACTTTTTAATTCTACCTTTTTTTAAACAAAATATTATTTACACATAATATTGAAATATTCGCCAGCACTATAAATTTATGAACATCCTACATAGGTATAGTTTGTTGAAACTGTTTTCCTTTTAGTTATTTCTTATAAAATTGTATTGTACCGAATAACGTTGACATTTCCTATTACTTTGTAAATTAGAAAAAAAAATTGCAACGCTTAGGAGACTATAGACGTCTGCATAATACTTTGTAATATTATTGTATATAAGTACCATTCACTTTTGTATTACTGCTGACATTTCATTTTAAGCCATTCAGCATCACCTTGTTTCTTTACACAAACTCATTAAATAAAAGACTGATTTTGTAACCTTATGCCCTTAACTTTATACCTTCAGTCTTATTTCAAGTCTTTATTTTAAGTAAATAACAATGTGTATAAATCGAATTGATGTATTTACAAGAGAGAGTGTAAAAACCTTAATATATTATTATATCAGTTAAATCAGAATTATATAAATTAAATTTGAGTCACATAACTAAATGTTTTTAGTATCCAACGATATTATTATATTACAGCACTTTTTATACTTCTAAGTTAATTTTCTGGTCGACATTATTCTATCCTTTAGTATATTAAATAACGAAAGAGAAATCCTTCACGTAAACAATAGTAAATACTTGCTCTGCCATTAAATAGTGACAGTCGCTGCCTAAAGATACTCTTTAAGCTTTCTAAATTATCTAATAAGAACGATTTTTTAAAAAAGTTATGTTATAAAAATTTTAGAACCATTTTTCAGAGTTCAGTAGCTGCTTCAGAAGTTGACCATCCTTGAAATCCGTCAACTGCGCTTTGTTCAAAAGATCGTCACTTCTAAAAACCTTAATTTTCACATTTTTCTTAAAAGTGGTCAACTACTGATACATGGTCAGCTTACTGGCGCCTTTACCTTATAATGAGGCACTACTGTATTAAAAAATTGTCGTGACATATTTGAAGATCAAAGCCAAACATTTTTTTAATTATACACAATTCTATTCCTACAGGCTACAGTTATCCTTACATGTTATCACTGGGAAATTTCATTGTATTACATTTATTAAATTCGACATTTAATGGAAAAGTTTGAATTGGAAAAACGATATTTTACAAGGTTATGCTCTGTTTGGATAATGAAACGTCGAATAGTAAATCGTTCCAATAATATTCGGGTAAAGTCGATTCGGATAATATAGTATTTGGATTAAAGGGGTTCGAATAATAGAAATAATATTATAATCGAAGGGAGTCCACACAGGAGTATTCAAGTGAACAGAGTTGGAATGATAGAGTTTTCTATTTATTAGGGAAGTTTGGTTAGTAGGGTAGTATTTGGAATAAGGGGGTTCGGATAACGGAGTATCTAGGTTGGCGGAATTCTGGATAATAGTGGTTCAAATGATAGAATATTCTGACAGAGGGGATCGAGATAATATCGCGATATAGAGGTTCGGATCATAACGTGATAGTATGCAGAAGATTCAGATAAAAAGAGCTCTCCTACATCTAAAAAATCCTGCTTCCCCGTAAAGTCGTTACTGAAACATAAGCCAAAACGAGTGCCGCGAAAAAAACAAGATTGATTACATTGACGAGAATCCAGCGGCATGGAAAACTCATAAGATAAGTTCCGTGCCATCGGAAACTTAATATTCCCAGGTATCGCGCAATCACGAAAACCATAAATTTCAAGAGCAACGAGTGCTCGAGCGAGCCGATTAAATACGTCAGCTTATCGCCCGTTAAAATCTCTCCATCACACGCCGAAGGAGCCTCCGTCCGCTCGCAAGCTTAAATAAAATTCAATTAACAGAAACGCACGCTCAAGGTAATTGCGATCCAGAACGTCATCCAGCGTGATGGCGATGTCGCAGGCAGAACTGGTGGAGTTTTTAAAATTAATAAGGGTCGAAAATTGGCATTCCACATCTCACTTGGAAAATAAATATCCATTCAGGATATTTGAAAGCACCGACACCCCTTAGAATCAGAGAGGGGCAAAATTTTATTCGCATGACGAATAACAAATAAGTATAACGAATACATTTCTATTCGCTACAAACGGATAAGCTATCAGTCGAATAAGAATTTAGCCGCATAATTGTTTAATCAAATAATAATTGATTCAGATAACATAAATAATTTTCATTCAGATAATTATTTACTCGGATATCCGGATACTCGGATACCCACACAGCACCATAACATTGCAGCAACGTCTTTGCAATGATGCGGTGCAAGATGGCAATGTTGCAACATAACATTGCAGAGACGTTGCAGGTTCAGTCCTATGTCCGCCTTCGCAATATTGCAGGTGTGTATTTTTGCGGCAAACTTACGAATATGTAGTCCTGCAACGTTCCGGCAATGATTCTGCAACGAAACGACAAAATTGTGGCAATGATCCTGCAACTCTTCGGCAATATTGCGGTGCGTATCCAGTTAAATGAAACACGCCGTAGAATCCACTCGACGTCATGTACATATTTCGAAAAATTTTGACAAAGTCATAGTTGCTTCAGAATATTGTTGTAATGTTTCCACAAGTTTTCACTACAGTATTGCACGACTGATGTGCGCGCAATATTGCAGAAATATTGTAGGACCGTTGCCACTGGAACATTGCACGTCGATGTGCGCGCAATATTGCAGAAATATTGTAGGATCGTTGCCAATGGAACATTGCACGACGATGTGCGCCCAATATTGCAGAAATATTGTAGGACTGTTGCCACTGGAACATTGCACGACGATGTGGGCGCAATATTGCAGCAATATTGCAGGATCGTTGCCAATGGAACATTGCACGGCAACGAAATGGCAATATTGCTGCAATATTGTGCCATCGTTGCCAACGGAACATTGCACGGCAACGAAATGGCAATATTGCTGCAATATTGTAGGATCATTGCCACTCCAATAATGCACGTCAATATTGCAGGAACGTTCCTACAATATTGCAATGCAACCTGCAGCAACGTAATATTGCAGCAACGTCCCTGCAATACTGCTGCAACGAGGTGTGTTGTATGGGTATCCGGATACTCGGATATCCGAATAGTAAGAGTCCCAGTTACAAGACTTGAACTAAACCAACAAAGAAACAAACGGACAGAGGAGTGAGGAGCTAAATAAAATCGTTTAATAATAATAATTAAAGACTAAGGGGAAGTCAAAGCTACGAAGAAGTTATTCGTGCCATTATTTGAATAATTCTGTAATAGATATTCGAATAACTTATTCAAATAAATAACGATAAATTATTCGAATAAATGGATACAATAACATGATACAAATATCGAATAATTATTATCTGGATGAAATATTCGACTAAATAGAATTTCTTCGCATACTTATCTTAGATAAATATCTATTCGAAGTAATTCGAATAATGCCCAACTCTGATTAGAATTGGAAAAGCATGATCACTTATCTGAAACCTGTTTTGAATATTATAAAAAACGAGTGCAAATGTGAGGACGATTGCACTTACGCGTGCGTTGCGATCCACTCTCATTTTCTTCGGATAATGAACAGTCTTCAAAATAATTAGAGAGAAACTCTGCAGGAAAGTCTGTCGGAGATTGGCACGAGTCAAAACCGAAATACCTATTTATCGGAAGATTATTGCTACACGAGAGCAGCAAACAACGATGCGTTCGCTGACCCTCACATCTATAGTAATAGCTTGATACCAATCATCGACTGATTCACCGGCAGATTTTCTCTGTAATTATTTTGAAGACGGATCATTATCTGAGGAAGATGAAAATGGAACCTACCATCCCCTGCTATTTGTTTAATCATTGTCACATTTGCATTCGATTTCCGTAACTTTCCCACGGCGTTTCTCATAAATAGTACCCAGGTAGTTAACCTGCCTTCGGTATATTCAAAATTGTATATTTAAAAATGCGTAATATCCAACAAATACGGCGTACGGCCCGATACATCATTTAATCATATTGCAGGCCTGAAATTATTTACTTTTCCCGAAGAACCAACTCACCTTGCCCAACGTTCCGAAATATCCCAATGGCGAGTTTACTCGACCTGGCGGGTAGTTAAGACATACTCTTAAATATTCTGCATATCCTTTTCCAAGTGGTGACCGAAATGGCCACTTTTTATTATCTCCCTTTCCATTCCGCAGATCGATGAGGAAAACACGACTCAACATCGTTACTCGCTTACTAGCAGATGTCCGTATCAGCATCATTTGCATGAGCATTTGTGGAAGTATCGAGTGTCTCCGGGTAATTTTCATTGAAACACAAATCACTCGTTGCTCGCATGGCGTATTATTGAAACAAGCAATTCACCCGCGCTCCCGCTGCCGCTTTTTCATCATTTATACACCGAGGTCCGTACGCCCAGTCGTTTGCCTCTGTTGTTTGCTCACATGTGACTGCGACGTCGAGCGATGTGTTTGCCCGCGTCGTGCGCGACGCATGGCGGTGCACAAAGTAATAAAAACCAGACCAGCTGAAATGACTCGGCGATATCGACGAACGACCTAATAAATACGCGTTTCCATCGTGGTTAGGCTTAATATAATATCTCTTCATTGTGCCTGTCGCGCTGGGTTCGACCAGCGGGGCCAAAAGTAGGTGTCTCACAAAGAAACCGCAGAATGTGTTGCGCATCGATTGTAATGAAATTTCGAGGGTAGTTACGAATATTCGAATAATCTAAGTATTCGAATACCAAAGAATTCGAATAATCCAAGTATCCGAATACCAAAGAATTCGAATAATCTAAGTATTCGAATACCAAAGAATTTGAATTTGAGATTCGAATATTCGAATACCAAAGAATTCGTATTTGAGATTCGAATTCCACAGAATTCGAATTAGAGATTCGAATTCCACAGAATTCGAATTTGAGATTCGAATATTCGAATACCAAAGAATTCGTATTTGAGATTCGAATATTCGAATATCAAAGAATTCGAATTTGAGATTCAAATGCCACAGAATTCGAATTTGAGATTCCAATAATCTAAGTATTCGAATTTGAGATTCCAATAATCTAAGTATTCGAATTTGAGATTCCAATAATGCTGGTGTAAACATACACTCGCTATCCGTCTCTATAGGTGATATTTATTCCAAGCTAGATTCACTCGATTCGGCCAAAGGCCCGGGTTTCGACGGTATCCCCCCTTTGTTTTTGAAGGAATGCCGCTTTATTCTCTCCAGGCCTCTCTGGCATATCTTTAATTCCTCCCTAAAGAGTGGAATTTTTCCCCCAGCCTGGAAGACTAGTCTAGTAACCCCAGTATTTAAGGCAGGTGACCGCTCGGACGTGAAAAACTTCAGGCCGATTTGTAAACTATCTGTCCTGCCCAAACTCTTCGAGAAAATTGTAACTGAGTACGTAACGCCTCTTCTCACAAATGTCATCTGTAATGAACAGCATGGATTCGTTCCTGAACGATCGACGGCGACTAATCTGGCGGTATACCACTGCTATGTCTCAGCGGCCCTCGATGCCGGTCTCCAGGTTGATACTGTATACACAGACTTCCGGAAGGCCTTTGATACGGTTGACCATGATATTTTACTTCAGAAATTATCTTCGATTGGTATTAGTGGGTCGTTCCTGTCATGGGTCGGTAGCTATTTGGATGACCGGGTGCAAGTAGTTAAAGTGTTCGACCAACTATCAGCTCCTGTTAAGGTGAGCTCTGGCGTCCCTCAAGGATCGCACCTTGGTCCCCTTCTGTTCCTCATTTTTATTAATGACCTGAAGGATGTATTCCAGGACTGTAAATTTCTTATGTATGCCGATGATTTGAAGATATTTCGTACCATTCGCAGTGCACTCGACTCTAGTAAGATGCAGGATGACCTCGTTAGATTCGAGCAGTGGTGTACCGTCAATAAGATGCGGCTAAATACAGCTAAATGTGTGGTGTTGAGAACCCATAGAGCAAGGAGTGTCATTGTATCGCCATATAGTCTATGCAGCACCCCATTGAATGATGTGGACGAAGTCTGTGACCTTGGAGTTACGTTTACGACTAGGCTAGATTTTCGTAACCATTACCGGAATATCACTTGCAAAGCGATGAAAACCTTAGGATTTATAGCTCGTTTCGCAAAGCACTTCAGGCAATTGAAATCACTGAAGTTGATGTATGTAGCACTGGTCAGACCCCAGGTAGAATATGCCTCGATAATTTGGAACCCAAAGCACAAGATATATGTCAGTTTAATCGAAAGGGTCCAGCATAAGTTCCTCCGGATGGCTATGAGAGCAATAGGTAGTCCTATGCTGTTCAATGACCATGACTATGGTCCTGCCATGCACAAAACAAGGCTCATCACTCTCAGTAACCGTCGTGTTTGTACTGACCTATTGTTTCTGTATAGAATCATTCATGGACAGATAAACTGTAATGATCTCGTGGCATCAATACACTTTCAGGCCCCTGAACGTTTATTGCGTCTGAGACCCCTTTTTAAGCCGAAAGTTCCAGATTATTTTCATTATACAGCCGATCCCATAAACCGCGCAATGGAGGAGGTCAATCAGCCCTTTGCGGACATTGATTTATTCACTGCCTCACTTGATTCGTTTCGGAATCAGCTGCTTAACCGACTTTCCGCATAACCTGTCAACTGCGTTGCGGCGTTCAGTGTTTATCGTTGCGTGTAGAATGTTTATTTCATTGAACTTATTCTGTAATACTATGTACTCTAAAGGGTTTTTTGCACGTTAATAATAATAATAATAATAATAATAATAATAATAATATTCGAATACCAAAGAATTCGTATTTGAGATTCGAATTCCACAGAATTCGAATTAGAGATTCGAATTCCACAGAATTCGAATTTGAGATTCGAATATTCGAATACCAAAGAATTTGTATTTGAGATTCGAATATTCGAATATCAAAGAATTCGAATTTGAGATTCAAATGCCACAGAATTCGAATTTGAGATTCCAATAATCTAAGTATTCGAATTTGAGATTCCAATAATCTAAGTATTCGAATTTGAGATTCCAATAATCTAAGTATTCGAATTTGAGATTCGACTAATCTAAGTACTCGAATTTGAGATTCGAATAATCTAAGTATTCGAATTTGAGATTCGACTAATCTAAGTACTCGAATTTGAGATTCGAATAATCTAAGTATTCGAATACCAAAGAATTTGAATTTGAGATTCGAATATTCGAATACCAAAGAATTCGTATTTGAGATTCGAATTCCACAGAATTCGAATTTGAGATTCGAATATTCGAATACCAAAGAATTCGTATTTGAGATTCGAATATTCGAATATCAAAGAATTCGATATTGAGATTCAAATGCCACAGAATTTGAATTTGAGATTCCAATAATCTAAGTATTCGAATTTGAGATTCCAATAATCTAAGTATTCGAATTTGAGATTCCAATAATCTAAGTATTCGAATTTGAGATTCGACTAATCTAAGTACTCGAATTTGAGATTCGAATAATCTAAGTACAGTAAATACTCGTTAGGAGCCCGTCGAACGGGGATGGCGGCGGACTCCTAACGCGACTGGACACTATTCTGCGCGGCCACTGGCGCGAGTGAGAAAACCAAATGAGCGAGCGAGAGGAAAGGAAAGCCGACGGCAACTTCGTGTCGACTCGTTCGTTTCCTCTCGCTCGCTCATTGGGTTTTCCTACTCTCGTCCGAAGGATTTCAAGAAATGGTGGGGATAGTCGCCGGGCTCCTAACGCGTGGTAAAAACGGGCTCCAAACGAGGATTTACTGTATTCGAATTTGAGATTCGACTAATCTAAGTACTCGAATTTGAGATTCGAATAATCTAAGTATTCGAATACCAAAGAATTTGAATTAGAGATTCAAATATTCGAATACCAAAGAATTTGTATTTGTGATTCGAATATTCGAATACCAAAGAATTCGAGTTTGAGACTCGAATTTTCGCTTCATTTGTATTCGAAATTATTGGAATTATTCGAATATTTGCAGCTCTAGCAGATAGACAACTAAAAAATATTTTATCCATGGTTCATCGTTTCCGTAGACACAATACTTTACGAGATAATCAACAACAAATTATCGTAATACAATCATCGTATGATGGTGTACAAGGTACAAGGTGTTGTACCTTTGACCAGTTTTAAGTTTTTGAATATTCTCCACCTCAGTTTTGTCGAAAAAAAAATCGGCAAGAATACTTACTTTTTCCTTATGAAATTGAATAATATTTTTCTGTGGTCACATGAACTGCGATGTCCTTACAACAAGCCATTAAATTAGAAATCTGATGGCTAACAAATGCACTAAAATTTTTATTTTCACATACATTTAACAGATGGCTCCATAACACATGGTGGTCAAAGGAATAACACCTTCCCCCAAAGGTTAATGGACGAAAATATTTTAATATTTTCCTGCTTTTCCTCTAAAGTCTAACTAATGGAAGAATTAATTTAAAAGCGAATGAAAGTAATGACACAATACCATTTTTTTGTACACACTCAAGTGCTAAAACGAAAATTACACTCTAGAACGCGACACAGTTCCCACTGTTACAATTAAAACCATTCTCGGCCGACACAGTAAGTACATACGCCACTTTCTGTTAAACGCAGCGAAACAAGTGAAACTGTAAACGTTCACTTTTGCGCTGACCGTGAAAATCGGAAGATAATTTGACTTGCGGTGCTTAGAAAGTCGACCGAAATTACTTTGCACTATGATGAATCTCTCACGACTGATAGTGGTGTATATCAAATATATTGACTTAACAAAGATAGCATTTTTTCAAAAAAGATATCAAGACTACCACAATTCTCACTCACAAAAGTATCTCGCGTGAAAAGGCTCTTATCGTTCACGTTAATGCGCAACCACACATGTGACATTGGACGAATTCGCAAATTTTCCAAAAATGGGTGCCTGTTTCTGAGGACGCGATTATTTATATTAAACAAACCGGTTGATTTATACTTAAAATGTGGGCTACGTTTTTTAATTCTGCATATTTCCGGTCCCCAATTATTTTTGTGATGAATTTGCTGTTTTACGTGAAACATTTTCAGCTGATATTTGGAAAATGTGAGATATACATATATTTCGTTATTACTCACAATTACTTTTGTTAGAACTCATTCGTCAATTTGAACATTTTCACGCAAAGTCTCCTAATACGGTGGCCGACTAACCGATCCGGCTACTATAAAAACACAGGACGAGTGCCTCTGTGCTCAGTTTTTGGATTTGCTCTTCATCGTCGGTGCCCGAGTTCGTTGACAGATTCTCACGGATAACGTTCACCCCTTTAGCTACGCGCTCGACTTACCAGAGATCGCGAAGAGTACTTGCAAACGATAATATTAGGTTGCTGCGTAAGCTCTGCCCGCTAGAGTTCGCCTTCTACAAATTCGATTTTTGTAAACAGCTTATAGGTACCTACTTAGCTCAAACCATGTATTTCCCATCATTATTTATGACAGCTTCCCATCTATAATGTGGAAGTTGTATTATTAAAAAAAAACTTATTACACTTTTTGTGGCCTCGAAATTATTTCCGGGAAATAATTTAAACATTCACTTCATTTTTTTGTGTGACGAACAGGAAGAGATGAGGTAATTAAGTAGGTAAGTATATGTTGAAATATTAAGAATACAATACACAAAATCGAACTAAGCAGATGTAATATCGAATTGATAAAAACGAAATAACCTAATTGATAAACTTAAATGAAAAATTACATTTAAAACAATACATTTATATAAGATAATATAAATATATTAATCCTTTAACGCCCAGACACGAAAAAAGGTGTGAAAGTTTTAAAGGTTAGTTTATTTACAGTCGATTTATTTTAAACGCTTGAAAATGATGTGCCCTATACGGTACACTGGGGTTAACCCATAGAGCACACTTCGTTGCATCAGCATTGCAGGAACGTTGCTGCAATATTGCGTTGTTGCAGGTTGCATTGCAATATTGCAGGAACGATGCTGCAATATTGCCGTGCAATATTGGAGTGGCAACGTTCTTGCAATGTTGCAGCAATATTGCGCACACGTTGCCACTGCAATATTCCAGCGGCAACGATCTTACAATATTTCTGCAATATTGCGCGCACATCGATATGCAATGTTCCAGAGGCAACGCCTCAGCAAAATTGCACCCACATTGCCGTACAATATTTATGTAATATTGCAGTGGCAACGATCCTGCAATATTCCTGCAATATTGCGCGCACATCGACGTGCAATGTACCAGTGGCAACGCCTAAGCAAAATTGCGCACATATTGCCGTGCGATACTGTAGTGAATATTTGTAGAAACATTACAGCAATATTCTGAAGCAACTATGACTTTGACAAATTTTGTCGATATACGTACGTGACGTCTAGTGGATTCTACAGCATGTTTCATTTAACTGGGGATGCTAGAATTTCTCGTTGACCGTTGAAGATACGAAAACAGTGTAATCGTAAGAGTTGTTTGTACATGAAATTAAAGAAGAGATTTTAAGATCAATATCATTTTTTTAGATATAGTAGGTACTATATGTTTTAATCTGTGAAATTATTATTACTATTATTAAACGTCTTTATTGCTCAAACACGTATATACAATCTAGCAAGAGAAAAGAGAGAAGAAAAGACAAATGGAAAGGTTCAGTATAAACACTGTTTTCCAACCTAACCTAAAATGACACCGGGTGAAAGTTGTAGTCCGCACCTATAGTGTTACAAATCCCTAATGGGGTTTGTCAAATGAACATTCGTCTTCGAATAATTTGAGTTTAAAGTTTTGCATGGTAGGAGTATAAGTTCGAATACGAAAGCAATGTGTTCGTCTACGATGCTACAGGTCCTCGGTTCGAATCCCCCTGGGGTAAGTAAAAGAATTTTCTAAGAGAAAAGACACACGGGCGTTATACTACTACGATTCTGCACACATTTCATGTCGTCGCGCCCCTCACTGCCCGAAACATTGCTGCAATATCTCCGAAACGTTGCGGGAATACACTCCTGCAATATTGCCCAGGGCGTTCATAGGAGTGAACCTGCAACGTCTCTGCAATGACGCGCAACATTGCAATCTCGCACCGCAATATTGCCGAAGAGTTGCGGGATCATTGCCACAATGTTGCCGTTTCGTTGCAAAATCATTGCCGGAACGTTGCAGGACCACATATTTGTAATGTTGCCGCAAATGTGCAAAAATACACTCCTGCAATATTGCCCAGGGCGGACGTAGGAGTGAGCTTGCAACGTCTCTGCAATGTTATGGTGCTGTGTGGGTTAAAAGGGTTAAGTAGAAGATTGTCTTCTTATTGTATCAAGGAATGCAAGAATCTTACTTAGGAAGTACATAATTGCGTTGTACAATTTGTGTATTACTTGTGGGTCCAACGACCCCCAAAGGTTATATTATCCAACTATATAGTAATTAGAATTAGTCGATCCATTAGCGGGAAGCTAAAAAATGAATGACCATATAACTCGGTTCAAATTTATTCAGGGTAATAAAATATATGTACTTTGCTGAAGACGATACGTAATTATGCACCAAGAAGCGAAAACCACGTTTATTAACTATCAGCTATAAAACGATGACCGGAAGTCTGAAGACAGTGTAAAGTAGGGAATGTTGTTTATTATTAATAACACATTAAATAAAACATTATTAATCTACTAATTATCTCATCGTTCAGTCAACGAAGATATTGTTTCGTTTCTGCTTTAAATTACGCCACACAGTAATTCCCCCCTTCCGAGTCTCCGGTTTAAATAAAGCGAAGATTCCAACTTCTGCTCAACGAAGGGAACTGCTTGAAGATCTGAAACGAAGATATTGTCTCATTTGCTTAGTCGTAAAGTTACGCGATGTGGCAAAAAATCCAAGTGAAGCAGCATGAATACGATCCGCAACGGTGTACAGGTTTCTTGTTAGTTTTTCCCCTTTGGTGTGCATAAATCAGTGCTTCTCAAACTTTTTCCACATCTGGCTAAATATTTCCACGAGGAACAGTTACTCGATAGCATCTGCCAAAGAGGAATTGTACACGAAACGATGCAACTGGTAAATAGAATTTGAAATTATTGAAGCTGTAACAAAAGCAACGCATGTGGTGTAATAAGCTTCTGAAGCAGTTCCATTGAAACCTAAATGTACAATAAGATATTAAACTTTATGTAAATTTTCAGGTGCAATTTTCTAAACGGGTTGCTTAATTATGTTGTGGGTACAATTTATAACAAGGATGGTAAACAATGTAAGTAGTAGGTACGTTTTATTCAACTTATAAAATTTCACTGTAGGTCATTGAATTCTATTTAAATTGCAATTGTATTTCTTGTCCATAAATTTTATATAGGTACCTACATATTAATGATCCTATGTTTACCCCCTCTCATCCAAATAAAAGTGGAACTAAATACACGAAAAAAACTTAGTTTAAAGTTAATCCCTATATACACATATACATAGAGGGAGAGGGAGAGGGAGAGGGAGAGGGAGAGGGAGAGGGAGAGGGAGAGGGAGAGGGAGATAAATCTACAACCACAGATAGCCACATTCATATAGATTAAGAATCTCTTTTCCTTTTTTCCTTTTCCTTTCTTCTTCAGTGTCACACAAAAGTTCAGAAATAAATTTTTCGAACCGTTTTTATACAAAAAATTCACAAAGAAAAACCAAAGCACTCGGAGGCGGCCACCTAAAAACCTCTTCTTGTTAGTTATTACCTAACTTCCACAAATTAATTAGTGTAATAATTCATGAAATGCTTCTGCCTGCAATCGATTTCTTTTGAATTGGATATTCTTAAATAAGCCTTTCATATTTCTACAGTTTACCAAGCGATTATCCTGTCAATATTTATTTAACCTCCACTGTTCATTAATAAACTAATATCCGTACCAACAACGCAGGGTGCCTCCGAGAAAGATGGTTTTCGTAATGGAGGTGGTAAGGAAAGTAAAATGAAGTGAAGAATGTTCTATCAACACGGTGTCGAGAATGCATATTATCCTTTCACCACTGGATTTTTATATTTGTGGCGCTGTGAAGCAATTAGTTGACACCAACACATTCGACAATCAAGAGGAACTTTGGAATTCCATCGCAACTGCAAATAAAAGTGGTACCTATGGCAGATGCGTGTTGCTCGCTTTTTCGCCGAATGGAACTCTGCTGAAAAGAATATATTGAAAATCCGTTGTTACATTTATTTCATATGACATTTTCTTAATACGACATTTTCTACTCCACATTACCTGCCCTATCATTTCCCTTCAGGAAATCATATTCTTCAAGGACATATCTGTAACATAAATTATTAATTTGAATATACAACACAATAAGCTGTTAATAAACAGGAGATATGTGAAGGGGAGAATGTCTTCCAACATCGAAGCTTCGATACTCTGAACAATTGGATCGAATCGAACTCTGTATTAAATTGACTCCACGTAATAAAACTATTAATAGATCAATTAACGACACGTTACAATGGGAGCTCAGGCAATGGCAGATCATAAAGCACGCTTTGAGAGACACTGTCACAAATAAAAGCCGAAACAAATGCATCGACTTCAGCTCATCGGAGGAAACATGTGCCTATGAATAGGCTGGCCATACGTTTAGCTCCGAGCACTTGTCTCGACCTCCCGACAAGTTCATAAATTTGTCCCGATGCATAATTCTTTTCCCTGTACCTCGACTTTCCTCCTCGACGATAGAAACTTCACAACATCACCAATATTAAGCTGAGTACACGCTGACTTCCTGTGCCCCCAGGCATATCGAAGTTCAATTCATTAATCTTTATAAGAATGTATAATTCGTGATTTGTCAGAATGAAATGAAGTGCTGATTTGGAAATTATTATCCTCCATTTCAAGTACAGTCGAACCTCGATAACTCGAACCTCGATGACTCGAACTTCGATAACTCGAACCTCGATGACTCGAACCTCGATGACTCGAACCTCGATGACTCGAAACTCGATGACTCGAACCTCGATGATTCGAACCTCGATGACTCGAACCTCGATAACAACTCGAACCTCGATAACAACTCGAACCTCGATAACAACTCGAACCTCGATGACTCGAACCTCGGTAACTCGAACCTCGGTAACTCGAACCTCGATAACTCGAATCTCGATAACTCGGTGGTTGTAACATGTTATTAATGAGTTAATAGGATAATTGCAGTCGGATTTTTTACTGTGTTTTGGAAAGAGAAATTTAAGGTGATTTTACGGTTATGTGAAACGAATTTATGAGTAGGGGAAGCCGGGGTATTGTGAGCCACTTTTTTTTATTGCTAAGAAACTGCTATAATATCAAGTGTTTCTTCAAATTTCAAAGCTGGATGTTGTAGTATGAACATTTACCTTTCTTTTAGTCACAATAACGGAATCGAATATTTGCAAATTAGATGATTTTCAGACTATTACAAAAAATTTGCATTTTCGTGAATCTGAAAAATCTCGGGGAATCGTGAGCCACTTTATAAACTGAATAAAAATGACAATGCTTGTTAGAAAAAGTTTCAAAATTTTAGTATTTGATCCATATTTGATACGTACACACTATAAAATAAAAGAAAAATCTAAAAAAAATGCATTTTTAATTTTTAAAATTTTGTAAAAAAATTTGATGCTAAATTCAATTTGAGATCAACACCTAAAACTTTGTTTTATGAAAAATTTTCATGAACTTCAACCCCCATGGAGTTAGCAACCCTAGCCCCCCACCCCCTTGGCCAATTTATATTTATATTATATTTACCCCCAGTAAAATTTATATTGTGCTCAAATATTACATAAACAATCATAAAGAAACATCAAACACGTGAGGTTAGCTCTTTAAATGTCAAGAATCGAGTGGCTCACAATTCCCCGAACCATCATTTTTACAACATGGCCACAAATAAATAACACAATGCTAACATAATGCCAAATTACTATATTATTTCGAAAGCTTGGAGTCCCACGAGTATTATAAAAATAGTTACCTGCGTGGATTCACAGAAAAGAGTCACAATAATAGACCACAAACGAAGTGAAAATAATACATCGAGATCAGCCAATTTTGATCTGTTAACAGAACAAAGTAACGATGCGGGTGCGTACGTTCACTGATCGTGGAAATATTAGGTTATTATAAGACAAGTAAATAACAGTTATTGGCAGCTCTTATTATTCACTAGGGAAAAAAATATGGCGCTGGCTCACGATTCCCCGTGGCTCACAATACCCCGGCTTCCCCTACGCTATTTCTTTTATTTATTTATCTATTTACTTTATTTTGTAGTTTGTCAATACGAATTGATAAAATACGACGATGAACCTAAAACATAGGAATACAATGCAATCAAAAAGGTCCACACAATCTCATTTCTACAAAAATATTCCTTGTTTCATAAATCATTATTGATCAATGACGACATTTATTTACAAACAATATTCGCCATCATTGAGAAAAGGAAACATCGGAAGGGAGTGATCGTGTTCAATTTCAAATCCAAATTTTTCTTCCTGTGGACAATTGCAGTTACACACACGTATTACACATACTACTTAATGGCTTCTCAAAATTAATTTGAGAATGATTGGTGAAAATTATTTTACACTTTCAACTCATATTTATCCAACGAATATTATCACTTGTATTAATTACACCCTGTATATAATTCTCGTGCAACTATTTATACAAGAAGGTACTATAAAAAAATAATGTAATCCCAACTTTCTATAGTTTGCAACATTATCGATTTTTTCATCAAAACAATCACATTCGAAGATCACAATTTTACACTTCATTCCCGTATTTACATGTCATTCGCTGTGGAATCCTAATTATTATTTAATGACGCGCGGAACGTCAAAAAATCGAAACAGTTATATAATAAACAACAGAAATTATCTCATGAATTGCAAATATCTTCCCATCTAATGTCTCATGCCCATTCTCCCAGAAATAACGACTGTGAAGTTATTGCATAGCTTTTAAATTGCAATCCCAGGCATAAAATCCGGCGAGCTGAACTGGAGCACGCGCACTCGTCGATAGTATCGCTGTTCCGTCTTCGATTATTATTACCATTTCCTGCTCCGTCCCGATGCTCGAGTTACTACATTTCTCCATCGTTTCCCGTCGAAAGTTTACGACGTGCGATACGCCACTTTCTTTTCCATTTAATTAACGGGGTGCTCCCACTTAGCGCGTCGTATATTGCGGGATCTTTAGGAGTCAAAATGTAAAAGGTCATAAGAGCAAAGAATTCGAAAATGTTTTCACATATTCCGCCATGCTATAAGAAAGCACAAAAAGTTTAATAAGTGTTAATTAACTAGTTACATTTTAACGTATTGTTAATAAGCTCAAATAACTTTTCCTTGATCGTGAGCCGTATTAAAAACAAATTTTCTTCAGAGCTTCCATGACTGGTACCGTTGTACTCGACTGAGAATTGCATGAAGCATATAGCGCGTAAATAAAATTTGTATGTACTAAGTATGTTCATAAGCAAACTGAAAAATTTGAGAAATTTAGATTGGCCAATTTTCAGTTGAAGAAGAGTGTTTTATAAGAAATATGAAAAAGTGGTGGGATAACATATAGGCAGTGACGTCACTTATGATTTAGTGACATTTTTATTTAGCTTATATTGTTGCTTATGAAAAATTGAACTTTTTCGCATTCGTTATTTGTTTTATCTGTATTAGTTTCCGGGGGATTTAAGTATATAAAATTTTCCAGCCCCAAGTTTGAGGGCAACTTTCACCCCTTAAAAATGAATATCTGGTGATAAAAAAGAGTATGTGTCAAATATTTTTGAATGCGCCACGCAAGTGACAAATTTCATCAATATAATTTCATCAATATGGGGGCGGACAAGTCCAAGAAAATAAAGCAGGGTTGATTTTTCCCTCCGAATGGGCGTAAAATGTACTAAATAAATACTAAAAAGAAAATACTCGAAAAGAACGCTAAATCCCTCGAAATTCTGATGAAAAATGCTAATGAGGCTCTAGGAGGGCTACTGTGTTTTCTTTCGCGAATCGTGGTAAGGTAAATGTCCCAATACCTGGGCACGTCCCAATACCTGGACACTAGTGCAAATAACACTGATTATTACATTTAATATTCGCTTTATCCATAAAAGAACTATTTTATTCAATTACTCAAATATTCAATAAAATATATTAATATACATATTTGTCTTAAGGGGGGTCACTCAAGTGAAAATGAACTACCAGTAATTTTACAGATAAAAATTTGAAAATATTTATATCCATATTATTTTTTACGTTGAAATGAATTATGTAAGAATTAATACAGTGACATTTTTTTTTCAAAAATGTAAAAAAAAAATTTCGAAAAAATTATTCGATTGTAAAATCCATACCCTTATTTCTGTAGAATTGTATACAAAGATTGTAAAAAAAATTTCAGCTCGAAAACTTCATTTTTGTCGGAGTTATAAAGTTTTTTGTTTTGGCGCAGTAACTAAAACGCTCCTGCTTCGTACGTTGGACCGACCAAAATGAACTACCAGTTATTTTACAGATAAAAATTTGAAAATATGTATTTCCATATTATTTTTTACGCTGAAATGAATTATGTAAGAATTAATACAGTGACATTTTTTTTTCAAAAATTTAAAAAAAAATTTCAAAAAAATTATTCGTTTTTAAAATCCATACCCCTATCTCTGTAGTATTGTATGCCAAGCCTGCAAAAAAAATTTCAGCTCGAAAACTTCATTTTTGTCCGAATTATAAAGTTTTTATGTTTTGGGATAGTAACTAAAACGCTCCTGCTCCGGACGTTGGACCTTTCTCTTCTTGCAATGCCTGTTCTCTTCGTGATTGTGCAGTTCGTATCATTTTTCTTGCACGTTTGTATCTTTCTGAGGCTTTCTGTTTATACCTTTCAGGGTACCCTGCCCTTTACCCCCTAAAGTAATACCTTTCGTACGCTCCTGTTTTACCAAATCGATCAAAGCTCTCCATAATCTTTTGCCAACGTGGTTCACACATTCTTTTTTTTTTCGATTTATAACTTTATAACTCGGACAAAAATGAAGTTTTCGAGCTGAAATTATTTCTGCAGTCTTTGTATACAATACTACAAAGATAAGGGTATGGATTTTACAATCGAATAATTTTTTCGAAATTTTTTTTTTTAAATTTTTGAAAAAAAAATGTCACTGTATTAATTCTTACACAATTCATTTCAGCGTAAAAAATAATATGGATATAAATATTTTCAAATTTTTATCTGTAAAATGACTGGTAGTTCATTTTTACTTGAGTGACCCCCCTTAATAAACTTGTAACAGTCGTAATAAAAATAAATTATCTTCAACTCTCCAGTTTACACCATTTTTATTATTGCTCTTATCTGATTTGCTAAACGGTCTCCACTTTTTCTTAAGCGAATATTTTTAATAATGTTTAGTACAACTAATACATTTTTAGAAAAATGGTACCTTGTAGTATTATTTTTTGATTGGAAGATTAAAATTAAAGTTCGCATTAGTTTTTTATTCGCGTGTCTATCTACTGGTACAGTGAAATCCCGGAACGCCCTTAAACCTGACCATGTGTGCAAACTGTGAAATAAGTACGCGTTATTGTTGACACAATAATAAAAAATAATTATTTAACACCTTAGCAAATATTACTTTGTATTCTTGTTATCTTGTTTGAATGCTAATATTTAATTCACGTGTAAAATTCTTGTGTTACACATGAATACACATAACCTTAAAACTAGTCAATCAATAATAGATTCTTTTTACTCATGTTTTTTTACTGATTTGAATAAATTACTTATACAGAAGAAACCTGCGAAAAGAAAAAACTACTGTGTTGTTTTTTTATTTAATTTCCCTAGAAAACATCCAAATTGCTGATGTTTCATTATGTGTCCAGGTAATGGGACAGTAAAATCGGGACACCGGGGCATACTAGTTAAGCTGTCCAGGTATTGGGCCCTTGTAAGGACTATGAATTTTCAATATTTTACATAGTTATTCAATCCAATAATATGTTGTTTTTTTATGATAAAGTACACACGGTGCCCCATGTAATTGCAAAATTGTTTTTATATAAATCGACTTGTATAATTCGACTGAAAAATTCTCAAACGTGTTTCCGCCGTACCTTAAGTGTCCAGGTATTGGGACATTTACCTTAAACAGACTTAATGGAAATTGCAGTCATGATTTTTAAATCGCTTACGAGCGCGACGTCGCGTCGGCTGATAGATTCGAAGCTGCCCGGGGGCTTTATATAACCGCGGCGCTTAAACCGAACAACACGGTCGGACATTGAGATCTCCCCCAGCTCCCTTATCATCCATTTTGCATCGAATTGTTACGTGGGATTGCCAGTGGACGAGAAATTATCGTTTCAACGCAAACATCTCCTCATCGAACTTGGGATTTTTGGCGAGTGAAGCTGCTAGCTGAGGAAACGGCACAACTTCTTATTCATAAATGCCTCCTCATTCGCTACAAAAATTTAATATTAGAATAATTACGCTTCTCTAAAAGGCGGGAACTGACAAAGTGGCTGCCATCTGACTCATAAATGGATTCTCTTTGGTTGTATGTTTGAAAGTAAATTATTGTCGGAAAATTGTAAATATTGTAATTCTTTAAATGTTAACTTGAGTGTGTGAGAGTTGGCGTGTGTGAGTTGTGACTGTGTGCCTTATTTGGTAACCGTGCGACGTAAAAGAAAAAGATGAATTGAAGGAGTAACGAAGTCATGCAAAGGCACGATGACGTGATTAATTTATAATTATAATTAAGAGTTTGTAAATTATTTAATGATTAAATATCATTTTCTTCTCAGACCAAGCTTCTGGTTTGATAGCACGGAGCTTTCCTATTTCAAATAAAAATTTTGCATAAAAATAAAAATCTTCTACGTAAGTCTTGGTGTGGAAGCACCACTGAACAATTATATTGAGTAGGGTTTATACAAACACCGACTTTTGTAAAAACCGGTTTTCGAATTCCACTATTCCCAAGAAACCGGTTAAACCGGTCTTCGAATTTTCATAAAAAAATATAATTAAAATAGAAAATAAATATTTGTACTTATTGTAAAAAATTTCAGTTTTTTTTAATATTTATGGAATTACAAAAATATAACAAAATAAAATATACTCCATCTATACAAAACCAAATAAATAAAAGAAATTAAAATAACTAAAATCCGTACAATTTTCGAGTTCATTTAATATATATGGATCTACAAAAATATATCTAACAATAAAATACACTGCATACGAAACCAAATAAAAAAAAAAACTAAAATATCTAAAATTCGTACAAAATATAAATTTTAAATCTCTGTTTCATTTAGTATTTTTCTACTTTTAGTATTTACTATTTTTCTTCCGAAAATATGAACTCAGGAAGATTAGTTTTACAGTAAACTGTTACCTACTACGATATGCTTGTGTCCGAGGCGATTTCAAGTCAAAATATTAACGTCTTTAATTAAATAATTAATTCATTTTTACATATTAATTCTAGTATATAAAACCGGTTTTTTTAAATCTAAAAACCGATTTTCGAATTTTACATATTTATAAAAAAAACGGTTTTTAAAAACCGACAAATCCTAATATTGAGTACCTATACATAAAAACGCTTCGCAACAAACAAATTGATAACATATAATGCCATTGGCAAAAATGAAGGGTACTTCGATGGGGATGATTTAATGTGCACCACCCTGTAGCATGAAACAACGTGTCTCGTTCACTATAGAAAAAATTACTCGAATCGCCTTTACTCATTAGATAAACATTTTTAAGGACACTGGAAGCGTTCCAGGACGAGGATTGACCCAGTTAGCAAGTTAAAATTCTCACGTGCGACTGGCCAGCGAAACGCAATTCGTTTGCGTAACCGCGCTACGCGAATCCTGTTAATTCTCCAATTTGACATAATAAATCATAGTGATGCAATAGCAATCGGCACACTGACAGAACTTCATATATCTTGAACATAAATATATATTTTTTTTCTCTAATAGATGGACTGCTGATCGATTCGAATAGTCGTTTGCTACCACTTTACGCAGAATTAATTTTCTGATGGAAATTATTTATTAAAATATTAGCAAATAACAGGATTTTCAAAAAGTATAAAAAATGTCTCTTAATGCATCGATAGTTTTGCTTATTAAGAAAATAAAATTCGTAGTTTGATTCACTTTAGACTTTGTGGACTTACAGTTAAAAATATTCTGGTGGATATTGATATAGTTTGTTAGCGAAACATTGATCTAATTTCAGTGCTTTGAAATAGAAGTCTCGGAAAAACTTTTAAATTGTACAAATCACTTTCTGCAGATAACGCGAAAAATATTTGAAAGGGGCTTTATTAGTGAATTTTGAGACAAACAATAATTATTTTTTAACGTGTTTTGATATTATTATATTAATTTCTTATACCTTAATGAGAAAAAAATTCAAGTTTGTGGTGTAAGAAATCGCATTATGGCACCACAAAATTCTTAATTGAATCTCAAAAAATTGATTGGATTTAGAAAATGTACAATTTGTCAAAGTTACACACAAATAAGGGGAGACCTTTGTTTCTTTGTAAAAAGCCGTGCTTTGTAAATACGAGGATCGAACGAATCTTTGTTTTTATGTTTTTATTATTTATGCCAAGCTTTAATGGTCAAATAAGTGAATTGTAAATTAGTTTTACTAAACTCACAATTAAGTCTGAAATACTTGAAACCACGATAATGGGCAAGGGTTAGCTTAGTTCGGTCTAAAAATATTACTGCTCCTTAGTCAGAATACTTTTTTATTTTAAGAATCCACATTTGACTTTTTGACACATTTGAACCTGCTTAAAATTTTCAATCCAGAACATCTCAAGGCTATTTCAGTCAACACTGAATTAGAAATAACAATTTTTTTTTATAAATTCATTGTGAAATGTCTTTGGTAATTTTAGATCTTTTAAGAGTTTTCAAATTGCTCTTATTAATTCTATGAAAAACCTTTCTGTCCGTTCACTTTACAAATACAAATATACGGATTCTTAGATATCTTTCACTAAAGCATATGGAAGATTGCACAGCAATTCGGTCGATGTAGTTACTTCTGGACATCTTTACAGCTTTATAGGAGTGCCCAGCAATAGTGACGTTCGCGAGAGGAGATAAGAGGAAGAGGTAGGAAATAAATTTGTACGAAGTCTTTGACTGTCAACTACTCGATAGTGATACGATGTGGGCCCATTCTGCCTCCGACACGCACATTGGACACGTCCCTACTGCTTAGTACACCTACATTTCGTTAAACAATGCAAGGAATCATCAAATCTTATTTGCGAAATCCCAAACTAGTACCTATAGTTCTTTAAGTATTTTTTTTATTCCAATAACTACAATTGTTTGAGTAAGGTAAATGTCCCAATACCTGGACATTTAAGGTACGGTGTACACACATTTGAGAATTTTTCAGTTATACAAATCGATTTATATAAAAACGATTTTGCAATTACATGGGGCATCGTGTGTACTTTATCATTAAAAAAAAAACACACATATTGTAGGAGTGAATAATTTTGTGAAATATTGAAAATTCATAGACCTTACAATGGCCCAATACTTGGACAGCTTAACTAGCATGTCCAGACGTCCCGATTTTACTGTCCCATTACATGGACACATAATGAAACATCAGCAATTTGGATGTTTTCTAGGGAAATTAAATAAAAAAACAACACAATAGTTTTTTCTTTTTGCATATTTCTTCTGTATAAGTAATTTATTCAAATCAGTAAACAAACTTGAGTAAAAAGAATCTATTATTGAATGACTAATTTTAAGATTATGTGTATTCGTGTGTAACATCGACTGCTTAGGAAATCAGATAAATCCAATACTAAAATGGTGTAAACCGGATAGTTCAAGAGAATAAATTGTTTTTTACGAAAGTGTTACAAATATACCAAATATATATATATACATATATGAATATATTTTACTAAATATTTTAATAATTGAATAAAATAGTTATTTTTGGATAAAGCGAATATTAAATGTACTAATCAGTATTATTTGCACCAGTGTCCAGCTACTGGGACGTGCCCACGTATTGGGTTTTTTACCTTACCACTGACTATGAGATCTTTAGATTCATGACCCATGCAAATCCTGACATGGAGATATCCAATAACACAAACGAATTCCTCCTATAATAAGGTACTTGTATTTTCTCAATCATACAACTAAACAAATATTTATTTTAACTAACTGCCTCAACTGCCTCTCTAAAATAATAAAGCTTTAGCCTTCTGCAACTGAACTTTTTAGGACAACGATAGATATTAAAGATGGTATATAAAAGAACAGGTACACATTTGAATTTCATTTTGCAACGTATAAAGATTTTATTGTACAATAAAAGTTTGTAGCCCCTGTGTTACAATAGGTAAGGGTGGAAGTTTTATGAATTAGCACCTGCAATATAAAATACTGATAATATGATATTGTTACCTTAAGGGGACCTTCCGGTCTAAAAGTCGATTTATTTTATTTCATTTTTCGAATGTTCAACCTTCTAGGAATACGTGTTTAAAAGGATTTGTGAAATTCGTGAAATTTCCGAAGTTATAGGCATTTGAGTAGCGGCCACTCGGCGCTCACGTAAAACTTTAAACGCGTTTTTCCCGAAACAGTGTTCTCAAAATCGGTGGGACCTGTATTTCCAATAGTTATTATCCGATTCGACTGAAACTTTTTTTATTTTGAAGAATATACTTCTGGCTAGGGGGGAAATCAGAAAAATTACAAAAAATTGAAAATTTATAATTTTTAAAGGCGTTGAAAGGACGGAAAATATAGAGAAAAAGTGATTTCACACTTCAAGTGTCGTTATTTTCTCAAAAAAAATATCATTTTTGTAATTTTTCTGGTTTCCCCCCTAGCCAGAAGTATATTCTTAAAAATAAAAAACGTTTCAGTCGAATCGGATAATAACTTTTGGAAATACAGGTCCCACCGATTTGAATCAATTTTTTTACGCCTTGGCTTTAACGACTCCCCAGTGCCGTCTGCAATGATTAGTTATAAAACAAAAAATATATTTCTATAATTTAAGACATCCTTAATACAATGCAAAAGCTCCCATTATATTATATACAGTAGTTTTCCTTTAATTAATTCCTAAAGATCACCTATCTTTTTGGGCTCTAAACCGGAAGGTCCCCTTAACCCTTTAGCGCCAAACGTATCTTATATGCATTAGTTTTTTTGCCGTTTGCATTTGCAATTCGCAAACCTGCAACAGTTGAAGTAGTAAATGTTTAGCGTAGTTTTATTCACTGAAGAAAGCTGGACCTACCTGAACCCTGTATTCATTGGTTTTATGCATTTTAACCTCTGAAAAAAAAGTATAAAAATAAAAAAATATATAAATTCAGAGCATTTTTAACGATAAAAAGAACCCGGGATATTTTTCCTTCAACGGGATCTAGGCGCGGGCGCGAAAGGGTGAAAGTCGCGCGACGTTATATAGGGTTAAAGAAACAATAAAAAAAACAAGCTCATTATTACTTAAAAACATTCTCAACATACCCTACCCATCACAAATGTTTCTATAACATCCCCCAACTTTATACAGGCCACCCCATTATTGCTACAGCACGGTTAGAAAATTCTGAAACTCAAAATTTCGCCCTAACAGGCACACAGGAAGGCATAGACTTAGCCTCGCAATAGGAACTCTATTTCCCGAATATAGATCCTCCCGCGGAAAGAACCGCAAAATTCAAAAGGGAACTTCAAAAATATCCAGTTCTGTACCGCGAGATTTATAAAAACCTGCCAAGAAAAAGCAGGCGAACGAAGATAACAATTTTTTCAAAAATCTAGAACACACAAATCTAACTGTTGCAGAAGAAACATTAGAAGACGAAGATACTTTCCAACAAAGAGAACGCTTTCGTTTACTTGTACTTGGCAGCGATGGAGCAGAAAAGAATCAGCGTGAGAGCGAAATAGTGTATTTTTGTTAGTTCTCGGGACCCAAACCTGTTTCTCGTCCCACTTGTTGTGTTAGTCTCGCATAGCCCGATTTCGCATAACACAGCGCTGTTTAGGAGCCTACGAACCGCGTTGCGCCGGGTCGCCTGTGCTCCCAGGATACAAATCATCAGGAAGAGAAAAAAAATCCAGACAAAAAGTACAGAAATGGAGTACATACTGCCCGCACAGGCCACCTCGACAAACAGTCCGGAACTCCCAACAACGCGGCCTCGCGATCTCCCCCCTCGATCTCTCAAAACTCCCATGCAATTCGCCGCGCTCGATCGTTAATTACCCCGCGAAATAAAACCGTCGTGGAACAGGCCGTCCCACTCCTCTTCCCCGGCCGTCCGAAGTCGTGGCATCGGGTTGACTCGTTTCGTGCCGGTTGTAAAGCGACGCACAGGGCCCCCCGAAGGGTTAACGAGCGCCTCTTTGATCGCGGGCTCGGGCGAGAGGGGGAGCAACAAAAGCGACGGGAGCGCCGCGCGGCGAAAAGGAGACGTGGCCGCTTAGTTTCGCAGAGTGCCGTCCGAGGAACCGGGGTCCTTTTTCCCCACCGGCACCTTGGTAACCGAGTAACCAAGTAACCAAGCGACCAAGTAACCAACGCAGCGAGCAGGAATCGCGAGATGCACGGGCGGAGGAGCGCGAGATAAGCGCCATAGTACTGAACTGCCGTGAAAGAAAGAGGAGCCCCGGCTAGAGGAACGAGAGGGGAACGTCGAGTGGCATGGAGTAGAACGGGGCGAGCGCGGGGTGGCGGTGGGGTAGAAGAAGAAGAAGAAGAAGAAGCGGAGTGGAAGAGGTTAATGGCCTCTGACACAGTGGTGATAAAGAGCCAAAGCAGTGGAGGCGAAACCGCAGAGAATTCAAACCGATTCTGTAGAACACGATGAGTGGAAGCTTGTAGGGAGGACAAGGAGCGCGCTAGATGGTAGAGAAGGATAGCCCGTGTATGCTCTAATGATCTGAAACGACAGCTGTTGTTTTGAGGAACAGCGATTCTACCTTGGTACCTTGGGTACCTAGGCTTTTAATTGAAAGCTTCATGCCGAAAGGAAGTTCGACAATTGAGGTTCTGCTCTGTACTGCTGTTTGGTGACACTTCTTGGCTGTAAATAGGCACGCAACTTTGATGTTGTGGTACGGTTGTTGGTTTATTTTATTAAATTTCTTTTCACCAGGTGGGGGAGACCGCGGCTGGTAGGCCAGATTTTCAGTGTTTGATTTTTAATCAATTTTGTGGACGAAATATCATTAAACCGGTGAGGATATTTGATAAGGCATGCATTTGGCTGTCTGGTTAAATTATTAAAGTTGACTGAGTGTGACAACAATTGAGGTATTTTAATGGTTTTCTAACACCTTCCATGCTGGTTGACCAGCCCCATGATCCGGGTTGGTAGACTTACAGTGTGGGGTTGACTATAGGTACAATCAGTTAAGAAAATGTTATTAACAACTTATCTCAGTTGTAATAAACTAACACAATGTCACAAGAGTTGTTTCGTGATAAAATATTAATTGTCTATCGTTCATTTTTAATAATAAACTGGAGATTTTTTCAACTTAATCATAAATTATAATGTATTTATAACATAATGACATTTAAATAAAACATAAAAATCGCTTTCCGAATAACAGAATAACGATTTAAACCTTATTAACGTTAGTCAACCAGCCCCGAACGATAATTTTGACTTTAATAATCTATATAACCTTCAATTATTTATGTATAAACATTACTTGTAAGTGAGTGAAATTGACCTCTTAAATTCCGGCTATTTACCGATTTTGTGTTATAATTTGCAAACTGTAAGAACCGTAAGTTTGGTAATTCATTTTTTGGCTATTCTTTTGGTAATGATACTCCTAATTAAGAGACGCTACTTTTGTCTTGAATTTTCAGGGGTTAATTTCACCCCTAAAAGCCCCTCCATATTCAAAAAGTTTCAGGATTTTTGGAATTTCAGATTCGAGATCTTCCGTTGTCAGTAAGGTAAAAGTACCAATAACTGGACACGTCCTAATACCTGGACACCAATGACATTTATATTTTTACTAAGCTTCATAGAAAGTTTACAACAATATTGTTGGGAATATATGCTATTTTGCAACTAGATCTCTTATATAAAAAATTAAGAAAGCCCCTAGATGCAAAGTTGAATATATAAAACTGTCTTTAAATATCAGAGGTGGATGCACTTGAATTCTGCCTATATTTCTTAAGTAATTCTTAAGACAAATACAGTTAGTTGTTAAGGTGATAATAATCGTGACATAACGTTTTTCTGAGAAGAAAACGTATCTACAGAATCTCAAGAAGTTTCTTGTGACATACCAAACAAAACATTGATCGGTTAATGTTGATTTTAATTAAAAATATACGTGTTTATGTACCGGTGCATAATAATCTTGTCCTTTACACGCTGTCCCAATAACTGACCAGCCGTCCAGGTGGTAGGCCTGTCAGCATTTTGAACACTTAAGGGAAGTCCCAATACCTGACCGCATTGTCCAACCGGTAAGGTGTCTGGGTTTTCTCAAATTTTTGTATATCAAAAGTGTAAGTACAAGTATATTGTACATAAATTAACAGTTTTTTTATTTACAAGTCCTATTTTTAGTCAATTTCATGCTACACTTTCAACATAACCTAAAATTGTTTTTGCTTTCTCCGCGCGCAAACCATTCACACAAACACTAGTGGCGCTCTCTGCGCCGTTCTTTGCGCCATCTTTCCCATTGACCAGGTATTGGGACACCAAAAATGGGACGCTGGGACAAATCAGAATTCTATTGTCCATGTACTGGTACACATAGCTACTTGTGTTTTTACTCAATTTAATTAAAATTACGCACTGAAAACAAGTTTTTAGTAGCTCATTTGATAGAAAGAAGTAACATTTATCTGAATATTGACACTTTTGTTAAAAAGAACGTTTATTTTTAGTCCATTTTTAAGCTATACTACTTTGATATCCTTAAGTGTCCAGTTATTGGTACTTTTACCTTAATAGGAGCATCGAATTACATTCAAAGAATTGAATCACTAAGCATATGAACTTCGAAAAAGAATGTATTACGAAAAATGCATGTACTAACACTGTTCATTGCTTATCTATTTGAGGAGGTCAGTTAAATGTTGGAGTTTTCAAGGAAACGAAAACTTATTATAGAAGTATCAATATAGGGCGAATTCCACTTACGCCCAAATCGCCCGTGAGTTTCATTAGGGTAGGTTTCCATATACGCGACTGGACGCATCGTCAAGAATTTCAAAGCCGATTTTCTCGAAAATGAAGCGCAATATCAAAAAATTTTATTCCTTTCTTTCGAGTTAATTACTTGTTATAAGTCGAAAAGAAAGAGTAACTTTTTTTCATATCACGATTCATTTTCGAGAAAATCGACTTTGAAATTCTTGACGTGTCCAGTCGCCTACAGGAGAACCTACCTTAATGAAAATTACGAACGTTGCGGGCGATTTGGGCGTAAGTGGAATTCGCTCATAGAATATATATCAACACTTGGTGACGCTACAGACAGCGCGAACGGTAAGTAAGGTTATGTAATTCGATCTATCGATCGGTCTCTAGATTTCGCGCTAACATCTTCTCTGCGCGCGGCAAATACAAAAGGAAAACAGCTGACGCGTATAAGGTACATAACATAAAATATATACAGTGATCTCCAACACTAAACTTAGATGGCTTGAATATCCGATTATAGCCGAGTAGCTCAATTATTCGAGTATTTAAAAAGAATTTCGAGTATTTGGAAAATATTCGGGTAGTTCAATTATTCAGTATTTCGAAGAAATTTGAGTAGCTCAATTATTTGACTACTCCGAAAAATTCTAACCCAACTACTCCACTACTTTAAAAAAATCGAATAGCTTAAGTAATCAAGTATTTTGAAAAAAATCGCTTAGCTCATCATTGGAGTACATCGAACAAGCAAAATAAATTGTGATTAGCTTGAAACGACTCCACATCATTTCAGACTATACCCAATTATTCGAGTATTTAGAAAGAATTTCGAGTATTTGGAAAATATTCAGTATTTCTAAGAAATCTGAGTAGCTAAATAATTTGAGTGCTCCGAAAAATTCTAACCCAACAACTCCACTACTTTAAAAAAATCGATGAGCTTAAGTATTCAAGTATTTTGAAAAAAATCGCTTAGCTCATCATTGGAGTACATCGAACAAGCAAAATAAATTGTGATTAGCTTGAAACGACTGCACATAATTTCAGACTATACCCAGTTGTTCTAACTACTCAAACTATTAATCAGTTCACCTGGCATGCGGTTTGGTTCGACAAACCCACTACGTTAATTCGAGTTTTGAATTGCACGAATGTTTTCGAACGGCTCCAATACGTGCTACAGGCTTGTAGCCTACAGCCAAACTGCAGACTTCTCTGTTCGAAACAATTGAGCCCAGATGAATTTTAAAGTGGCCCATAGACGATCAAGCATGCTTGCCAATCACCGTGCTTGCACAAGCATTTTGACCGTATAGGAATGTGCTTGAAGCCTTGCACAAATGGACTGAAGAATGATTAAACATGTTTGACTTCATGACGTCAAGCGCGACGCTTGCTCAACCTTGCAGTCTATACCATCTTGACAACATTTCGTTTATTTAAAAGGTGTGATGGTGAGTAATGACAAGAAAAAATAATTTATAGTCTATAGTCTGTTTTAATGCGACAAGTATTTTCAGAAGATTTTCATGTGAAAACTTGAGACTTCTTATGGCATTTTTCCATCAAAATTTCTTTCCTTTTTTTGCCATTTCTTAATGTTAAAATTATTGCAATCAACGCGACTCTCGTTACGATCGCACTGAGGGTATTAGATATCTATTGTAAAGTTCAATTTGACTTGGTTGATTTACAAAAGAAACTTCCACGACTACAAAGTAGATAATATATTTAGTAACAGGAACCGATTAGTATAGAGCACAAAAGCAAACAATATATTGCACTGCGGAGTCAAATGAAACATTATAAGCACTTATACAGGGTGTTTCCGAAACCGCGGTACAACCGGGAAGGAGATGATTCCTCAATCCTCGTTCAAAAATTAGTCGACAATGTAGAATAAAATTTACTCATATAAGGGTCTCGATTTTTTTGAAAATCGAATTTGAAAACTCGGTGGAATGGATCTTATTAAAAAAAAGAGTCGATATAGTACAATAACTATTCTTTGATCGTCGTTTTGTTTTGGAGAAAATCGGTTTGAAAATGGAACCAATTCTTAACCCAGTGCATGCACACTTGACGGATTTTGAAAATCGATTTTTTGAAAAGCAAAGTCGGGATGAAAAAATTTAATTCTATACTTTCAACTTACTTTTGCATGAGCAATTGCCTTTTGGTTAAACCATGATTTCGGAAACACCCTGTATATATATATAAACAGTTGAATTAAAAATTGGGCATAATACTTGCCAGCTTCTAAATTCTGAAAATAGAATTGAAAGGAAATACGATAATTAGTCACATTTGACTGTTCTGAATCACTTAAATAATTCCACTAAGTAGAAATAATGACAATTATCAAACTCATTAACATCACCGGGCTATATCTAGAGACGCGGTAGCGTCTCGACGCCAAGTGCAGGAAATACACCCTGTATATGTCGACTGTCGCTACCGCTATCATTTACTCGTCGCCGGGCTAATCCAACCTAACCTGAAACTTATTTCATTAATATCTCTACACGCCTGCAATATTTTCTAAATTTAAAGGCATTTTTCTTATGTAAACCGCATATAAGCTTTCGAATAAGACCAAATTTCAATAAAATCTGTCCACGCATGACAGAGATATCATAATATCGTCTCATGGATCAGTCGGAAACGGTAATTTTTTCTTCTTTTGATTCTTCTTCTTCAACCAAATTTCGTCAAACATAATACGTATACGCTTTACACGCACACCTTCAGCCAACAGAAACTAACACATGTGTCGTTCGTCATACGCGTTACACGCACACCTTCAGCCAACAGAAACTAACACATGTTTCGTTCGTCAAACGCTATTACGTTACCTTCACTATGCAATCTACTCCAAATTTTGACAGCTTACAGTCAGGTTATAAACCTGGCGAGTGTCAAATAAGGAAAGTTGTCAAAATTTTCTGAAATGTCACGAGTTTTTACACCACAATCCACACAAGACACTGAATTATTGTCTCAATTAACAAGGTAAGTCGCCAAAATTTTTTAATAGGATTTTTATGGGGATTTGTTTTTATACCAGCAAATTATTTTTAATTTAGGGTTTTTATGTAAAGCTTATCCCCATAAAAACTTCAAAAAAATACAAAATTACGCCAAGTACATGAAATCAAATAAATCACAAAAAATAGAATATAATATAATATATATTAAAAATTATCTGAAGTCATTCCCTATGCAAATTATGTTTGTAAAAAGAAGTGATATCCCCATAAAAAACTTTAAAAAAGTAAAAAAATTACGCCGAGTACACGAAATCAAATAAATCACAAAAAATAGAAGATAATTACAAAATAAAAAAAAGTTGTGAAATCAAAATCTGCTGCAAGTACATAAAGGTGCTTTCACTGTTTTCCCGCAGCGTGCAAAGGTGACACTGTGTAACGCAATGTAAGATTCGGTGCTTTCCAACTGCGCTTAATAATATTAAGCAGATATATTTTTATAGAAATAAATATTTCAATACCAATAAATATTTTATTCAAAATACTTGGCGCTGCGAAACGGAAAAAATGTTAATTGTCTTATTAATAGTAAATTAATAATTTACAATAACTCACTTACAATCTAAAATACATAAACATATACATAGGGTAAATCCGGGAGACGCGGTCGGGCCGGAGAGTTGGTCGTGTCGCTATATTTCAGACTCTATACGTAAAACTGCATTAAAGTGCAGACCAATTACTTCTCTAGAAGCCAAATAGTTGAATGAATAGCGTTATTCCGCTTCCTTCTGTGTTTTTCTGGATTTATAGGGTATAAAAGGTAAATTGAGGTTACATTTAACCTCTTTTGTCAAACAGCGGTTGTACGGAATCGTATTTAAAATATACTTCTAAGTTTATTTTCCTTTAATGTTTAGAATAATAAGATAGTAGAGATATTGAAGGACAATGCAGCCAAAGTATTTGGCCATATTAACTCTTCCTCTCAAAGCTAACGAGAAGACCATGTCTCGCTGCAGAAAGGTGAGATGGTCGAGTTATGATTTTTTTATTATTTTTGTTTATTTTTTTATTTTATATTATTATTTTATTATTATTTTTTTTTATTTAGTTTATTTATTCACTTTTGTATTCATTTGCTTTGCTAATCGCCAGTAGGCAGTTCACTTTTTCTTTGATGTGTTCTTTACTTGTTTAGTGTAAACAAATTAAATATCAATGAATCCGTAGTTGTATTCACTCATAAATAATTTTGCTTTATCCTTTGTTAATTTTCCATGAATAATTATGTGAGTGGTCTCTGCCAACGACGAAAACCATTTCTCCCGGCACCTCGGGAGAGGTGGTCAGATGTCATGACTTCAGTTTTCAACCCGTTTTACAGTAAATATTGTCTTAAAGCAAATATCGACCAGTTTTTCTGAATCGGCATAAAATTCTGAACATATTAGGATTGTTCTGATAAAATAAGTAATATCTATATTAGTTTTAATAGCCATTTTATATTAGGTCGACCGCGTCTCCCGGATTTACCGTATTAGAAACGCAGTCAGATTTATTCTACATATATTTAATTCTAATATCATACGTAGCATACACACATTCACGAATGCACGCACAAGAAAGAAAGGAAAAGATTAATGCAGTTTATACATATGTATTCAGTTTAACAACACCAATTCGGTGAGCAGCGCCAAGTATTTTGAATAAAATATTTATTGGTATTGAAATATTTATTTCTATAAAAATATATCTGCTTAATATTATTAAGCGCAGTTGGAAAGCACCGAATCTTACATTGCGTTACACAGTGTCATCTTTGCACGCTACGGGAAAGCACCTTTATGTACTTGCAGCAGATTTTGATTTCACAACTTTTTTTTATTTTGTAATTATCTTCTATTTTTTGTGATTTATTTGATTTCGTGTACTTGGCGTAATTTTTTTACTTTTTTAAAGTTTATTCATGCTGTACACCAGAACTGAAAAATTCAGACGCAAAACAGGAGAGGAGCAATCAATATCGAAAGGCGCAGAAAGTGACCGGCGCCATATTTTCCAGCAGTGACGCAGCTACTTTAAAGAAGATGTATACGGCTACACACGGGTTCCTTTCTATCCCCCGAAATAACACCTTCACTGCTTTTACTTTGACTGACATGTTTAAATTGATTTCTTCGGCAATATTTCGAATTTCTCTTTTCGCGCTACTGCTGTTTTTCTTGGGTGTATTTGATCAACAGTGATGTTTGTTTATTTATAACTGTTTGTTTATTTATAATTAGAAGACTAATAAACAACCTTCACGATGGTTACTAATTTCTTTCTTCTCAGAACTTTATTTTCATTTCCAAAAATGTGATTGAATATTTTGTATTGTACTTACAAATTAATAAACATTCATTTGGTAAAAAGTCATTCCACAATTTCAATTTACTATTGCATAAAAATTCAGTTCATCCATGGCTGCGCGAGTCCACTTCTGCCAATTCTTGTTATTAATCACTTGCCGGCGCACCACACGAATTTTCGAAATCCATTTCCTCAAAAAAGAAGCCTAGTGTAAATTCCACATTTTTAATTTATTTTCACACGAAGAATCACCCCTTTTCAGACTCTACCACTACCCGAGGACCAGCCACTGAGGATTTCGTTGGTAAACTAACCACCCATCAAATTGCCGCCTTTCAAACAAACCAAGTCCACATGAAAGACGTCAAAGTCTGCAGAGAAGCTGTTAGGTCGACGCAAAAGTTCGTCGTTTCCTCGAACCAAATAGAAAACATATCAGATGTCTTTTTAATCAAAGTATCCTTGGCTACCTAGGATCCTTTGCCGCTTCCCTGACAAAAGCACAAGTGGGTGTAACAAAAGAAGCCCTTCGTGCACCTAGCATCGCCTGACAGCGAAAGAACGAACTGTTGCGCTGCTCTAATATTTTCCGAAGCCGACCAACACATGCAACCTAGAGAGAGAGGAGGAACGGATGAGCGCGAATAGCAGACAGAGCGGTTCCAGCAGTTTCGGATCGGGCCCGATCGCCGTTGCCAAATTTCTTTACGCCATATACTCCCTCGCTAATTTTAGGTGCCTCCCTGAATGATGCTCCAAGGTATACGCATGTATACGCAGCCGACGTGACGGGGTGGAAGAGCGGCGAGCCAGGCGGCGAAGGTGAGAGAAGGAAAGAGCGGAGAGGAGAGAAGACCATCGTTGGCCTCTCTTTGCTGTTGGCTCTCGCCCTCGCCAATCTTGCCCGCTGCCTTTTCGAATGTCCACAATCGGCCTCCGGCTGCAGTCGGGTCGACGACCTCGCCGCGATGCACGCGAGAGGGAGACACATGGGAAATGATAGGAAAACGGCATCCCACTCGCCGCGGGGGCCTCGGATGCCGGAAAACTGGCCTGGCGATGCTGTAACTTTCGATGTCCCGTCCGATGGCCGATCATTGGCCGACGGGGTACTTGTCCGCGGCCCGGCTCTTTCGTGGTCCCGCTAGCTTCGGACGGAGCTTGTAACCTTTGCTCCGACGGACACGCGTCCCAGCGCAGATAGATGAAGCGAAAAATCACCAGACACCATAAGACGGCAGAAGCGCGGCAGGCTGATATATCTGGTTTCCTTGTTAAGCTCCCCAGGCTTTCGTAGGCGCTTCGCTCAAGCAAACTCTCTGCCGCGCGCGCTATTGGCAAGATTAAAGTGGACATTGAGCGCCGGGATGAAGGCTCTGCGGCGTATGGGTGTGACCATTTAACGGATTCGGCTGGATCTTCGGCAGTTGGAGCGTCGTGGGTGTAGAAACTGAGAGTTTGATGGAAGAAAGAATGAGAACTTGTTGGAAGGAATTGCAAGCATCAGCAGAGCTCCAGCTCCGATATCAATGCGACGCGTTTCACTTATACAATGACGTACTGTGTAGAAATAGACAGTATTGGGAAACTCGTCTGTTTGCATTGAGGACTTGACAGCCACTCTAGGATATTTTGGTTTTTCCATCAAGAATCAAGTGCTGACCTTTTTCTAATGTTATATGGGATGTATAATAGCGAATTCGGTACCTCGCACTGATTCCGCGCTGGTGCCAGAAAATGACTTGGATTGGTTGTTTCTGATAGAAACGAAGATAGCTCTATAAGAATCAACCAATCCAAGTCATTTTCCGGCACCAGTGCAGAGTCAGTGCGAGGTACCGAATTCGCTATAAGTAACGCGTTAAATAACATTGAGCGACACATAATCAGTCGCAACTCTTCGCCATCTATTTGTTGTAAAATGGGCAGAACCGAATGATCGGTTTTGGAAAATTATGAGTAGTAAACCCTCAATCAGAGGCCATAAAAATGATGTGCTATTAGTGGGTCGGTATTTTACACCGCGTCGCAAATGCATTTACGACATGTCGCAAATGTACGTATACTGCCCTCTTTAGTTAAAATGTCCAATCTAGCATTTTGAAACAACCGAGAAAACTGAAGTTTTATCATTTACTTTGTACCGTCCTTATTTTCCTTTATTCAAATTAAAACATGTTGTCATTATTTCGTAACAGCCTAATATATTTTTTTGTAATAGGTGTACCGGTAGGTAATGTATTATTAACGTACCAATTGATTAATTGTTTTAGATAGGATATTATAACCATTTGGAAAGAAGTTAGGTTAAATACATTAGATTGTTTATAAATGTTTACGAAGCACTTGGAGTTTTCTAACATTACTTAAAAGGTAAAAGACGTGTGCTACTTCAAATATTTCAACATATCTCAAAAAATGAAAAAATGCTAGATAGGACTGTTTAACTAAGGAGGGCAGTATAATATGTCGTGTTTAAGCCCGTTTCATACGTGTCATACGTGTCATTTGTCGCAAATGTAGTAAATAGAAATATTCATTATTTTAAGGTTTCAACAATTAAAGTGTTGGGAAAATATAGTTCTTTCCGACTCGCTTGTTGGTTGCATGAAAATACTATAGAATACTGTAGAATACGTCGATTACGTCGACTTTTTTCCTAACCCCAAAAAAAGTATTCAAAAGCGTTGTGTTAATTATTGTTTTGTAATTGTTTAGATAATAACTAATAAAAAATTAATCGTGAAAGGTAAAGTAATTAGAAATAAATGTACGATAATAAATAAAATTTATTTGAATGGAGAATTATGTAAATAAAAATATCTGCTTCAGAAAAAATGAAATTGATAAATTATTATCAAATTTCTTTTTTGGACGCAATATTCCTTTCAGTGTGGTGGAATAAAGCCACTTTGAAGCTTTTGTGCATGCACTAAATAAGAACTATATATCGAGTACAATTATACAATTCCATTGGACAAAATGAACAGCAAGGTGCTGTACTTTTAATTGGTGGCTTCTTTTCCTAAAATAAAAATAGTCTTTTATTTTTATTTTATTAACATAATTTTTAATTTAAACAAATTATATTTATTATTCTATATTGGGAAATTTAGTGGAGACGTGGCCTAGACTTCAGCCCTCTGGTGGTAAGTTGGCAAACTATTGAAAGTAGGTCCGGATTCGACCAAACATTCCGAATAAGTATTTATTAATTGAAGAAGTCAAAATTTAGTGTTCAAACAAATTTGAAAACACTCGTTTTTCACAACATGTCTATTTAAACACTGATAATCATATGGACTTCGACGGATTTCGACCTACTTTCAGTAGTTCAATTTTCTGTCACTAGTTGGCGTGTCAAAATTCTTGGTTTCCCAATGCATTTCTTTTACTAACCTTTCAATATCCATTTTTCGTCAGTGTAACTTAATTTGATTTAATATTTCTAATCAGAATTATAATTATTAATAAACTGGCACTTCTTCATAACCTATACGAAAAATGTTTTATAGGTTAGTTATTTTCATTCCAGATATACGACATTTATGACACATTTACGACATTTAAGACACGTGTCGTGTATAAAATAGAAAATTCGTGTCTTTACCCACCACTAGCTATTACTGATGGGATTGAAAACGATTCAAAACATCTTGACTTAAAGCTCGGAATTGCTGAGGTCCCAAAACGTTTTCTCAAGAACCTTGTGTTCGGCAATCTTAAAGGTTTTGAACATTTTGCAAGTCTTGAAAGTCTAGGTACTCTTGGAGCTGTTGGGTTTTGAATGTTTAGTGCCATGCTTTTAATCTCCTATAGTTTTACTTTCATTAAGTACTCGGATTTCTGTGATAAATAGAAGCTAATTTTTCAGAAACAGTTAAGGTTTTCAGGTCTCAATATTTAAATACGACTTTCGTGACTTCCGAGACTTTTGAGAATTAAGACTTTCAAATCTACAAGGCTTTAAAGATTCAAGGCTTCCAGAATGCAAAACTGTCAAAACTCAGGACTTCCGGGTCTCAGGACACAGTACTTTCAATGCGCAAAGCATTCGAGTTTGAAGACTTTTAAATTTCAACACTTTCAAAACTCAGGACCTTGAGGACTCAGGACCCAGGTCTTCCAATGCACAAAAAATTCGAGTTTGAAAACTTTTAAATTTGAAGACTTTCAAAACTCAGGACCTTGAGGACTCAGTACCCAGGACTTTCAAGACGCAAAACATTCGACTTTGAAAACTTTTAAATTTCAAGACTTTCAAAACTCAGGACCTTGAGGACTCATGACCCAGGACTTCCAATGCGCAAAACATTCGAGTTTGAAAACTTTTAAACTTCAAAACTTTCAAAACTCAGGACCGTGAGGACTTAGGACCCAGGACTTCCAATGCGCACAACATTCGAAGTTTGAAAACTTTTAAATTTCAAAACTTTCAAAACTCAGGACCTTGAGGACTTAGGACCCAGGACTTTCAAAACGCAAAACATTCGAGTTTGAAAACTTTTAAATTTCAAAACTTTCAAAACTCAGGACCTTGAGGACTTAGGACCCAGAACTTTCAATGCGCAAAACATTCGAGTTTGAAAACTTTTAAATTTCAAAACTTTCAAAACTCAGGACCTTGAGGACTTAGGACCCAGGACTTTCAAAACGCAAAACATTCGAGTTTGAAAACTTTTAAATTTCAAGACTTTCAAAACTCAGGACCTTGAGGACTCAGGACCCAGAACTTTCAATGCGCAAAACATTCGAGTTTGAAAACTTTTAAATTTCAAAACTTTCAAAACTCAGGACCGTGAGGCCTTAGGACCCAGGACTTCCAATGTGCAAAACATTCAATGTTTGAAAACTTTTAAATTTCAAAACTTTCAAAACTCAGGACCGTGAGGCCTTAGAACCCAGGACTTCCAATGTGCAAAACATTCAATGTTTGAAAACTTTTAAATTTCAAAACTTTCAAAACTCAGGACCTTGAGGACTTAGGACCCAGGACTTTCAAGACGCAAAACATTCGAAGTTTGAACACTTTTAAATTTCAAAACTTTCAAAACTCAGGACCTTGAGGACTTAGGACCCAGGACTTTCAAAACGCAAAACATTCGAGTTTGAAAACTTTTAAATTTCAAAACTTTCAAAACTCAGGACCTTGAGGACTCAGGACCCAGAACTTTCAATGCGCAAAACATTCGAGTTTGAAAACTTTTAAATTTCAAAACTTTCAAAACTCAGGACCTTGAGGACTCAGGACCCAGGACGTTTAAGACGTAAAACCTTCAGCAACGCTGTCAAGACTTCGTCTTCTTGATTGGTTAAACACAGTTGCAAGGCAGCGTCACCAGGTCTCGCCGCTACTTACCGAGCAATGATGACAACCACAAGCAATCCGTTCGATGGAATTTCGACGATTCTGGTTGGGACGATTGCGCCGGCAGGGGCTATGCAATCGATTGTTGGCCAACCCGAGCGCTAATGAGACGGCCCCGTTAATAGAAATCAAGCGTAGATCTACCACACTCTAATTCGTTCTACGCTGGTGCACGGCCCGTCCTGTCTTGTCTACTACTGCGCCCACGTTCCCCGCAACCGGATGTGTAAAGCGCACCGGGCAACCGCGGAGAACGTGACTTGTTCGCGACATGTCAGAAACTTCGTGAGCGCCGATCTAAAGTACCTTTTCCTCCGCGTCCTCGCCAGCGATCGTCGCGGCGCGCACGGCGAAGGAAACGAGACTCGTATAATTGCGGATTTGTCTTCCGCAGCGGCGTGATTTTTGCTACCCGCGGTACAGTCACCGGCAAAAATGCTCCACGCATCGGCGATATGTAATCATTCAACGGTCGATCGAGGCTCGAGTAAATGATCGGTTCGGGGGTAACGATGATGAAGAAACTCAGTTAACGGGCCGGCACGCAGAATGATCGGTACTGTAATCTCGAATCGTTAAGGTAATTGGACATTTTTCTCGGCCGGTTTTGGAGGCGATAGTTTTGTATCGAGTTAAGGTAACGCCGAGGAGACTTTATTTTCGAGGAACTCGATTTTGAAAATCGAGTGGGTGGGCATTTGACTGACAAGGTAGGGTTTGTCGGTTTTTATTTATAAATTTGTAAAATTTGAAAACCGGTTTTATATAACAGAATTAATTATTTAATTAAAAACGTTAACACTTTGGCTTGAAATCGTAGTAGGGTAGACGGGGGTCGGTAGTAACAGGGGGGCGAATGTAACACACTAAATATCTCAAAACATATAATAGATATTAACGCAAATTTTGGATATATGATGAAGAATGACATTTGGAATATATACATCCATGCCCTAAGAGTACAGATACGCAATAGACATGGATAGTGAAGAAAATAACTTTTCGATACCCTAAAGTAACTTTTCCTTACTGACTTAAAATTGTAATATAAACACTCCCTTTGCAAGTATGTGCTTGTTCGATTTTTTAATCTGTAATTCGACCTTTTTTAAACTAATATTGATCGTTACTTGGCACTTTTAAGCGTCTCGTTAGTCAAAATTTATAATTTAAGTTCAAAAGCATGGTCGGGGACGATTGTAACATCCGCAGTCGGGGTCGGTTTTACCGCAACAGAACCGAATAGGGACAAAGAAGGCGAATAATATTGTCTTATTTGCATGAAATCATATAGCATAGCACAAGCAAACCAAATGAAAAATAGGTGCAATATACTGAATGTAAGGATTGATCTGATGAAGAATGCACCAGCCAAAATGTCTTTTATTTATGCCACAATTGCGACACCACGTAATTTGTTATAGATTTTACTTTTTTCATTTATTATTATAATTTAAATAAAAAAATATTTTAATTTTGTAAAGTTATATTTGTGCTACTATCGACTCCATGCAGTGTTACAACCGACCCGGGGCCAGGGACGGTTGTAACACTTTCTCCGCTTCTCATTTTTTATTAATAACCGGAATATTACTTGACATATAGCGAAACTGTTGTGGCTCAAATAATGTCAGATAAATAAGTAACATTTTCGTAAAAAAACTTTTGTTGTAACTGTAATAGTTTTTGCGTAATCGTATTCCAAAGTCAAAGTGTTACTACCGCCCCCGGTCTACCCTAGGTAACAGTTTCCTGTAAATCTAATCTTCATGAGTTCATATTTTCAGAAAAAAAAATATTAAGTGGAATAAAGATTTGTAATTTGGTACCACCTTTTTAAAGAATTATATTTTGTGCAGATTTTAGTTTTTTTAATCTTTTTTATTTGGTTTTGTATAGATAGAGTATAATTTATTTTGTTATATATTTGTAATTCCATAATATTAAGGAAACTGAAAATTTTTAAAATAAAGTTCAAATATTTATTTGCTATTTTAATTATATTTTTTGTGACAATTCGAAAACCGGTTTAACCCTTCGTGGTCACACGGGGTGTATCGCACCCCAAGAGCAATTTTCAATTTGAAATGTCGCACCTTTACGTCTTCCAAAGGGGATTTATCGCAAAAAAAAAATAAAAAAAATTTAAAAAAAAAATTTCCCACAACCGTGGGAAATCGCTCATTTTCAACTACAAATTTTATCATATCAAAATTTACATTTCTAGAAAAAGACTATTAGACCATGACTGTATAACAATTACGAATGTACAATTATCACTGAAAAGTTAAAAGATTCAAAAATACGAAGATGGTAACTCAAAAAATAACGCTGCGGTACAGTGAACCCCGTGTGACCAATTTGTGATTATAAGAAGGTGTGACCACGAAGGGTTAACCGTTTTTTTGGGGGGAATAGTGGAATTCGAAAACCGGTTTCTTCAAAAGTCGGGTTTTGTATAAACCCTATAACAAGGGAAGTTGGACGTCCCGAAAATTGAGAAAATTATCCAACTTTATGTGCAAGCAGAGCAGTTCATCCATAAGACAACCCTATTTTTTGTTGGTCACGTGGTGCGGTTTTAGGGGGTGAAATCACCCCTTGAAAAAAATACGGAATTTTCGTTTTCGTGGAATGTTTAAACAAAAGTTGCATATATTTTATATCTGCGGAAAAAGTAATTATCGAAGTAAGGATTGGTGGCGAGGGTATCTTGAAAAGTAGGGATTTTTCGACAATTATTTTTACGCAAAGAGGGATGCAACTTTTGTTTAAACTTCTTTTCGATATCCCTCACCGTTCTGGAGATATTCCGCGAAACAGAAAATGCTGAGTTCTTTGCAACGCGTGATTTCACCCCCAAAATCTCACTATGGCACCAAGAAAAAATAGGGTAGTCTGAAGGATGAACTACTCGCACAGTTTTCTGATTTTTCGAGTTGCCTAACTTCCCTTGTAACAAGGAACACTGTAGATGTGTTTGGCGTCGATTTTTCTTCTTGAAATATGTTGTCATATTGATCACAATTTTAAGGGATGAAACAGCCCCTTAAATTTTCAAAATCGGCATTTTCAAGATGAAATGTTCTATCATTATAAACGTCAAATATCCAACAAATTACATGTATGTTAGAAAAAAATGCGTATTATAAAGTGATCTATGTGTTAACAATTGCAAAAATGGCAACCAAAAAGGTGGAGGTTTAGAGAAACCTAAAAACGTCAAGGGGGTAGACGCGGTACAGCTTTCCATTTTCTTCTGAATGAAATGAAGCAAGTAAACAATGCATAGTGTCATCTAATTATAGTTGTTACATTATACAAGCTTTATTTGCTGCATTATTAATTATATAAGCTTTTATATAACAATATACCTAACGCAACCCGCGATAAGACATAATATTTTGAATTCTTTCCAGTGGAACATTACAAAATCTTGTTGGTAAAAAAAGTTATTCATCAAATTTCACTTATTTCTGCATGAACATTATTTAGATAAGTTTCTGAAATCGGCATTTTCAAAAACGAAGTGTGATAAGAAAAAATTTTCTTCCATATTTTCTATTTGCATACTTTTTTATCCAGGACATCTGACGTTTACGTTGCATCGTCTACTTTAAAACATTCGAATGATTCAATAACAAGAATGCAAAGCAATAATTTGATAAAATTCGAATTTAGCTTAAAGCATCATTACGAAATAGTTTTCCTTGCATAAATCTGCAATTTGCCTCGAGAAATCTCTTCTCCGTAGCAAATTTTATGATAGAAAAATTCTCACATCAACAGGCGTATTTATGTTGCATCTTTTATCATTGGAAAGATCGTGTACTAAAGGTCCCAGGCGTCCTGCATTTTGTCTACGCAATATCTATTGTGCACAATCAACGTTTCCATATTTTACGTTTTATGATTCGAATTGCTGCGCGGTGAACATTTATGCGCATGACAGTTTGTGCTACAAGATTCCATTCAACCAACGATTTACACTTTACAGCTTATGCTTCGAAATATCGTGCCATGCAGCAGAGCTTCTACATATATTTTCTGGTTTATGCCTGGAAACTGTGTGCAACCAGTGACATGCTACTTTGTGCGTACCCGGTAATGATTCATGTTTCCAAATTCAGCATCGTTCACTGTTTTCTACTTGTATGCTTATTCTCGCGATGCATGACTCAATAGAATACAACGCACACAACTTGTAGGAACTATAATGGTAATAATAAGTCAGTAATAAAACAAAACAAAAAAATTTGTTATAAAAAAAACAACATTTTTTATTACAAGCTCCGATTCAGCAATTAGTTTTTACATAACTTTTTATATTCAATGTTTACGCCACACGCTTTTATTTTCAGTCATATGAGGGAATTCTTCTAAAGCAGGCATTTAGGCCGGTATCACAATTCATTTTTATCCATTTTTCCGTTTTTAAAAACAAAATTTTTTACTATAAATCATTTTACACTTTTATCCGAACTAAGTATGTGTGCGAAGTTTCAAGTGGATCGGATATGTGGAAGTGGGTCAAAATTAGCTAACAAGATTTCGCCCTAACAAACTAACGAACTCACACGTGAAGCTAAATAAAAGCTTGCAAAGTACGGAGAATGAGGAAAATAAGGATGACAGAGAGTAATAAAGAATATGATTAGAGCATAAGGGAAATTTAAGACTTATCGTGGTGTAAAGGGTGAGAGTCATACAAAGAATTACAATTATTAAATCTAACCCTAACATGTTTATTGCTTCGTTAATAACACGAAAATAACATAAACCTAAATAGTCGATTTCACTTCGTGTTTCCAATATGAAAAGAAACATGAGTACATTTTGTTATCATCTTCTTTGGTTACAACTGTACTATTACGCAACATATTTTCTATGTATATGTATAGGTGTTCAATATAAATTAAATATATATTGGGTATTTAACTTTTGCATAAAATGATGTAATTTTCAGAAAAAATTAATTAAAAATAATTTGTTTTTAGACTGTTTTTCCAAATCCAAATGTACATTTAATTTACCCAGATTAAAAGGAGTAACTTTTTCCTGAAAACTTTCTTTCTATCTGCTACAGTTCGCGAGTAATAATACAAAATCGAAAAATTTTCAGGGGTTAATTGCACCCTCTTGGAGTGAATTCGGGCAGCAAACAAAATTGCGTTGTACTCGGGAGGACATCCCGTACGTATTCACAGAGTTTCATAATTTTTTAAATTTCCGAGTTCGGGATCTACCCTTGTCAAAAGTATGGGGGTTGAAACTTGGTAACCCGTCATACATGAAAATGGTTACTCCCACGAAAAAAACTCATAGAACCTTTTTTGTACAGAATTTCGTAAGCTATAAATTTCATAATAACTATTTTTGTCGTAAAACTCTTAGATAACGAGCTATTCCCCAATAAACAGTTTTTTGTTACCTTCAACCCTCTGTAAAATTTGTAGCGGCGGTCCGATCAATGGGGACTTTTGACATATTGTTTAAAACGACGAAATAAAGGCTCGTACCAAAATTTATCTTGCTGGGAATTATTCCGCAGATTGGGAATATTTCCGTCTAATTTCACTGAGCTAACAAGGGAAGTTTGGCAACCCGGAAATTCAGAAAATTATGAAACTCGGTGTGCAAGTAGAGTAGTCACATCCGTAACGCAACTCTATTTTTTGTTGGTGCCATGATGCAATTTTAGGGGGTGAAATCACCCCTTGAAAAAAATGCAGAATTTTCTTTTCCGTGGAATATCTCGAGAGCGGTGAGAGATATCGAAAAATAGTCTAAACAAATGTTGCATCTTACTTCTGTATCTACAAAATTGCATAAAGATAATTTTCGAAAAATCCATATTTTTCAAGTTACCCCCACCACCAATCCTTAATTCCATAATTACTTTTACGCGGTTTTGTAGATATAAAAAAAGCATGCAATTTTTGTTTAAACTTCTTCTCGATATCTCTCACCCTTCCCGAGATATTCCACGGAAAAGAAAATTCTGCATTTTTTTCAAGGGGTGATTTCCCCCCCGAAAAATTGCATTGTGGCACCAACAAAAAATAGAGTTGTGTTACGGATGAACTGCTCTACTTGCACGCCGAGTTTCATAATACATATTCTGAATTTCCGGGTTGCCAAACTTCCCTTGTGAGCTAAGTAATACAGTCGGAGGCTACTGGACAGGCGGACACTGCGTTGTCCTAGGTAAGTGCATCACACGGTCTAAGAACCTTTTGTTTGCATCAGCTGATTCCCAAATGTTCCAGAACAATACGTAGTAAAAGTGAAGCTATTCGCTCTCTCAGAGTACGAAGCTCACTTGTGGAAGGAGAAGCTTTTCTTTTCTACACGAAACACTTGTCACACCTACAGAAAGTGCACGGTTATGCCTATGTGTTGTACTAGCGCGTCTACTTTTGCAACTCGAAAAACAGGTGACTCGCGAAACACTCTTTGCAACGAAAGCATAGACATCAAAGAGTCCCTTTAAGAAGCCCTTTAAAAACTCGAAGAAGAACATCGTAGAACTCTTCGTATACATATGTACCGTTAAGGAACTAGTTTTTGATCAGTTTAGAGGGCTTCCCGCTTTAATATTTATTTTTAACCTAATACAACTTTAAACCATAGACTTTTTATACTAAAAGATGAATTAATGTTTAAAATATAAAGAAAAAAATTAAAAAGTTGAAAATAAGTATAATTTAATTATTTATAAGGTATGGAATAATGAGGTGACTAGGAACTAGTTTTTCATCATGTAAAATACATGGGAACTAATTTTTGATCAGGTCAGGAACTAGTTTTTGATCATGTAAAATACATGGGAACTAATTTTTGATCAGGTCAGGAACTAGTTTTTGATCATCTAAAATACATGGGAACTAATTTCTTATTAGGTAAGGAACTATTCAATGTAAATAATCGGATACTAATTAAAAAGAAAGTGCCAAATAAACTTATTTTTAGTATTATACCATCTAAATTTAATTTTTTTATAATCCCAAAATGTCCTAACCTATTTTCTATTCAGGTGATGAAAAATTAGTTCCACAAGAAAAAAATTGTAAAGTAAACTATTGTAAGCAAAATGTATGAAAATAATCTTTAATACCGCAACAACCAGCAAAGAAATCGACTGTGGCGTCGATGGTGATCTATTACTTCGAACAGTAAGAGATGGCGTTCAACAGGGCCTTCTGTCAAGTGGGCCACCTTACACATTTATTTTCACGAAAACTAACAATACACATATATTTTTGAATTATCAATTTTTATGTTAGTAATTATTTCAAACAATTATTTATTGACATAAACTTAATTTATTTCATGAACTGATAAAAAATTAGTGCCTGACCAAGAACTAGTTCCTTAATATGTTCGCTTTTGTTTAAAAGCGTTCGTTTTTCCGAATTGTTCACACCACTTCTTGAATATTCATAAGCTACGGATTATTGATTACTCCGAACGAAAACTGGAGTGATCGCCGGATAAGCCCACGAATTAGATTATCCAGCGTGTAATCGTCACCAAGAGGAGCAACGAGACCGGAACGGTCAGGGACGGTGAACAAGGACTGGATACGATCGAGAATAACCCGTTGCGGCGTCGAATCATTGACATAATAACACGTTAAAAATGTACCAAAGTGCACGCCGTGTATACAGGGTGTTTCGCAATAGGCGACGAAACGGAATGGCTAGTTCTACGTGAAAAAAAGAGTAATATATGTGGAATATTTCATTTTGAAAAGATCGATCGCGAAATGTTGTTGGGGTAGAATTTAGGTGATTAAAAATTTTGAGAATTTGTGAAGTGATCTCTTATAATAAAAATAAGTCGAAATTATAGAATAGCTTTTTAGGTTTTGTTTTCGAGAATATTAATTTTTAAAATCCAATAGCTGTTCTCGAAAATAAAGTCCTGTTTGAGAAAGAGTTATTTTATAATACCGACTTGTTTTTGTACAAAGATTCATTTTATACAGAGTTTCATATTTGCCGCTGCATCCAATTAAACAAGCGTTAGTTTAATTCCATAATTTTCAACTTTATTTTATAACATCAATTCGCTCTTGTTTTACGTTTACTAAGAAAAAAAATTACTCGAAATTGCCAATCTCTGATTTTGATAAAATTGGACACACGAGTAGAATATTAAAAAATATTCTTCTATCACCTGAGATTCGTGTTTAAGGGACGAAAACTGCCCTCGAACTTGCGCGGGGAGAACATTTTTAATGGAAGTAGAAAGAAATGTTAAATATGAAAATTCTTTGACGTTTTATGAACAATAGAATGGCCTGTAGAAAAATTTCGTCAAGTCGTAGGTGGCGGCAGTAGATTAGCTTACGAAGTTTACATTAAAAACTAAATAACCACTCATTGGAATTAGCCTGCGCCGCATGCTCTGCATGTAGGAGTGTAACTAAACTAGGTTTGAACAATTACTCATTTCGCAAAATCGTTTTTCATGTTTATTCGACGCAGCTACTGATATACGACTTTCCACACGATTTGCAAATGCATTGATAAAATACAGCTGCGAGTATCGGGAATGAAAAAATAATTCGTCATGATCGCGTGATCGATCGTTCCTCGAAAGACAAACATGTCACGACCATATTATATCTACCTACCTATCATTTCTGCTTATTTACAAAAATTCATTGAAAACACGATGCAGCAACTTTGGAACAGCAATTTGCGCTACCACTTTGCGTTTTAAATCACGCGCATCGAATTACTGTCTATATAGTTCTATCTGAAATTTTCTAATGTTTTAATGATATTTTAAATAGGAAAGATTTTAAAAAATATGTCACTTATAAATATTATTATGCTCCAAGTAATACACCTGTAGGTTCATTATTTATGTAAGTGATATTTAATTATTGTCCCAGGCCCCTTTATCGACCAATTACACTGTCCAGCAAAATTGAACTTTTTTCTGTTCTGTAATATTCAATAGCCGTTTCTTATAGATTTTTTTACGCTGAAAACGAATCCGCAAACCGTTTGTCGCCATCATCCTCAGTTTTCGAGAAATTCGATTTTGAAAAAAAATGCAAATTTCCAAATATTTCAAAAACAAAGGATCTAGGAGAAAATCTAACTACTCCACGTGAAGCAGCAGACATTTTTCCTCCGGAAACTATAAGGGTGGTTTTCACCCTTTAAGGTAAAATTGGACAGCAAAGACAGCATATGCAGGGTGACAAAAAATAGATGCATATTTGGTTTTGGTTATAATTTTAGTAAATCTAGATAAAGTTTAAAAATAAAAAAATTAAAAATTTTAAAAGAACCCACTGCGATGTAAGCAAAACTTAGCAATAAAAAATAAATCACAGTGCTCTAAAAAGAGTGAAATAATAAATAATAATATTTCGATAATGTGTTTACACTGGAACGTTTCATGATATATTTTTATCGGTTTATAATTAATTAACAGCCGTCGTGCGTGACCTCACGTTTACGAAAGGACTAGGTGAGATTGTTGGGTAAGGCGGTAGGTCACGCACGGCGGCTGTTAATTAATTATAAATCGATAAAAATATATCATGAAAAGTTCTAGTGTAAACACATTATCCAAATATTATTATTTATTATTTGAATCCTTATAGAGCACTGTGATTTATTTTTTTATTGTTAAGTTTTGCTTACGTAGTCGTGGGATTTCGTAAAATTTTTAATTTTTTTCAGTAGAAAACAAGTGAGTAGGTTCAGGGTCATGTGAATCACCGTCATGTCCGCATTTCTACTCACCACAATTTTACTAACATAACCTCACAATTCAATGTACGCTGTAACCTCTATTTCTATTCGAAGCAGTGGCGAATTTAACAGGGCGGCTGATGAGCAGTTGCCGCCTAAGCCCCTGCACAGAAGGCCCCGCAGGGCCCAATGACCAAAAAAAATTATGATTAGGTATAGGCATCAAAACACTACATTTTTTTCGTACTACTACACTTGGCCCGTTTTTAGTAAATTACCTCTTCATTTACCCGAAAAAGAGTCCCTGCCCAGAAGGCCCCCCAGGGCCCAATCTTAAAGAAATATGATTTTAACCAAACACTATATTTTTTTTCTGTACTACTACACTTGGCCCGTTTTTAGTAAATTACCTCTTCATTTACCCGAAAAAGAGTCCCTGCCCAGAAGGCCCCCCAGGGCCCAATCTTAAAGAAATATGATTTTAACCAAACACTATATTTTTTTTCTGTACTACTACACTTGGCCCGTTTTTAATAAACTACCTCTTCATGTACCCGACAAAGAGCCCCTGCCCAGAAGGCCCCCCTAGGGCCCAATCTTAAAGAAATATGATTCTAACCAAACACTATATTTTTTTTCTGTACTACTACACTTGGCCCGTTTTTAGTAAATTACCTCTTCATTTACCCGAAAAAGAGTCCCTGCCCAGAAGGCCCCCTAGGGCCCAATCTTAAAGAAATATGATTTTAACCAAACACTATATTTTTTTTCTGTACTACTACACTTGGCCCGTTTTTAATAAACTACCTCTTCATGTACCCGACAAAGAGCCCCTGCCCAGAAGGACCCCCTAAGGCCCAATCTTAGAAAAATATGATTTTAACCAAACACTATATCTTTTTTCTGTACTACTGCACTTGGCCCGTTTTTAGTAAACTACCTCTTCCTTTACCCGAAAAAGATCCCCCGCCCAGATAGCCCCCCTAGGGCCCAATCTTAAATAAATATGATTTTAACCAAACACTATAATTTTTTTCTGTACTACTACAAGGCCCCTCAAAACCTTTGCCACCTGGACATTTTTTCTTAAATCAGCCACTGATTCGAAGGCATTTTATTTTTTATTTATCATTATTTTTTGCTTCACTATTGTGTTAGAAAACCTCCCCAAGATCCAACGTATTTAAACCTGAAAAGGCAACATATTATATGAGCAGAAATTGGTACAAATGGTGAGTAGAAATACGGACATTTAGAGCATTGTGTTTACTTACAAATTACTAATACTTAAGCATCTTAAAATATTTTTCTTCGGTAGTTTTTGAACTGATTGATTTATTATTCAAGAATGAATCAATTACTCTGCAAATTTTGATCGCAAACAATTATTTTACACTTTCTTTACGACGAGTAACCTCTTAAATCAGTAGAAATTGGGCCATTCGCCAGTAAAACGAAGACCAGCTTCGCTCACAGCGCCAAACAGAGCACCTACGACTCGCCATTCATATCTACATCGCGATATTTCTCAATGAATTCCGCTGTACCTCCAACGTACCCCGATTTCACAATTTTCTATCGCGGTAAAAGCAACGGGCGCCCGTCATCGCGAACGAAAGCGAGGGAGAAAGAGGTAAGCGCATACTTAGGTGACAGCGTCACGTGGAATGCAGCCGCCGTGATTAAGTTCGCCGTGCCCTGACAAAGGTGCACGATATCGGGGCGAAACGGAGTCGTTGTTCTCGTTCGAGTTCCGTTTCACTTGCAATCTTATCGGCTCGAGCAAGGCTAGCCCAATCGGTCGATGAATAGGCTGGCTTTAATGGCCACGCACGACATCGCTCGCCGCTAATTGCTGTACACATATTTTTTCGCCAGCGGCCGTTTCTGTTCCTCATTGCCTGGCAGGCCGATTCAACCGATTAACCAACGTCTGCGCGCGACAATACGTGAAACGAGCCTTTTTGATGGCCGTCACTCGACGTCGCGGCAGAATGCATCCCTTTAACGTAAGTGACGGGCAGCATTTAAGCGCTTTCGAGTATGACTATCGATTTAATGCCGCGAGGAACTTTTTCGTTCGAGCAGTTCCTCCGATCGGTAACGTTGATCGACGTGAACTGTGTTTGGGAGCAAGCAGGTTAGACCGGCAAATCCAATGCGATGAAGATCGATAATTAATCTATTATTCAATTACTGAGTAACGGGATTTTATTAGGCACGCGTGTGGTTTAGGCTTCAGTCGACCACCTGTTGAGTGTTTGTGACTTCTATCCGCGAGGCTCCGTCGTTGAAGGTAGTTCCTGAATAATCTACTAAATTCAAGAATTCTTTCAAATCTCGTGCAAAACTAATTTGGAATACAAGAAACCCTTGTACAAAGTTTAATATCGATTTAGCGCATAGTTATCGAGAAATTGTTAATTAAAGTTGATGCATTTTAACACAGTGGCGTATGGCGGCGTAAAAAAAAAGAGGGTTATGGGTTTCGGTTTTTCTTCTGAAACAGGAAAACCATATTCAAGAAATGTACCAAAATTGGCACAAAAGTACATCGAAATGTCAGGAAATGAATTTATCAATTTCTGCAAAACTGACCACATAGTTTCTTCGTAAATGCCCATAGAAGAATAGGTTTGCGTGCACATTTTTCAGAAACTCACGTAGAGCAATCAACGTGGCAACGTCGCACAATCGATGTGTTTAGACATTTAAGGCAGGATACCACCTTTGACTGCGATTTTGGAGGCGTTTTTCATGAATTTTTTTTGCATACAAAGAATGCGCAGAAACAAAATCGGTTTCAGTCATTCATTAATGTAACTTTAATCTGTAATTACACATTTTTTGAAACTGAAAAAGTAAAAAATAATCTCTTGTAGGTGGCGCCAAAATACACTCCTTTGGAGAAACATCGTTAGACGGCGTGTCAAATTCCGCTCTGTACGTGGCTCTTAGAAAAGAAACCAAAGAATGTCCCTATTAACAACAATATTGTTCAATGCTGTACGTAGGGATTTTACGAAATTTCGATTTTTAAGAAAATGGCGGCCATTTTAACGAAAAGGTCAATTTTTTAGGGTAAAAAAGTTTAAAAAAATTTATAAAATTGCGCACCAAAAGAAAAATAACAACGCTACAGCAAAAGTCCTACGTACATCGTTAGATTACACCAATCGGAAGAATTGTGCAAAGTTTCAAGTCAATCCGATGAAAATTGTAGGAGTAATCTGACACGCTGATTTGGAAAACATCGTTTCGAGAAAAACGCGTTTAAAGTTTTATATAGATTTATATATCTGCTCCAATCCGGTTTTTACACAAGAAAAAGGTTCCGGCCACCTTTCTAATGAATGAATTTCGATTCTATACACTTGAAAGAGTACTTTGAGAACAAAAAAAAATTTCAATTTTTTTTAAGTGCAAAGGTGGTATCCTGCCTTAAGCATATGCTTAAGCATGCGGCATCCTCTACTATCCCTAGTAGCTAGTAAAGGATGCCGAATGCTTAAGCATTTGCTTAATCTTAAGACACGTTTGTGAATACCGACCCTAGATACTTGTGTAATGAGTTTTCGTGGTGCATGCAACTTGTGGCTGACACGATATCTCAAAAACTACTGAACCGATTTCGCTCAAATTTTTATGGTATGTTGAGTTGAACATATCAAAAACATATCTGCCATAGTTTTTTTTTCAAGCTAAAAAAAAGTCGAAAAAAAATGACGAAAATCGTAACTTTATTTTCAAAACTGTGCCAAACATTAAATTTCCAATATTTTGACTTCATTCTGGTACTGGCTGTAGCCACAAGTCTGCAAATTAATGTGCCGTTTGAATTTTTGATTTCAAATGAGCAGGACAGCCGGAACCATGTCAGCCGTCGACAAACTTTTTTATCGCACCTGACTCTTTCGAGAGCTGTAAAGTCAATTCCACTCCATATTTTAACTTCAAAATATTCTGAATAACTGCTCAAATGTTAATAAATATGTAGTAAAAATTCCAAGATACATATTGTGTTTTCATGGTTCGTAAAAAAAATTCCCCAAAAAGCGGAAAGAAAACCGGCCGTCACATAAGACGACCCCCTTAAATAGCGAACGACGATTCAAATTCATATGAACATTTTTCTGACATTTTGGTTATAAAAGACGCTCCGAATGAATGCGACGTTGCCAGATCTGCTGCTCCAATTCACTACGCTAACCAATTCAATATATTGTATTTTCGTATTACAATTATTTATATTAACATTGAACTGTTTAAAATATATATACATGATGTTAAAAATTATTATTATTACTTCTATATTATCATACTACTTTACACTTATCGTTTATTACCCAACTCTAATTTGACTAACTTAGTTGGGTAGGAACTACATTAAATAATGGGATTGATTAATTTGCTGCTGCATATTATTATAGAGAATCATTTTGTCCATCGCTGTGTTTACTATATTGGTACCTATTCTTATCTCCGCCATTTTGTAGGCAGTTTTGTCTGCAGTTTTCAATTGAATGTACCCGGACCGGTGTTTGGCTATTTTTAATAATGCTTGAATTTTTTATCACTAACAAGGAGAGTATTTTAGGTGTCCGCCTCCGATCATTTTGATTTTTGGATATGTTATAGAGGACCGAAAAATAAGAAATACGTGTTTTTTTATTTTTCCCCGTTTTCATATTTGGGGGGGGGGTGAAAACTGCGTTCAAAGTTAGGGTTAAAAACTCATTTTTGTGGAATATCTCGAGAACTATTAGAGGTAGGGGAATAGTGTCAATGGACAAATTTTGTGTCTTTGAATGCGAAATATGACTGACTCACCAGATTTTCAAAAAGTCCACAAAAATGATTTTTCACCCCTAACTTTGAACGCAGTTTTCACCCCCCAAATATGAAATGGGGAGAAATAAAAAAACACGTATTTCTTATTTTTCGGTCCTCTATAACATATCCAAAAATCAAAATGCTCGGAGGCGGACACCTAAAATACTCTCCTTGTAAGCTTTGCAACAACCGAGGCAGATGATAATTTGGTTATTCCAAATTGGCAATAACTTGGCAACATATAACGGCTGATTAATTATGTATTTCTTAAGCTAAAGCACGGAGTGTTTTTTAATTACAATTGCAAGAAACAATCTCCTTTGTGTTAACGAGGAGAGACTTTATCCTTGAGTGTAGCGTTTAAGGAGACTCCCTACTTTGAAGGCCTGAAAAGGAACGCGATACGTGGGATTTTTTTTTAAGAGAAACCCTCAAATTATATTAATTGAAAACTTCATGCTTATATTTTTACAAAAAAATTTAATTAAAAACGGTACCTAAAACGTTAAACGCGTTTTTCTCAAAACGTTTGCATGATATCTCAAAAACCAATCACCCGATTTACTTCGAACTTTGTACATATATTCAATAGATGTCCCATTTTCGTTGTTTCCAAAACTAAGTCGGTTTTTGCAAAATTGTAATAAAGTTCTTAAATTCCCTGGCAATGCATCAGGCACCAGTGACAGTTTTTTGCGATTACATATTTGCTGGCAAAGGGATTCTTCTTCCAAATTTGAAAATAGTTTTGCAAAAAGAACGTTTTAGTAGATTCAACGAGGGATTGAAATACCCTTTGGTGGAAATATCCAATTTATTACCGGCTGACTTATGAATTTTTTCACGTAGAGGGAGTTTATTATAAAAATGAAAAATGTAGAAGTCAAAAAATTCTGAAGAAAAAAGAAAAATTCAAATCAAGGACGTTCGGCTAGGTATTTCGTAAAAAAATATTCATGTTATTTTAACTCTGCAACTCTACACTGGGATCGTTTCTAACCAATTTTACCCTACGTACGATTTTTAATTGTCGGACCAATAAACTTTCTTTGGAAGATAAAAAGTATATACATATCCAAAAAAATGCAACGAAAAGAGATCGCAAATCAGTCGACTAAACAACATCTGGTGAATTTTTCCAGCCTTCAGCAGAATGTTACAAATGTAAACATTTTACCTGCTTTGCAGCGTCAGGTAAAGGAAGCATATACAATACAGATAAATATTTCCTTTACACCATGAAATGACCTTCTGCAATCGGCTCGCGTGACTTCGTGAAGCTGAAATCCTTAACAAATGTCCACTGAATTGTTGCACTCGATGCTTAACTGGTCTCTCGTAAAAAGTGCACTCATATAATCTCAATGCTATTTGTGACGTTGATCGAGCCTATGACAACTTTGTTTCGCGATGGCAAATAAAGATCTGTGAAGCTATACAAATCCGGCCTTGCCAGCAACTTCCTAGTTTGTGACGTTTACCAAGTATGGAGAGCACAGTGACGTGGATAGGTGTTGTACGATGGTCTTCCGACTTCGCAATGATATTACGTGCAGTGTGATTTGTAACAAAGCAAATTGCTCGAAATCGATGATCATTTACACACACGTCCCGCTGAAAGTTAAAAAAATATTAGATGAGAATGAAACGCGTGTTGTATTATAAGTAGAGGTGTGCGAGAACCCGAGGTCGGGACGGGTCGGAAAGACATCGGGTCAGGTCGGGTCGAGTTACCGAAAATTTCGGGACTCCCGGGAGAGTCGGGACGGGTCGGGAAGACATGGGGCCGGGTCGGGAAGACATGGGGTCGGGTCGGGAAGACATGGGGCCGGGTCGGGAAGACAGGGGGTCGGGTCGGGAAGACATGGGGCCGGGTCGGGTCGGGTCGGGTCGGGTCGGGTTACCGAAAATTTCGGGATTCCCGAGAGAGTCGAGACTCCCGGGAGAGTCGAGACTCCCGAGAGAGTCGGGACTCCGGAGAGTCGGGATGGGTCGGGAAGACATAGGGTCGGGTCGGGTCGAGTTACCGAAAATTTCGGAATTCCCGAGGGAGTCGGGACGCCCGAAACCCTCGGAAACCCGTCCCGATCCCGAGAAAAATTCCCGTCCCGACCCGACTCAACATTTCCGGGTTCTCGCACACCTCTAATCATAAGTGTTTACTGTTCAATTGTATTCTACTGGTACGGCAGCATACAGTAGGTATTGTGTGTACTACGTCCTATGTAGATAGGTCACTATAACAACTGTTTCGTACTGTTTAATTCGTATGTAAGATTGTATTACAAATAATCACGAAATGCTTCATTATGTCCTGTGTACAATTTTGGTCTAATATCGACTCCTTACGCTCACTTACAAGTCGAGTGTAGTAGTTACAAGTCGTCGATTTGCTTCAAATGCAGGGCAGTCTGATCCAATAGGCGCAGTAGGCACTGTGCCTAGGGCCTCTACGAGCCTACAGGGGCCTACGAAAGCCTAAAAATGAAATTTTAAATAGGAATGTATCCTAATATAACAAAAGCAAAATTGAAAATATAATTTAATTTGAAAAATAATGTAAATATATCAACAATTGAATGACGTGAACAATAAATTGAAAGGGCTTAAAAACACAGTTTTTATGCAAAAGTACCTAGGGCCTGCGACGATCCTAAAATGGCCGTGTTCAAATGTTGTAAAAAATTAGTTCACAGCCAGTGGCGGATTTAAGAAAAAAGGCCCAGGTGGCAAACGTTCTGAGGGGCCCATTTTTAAGAGCTACTTCACTAAAAGAGGGTAAGTGTACAGAAAAGTATAGAAAAAAATATAGTGCTTGGATAAAATAATAATTTTTTTCACGACAGGGCCCTAAGGTCCTTTTGAGCAGGGGCCCATTTTTCGGGAAAATAAAGCGGCAGTTTACTAAAACCGGTTCAGTGTAATAATACAGAAAAAATATACTTTAAATAAAATAATAATTCTTTTTTAACGATGGAGCCTTCTGGGCAGGGGCCCAGGTGGCAAACCGCTCATCGGCCGCCCTGTTAAATCCGCCACTGTTCACAGCATGTACAATAATCTGGAAAATGTTGAATTACGAACACTACTGAAAGAACGAGAAAAAATGGGGTTCAAAATTTCGCCTCTTACAGGCTCAACGATAATTCATATTGTAATTCCAGGTATATGTATACATTTTGTACTAATTTTCCCATTGTTTCTATGATCAGTTATTTAAAACTCTATCGTTCTCTCAATCTCTCAACTTCTCCCTAAAGTTTGAGCAACATTTCCCACGCGTTTAACACGTCACAGACCCACCTATCCATTAGCAAGGTTCTAGGCAAATCTGTTTCTGTTTCTGTTTTCCCGTGGTTAGCAGGATGGCATTTCAAGCATTATCGCTTATATAGCCCAACGAACATAGTCGTATCTTTTCCTCTCCTCTCCCTCGGGTCCCAGCAGCGAGCGTCGTACCGGGAGAAAAAAGGTGGTCACCCATCCTTCCCCAGTACCCGCCCCGTGATGCTTAACTTCGGTGATCTAACGAGAACCGGTGTGTCCATCACGGCCAGCGCCGCTGGTTAGGCAAATCTGTGAACTAAGCTTTGTGCATTCCCCTTGTTAGAAAGGATATTTTCTTGATTTCACAAACATATTCTCAGAACATTCATAAGTCCACGTTCTCTAAAATTACACATAGCTGCAAAATTGAGTTGTGAAAAATATTTTTAAAACCGTACGCTGGTATATAAGAATTTGGTCTTCTAAATGCAAACATAACCTTAGACTGCTACATAGAACTATAAAATTGGTCATTTACAACCGTAAAGGTCATCCGTAGTGGATGTGATATATAAAATTTTTATTGTGCTCTTCGAATTCAACACTCAAAAATATATTAAGAACGGCTAAACTATTCTCATGCAGGCCTGTGTTACAAATGAAACATATAGGATAGTTCACAATGCACGTCAAGTGGGCGAATCTACGAACTATACTAACAAGTAAAAAAATTTATATCAACAATTTTTAATACAAATGTCCATATATCAGTACTTCTCTGTTTACAGTAAGTAGAATTTTAAGAAATAAAATCTGTGTTAGTGCAATGTCTAGTGGACTAGTTGCAGTTAGTGTCTCAACAAGTAGTCAATTGAACAATACCTACCTGTAGATGAGGAATGCTTAGAAAAAGCTGCCAGCCGTGGGTCCAACTTCCGGTTTCCCGTTGCCAGTCAGAATGAACATTGTTCTTTAAGGTATAAGATACTTGACCTTAAGGTTAAGATATCCTTGCACGTAATACGCCTTCGAATAAACGCAACGGACGTGCGCTTGCTAGTTTCTTATCTCCAATCGTGACAAAACAGTTAACCGAAATCAATAACTCCATTGTTGCGAGCTCTTCCAATATTCAAAGCAAAGCAACCCCAATTCTCATTTACTATATTATTCACTATTTTCAATAATGGCAATACAAACGAAATAATTTTATCCTTCAAATAACAAACAAAGCTAAATATTATTCGCTTCATTAAATAGTAAAATTACGAATTACTTTCTGCAACTAACAGAATATTCTTCTCCATTCCAAAAAATAAGCTCTTCAATGTTTCCCGCAAAGTGAGCGCGGAGGAGGTAGGAATTGGGTACCAGGGCGTCAGAAAAGAGATCACTCGAACAAACCATTATTTTGTAATAATAAAATGTATTAAATAGATAGTGTATTGTTGGCAATACTTATCAAACTACAATTTCCTTCATTCTTGGTAGTACATGGGACTTGCGTGTATGTGTGTTCTTTCGGTAAACGAAAGAAAAAAAAGTGGCGCGCGAAGAGGGCCGCGCTCATCCGAGCCTCGAGGAGCAGTCGCCACAAAAAGCGAACAACGAAACGAAAACAGAATCGAACAAAAATCAGCCGCGCACTCGCCGAGTCTCTTTTTTTCTCTCCTCGCAAAAAAAAAAGAAAATTCCGACAAACCTCTGCCCTTGGTGCTCGAGTCCGAGCGAACGCATCCCCTTCGCGGTGCGCACGTTTTTTCCTCCCTTTTAAGGCTCGCCGTTCCTCTAATCAACGAAACTCCATATGCATCATTTATCACCTTTGTGGTCCCATTGTGGATTAGACCGAAGTCGTTCGAACCTGCGCCTCGTCTCTCTCCGTGGCTTCTGCCAACCAAACGCAACCCTCTCCCCTCCCGCACCCCCCATCCCGAAAACGACAATAACCCCGAGTATCATCTGCGTCGCGAAACGCGTGCGAAGCAACGGCTGGCCTCCCGGCACGGTCCGAGACAGCGACGACCGTCCGGTGCTAAAAGAAACGCGCATTGGTAACCGGAAGCGCGACGGGAGCGGACCAAGAGATGTTCGATCGTGCGCGCATGGCCGCCGCGCGAATCGGTGCTTAAAATTAGCCGGGGAACGGAAAAGGTCGCGGCGAGATCGGGGATTTCCGAGCGACTCTCGTCGGGGCGGCGCATGCGCGCGTGTCGTGTCCAAGGTTCGAACGACTTCCGCCAGCCTATCAATTGGCTCCCAAAATCGCTACTTCGCGCGTTTCGTTCTCTTAGTACGTATCGCTACTGTCTCTCCCTCTCTTTCTCTCTCTCCCTTTCATACACACAGACACACTCTCTCTCTCTCTCTCTCTCTCTCTCTCTCTCTCTCTCTCTCTCTCTTTTTCGTCGAACATGATGTACATATCTCCCGCGCATAATCTTTCTCGAGCGACCGTGCCGTGGTCGCCTATCACAAGGAGAAATTAAGTATACACACTTTCGTAGTTTTCTTTTTTTCACGTGGGCGCGACCGCGCGCGCGGACGCAGCCGGAGTATCGGCGTGGATAACCCCGGTGGGTTCCCCGGGCGCGATCGAAGTGGGAAGGGAAAAAAAATAAACCGGGGGAGAGAAATTATTCGGAAGGCTGGTCTCGAAGAAACGGAAGTAAATACAAATAGAAACGAGAGAAAGTATAATAATAATATTAATAATAATAATAATAATAATTATAAAGATCGGGGGGGGCGGGGTGGTTGTGGTTGCGAGGGTTGCTAGAATGGATTAAATCGGTTTCCTCTGAGAGCCAAGAGATCGACCTGTCACATTACATCGTCGTAACGCGGTTGTTATACATTTATAATAATAGCGTGTATCTGTGAAGAACGTTGTATAAAATATTGTATAAATATATAAATACTTGATTGGAAAAATAAATATATTAAATTAAAAAAAGAGACGTAACGTAAAGTATATTATTCATTATTATAATATTATATATTTATATGTATAAGTTGTCAAGTCTATAACACGAGGGGGGGGGGCGGGAGAAAATGAATGTCTCGGGCGTCGTTCGGCGCTGCGACCGTGCGCCCCCCCCCCCCCTTTCCCGGTGCTTCCCCTACCGCGGGGCCGTTGCGATTGCGTCGCGGGTTTTACGCCTACGTGCTCCTTTCGGGCGCGGGAACCGAGGGAACTGTTGGGAAAGGTGCTCGGTGAAACTTTCGTGGCTTTCGATTGGTACTTTGCGGGGGGTGGGGGCAGGGCGGGGAAGAGGCACCGCGGAAGTTTGAAAGAGCCGCACGTTTCTTTGGTGGCGACGGGGGAACAGAAAAAAAAAGATCAGAGAAGTACTCGAAGAAACCAAGAAACATGCATGCTTTTGGCGCTGGGAAAAATCGATCGTTTTAAAATAATTCGAATAAATACGTAATAATATTAATTGCACTTATAATCAACCAAAAGAAACTCTCACCCTCTCTCTCTCTTTCTCTCTCTCTCTCTCTCTCTCTCTCTCTCTCGCATTCGCTCGCCTCGGCTTAACGAACTACTGTCTCCTGCGCATAAATGTACAAAAAATTAAATACTCTAGAAGCCAAAGAAACGTGCGAGCGTGTTTAAATATACAAGTATATTATAAGGAAAAAAAAGCAAAGGTACGCCCCGTTCGCGATTCCACGAGTTCTCGAATTGGCAGGCTATTAAAAATTAAAGCGTTCTCCCTTCCTTCTAGACCGGCGGCGCGCCGTGGTTTCGCTCGATTGCAAAAGCACAGGCTCAAAGAAAAGCTACGACCAGAGCGCCTCTGACGTTGAAAAAGTAAAGGAAAAGACACTGTGGACTGGCGCGTGCCAAAAGCATCGGCATCCGACTCGACCTATCAATAAATTAAATATCGATTAATCACTACAGACCGCAAACGTGTATAAATAAGAACAAAATTAAAGAGAAATAGAGGAAAAAACAATGACACCTAAAGTTCGAAGCCACGAAAGCCAAGGTACCTTCCTCAAACCTGTCCGGCCCCTCTCGTCAGAGGGGAAGTAAAACAAACGGGGAAGAGCACCCGTGGGATTTGAGAATGCAGAGAAACAGAGCAGTATGCATAATTGCGGGGCGAGGGGGGGGGGGGGGGGCCTGTGGCAGCATCGAGAGACGCTTCCGAAAAGGTGTGACGTTGCTGCTTCTTTCGTTGTACAAGCAGAGTCACAACTCCCGCGAGCCAAAAGAGAACGGTGCCCTATCCCGTTTCGCTCCAGCCGCGAGAGACGTGCGTATGGTGGACTTTGTTTTACAGAACAAGCTTGGTAAACACGATCCCCTCCCAACCCCTCCTCCCGCTACCCAATTCGATCGTCATCCCGTGCCCACGCGTCATTTTTATCACCGCCGACCGAGCGGAAAGAAACTCTCTAGGGACTTTCACTCTCTGCGCCCAGCAAACGCGCTCGGTTCTCTCTCTGTCCCTCTGTGCTCCTGCCCGCCCGGCAGGAATGTGGGTTCGTCTCGCTCCGGTTAACCCTCTCCGCGCGACACGAGATCTCTTTCTCTCTTATCATTTAATTGAAACGCGAACTTTGCCCGGATTTCGGTTTTCCCACTAAACCAAGCTAGTTGGGCAAGGATGAATAGGTTCGATACGAGGTGCAGGGTGTCACGATAGCTTACAATTGGTCGCGCACCACTATCACTCCCGTTGGACCTCAGCCATACGAAAGATACTCGCGAAGCTGAGGACCCAACGAGGCGGGCGGATCGCCGCCCCGAGAGCAATTCGCTATAGTGTACGCTGGGCCTAGCGCGCCTGGTTGACCAGCTTCCACCATAGCGTAGACCTTCTTGGACGAGGTAGAAACGTGCAACAAGAAGGCACAGGAACACCAAATGCTCTCCTGCACCAAAGACACTTCTCAGTTGTCGCGTGTGACGCACAGACGCCCCGACAAGAAGGTCGCGCGAGAAGAGTTACACCAGCGCGAACATGGTAGCACGGAGGCGCGAGAGAACCGGAGGAACGGGTCACGCGGCGGGGAAAGAATTAAATAGTGCGCGTTAAATAACAGAGGTGCGCGAAGACACGGCTTCGCTCGAAGCGACCGAGCGTCCAAGCACGGCAGGGGAGGGAGAAGGGGTTGTTTGCGTCTCTCAACACGGGATCACGATAACATGACATGATGAACGACAACGATGGTGGGATATGACGATCCGTGGAAACGCTGGGACAGCCTAGTCTGATAGTAACACGGTAGCAGCGGTAGTGGTAGTGATAGTGATAGCATAAAGTTGTAGGTAGTAGTAGTAATAGCAATAGTGCTAATATTAATAATAATAGCATAATATAATATGTATATATAGAAGGCCGCGAAAAGTGGCGGCCGTATTCGATAAGACACGGGATTAATTGACTTTATTTCGGAGTTTTTTCAACGACGATTGTCGAAGCAATCGACTGTGTTGGGCACTGGCGATTGTTGTGTTCATCGTCACAAGGAAGAAGAAGAAACAAAACGAGAAAAAAATAAGAAAAAAAAGAACGATCGGCCAGATAAATAATAATAATAATAATAATGGATGCTGCTCGCCGACGTCGCGGAGGGCCTACTTCGTATGCGATGAAGGCGTGTACAATGTTGCGAATATATAATAATAATAGTTAATAATAATTATTAATAAAAAAAATTATATTACTAATAATATAATAATAATAAACTAAATCTATAATAACATTTGCTTTCAAGTATAAATTAAACGAAAACATATTTTGTTTAACATAAAGAAGATGTGTGGCGTCCATATACATGTACAAAATGTATTCGGTGTTCAAAAACCACGTCATTTAGGCACTTTCGTTTTGTTTTGTGTATTATTTTTCCAGTTTCACCTCTTTCTCTCGATATATACGACGAGGCGGCGCGCGGACAGCGGAAGTAACCGTTTTTCGGCGAGAAGATTGATCCGAGTTGTTCCCAATATATAGAATTTCTACTGTCAAGGCCAGCGAAAAGGACACTTAAACGCGTTCCACTTTCTCGATACGCCGCTTCGAATGGTCCCCAAGCACGAAAAGTGATTTCCTCCGCAAGACGGAAGCACTCACAAATTACGCCGCCTCATTGATCTAGCTCACTCTCACTTTCGTTCAATTCAACACACTTTCTCCCTCTCTTTCTCTCTCTCTCTCTCTCTCTCTCTCTCTCTTTCTCTCTCTCGCTTTCTCTCTCTCTCTCTCTCTGTTTCGCTTCCTCTCGCTCACTTCTTATAATATTCTTTTTAATAATATTTAATATTTCTATTGCAATAGTTACATATCACATTTTTTTATAACGGGAGAGAACAATGTAACATACCATGAGATTGGCAATATTCCCTTTCGTTCTCTCCCCTCTCTCATTCTCTCAGTCACTCACACTTCTCCACGCACTCAATCGTCATTCACACGACACACAATCAAGGCCTGTCTTAAGGCACCGCGAGGAAGCCACGTGATATTCCTAAACGTAAAATCATCCCGATTTCTGTTGTTATCAATAATTAAAACTTGTCGAGGTGAATTGCCGAGATTTTTCTTTTTCTTTTTTTTTTTTTGGTAAAAATTCTTTCCTTGGGAGAAATTCGGCCTCTCGGGAGTCCTTCGCCTGTCCGCGCCTCAGGAGTCGATAAAAGCGACGCCCACTTATTTTCTGGTTCCTTTCTTTCACGGGTCGAATCAAGAATAAAAGGAAGGAAATGTCTAAAAACGTTCCGAGGCCGGCGAAGGAGAGAAGCCAAAGTTTCCCCAGCGAACTGCATCTCACCGACTAAATCGGTCGAAAGCCCTAGCGGACTCCTCGCCACTGGACTACCTCTAAACAACATCGCGTTAACCTATATCCTTAACCGAGCCACGCACACAGATTCGTTCACTCGCCGGGCACGTTCGTTTCCCATGCGTAATGCTGCACGCCACGTACACAACGAACGCGCCACTTTCTCTCATTATCTCTCAGCCTGCTTATTGCCACATTGCTTGCTCTCACCGCCACGTCTCTGTCATCCTCTCGCTCCTTTCGTAACTCTGCGTACTCCTTCGCGCCGAGTACGCGCGCACGCAAACACACTTTCACTCGCTCTAACATTGGAAGACAATCGGAGTTTTTTTTTTTCTTTCTTTTAAGCCACTTAATTTGCATAGCATGATGTTTGATTGTTGATCCGTTTCACGCGCTTTGTCACACCGCCCCAATACCAAACGCGAACGCGCGTCTCTATCTCTCCATCTCTGTTCGCCACCTTCCTAGCGAGAGCTATCCATCCAACCTTTCTCTGTCGCGCGCACGCGCGGCTTGGTGCTCGCCTACCTTTCACTCTCAAGGCAACTTTCCCCTTCCTTCTCTTCGAAAGACACTCCCAGAAGGACAAAGGGGAAAAGAAAAAGAAGAACCGTAACGCACTAAAGTGTTTTGGAATATTGCAACGTTTTACCTGCCCCGGATCGAGGCGACAGTCTCTGCTCGCGAGAGCTTCCTGCCCAGCGAAGGAGAAGAGCCGGGCGAGCAAGGGGCGAGGCTGTTAGGGGCAGTGGGAAGAACGAGACGAGAGCTGATCTCGGTCCAAGAGAGATCAAAGAAAGACTTGCTCGAAGAAGCTATAGGTTCGGAAGACACTTGGACTCGTCCCTCTCGCTCCAACGACTCCCATTTGCTTCTTCCCTTTTTACACATCCTTCTGGACTCTCTTATAGCCTCTTAGTCCTTGCTCGGCAGTCTCGCTTTCTCCTTCACCGCGACCGAATCGTCCGAGGATTCTCACGAGCGTGTCGAGACATCCGGGCTGATACGATCTCGACCTTTTCCACTAAGCGAACGTAAACCTAAAGTATAGGGAAAAAAGAGAAGAAAACGGGGGTCCTGGCGATTGGAGTCAGACAGTGACTGGACGCTCTACTAATGCGGATTAAAAGTAACGACGATAGTCAGCGTATCGATGTGCGATGTTGCTGATAACGTTAATATTACTGCTCGTTATAGCGATGATAATAATAATAATATATATAAAATAATATATGACGATTAATAATAAAAAAAGGAGGCGATCGTTTTGAAGAACGAGAGTAAGATGCCTAACGTGTTCTAAGAAGAGGAAAAAAAGGAAACGCTTAAATAAGAAGCAGAGTACGGCGGAGTGAAAGATACGCCTTACGCGAAAAATGCAGCTTTAAATGTTTCTTTTTCCTCTTTTTTTTTTTTGTTTAAAGAAAAAAAGACTTCTCTCTCGAGTCCACGGGAGAGAGTTCTCTCCACTCCTCACACGTTCTTCTGTCTTTTCGATAGATAAATTAATGGCTCCGGTCCAACACTCTTCATGCTTCGTTTCCTTTGTACGTCCCTCGTAAAGCATACATACATATATATCCTCGAGAAAGAATTTGAAAATAAAAATATACCAAAGGAGTTGGAAGACCCAGGAGAGCGAGAGGCTCCCTTTACATCTTCAGGTTCTCGAAGTCGCTGAGGGTGCTGCTGATCCTGTTGAACACGGGCAGCCTGGACTCGGCGTTCGGTGACAACGGGGACGGCGTCCTTGGCGTGAGATCGTCCGAGCCCAGCGGACTGCAGACGCTGTTCGTCCGCGGGCTCGGGCTCTGTCTTGTCGCGAGCAGCCCGAAGTCCTGGCCGAAGCTGAACAGCGTGGTGGGTAGGTTCGCTACGGACGGTTGCTGGCTGCAGTCATCGCTGAAGAAGCTCGCCATGGAGTTGGTGGGCGACTGGCTGAGGCTCGACGACGGCGAGATCGAGTCCCCTGTGCTGCCCAGGGAGAAGGTCGAACTGAGGTTCAACGGTTTCGGTCTAGCCGTGCCTATGACCGAGCTGGCGGTCGTCGAGCCGGTCTGGTTGTGATGATGCGGATGGTGATGGTGATGGTGGTGCTGGTTGGTCGTCAGACTCAGCGAGTTCGTTCGGAGCAACGGTGGCGGATTGTTGTACGTGTTGGTGGCGCTGCACAGGCTCAGAGAGTTCGTTCTCATGAGGTTCGGCATGGCCGCGGCGGCCGCCGCTGCCGCCACCTGCGGCGAGGCAGCGATCTGCTCCAGAAGGGCGACGCTACTGGCGGCTTGATTGACGGCGGAGCCGTTGCATGAGCTACCGCCGGCGGCTGCGGCCGCGGCCGCGGCCGCCGCCGCGCTCAACAGCGGATTCAGCCCCATTATGTTGGGCTGCGTGGACCCCAGTTGCGCGCTCACTTTCTGATTGTGGATCCGCGCCTCCTCGATGTTGTGGATGAAGTGGCAGCGCGGCCCGTACGGGCAGAACCCGATTGTGTGGAAGGTGCGGCACAGCTCGGTCTTGTATTTCGGATGGCGGGCAAGATTGCGCAGCTCGCTGTAGCCGTGAGCGAACTGACACTTGTCGCCGTATTTACAGGTGCCGCTTTCCTCGAACGGCCGGCACAGCTCGGTTTTGTAGCGGGACGTCGGCTCGCTCGCGCTGCGGTCCAGTTTGCGATGCTGCTCGATCAGCGAGGTGACCAGAGACGTGTAGCTGCGACGCAGGGGCGTGTGGCCGCCATTGTTCCCGGCCCCGCCGTTGCCAGCGGCGTTGGTCGGCGATCCCGACGCTGATTCCTTCGCTTTCGCGGAGGCTGCGTTCTGTAACAAAGGGAAGAACGAGGGTGCTTTGAGCGGTTGGTCTAACCATGCATAACGCAGTGAACTTATATTATCTTGAATCGTTACTACGACGAAACGTAGTTACTATATTAAATATATCTTATTAGCAAACTCGGAGCAAATGTTGCTAAGAGCATCGTTCAAAGTGCAATACACAAACCTGAAATGTAAATGGTTTCTTTGCTACTAAATACAACGTGGTTCAATAAATGAAGTACAAACCCATTTTAATAAATGAAGTCCCTTTTAATAAAATATATTACCGAGTTTAAGGATGAAATCTACAGGCTTTCCAGGCTTCCTTAGCTGGGAGACTTGGAAAAGTCAGGAAATACATACAACAAGTAGAAAAACTGCTGTATACTAAGAAGTACCTACTCAATAACTATTATGAAGAGGAAATTTATTAAATTCAAAAGTCATATTAAAGCCCACACCCGTTAACATCATCTATATGTGTATTTCTTTCTGTAGCAAGTAGTTCACTTAACACCCAGCAGCAGATATAAGGAAGGTTGAATCACCAAGCAAACTATGTTTCGTGGAATCGAGTATGTACTTAGAAACGAACGTGAAGTGGCATGAATAATAACCAACCAAACAACTCTCGCTGTATGACGTCTGTTTAGCAAGACACGTAACCCGAATAACGGGGATTTAAGGCCTGCGTCGTATCCCCATCCCGGTTGATAAAGGTAAATTGAAGGCAGATTGTGGTTGATTGCTGGCGCGATTATGGTAATTCCGATGGGCCTTCGAACAATACATCGTTTACCCAAAAACGCAAGTCCCCGCAGATTCTATGACATTAGAGGCCTTATGCAATGGCATAATGCGCGGATGCAAATCCTCAGCCAATAACGATGATTTACTTCTAATAAACTCTAATCAGGAGTGCGGGAAGCGTACAGGATTGCTTTATTCGACTATCAATCATGTTGTACGCAAACTAAGCGGATACTTCAGGCTACCTTCGATGCGCTTTGCTGCAAAACGTCCTTCAAATAAAAATTTTAATTTAAGGCATGGAGTGTTGAAACTAGCAGAGGTTGGCTACGTAAAGCTTCGGTAGGAAGGCATTTCAAAAGAAAATTTGTTTATAGGTTCTGACCAAAAATCTTTGTGTAATAAATAAAAAAAAAACATTTCGCCCATTTGAATAAAAAACAGAGTACAATGTGTAAAAATATTCGCTGAATAGATGTCGAAGCAAAACACTTGTCTGCTTCCACCCCTTTTACCTAAAAAGGGGTGGATCGTCAACAGTTCTGACAACTCTAAGGGCTTTTTTATAAGGGGGACTACGATGTGCAATTTGTATTGCGTATATATTTAACTGCACATTTCTCATCCTTCAAATCCTACAAATCAAGGCTGTCCCCACTCGGTGAATATGTCTAAAATACGAACGAGGTTCTTGCGTAAAAATATTTTAGTAGTAAGCAGATAATGGTAGCCACGTTTGTAGTTCATTGCCTGTTGAAGTTTGCGATTATCAAGCTTTCCCCCGAGAAACTATTGAGAAAAGATTGAGCCAGTAGTCAACGAAACGATAAGAATAAATGCATCCGGTAAATTCAGCCAATCTAAACGATCCTTTGTTTCCTACAATTGCTTAACGGCTGTGTAGAGAATGACGGTCTCAATTGCCTTTAAATAGAGAAACGGCTAAATCGACGATAGGTAGTCGAAAATTATCACGTTGTACGGTCAGGTATATGGAAACAAAGGGTCGATGTGTTTCCAACGGTGAATGGAAAGGCAAAAATTCGTGGAACGAGAAACTACCTGAAACCTGGGGGTATACGTCGTTCGAACAAACGGCCTTTCGAAGCAATCTAATCGTACCGGACCTTGAACAGGTCAAGCAATTTGGGTAGGCGAAGAACCCGAGGGATCGACCTTTCCGAATCGTAAAACTCCCATCTTGGACGTTTTCTAAATCTGTGAGAACCTTCGTCCCTGTTTCGTTAAGTGCTATTTTCGAGCATCAGTTTAAAATCGTTGTGAAGAGCCATTTCAACACATTTTTCAAATGAAAGATTTCGAATATTTAGAATATTTCGAGTTGGAATATTTCAAGTTGGAATATTTCAAGTTGGAATATTTCAAGTTGGAATATTTAAAGTTGGAATATTTCAAGTTGAAATATTTAAAGCTGGTATATATAAAGTTGGAATATTTAAAGCTGGAATATTTAAAGCTGGAATATTTCAAATTGGTATATTTCAAGTTGGAATATTTCAAGTTGGAATATTTCAAGTTGGAATATTTCAAATTGGAATGTCTCCACTTAGAATATCTCAAGTTGGAATATATCGAGTTAGAATGTCTTGACTTGGGATATCTCGAGTTTTAATATCTCGTGTTGGAATATCTCAAGTTGGAATATTTCAAATAGGAATATCCACAATATTGATATTTCTAATATTGATAGTTCCAATATAATATTTCCAATATAATATTTCGGCTATTTTTATTTCCAATATAATATTTCCGTTATTAATATTTCCAATATAATATTTCCACTATTAATGTTTACAATATAATATTTCCACTATTAATATTTCCACTATTAATATTTCCAATTGGATTTCAATTGGAATATTAAAATGTGATTTTAATCATTTGGAATTATTTGAACATTATTTACAATAGTTGAGTTATTATTTAGTTACAATTTAGTTGTCTATCAATTTAATTGACTGAAATACGACATACAGAGTAAAACAGTAAAAACACAAATAGCTAGCTACATTTGAAACAGCACATGAAGCGAAACTCTCTTAAAGGCTGTAAATAATCCATAAATAATTGTGCAACAACCACTACACGCTTACACTTAATAATACAGAATGAATAACTTTTCTGGAGTATACTTTCTTACGATTGCATGCAATAGTAACTTCACAATCGACTCCACTTATACGTTTCAATTAGCACCAATCTCTTTTCTCTAGCATTTCTATCCATAGCAAATAAATCACAGTATAAAATCTAAAAAAAAATGTAAAATGATTCGCCCGGAATGATACTTGAATCATCACTGCAAGGTAGCAATTTGGCAACTCTTCGTTTCCAATAAACCGAAGTCTCAACTCTGGCAGTAACCATAGTCAGATACCAAGTACCGGAGTTACAATCAAAGTCGTGGTAAGTTACGAATCATAACACTCGTAGAGAATCATGGCGCTTTAATCGATCGTGATTCACATCGAAATGTAGCTCCGTTGCAACACATTCTATACAGGGTATTCGGCAACAGGGAGTAGTCAATTAAATGGGTTATTCTACGTTACAAAATAATGCGAGAAGCAAGAGTAATAAAATTCCGGCGGGGCCTTCGTTTTCTAGTTACATACGAATGTTCGAAAAGTCGAGTCACTAGCACCTGAAGCACGGCAAATCGGCACTCAGTCGCTAGCGTTGCGTGGGTCAGTACAGCTGCGTACAGGCCACGTCAAACAATGATGACGCATTTATAAGTACATCTACGCGGTAAGCTGCAACCCAAGCGCCTTTGTTTCTTAACGGCGATTGTACGAGACTCTACTGACCTACGGCGACGTGAGCCGCTGATCATCCAATTGCCTGCTCCGGACATTGCTGACCCGAATTTTTTGAATATCAATAACTAAAACCCAGAATTTTGTTACTCTCGATTTTTGTCTTATTTTATCACGTAGAATCAGGGCCGTTCCTGGGTTTTGGCCGCCCAGGTGCAAAAACCATATCGCCGCCCTTATTAATTCAATATTCTTTAATTAAGAATTTAATATGCAGTGTTTACTTTTATATCTATAACCACATAATTTTAAACAGTTATAATGCAAAAAAGTTTCGATTATTTTTCTTATTAATCAAAATTTTACATATAATAAACGGTTTGCGGCCGCCCAGGTGCGGGGGAACCTTCTGCACCCCCGCCAGGAACGGCCCTGCGTAGAATCACCCATGTCATTTTATATTATCCACGAAGAACCGATCTTGCAAATCTTTACCGCAATATTACACAAGAGACCTCCAAAATTTCTTCACGCGAGTGGTATATGCGTATAGTCTGTGAAAGAAATACAGCGAGGTCCCCATTATACGTCCATCCTTGACGACACGCTTCAACTACAAAAGACCACCATCAAATAGTCAAAGGACTACCCATGGCCAGGGGCTTAGACCGTTAAAATTCGAAAGCTATACGCAATTAGGCCTGGGACTATTTGTCGAATTTTTCGGTATTCGAATATTCGAATACTTCAATTGCTCAATTATTTGGTGATTATAATTCGAATATCCAAGTATTCGAATAGTATTCGAATATTTAAGTATTCGAATAGTGATCATCAGTATTCGAATAGTATTCGAATAATAACATTCGAATAGTATTCGAATAATAACATTCGAATAGTATTCGAATATTTAAGTATTCGAATAGTGATCATCAGTATTCGAATAGTATTCGAATAATAACATTCGAATTGTATTCGAATATTTAAGTATTCGAATACTGAAATATTCGAATAATAACATTCGAATACTGAAATATTCGAAGTTTATTCGTAGCATGCGAATACTTGTAAAATATTCGAATATTAAATTATTCGAATAGTCCCAGCCACACAATGTACCCAAAACTTAAAAATACCACCATCTTCATCGCCCACTCCCAAATCAATCACCCCCTCGCACATGCCAGCATAATAACCTTGGTGCAACTGAGAAGGGATGGAAAACTACCCCCACCAAAAAGAGTTGAAAGATGACTGTTCTCAAAAAGGAAGTCTGTTTCATAAAAACCTGCGCTGCAATTTCAACTGGTTTTCTCACAAACAATCAGCCCCGCCAATCCAGCCACACCGCGACTGTGCATCCCACCTGGTATATCATTCCGCTAACCCCACACATCGGTCGAGAAACCCAAAACCAACGAGCGATCCACCGGTTCTTTCTCGATCCTGGTTTCCATTTATGAAACATGACCGTAGCTTCACATACGCCTGGAAATTTCCACCATCGTGTGTGTTTACCACGCACGAGCGGTCACGTTCACGTTGATGCACAGCCACACGCGCGTGTGTATAGAAACGCGGCCGTTCTCGTAATTAGCCTGTCGAGTCTCTGGGTATCAACGCGGACGAGACGCACACGGGCGATGTCGCCAGTGTTGGTTATCCCGCAGTCATCATCGACGTGCAATGGCTATTTATCGCGCTCGTGCGAACGCGAGCGTGTATAGGTACATCCCTGACACCACGCGCCTTATCAGGCGAACTTAGTAGATGCAATCACGTGTGAACGGTCAGCGCGACGTTTCTGCGTTTCCTTCCCGCGCGCGGCTCGGTTTATTGCGCGCTCTCGCCGCGCTCGGGGCCGCCTTGTCGCGATAGCAGTCGCGACAGCGATAGAAACCGGGTGCGAGAATCCGCGGCGGTGAAAAGCTCCGCGGGAGAGAAAGTTACAAGCGGACAGAGGCGAGCACGCGCGACTCGGCTGAGGATGTGACGCGGCCCGGGCGGAATGACGCCCGCGGGGAGCGCGCTTAGCCGCGGGGAAATGAATTCAGCGAAAGTTTCGATTCGGGAACAGACGATGACGACGGCTACTCAGAGAGTTAGCCTGGCAGCGCGAGCGAAATGGGCGGAAGAGGAGATGGCTTTTAATTCCTAAATGCTGAGAAGCTGAAGACAAAATGCTAGGTCTGACAAGCGGATCGCTTTAAGTTCTGCGCAGTGGTTCGAATGTAACTTCGAAAAACCCAAAAGTATTTCGCATATTTAACAGTAAAGATGAGGTGGCAAAGGTGCACAGGCAAGAATGTATGGTGACTGTATAAATTCGAATACAGCAAAGCGGCAAATTAAGCCGGGAATCCACCGGGAAGCTAAGCTGACAAGGGGACCTTCAGGATTGGCAAATTCAGAAATTGTTTGTACTTAGTGTACGTGAAGGTCTTCACTTGGACTTTAATTTCCCAAAGCAGTAAGGCGCGCTTCCCCACCAAATTCGAGAAAATCGACTTTGAAAAATGTAGCATGGCGTAGCATCGCTTAGCATCGCATAGCATAGCTTAGCTTAGCTTCCCGGTGGATTCCCGGCTTTACTTGCGTGCTAAAACGAACCTCGAACTCGGCATGTATTTGTAGATCAGAAAATATTCCGACCCCATCCACCGGACTACATCGCCTTGCTTGCAAAATTCGAAGTCCTAAGCGCATCATCCCTACTGTTACATGTCTCTTAGAATATTAGGTGCCCACGCGTGAGCCCAATATTTTTTGCTTCTCCATTTGCTTATGCAGTCTTACGAGCTCCCCTCCGAAGTGGTTGACCTAAAATAGTTGACAAGTAGATACCAGCTACATGCACGTTCGACTTGGTGCACTCAGAAACTGAAGCGCCACGAAAGCAGAATTCATTACTCAAGTTCCAATAAGCTATGAAGCTATGGAACTTTAAAGAACCTCAGGAGCAGAGTTGTCGGATATTTCTGACATCTTAATTTCTCGCGGCAGGCACAAAGCCACGAAGGTTTTTGAATGTTGCAATCGAATAGCCTAGGGGACATTCAGAACACCAACCTGACTCTTGTATTACAGTCTTCGCGGACCTAATTAAAAATGTACACGCTGTACAAGACAACTTAACACGCAGCGTGATCTGCGGCGACCCAAATGACTGACCATAACCAACGTGTTAAGTCAAACGTTCGTGCAACCTTCCAAAGAAAAAACCCAATGGTTCGAATCCTTGAGAACTCTTGCGCCATCTCGGGGCTGATGGCGTCTTCCCCGAACGCTGCGTTGCAATTCCTTCGCGCGTCGGCAATGAGAAGAACCAATCTTTACGTCACGCTAACCGCAGAACCCGCCAAGTGTGTGCACAAAGGTGTTACAGGCTGTGGACAAGAAGAAAAAAGGCCAGTTGCAACGAGACGAGGCAGGAAGAAAATAAATTCTGACGAGAATTTCCTTCGAAGCCCCGAGGTCGTCGACGCCTCTCACTGGAAGCAATGGCGCTGGTGTTTTCACTGTCGATGATTCACCGAACTTCATGAGCCTTGCAACAGGGCCAAGCTGTTCTCGAAACGTCGTTATAACGTGCGCGCGTGTGTCGGTTGGTTACCATAGTTTGCAGTTATCGTTACACGAATGGTGTTATTCTACGGACCAACTTGAGGAGATTTCCTTGAAATTTGGCTGAAAATAAGCCGAGTCGCCTGGTCGCTTGATGCATTCGGTAGCAGAGGCGGGAACGGGTGACAGTTAACGGGATGAGGTCTGCGTTTGATGTGTTCATCTGGTGGGCACGTTTTTCAATAGCTGCGCTTCACGTTCAATGAAAGTAACTACAACTTGGAGCCGACGATCTCCGGGGTGATTAAATGTTCCGGGGAATCTTTTCACAAGACACTTCGGTGACTTGCGATTGGTACTTTAGAGAATTTTATTTGCCAGAGGGGAGCTCGTTTTGAGAAAAAAATGTGCGAATATTTCAGACATGTCAATCGTCAGGCGCTAAAGTGCCAAACAAATGCAGAGATCGTGCAAAGATCGTATCTGTCCAGTAAATAGTAATTAGCCATTAATTACACTGCTAAACCCTGCTACTAAAATAGTACATCGTCATTTGTAATTAAGACTGGAATTTTGTATTTACATAACTAAGTACCTACTCTTTTTAATTAAGTGAATTAAGTAACTTGGGTGAAAGATCTTACTTTTGAGCAGTATATAGGGTAACTGTACTCGTAGTTGACAGTGTACCAATAGTTGACACTTTTATTTTCAGTCACGAAAAATGTTTTACAAAAAATGTTTTTGACTAATACTTTTTCAAACAGCGTATTAGTCAAAACCATTGTTTTAATAGAAAGCTTATTATTCGTGACTGAAAATAAAAGTGTCAACTATTGGTACACTGTCAACTACGAATACAGTTACCCTAATACTTTTTCAAACAGCGTATTAGTCAAAAACATTGTTTTAATAGAAAGCTTATTATTCGTGACTGAAAATAAAAGTGTCAACTATTGGTACACTGTCAACTACGAATACAGTTACCCTAATACTTTTTCAAACAGCGTATTAGTCAAAAACATTGTTTTAATAGAAAGCTTATTATTCGTGACTGAAAATAAAAGTGTCAACTATTGGTACACTGTCAACTACGAATACAGTTACCCTAATACTTTTTCAAACAGCGTATTAGTCAAAAACATTGTTTTAATAGAAAGCTTATTATTCGTGACTGAAAATAAAAGTGTCAACTATTGGTACACTGTCAACTACGAATACAGTTACCCTAATACTTTTTCAAACAGCGTATTAGTCAAAAACATTGTTTTAATAGAAAGCTTATTATTCGTGACGGAAAATAAAAGTGTCAACTATTGGTACACTGTCAACTACGAGTACAGTTACCCTAATACTTTTTCAAACAGCGTATTAGTCAAAAACATGTTTTTAATAGAAAGCTTATTATTCGTGACTGACAATAAAAGTGTCAACTATTGGTACACTGTCAACTACGAGTACAGTTACTTTTTCAAACAGCGTATTAGTCAAAAACATGTTTTTAATAGAAAGCTTATTATTCGTGACTGACAATAAAAGTGTCAACTATTGGTACACTGTCAACTACGAGTACAGTTACTTTTTCAAACAGCGTATTAGTCAAAAACATTTTTTTAATAGAAAGCTTATTGTTCGTGACTGAAAATAAAAGTGTCAACTATTGGTACACTGTCAACTACGAGTACAGTTACCCTACTACACTGTAGCAGTTGATGCGACAATAATAAATAATATACATTATCGAAAACACCTTAGTTTATCTGCGCAAGTAAGCGTTTTTTATTATCCTTATCTTAAAGTCTCAATGGACCCCTTCGAACCCCCAACATTGTATCGCAATTACGTTATCACAATTTTTACATAACAAGCCATGTACCATGCAATTGCAGATATCGCGATATGCAGTTACAAGTAAAGGTTCCCGCCAATTTCAGTAGCGGTACTGCAGTAAACTCTCCGTGTCGGAAACAAAGTTGCCGCGCGGGAGCGATTCTGTCGCAATATTCTCGAGCGGTAAAAGCGGTTCCCAAAAATAATCCATGTCAAGGGACCTACGTCCGCGCGCGTCAACTGAAATACGCCGCTCGGTGCTTTATCTGCGGCAAGAATGTTTTCCAATCCGCGCACATGGAAAGATTTCGCCAGGCACGGCCAGATAAGGGGATGTAATTGATAAACGGCAGGATGACGCTGCGACTATCGTCTCTCCGCTGATTCCTGCTGCATCTACAGTTAGAAATTCACGTTTCAGGCAAACGTGTTTGCGCAAGAAACATGTGTTAACGAGAAAGGGAATGAAAATTGTTGTGAAAAACAAGTTAATCTCGTACACGAGCGACAGCGTAAATATTGCAAGATGCTAACACAAAGTAGCATCGAAATCAGCGAAATAGCATGGTCCAATCATGACATTATCAATATTATGCAAACGACGATCTTATGTTTGCACGAAACAAGAGTGAAGGTCTGTACGCTCCGATATCGACCTGTCACTTATTAATAGTCCACTTCCGTTATAGGGAATATTCGTGAATGAACGTTGAACACAGTCATTTAAAATAATAGCCCATTGCGTGATACGACATATCATGCATAAATATGTGCATACATTATAGTTGATAGCTGACGTAGAGTAATTACCCTCATACTTAAACATTCCACCTCCACATGACAGCGCAAAGTTGCGTTGCGTCAGGGATGAACGCCGGTATACCGAGATACACGAAGTGCATACCTACTACAATTGTTCAAACAGTCCAAACACCTTTGGAAGCCTACTTCTGTTATTCGATTCAAGGAACACATGACCTGAAGTCATTGCTACGTTGGACCTACGAAGAGGTGAAACTGTACTTAGCTCTGCTCAAGACTTTTAACCGTCAAGAATGGTGGGCTGTGTGTGAAGAAAAAGAATATAAAATCGAGGAAATAGTTTTAAAAGTTTAAAGGTATAAAAATCTGGGGGTTTGTATGTAATGCATTAAAGACAACCCGATTATATTCTGCATTAAAATATTATATATCATGAACTTGGAAGAACAATAGACTTTTTATGGATTCCCGGGAAAAGGAAGCCAGAAAATTGAGAAGCCAGGATAAATAAAATATTAGCTACACCTGATCAAAATCTGAAATGGAAATAAGTGGCCAGTACTACCGATAACCCTTTCAATGCTAACGTCGAACCCGCTGAACGTACTCCCTGTGCGGAAGCCGTCCGTCGCCTTTGTTAAGCATAGCCATGGAACGCCTATGGGCGTCGCCCGCCCAGAAGCGTCAACGTCCGTTTAGAGATTTACGTTCAGCAAACGTTTTGTATTTACTTTTGCAAATTCTACAACTTTCTAAATTCTTCTATCTCGCTTTGCGCTCGTCCAACTGTCTTTGTAAAAAGATTACCCCGTTCGACTGTCGAGGTCTCAGCAGCGTTCCAGCAGACCGGCTGAAGAGAGCCCACGGAGACCGTGGATCCCGAAGGTCAAAGGTGAAAGTGAATAGCGAGAGGAAAACGGCTGCTACGAAATCAAGAACGAAGAAGCAGCTCGGCGCCAGTTGATTGGAAACTGGCGCTTCATGCACTGATTCTTACGTAACCCAGGCATCGCCGCGGCTCTTAACTTCCCTAATTACCCGGCTGTCCAACGTGGAAGCGATTCATCGCTGGTAGCTGGCTCCGCTCGATTGTCAGCCGTTTTTTCCTCGCCCCAGGCGATTCCGCCGATTTCAAATGGCAAAAACCCAAATCCCGTCTATTAACGTTCGATAATGCAGGTTTTATGAATCAATGAGTGGTCGTTTCGCGCAATCACGTTGTTTCCTGCCTATATTGAATCTGTCAGCCATTAAAGTGGAGTGGATGTGCTTGTTTTGTAGGTTTCAAAACATGGCGCGTAGGATAGGACGTGCATGGAGGTGGACGTTCACCCCCTTTGGGCTCTGAGTACAATTCTTCTCACAAGGGATGATCCCGAACTCGAAAATTCAAAAAATTCTGAAACTTTGCGAATATGTAGGGGATTTCCTCCTGATTACAACGCGATTTTTTTTTGCTGCCCAAATTCACTCGAAGGGGGTGAAATTAACCCTTGAAACCTCGGCTATTTTCCAATTTTGTGTTTTAACTCGCGAACTGTAAGAGATAGAAAAAAGGTTTCACGACAAAAGTTACTTCTTTTAATTAGATTTTACAGTTCACGAGTTATAACACAAAATTGGAAAATAACCGGATTTTCAGGGGTCAATTACACCCCCCTAGAGTAAATTTGGGCAGCAAACAAAAATTGCGTTGTAATCAGGAGAAAATTCCCTACATATTCACAAAGTTTCAGAATTTTTTGAATTTCCGGGTTCGGGATCTTCCCTTGTCAGGCACAGTGAAGTTCAAATGAACGTTACATGTTAACCCTTCGTGGTCACACCTTCTTATAATCACAAATTGGTCACACAGGGTTCACTGTACTCCAGCGTCATTTTTTGAGTTACCATTTTCGTATTTTTGAATCTTTTAACTTTTCAGTGATAATTGTACGTTCGTAATAGTTGTACAGTCATGGTCTAATAGCCTTTTTCTAGAAATGTAAATTTTGAAAATGAGCGATTTTCCACGGTTGTGGGGAAAAAACAATTTTTAAAATTTTTTTTTATTTTTTTTTTTGCGATAAATCCCCTTTGGAAGACGTAAAGGTGCGACATTTCAAATTGAAAATTGCTCTTGGGGTGCGATACACCCCGTGTGACCACGAAGGGTTAACTTTAGTACACTTTGCGAGAATGGTAGCATTCGTAATTCGCACGAGTAAATGAAATACTTTGAAATTACTCTGCTTCGGTATTCTCTATTTCAAACCTCTGCTTAACAATTGCAGACGGGAGCAAAAATATCTCTAATCGATCGAGTAGTTGACAGATAGCAGTGGAGGATGAGCTCAGAATAAATTTTGGTTTCATTTCGATCCTGTCATGATCTGAATTTTTTGAGTTATTTAGAATTTATGATCTAAAATCCCTATTTTTTTATGAAGAAATGATAAAAAGTAATGAGTACGTACTTGCGATATACATATATACATATAGGTATCATGTCACTTATGATACTTATTACTGAGGCGTTATTTGTATCAATTTTTCTTTTTTAAAAAAAAAAGGCTTTTAGAACAGATCTAAAAAAAAATATAAATGTTTATTATAGCACGTGTACAAATGAGAAATCATAGTACGAATCAAAATGAACCCTGCATCCACAAGTGAAAAAAGTAATGGTGTGATTTGAGAAAACCCCCTGAAAATTTGGCACGAAATTATATTTTCGACAGCTGGCCGAAAACTGTGGAGAATAATGCTGCCTTGGCTAACACGAAGCCACTTTCGATTTCTACTGTACAGATCTTAAGCTAGTGGCAGGCGTAAATAGCGCGTGATCTCGTGGTTAACCTCATTGCCTGAATTTACAGCAGAGTACTTTTCGTAACGATAAACTGCTCGGAATTGACCTGTGCAACGGACTTAACAGACGTAATGCCCGATGTTCTACAATTGCCCGTGCATTGCATGCTGTGATATCGTGACATCGCGAGTGTCAAGTGGAATCGATGAAAAATATAAGATAGCACTGCCAGCCAGCTGTAGCGAAATACACTTGTGAGATAACATTCGCGCTGCTGTTTACGGAATAATTTTTGCGGCTAGGCAAGTACACTATATTTTTGTAAATATAGCGGAATCAAAGGGGGAACAATAACGAGACAGGGAAGCGTAATTAAAAGAATCGAGATCTGGAATTATCTGTGTAGGTATAACAGATAAAATCACCCAACTTAACTTTCACTAAACAATTTCAGTGACGCCAGACTTTCACATAAAACACTCCTCTGTCAATTTCTCTACTTTGGCAGTTGCAACTCGATTCCTACGAGGACAATATTTATTAATGTCTGATGAGTAGTAGTTTTTCAATATTTTTTTAAACACAATTTTCCGAGGAAAAGGAAGAAAGCAAAATATCCATATCTTTGCTGGAAAGAAAAGCGAGACCAAACCTTTCGTTCGCAGAATGAGATTCTTTTCCCGTAACACGAAAATTCTAAAATTCCAGCTGCCTATAAAAAAAAATTTACGAATGCAGCACAGTAAAATAATAATAATTCAACGATAATTTGCTTTTAAATTCAGCTTCTCCGTCATTAATCAGAGCTATCTACTATGCAAATTCAATACGAAACACAGATCAGTCATTAAGCTCCTATATTTTCTTCTCAATCATCCCAAACCACTTTTGAACAATCTATATGCTAATAATATCCTTTAACCGGTTAACTGGCAATGTATCATATATGATCAAACAAAAATCTGGCCCATTCTGGCAATGTATCATATATGATCAAATGGAATAACTTTTTTGTTTTTCAATCGATTTGAATGAAACTTGGTATGTAATGGTTTTTGGGGTCGCTGAATCTGAATTTTGCATCGGAATTGTAAAATTCAATATGGCAGACTCAAAATGGCCGAACCAAATTGGCTGACAAATATTAAAATACTATCGGGATATAGAAAAATTGTATATAGGGGTTTTTGGGGTCGCTGAATCTGAATTTAGCATTGGAATTTTAAATTTCAATATAGCAGACTCAAAATGGCGAACCAAAATGGCCGCCAAATATTAAAATACTACCGGGATATAGAAAAATTGTATATAGGGGTTTTTGGGATCGCGGATAAAAAAAGCACTTGCGGTGGAATTTATGGATGAAGAATTCAGGTATAAAATTATTCGAAACTTTTTCGTAGAAAATAAAAAAACTAAAAAATTAAACCCCTAAACCCTTATTTTTCAGGTGTTGGGGGTGGCATTGAAAAAAGTAACTGTTGCAATCGAATTATAGACAAGAAAACTTCACAAATAAAAAAAGGTTTAGTAAAGAATTGACAAACTCACCCCTAAATTCTATTTTTTTAGGGGTTGGGGGTGTCAGATGAAAAAAATTACCCCCGGAATCGGTTCAGCGACTCAAAAAACCCCTGTATACCAAATTTTGTGTGATTCACTTAATTATTCGATGGTACCAGTTTGGGCCCGAATAGTGAAAAGGACCGTGCCAGTTAACCGGTTAAACGAATGTGGTTTATTTTTTCTTGCAGCTATTGCATTTTTATTACTTAACAATTGATCTGCTGCTCTCACTTATGAGTTAACGACTTCGACTTACTATCGCCTTTGAACCTAATTCTAAAAGTGCGTATATCTCTATATATTCTGAGGTTTCCTGAATCAGTAATTAAAAATTTTGAAACGATCAGTAGTTTGCTCCGAAATGTGCGTGCATCAGTTATCACTACTTCTTATGGGTTCTGGGTTGCATTAAAATTGCCAACTAATTGTAAGCCCGCCATGTTACAAAACAGTGGAGTCCAAAAATAAAAACTTGGAGTGGACTAAACCAGAAATTATAAACTAATCTGACAATATGACAGACGAGAATAAGAAATCCATGAGAATCTCCATTGCAATCTAACGCTAATCCCATTTCACAGCTCACTCTTCAAAGTTCACCGACTCACAGAAATCTTCCTCCAATAAACCGCAAACTATTTGGCGAAGCGAAAAATATTTTGCTTTCAAACGTAGAACTACACATATTAGAAAAGAAAACTCCGAGTACTCGAATATATTCGAATACAGTCACAGTACAGCCAAGTACCCGAATTATTCAACTATCGCTAACCCTGTCCCTAAAGGCGAATTTACACAGTTCACTTTGGTTGATTCAATAAAATTGAACAGTGAAATTGAAAGGCGAATATTTACAAATTTCAATGAAATTGACCAAACTGATTCCCTCAAACACGTGCCGGTGTTGAAATGATTTGTGATTACTATTATACAGTTTTTGTACAAATCGAGAATAAATAGTGCCCCTTTATGCGCCATTATAAAATCGAGAGGTACTACAAAATATATATAATATTCTTACTGCCTTTAAAAACAATTTCCTGACACAAAATAGCAAGCTTTATCTACAAATACGTGGACGCAACTGAAATAAATCAATTTGCAATGTTCAAGACGCGCGTTTACACGTGTCCAATTTAATTGAAAACTCATAAATGCAAAATCGCATTGAACAAAAGTAGAGACCCCGTCAACTTAATCGACTGTTCGATTGAATGATAATTTCCACTGTTCCATTTGCCGTGAATCTTCTCGAATCGACCGCGTCGTTCAAGCAAAGATGAGCCGTGTAAATTCGCCTTAACATCGAAGAATGCGGGGCTATTGAACAAGTTGCGTGGGCCCTTGGGCGGTGGATTGTGAGGATCGAGGGACGGGGATCGATCGCGGGAACCGCGCCGCCCCGTCCTGTGTACGCCGAGCAACGTTTTCAAGACACGGACTCGGTTGGACTAACAAAAGAAGCCAGCCCAGCCAGCGCGCAACGAGAGCCAAAGAACGTTTCGCTTTCCGGCGCAGAAGAGCGTGTCGCCCCTTTCGAGACCTGGCGCGCTGGTTTTTCCCTCGCGCCGACGTGACCACCGTGCGTGCGCGATTGTAAAACGCGATGACTAACAGCAACGTATGATGCAGCCCTGATAGCGGGGCAGAAAACATGGCGACGCCATGCAAAAAACCGGACACCAACTTTCAGAGCCGATTCACCGCGCGCCTGCGTTCCCTTTCTTCCCTTCCTCAGGCTCAATGACACTTTTTACGCTGCCGTTGAACCTTTCGGACGCCATTCAAGGATCCGTCGGCTCCGCGGGGCTGATCGGGAGCAACTTTCGGGAGTTGCCCCGAACACTTGGCGATGCAATGGGAGCGAAAGAAACTGAAACGACTCTGCTCTTGCGCTGGGGGGCAGATAAGAGGGAATATTATGGTGGACCTGTGGTTGCCATTGATGGGCAATCAGAGGAGCATCGATGGCTGGGATAGACGTGGAGCTAACAGAAGTTTGATTGTCCCAGCTTCGTATTTTAACCAGGGACTCCTACCGGTACGTAAAATACCGGTATTATACCGGTATTTTTCGGTTGTATCTTCGTCTGAGACTCAATACCGGTATTTCGCTATACCGAAACCGATATCATACCGAAATAGATAAATACCGAAAACAAAAGGTTACCGGTAACCGAAATAAATACCGGTATTTTTTCGGTATTCGTTTCAGTAACATGGTAGGTTTCGGTGTTCACCGAGAAGAATACCGAAAAAATACCGGTATTTATTTCGGTTACCGGTAATTCCGAAAACCGATTGTTTTCGGTATTTATCTTTTTCGGTATGATATCGGTTTCTGTATTTATCTTTTTCGGTATGATATCGGTTTCGGTATAGCTGTATTGGCGAAATACCGGTATGGGCATTATACCGGTATTAAGTCCCTGATTTTAACTGGCTCCGCGTAGATCTTCGTGTGCACGCGAACAAGTGGATGTTGTAGTGATAGAAAGTAGAACAATTCTTCGCCAATACTGTGTCTGCGCGCGATTTCTAGTGTTTATAGGAATGCATAGTAATAATGAGATATTGAGCGAGGCTTTGCGCGGAATATCTTATTGCATTCGATATTTACTTTGCGTTTGCGTATGGATACCTCCGCATTCGCTTGGAAATCAAACTGTTACGTTTCACCGCCGGTAGAAAGTAGTTTTCACGACCCACGTGCTACCCCGCTCATGGCACACCAGCGTATTGTACGAAACCTTTCCTTCCTGTTTCTTATGCTTCTCTCTACTGAGCAGATAGACACAGGTATTTGAATTTTTGAGCTGTCCAGAATTATTTCCTAACGAAGATTGAGCATTGAAATTTTTTTATACTTCTTTTGGAGAATTAAAATGTACACATGTGTTTGTAGAGTAGGCAGGTAATGTGTGTACACTAGGCGTCGGAACCGGCTTCCCTTCGGAGATTTGGCAACGTTGCGTGTCACTAGAACCACTGACAAGGGAACGCCGCGAACCCCGACTCACCGATTGGAACGCAACTTTGTGGGTTTTTAGAGCGACTCAAAGGAAGAACAACGGTGTGTTTCGTTTGGGCCCTATCGCCCTTTAAGGCGGTGAAAACTAACCTCAAAGTCAAATTGGCACTTCCACTTTTTCGCGTATACCTCTCAAAGTACAGCAGACAGAAAAAAATGTTTCGAACAAAAGTTTAATGGCGCGATAAGCGCTACAAACTTTCGTTAACAAAATATTTGAAAAAGTTTTTTTTCATCAGATATTTTTCTTTTTAAACTCTTTTCAAAATTTTGATAACGCAAGTTTTCAGCGCTTATTGTACCATTAAACTTTTGTTTGAAACGTTTTTTTCTGTCTGTTGTACTTTCAGAGTTATACGCGAAAAAGTGGAAGTGCCTATTTGACTTTGAGGTTAGTTTCCACCACCTTAAAGGGCGATAGGGCCCAAATGAAACGCACCGTTGTTCTTCTCTTGAGTCGCTCTAAAAACCCACAAAGTTGCGTTCCAATCGGTGAGTCCGGGTTCGCGGTGTTCCCTTGTGAGTTATGCCTAGTGACATGCGACGTTGCCAATTTTCCGAAAGGAAGCCGGTTTTGACGCCTAGTGTACTTGATAAACAAGCGATGAAAATTTAATACACATGCTACTTAGATTGGGATTCATGACAAGAAATCGTTCTTGGTAATACTACTTTTTATTGGTCGATAGTGCGCGTTTATTTTTTGGTTTCAAAACTATTACATTGAAATGTGAATTTCGACTCTCGTTTTTCTGGAGTCGTGTTCTCCCTGTTGTTTAGACTACGGGCACACAAACGTGCCGACCATTACTGCAAACATCTTAATCTTTTTAGCAAATACATACAGAGTTGTAAGCCTCAGACTTACAAGGCTCTATCGCATTTTGTATTTCCAAACGTAAATACGTTTCTACCTCTACGTAAACAGGGTGTTCCACCTAACCCTTTATCATCTGAAATATTTTTGATATATTTAAAATTTCGTAAAAATGTCTCCTAAAAATTATATTTTCTTCTTTAAATGGCATGCTTATCAATAATGTTTTTTCAATGTCACTAAACGTCCTGTAAAAAAATTTAAGACAACAAAGTTTCATCTCATGAAGCCTTCCCTAAAATATTTCAAATGATAAAATAAGGCGAAACATCCTGTATCTTCTGTTATCAATTGTGTTTTTAATATTCGACTAAATAAATAAATATAAAAAATATGATGCAGTTCCGTTTTAGACTAAAATTCAAAATAAAGTTATAGGTATTACTTTTGAAATTCCTGAATCTTGTCCGTCCTTCAAATTTTGCTGTTGAATAATGTGTAGAATTAATGAACATTCCTGACCCGATCAGATAAAATATGGTTCAAATCAAGCCGCAGGTACCGGTGCGCAAGGGAATTTTCAGAGCCCAGATCCAATCGCGATAAAGAATACCCAGGTGATAGACTGACAATGAGCTGAAATATTCAGGGTACACGTGCACCTCTAAACGCTAATAGGATATGATCGCAAAACACGCTCCATTAAGGCGGGATCTCCTACCTGCGACTGGTCGCTGCCGGTCGCAGCGACCCCACTAGTGCAAGGGAGAAAGAGATGTCATACTTCTCCCTTGCACTAGTGGGGTCGCTGCGACCGGCAGCGACCAGTCGCAGGTAGGAGATCCCGCCTTTAGGCTACGGTTATACTGGATGCGTATTCTGACGATCAATTCGCATTTCTGTGACACATATCGTACGAAATGGATACAGATTTCGCTGACTGGTACCATTTCTTGGGCAATCCTTTATTAAGGAAGGGGAAAATGATGTTTGCTTTAAGAGAGGAGAAAGGAAAATACCATACTTTGTTCAGAGACCTGTCGAATCAACCGAATAAATTCCGAGAGTGTGTTAGAATGAATCCTAATATCTTCACTAATTATAATTGTTCCCCACTTTTGGCGAGACATATTCCTGATTTGGTAATTCATGTGCCAAACACTATTATGCGAAAATACTATGGCTATAAGTTTTTCATTATCCATTGAGAACCAGCAACGAAACAAATAAAACAACAGTTTGTTTGGTACCACCGCATATTTCGAACAATTTAACATATCACTACTAGTAATTTAACGATAAAAACTGATCCACTGAATTTCTTCACCTCCATCAATTATTAATATATTAATCCTACACCTTTTATCCAAGCGTCCGTATTTAAATAATAATAAATTATACCATTGTCCGTTTAGTAACGCTACAAAAAATGATACTCCAATCTTCAAATTGCTCATAAAGCAATTATGACGTCGCAAGGATGCACGGTATCTACAACTCACTCGCTTAGGCATATGAAAACAAAAAAAAAACGAGGTCGCGCGTCATGAAAATAGGACAGAATGTTGCAGCGTTCCATGTAGCGAAAGAAATAAAAGACGATAAAACTGCTTGCCTCTGATGTCTGAAAAATGATATTTTTCTGATCGCCGAGAAAACTGCTCTACACATTATTCATCGTCTATCGAGGGCAAGTCACGGTTCAGTCGTTAGCTCGTTGCGTACAGACACGATTTACGTCGCTACATACGAGTCGGGCTTAAACCGCTCGGGGAACACGTTAACCCACGATCAATGTACCATTCTTGGCCTCCGCGATAATTCATCGGAAGACAATGCAAAAAAGTCTTGCCCCTGTTGCATCGTACGCGGTGTAACGTGTTGTCTAGTTGCAGTGGAAACGGGACCAGAACTAGCACCGAAAATAACGAGTTAATTAATCGGATAAGGTAAACGTAAAAGCGAGGGAACTTTCAAGGCGGTTCACATGTGCGTTATATAACACAGTGGCCAGGATAAACTGCTATTATTAATACTTCCTCATTGTTCGCTGCCATATTATTTTTTCTCTTTCTGTTCTCTCTGATTTCTTTTATCTACTATAGTTTTTTTCCTGTCGCTTTGTTTCCTTTCTATTCTAATTCTGTGATTCAGTATTAGTAGATTATTGTTGTATGCCTGCCCAGACATGCGCATGAAGATTACCAAAATTTATCGATACTTATGGTACCACTGCAAATAGGGTTTATACAAAAACCAACTTTTGAAAAAATCGGTTTTCGAATTTTCACAAAAAAAAAAATAGAATTAAAATAAAAAGTAAATATTTGTACTTAATTCTTTTGATATTTATGGAATTAGAAAAATATAACAAAATAAAATATACTCTATCTATACAAAACCAAATAAATAAATAAAACAATTAAAATACTGAAATCCGTACAAAATATAAATTATAAATCTTTACTTCATTTCCGATATCAAATTCCAAAATGTTAACGTTTTTAATTAAATAATCAATTCATTTTTACATATTAATTATAGTATATAAAACCGGTTTTTATTTTTAAATTTAAAACCCGGTTTTCGAATTTTACAAATTTATATAAAAAATAACAAATTTTAAAAACCGAGAAACCCTAACTGCAAACAAAATGAATAATTCTGTTCGATTAGTTCGAAATTGGGGAATAACTTCTTTTCAAGCGGACCTCTGCTTTCGAAAACATCGGTTTAAAAAATCCGTCGAGCACTCCGAATCGACTTGACTTTAACATAAATTTTCTTGAAAACAAAGACCCATTTAAAAAAAAAAGTTGCTCTCTAATTTCGACACATTTTTGGGCAAGAATCTATTTCTATAAGGTCCTAGCTACATATACGTATACTGTTTGTAAAACCAATTTCCTTGAAAACAAGGATGAATATAAAAAAAATTTATTCTACATTCCCGATTTATTTTCGCATGGAGAATCGCCTGAATTTTTGTTGTACAACAATTTTCAATACACTCTGTATAAATACTACGTTGGGATACTTAATCTTGTAAATAAATAAATAACTAAAGTTCGCTAATATTTAACAATTTAGTTCCACTCGAAATACTTGCAGTTTACACTCCCACCGCCTCATAAATGCAGTTTTGTATTGCTGAACAATAAACCGGGTTGGGTTCACCGAGAAAGTTAAAGGTGAACATTAATTACCTTTCATTATTGTTATTATACCATTACCGGCGCTGTGAAGGAACGTTTCAAGAATTTCGATAGCAGTCCCAGCCGATGACTAAAAGCACTTAATCAGAAAGCGAATCACGCGACGTCTGTCGATAGACTCAAAGTTTTCCTGGCAATTAAAACCCCGTGGGCCCATTGACGGCGGCTTCTGCCGCAATTAACCAATGGTCAACAGTCCCATAGGATCAAAGTTCAATTAATCGCTGTTTCTTGCATGCAGCCTCGTTGCATACAGTCGAGCTCAAATGTGAGATTTCAATGCTTATGAAATGGTTTCCTTGCTTATGAAATTGCATACAGCACGCGGGGCTGACACGGCGGATTAGATGCAAAATTTTAAACTGGGCTTACAATGCTGACTGGAAAGCATACTCTATCGAGGTTCACTGCTTTACAAGTTATGAATTTTTATGCGTCTTCGGTACAATCTTGTGTGTGTACATGATTTCATCATCGTTAATTTTCAACTTTTAGTGACAATTACTCCAGTTTCAGCGTATTTTCAATTACTTTAGGAGTTTGGAAATGAAGTTGTTTTGAACTAACGTTTCCGGTTTATTTTTTGCAAACTAAAATCATTATTTACTTGCCCCATTTTTACTTGAGAAATAGTCACCTAAAAAATTACTTCAAAATAGTAGACAGATATGCTTGAGAAGTTTAAAACGAATATTGACAAAGGCATATGTAGCAGACCAGAATCACTAATCTTTAAACATTAATAGTGAAAGTTAGCCAGAACGGTATTCTGAACTGAATAGATAATTTTAAATCTACGCGATAAAAATTAATTGAGCGATAAAATCACCTAATTTCAAGCCATATGTATGCTGCGGGTAAAGCATGAACTTCTCTGCTGTACAGTTGCTAATAAATGGCACAAATTCATGCGTCCACCGGCACGCTACAGTGAAAGTATATATTCGAAACTAAAAGTAACAAAAAAGCTTCCTCGCGTCAATTGCCTTTGAGTAAATTATTTAAAAAATAACTTTCATGAAATTACAACTATTACAGACATCGATGCTTTAGTGGCCACAAAACAAATCATGCTTTTCCACATCCATACCCGTCTTCCAATTATCGTGTCAAGCACTTTTACCTAACCCAACCTAAAACCAACCTAACCTAACCCGTCTTCCAACTATCGCGTTGCGCGGTAAAAAAAAAAGCGGAGGAACAATACACTGTGTTCATGCATTATTAACTCGTTATTTATCACCGTTCGTGAATACTACCGCGACATGTTATTACACGCCACTCGTCAACGACGAAACGAGCCTAGTTCCCTTCTACAACGAAATTCCTCCGGCCGAGAGTGCGCGAAACGACCATGGGTGCGTTCCACTTGCGCCCAAATCGCCCGTGATTTTCATTAAGGTGGGTTTCCCTGTACGCGACTGGACGCAACGTCAAGAATTTCAAAGTCGATTTTCTCGAAAATGAAGCGCGATATAAAAAAAAGTTACTCTTTCTTTTCGACTTATAACAAGTAAATAAGTCGAAAAAGAGGAATAAGATTTTTTGATATTGTGCTTCATTTTCAAGAAAATCGACTTTGAAATTCTTGACGTTGCGTCCAGTCGCGTACAGGGAAACCCACCTTAATGAAAATCACAGGCGTTGCGGGCGATTTGGGCGCAAGTGGAACGCACCCTAAGTATCGGCGTTCCTGGACAGGAAAGCGCAAAACGATGAATCGTGTTTTCCCATTAAACACCTTACGCGACAGAACGGCTGGCACATAGAGTTTCCCCGAGTGCTCGTTTAATGCCAGTCCGCCAGAAACTTTATCCCACAAACAGAAGAAGGCTGACACAGCGGAGCGCGGGTATTCCAGCGTTTCCTCTCCGTTGGTAATCGTGCGCGCGACGGCAGACTATGCCCGCGCGCCATCGCGGTGCATTTTTTCCCCCTCGGACGTAATTTCATGTAATGGACTCGCATTGTGCAAAGAACTTATGCAACGCGATAAATAATCGTGCATTCGCGTTGCATCGCAGCGACATGCTACGATTCGGTCAGAAACCATAAAGTAACGCAAGTAGCGCTAGCAGTATAATGCAATCGGTACGGTGTTGTTCCGCGACGACGGTGTACCAGCGGTTGTTGCCAAGTGCGACTCCCAAGCAACTTGTAGCCTCGAAACCTAATTTCGAATGCGCGACATTGCACAGCCCACCGTTGTTGCAAGTTCAATGCTGCGGAAAGCTACTAGGATTAACGACGAATTTGATGTCGGTTAATTGGCGCAAATGCGTGGCTAATGATTTGCCCTACAACTGGAAGACGTTAAGCCTTCGCTGCTAGGCGCGCCGAGGTTTAAATTAATTATACATACCGCTATCACTGAACCTGTTAAAAGTGGCTGAATTCGCGGTCCGTGGAGCTAAATGAATTATTGATTCCGAAACCACTGCGCTATATTTCATGGCGAGCCTCTGGGTTTAATAAGTGCAGCAATGTGCAAAGATCCCAGGTCGATTGCGGAGTGAATAAATTGAAGAGCAAACGGCTAGAAGATTAGCAGAAAACGCATGGAACAATTCTGCGGCTGCACAAAGTGATTCGAAAGTGTGAAGAAATACGAAACTGCGCATCGTAATCGTTTGCCAAGTGTAACTACGAAGGGGCTGGAATTAGTGCTCGGTATCACTTTGATAGGCGCCTATCGCCGTCATGCTTTGTACACATGACACAAACAAACGTGAGAAAAAGCTTCTTACAAGGGGAGACTACGGTCGACGGGAAACGGATTTTCCTGAACCTTGCAGTATTTGAAGATGTCGCCTCCGAGGTTAATTTGGCAAAGCAGTACGGCACGCTTCTCAAGATTTTCCGAGAAAATTGCATTTGAAAATCGCTTTAGTCGGAGATAAGCAGTTTGCGTTAACGATTCAACAAGGAGTCGTGTGGTCAAGGGTGTAGCATGACAGACTGATAATCGGTAGGTTGCTGGTTCGATCCTCGTTTTCAACATTTATTTTTTTTTTTTTTTAATTTAAACCTACCTCAATTTTAAGCGTAAAATTTATGTTTTTCGGTAGACGTCCTCAGAAATGCGTGCTCTTGTACGAATGCTTCGTTTATAGTGTGTGCTAGGTGCCGCAAAAATTATTGTTTTCCATGTTTTTATGATGAATATCACCCTGGCTCGTGTCATACTAGCATGTGAGTAATAAAGAGAATGTGTAAAAATAAAGTAAATTTATTCCTTTTAGCTTTTTCCCAATGCTCACACATAAAGACCATGCATTTTTTATTTAAAAAATATAAATAACTGTTTATTGCCGCAGATTTCATAAATTTTACGCTTAAAATTGAGGTAGGTTTAAATTAAAAAAAAAAAAAAAAAAATGTCGAAAACGAGGATCGAACCAGCAACCTACCGATTATCAGTCTGTCATGCTACACCCTTGACCACTCGACTCCTTGTTGAATCGTTAACGCAAACTGCTTATCTCCGACTAAAGCGATTTTCAAATGCAATTTTCTCGGAAAATCTTGAGAAGCGTGCCCTACTGCTTTGCCAAATTAACCTCGGAGGCGACATCTTCAAATACTGCAAGGTTCAGGAAAATCCGTTTCCCGTCGACCGTAGTCTCCCCTTGTTAGTCTCCCGCGGAGTCTTGGTGTCTATGATGCGTAGCGAATAAAGTGGAGGTCACGTCACACAGTGGTCCTGAAAGCTGGCCAGAATTCAATTTTCGAAGTATATAGCAGCCTTTTGCTATTATAGCAGATTTGTTGTAGGGTGGCTGTACCTAATATCGCCAGGCAAAAGTTAAATCGCTGTCGATTGAATAATAATTGATATTTTTCCATGCAGTTCGTTTCAAAGTAAAGAGAAATTATTCATCTTTCATGTAGCATATGTTAGAATCGTTGAAACCTACAAATTGTTAATTAGGACTCAAAAAACGTAAGAGATGCAAAAATCTCCTACTCAAGAAATGTGGATTAATTCATGTATATATGAGTTTTTAAAGTCATTTTCACATGTGCTTTTATTATTTCTTGCTCTATACATGTCTTTTTATCCATCTTTGATTTCATTTTTATTAGAATAATATAGAAATGTGAAAATATAGATTTTTAAAATATTTTATTTTTTACGTTCCGATGTACATATTGGACAAATAAATTTTATTTTGGTTGCTCCGCACATTTCGTGACCTCACCTGTAACAAGCATTACAGCTAAAAGAAAAGCGCTATTTTCATTACGAAAAATATTGGAATCGATTTAATTTCTTAAGTACATCATTAATTAGTTATTTCTAGTAGATATTCTTGCATTCACAGATTTATTAGACTTACCTTCTCCGAATGTGACGTAAAATTGTGATAGTCCAATAAATTTTTACACTACAGTAAATCCTCGTTAGGAGCCCGTCGAACGGGGCTGGTGGCGGGCGCCTAACGCGACTGGACGGTATTCCGCGCGGCCACTGGCACGAGTGAGGAAGCCCAATGAGCGAGCGAGAGGAAACGAAAGCCGACTCGTTCGTTTCCTCTCGCGAGCTCATTGGGCTTTCTCACTCTCGTCCGAAGGATTCCAAGAAATGGTGGGGATAGCCGCCGGGCTCCTAACGCGTGGTAGAAACGGGCTCCTAACCAGGATTTACTGTATTAAGATTCTCTAAAATCCATCCCTTTCTGTAATTGTTCATCACATGATGCTGCAATTATAGTATGTCTTCCTACATATGTTTAGGTACTAATTCAGTGCATTACCGATAAATTTTAGAGCTTACTTTAAGAGATATAGCGAGTGGCGATATTAGGTACAGTCACCCTATATACGCCTGTGCATAAAATGCAGCTTGAATTTCTTAAATATATTGATTGGTTATTAATATAGGGTAGAAGCCCCAATTACTGACACATCAAGGACTGACTCGAATATTATTGCATACAGGGCTGCCATACGTCCGGGTTTCCCCGGATTTGTCCTCTTTTTTAGGGCGACCGGGGACGTCCGAGGGGATTTTCTGTAGTGGCCCGGGTTCTTCGATGCTACTCGCTCAAAAAGTCATAAATATTTTATCTTAATTTACTGACATTTTTGTCTTGGGATATCGTACCTAATATGAGGCAGTGAGAGCGACAACGGACCAACCCACATTAAAAAAAAATTTTTTTTCCTATTTTATATGATTAGTAGAGTCTATTAGACTACGTCATTGCTACTAATTCAATTTCGAAAAAAAATGTAGGTTAGTCCTTTGTTGCTCGCACTGTCTCGTATAAGAAATAGTTAAAAGTGTTCGGGTTTAAAGTAGAAATGTCCGGGGTTTTAATAATCTCTGTCCTAGATTAATGATTTTACTGATGGCAGCCCTAATTGCATAGTATCTGTATTTATTGACTAAAAGTTTTTTATTTTATTTATTATGGTTTAATATATTTACTTCGTGAAAAAACATTTTGTTGGTCCTAGAACTTCTATTTTTATATATATATTCATTAATGTAAAAAATATATTTCGAGATCTATTACTGACACGTCTAAAACGTGTTTAACTGACAAGGGAACATCCGGAAACTAGGAATTCAAAAAATTCTGAAACTTTGTGAATATGTAAGGAATTTCCTCCTGGTTATAATGCAATTTTTGTTTGCTGCCCGAATTCACTCTAAGGGGGGTAATTGACCCCTGAAAATTCGGTTATTTTCCGATTTTGTTATAGCTCGCGAACTGTAAAATATTTTTTTACCAAATGATAGATCTAATTAAAAGAAGTAACTTTTGTCTTGAAATTTTTTTTTCTATTTTTTACAGTTCGCGAGTTATAACACAAAATCGGGAAATAGCCGAATTTTCAGGGGTTAATTTCACCCCCTTCGAGTGAATATGGGCAGCAAACAAAAATTGCGTTGTAATCAGGAGGAAATCCCCTACAAATTCACAAAGGTTCGGAATTTTTTGAATTTTAGGGTTTGGGATCTTCTCCTTGTGAATTACTGCCAGCTAACCAAATGCTGACACCCCAATTACTGCCAACTAACCAAATACTGCCATCACATTTACTATCACTTTCCAAAATTCACTTTTTTTGCTTTAATTAAATTTCAGAAAACATTTATATTATATATTCCCATAAATATATAATACAATATAATATAATTGCATATAAATATATAATATTCTTACAAATGTACACGCTAGCTTCGATACCTAGGTTAGCCTGCCCAGACAATCGGAAGACTGGAACAGGTTAGGTTGCACGCGACTGTAGACGATATGGGTGTCAGTAATGGCGTCATGCTTTATTTGCCCGACCAACTACTGCCATGGCAGTAATTAAAAACTGATTGAAACGCTTCTCCCAATCACTGCCTCGCAAATATTAGTTAAAGAGGCTAAAGTAATCGTTGAATTGCGATCGTTGTGACTTTTTAAAAAAATTATTGTTTATTACGTTAATAATTTAAATATTATAATTACAGCTCTTTCTTTAGTGCCCTGTTTTCTCTTTCACTAGCAAGGAAGAAGTCGCCGTTTCCACTGTTGTCACGAACTTAAAATTTTGTATCGTCTTATAGAAATTAATAAAAAAAAAAATTAAGTGGTGCCTTTTCTAGCGTATAAATTATAGTTTGAATTACATAATTCTTTTTTTGTATGACTTTACAACGTTTATTTATTCGTTATTTTAAGTAAAATAGCTTAAGGTAACAGTAATTGGGGCTTCTACCCCTATAGGCCGTCAAAGTTGACGAAATTTCGTGCTCCTTAAGGGGACCTTCCGGTCTAAAAGTCGATTTTTTTTTATTTCATTTTTCGAATGTTCAACCTTTTAGGAATACGTGTTTAAAAGGATTTGTTAATATTCGTAAAATTCCAGAAGTTATAGGCATTTGAGTAGCGGCAAATGCATGGGCAACGACCGGGCACCCGGCGGTCACGTAAACCTTTAAACGCGTTTTTCTCGAAACAGTGTTCTCAAAACGGTGGGACCTGTATCTCCAAAAATTATTATCCGATTCGACTGAACCTTCTTTTATTTTGAAGAATATACTTCTGGCTAGGGGGGGGGGACTAGAAAAATTACAAAAAATTGAAAATTTATAATTTTCAAAGGCGTTGAAAGGACAAAAAGTACAGGGAAAAGTGATTTCAAACTTCAAGTGTCGTTATTTTCTAAAAAAAAATGTCATTTTTTTAATTTTTTCTAGTCCCCCCCCCCCCCCTAGCCAGAAGTATAATCTTCAAAATAAAATAAGTTTCAGTCGAATCGGATAATAACTTTTGGAGATACAGGTCCCACCGATTTGGATCAATTTTTTGACGGCTTGACTTTAACGACTGCCCAGGGCCGTCTGCAATAATTAATTATAAAACAAAAAATATATTTCTATAACTTAAGACATGCTTAATACAATGCAAAAAGTCCCATTAAATTATATATAGTAGTTTTCCTTTAATTAATTCCTAAATATCACCTATTTTTTTGGGCTCTAGACCGGAAGGTCCCCTTAATGTCTTGAAAATGGGAGCATGTTTAATGTGTCAGAGAAAGCTTATCCGAGAAGATCCATATGTGAAACAGTTTACCATTAAAGTAGGTGTTATAAACATAAACTTGCCACAGAAACAAAGCAAAATATCTTTGAATTCACCCTTGTAATTCCCCTCTCAGTGTGTCATAAATAAATTCGCGTTAATTACAGAAATGTAGTCCACTGCAGCAATCCGTCCTTGCTAGAGGCTAGGACGTTCCTAGCGACTACCTAGAAGCAGAGAATCGTACCTCCGTCGAGGTTAATCCCTCCACTTCCATTAACTAACCGTTTGCTAGCCACTTAAAGTTCTAATCCCTCTTAACACCCCGCATACTCCAACCTCGCTGTTCCGTGTACACGCACAACTGCGCCCATTTTCGCGCGTGAATCCCGAATGAAAATACCGTGAACGGGGGTGAGTTTCGTGGCAGCGGAAAAGCGGGGCACAGCGTATAAATAAACGGAGGGGAAACATTGAACTTTGCACGTGAACGGAGCGCGCGTATCCACGTGGAACAAAGAGTGGAACACGAAAATACAGAGTTGTACAGAAGCGGGAGAGAGCCGGGGGGCTGCTGGGCCATAAACCACGGTGCCGGGCGGCGGGTGTGCAACGCCGCGTGATTCAGGCGGCGCTGCGCGAGCGCGAGGAGAGGCTCTCCTGCGCATAAAGAAAAAACTGGACGCGGGGTTTGCGTCGAAAGAGCAAGTGTGCTCTCCCGCGCACAAGCGCCGCGAGGAGAACGAAACGGAGGACGATGACTGGTGCGCTGTGCTGTTTTTATGCCCCCCACCCGCTTTTTACTCCCCCGTTCCGTCGCGTCACGCTGCCCCGCGTGTACATTTAAAACCGACTAACGAGGATGGGAGGCGATGCGTTGAGCCCACTCGGAGTGCTTCGCGGTATTATTTTCGCGAGTTTATCAGGCTTAGATACGCCTGATAGTCGTATCAGATCGGGTATCATTGGGGGGGGGGAGGCGATACTTCACTTTAAATATCATCAGAGATAGCCGTTACCGGCGTTGGTATACGTGGCAATACTTCTGCATGGGCTGCTGAATGTGTTAATGAATTATCAGAACAATTTGTTTATCCCTATGCGAATTGATATTGGGACAGTTCATTCTAGAAGTTCGGTTTTGACGCGGGAAGTATTATAGGGGTGATCTTAAAATGTGATTTGGAAGAAGTGGAATTATGTTTAGGAAACGGCGAAGCTGCTTCTAGTTAATAAAAAGCGCGAGATTAATTTTGGTATGCCCTAGTTCTTTTGTCACACGAAAGTCCGAGATAAAATACAAGAGAAAAACAAAACTAAAGGGTATAACCACCCATTAGTGACACTTTACGTACGATTATTTAAGCAGTTCTCATCATAGTTTTGCAGACAGTGATGCACAACTATTATTTGCTAATAACTAGGAAACACTAAATATTTAACATAGCGATATTAGAGCTGGGACTATTTGTGGAATTTTTTCGGTATTCGAATATTCGAATACTTCAGTTGCTCAGTTATTTGGCGAATATAATTCGAATATCCAAGTATCCGAGTACTATTCGAATAATTCAGTATTCGAATATTATTCGAATATTTAAGTATACATCAGTATTCGAATACTGTTCGAATATTTAAGTATACATCACTATTCGAATACTGAAATATTGGGAATGAATAATATTCGAATACTGAAATATTGGAATGAATAGTATTCGAATACTGAAATATTCGAATGAATAGTATTCGAATACTGAAATATTGGAATGAATAATATTCGAATACTGAAATATTGGAATGAATAGTATTCGAATACTGAAATATTCGAATGAATAGTATTCGAATACTGAAATTTAGGAATGAATAATATTCGAATACTGAAATATTCGAATACTCAAATATTAAAGGTTTAATTCGCAGCATTTGAATACTTGTAAAGTATTCGAATATTAAATTATTCGAATAGCCCCAGCCCTAATCGATATAGGCATATTGATTGCAATTTTCCAGCTTGAGTAGAATACACTTTATTTCCACTGTATTGACTGCTTCCCTATGCCAAAATTTTCTATGATACATCTTAAAATTACTCGCAAAGTAAAAATTCTTCGTGCAAATGGCTAACTCTCCCTTTCTCCTTTCTTGCTGCCACATGTACCTAGTCTCGGACTTTCATCTTTTCCATGAAAAATGGCGAGAAGGTTAGGACAGGGAAAAAGCGGGCGAAACGAAAGGACAAAAAAGGCAAGGAAACGAGAAGAAAGAAAACGTGCAGGCAGCATGGAAACAGCGCCTACCCTTTTTGATCACCCATGTGCACAGAATGCGTCGTTTTTTTTTTTCACAAACACGAACAAGAAGCGCACATGTGGTTTCTTTACCCAGATGGATTTTCTTAAACCTGCGCAGCAGCCATTTTAAAACGCTCGAGTGGTCGTTGTTCCACGACGTGGAGGTCTCGATAAAAGAAAGAAGGCTGCGTCGATCGAGTAACGTGTTTGCCATGCAATATGCAAAGAGCACAGAACCAAGGACAGAAGAAAGCAATTCCAAAAAGATAAAGAAAACTATTTTGACGTTAGAAAAATGTTGCGGATAAAACAGTGTCCCAAAACTGGGTGTCTAGTGTAAATTAGGGCAATAAGCGAGGAAGTGTAATACTTGCAGAAAGCAGGATAAAATCGAAAAAAAAAAAACAATATATAAATTTAAAATATGATTTTTGTGCATGTATATATTTTGCTCAAGAACAATGATTCTGAAGTAGATTTCTACTGCTTAGTGCAGTAATCACTCAGAAATGAGAAAAAAATCGAAACAATATTTTCAATATGTCACTTCAAAATATCATAAACGTGTGGATGACACCAAATCGACAAAATTTAATTCTGCAAACGCTACATAGATTGTAAAAAAAAAATTAATAACATCTTACTTCCAGCGACAACAGTGTTGTCATGTGAACGGAGCGTTGAAAACATTAGTGGATGATATGCAAAATATAAACGAAATCTCATTTCTCCAAATATCTTGAATATTTTATTGGAAAATATTTTAGGCCAGAAATTTGAAAAATTTTCTGCAAACATACGGTTGAACTGGTTGTCAAGCTAACAAACCATCTCAGGTTATGAATGTGCGACGAAAATATTCATATTCCCTTATCAAAGTCTCGTAGACTATATATTTAGACACAATTGTTTTTCAATTACGACGAATGTTACGTTAAAATACATTCACGCAAGTCGAATAAATTAAGACTAAGCTAAAAATCCTACAAATTTCTTTATATGTACTTTTGCAAATTCTTAAAGTAAATATACTTATAACAATATACACATTTGTAAATAATTTTAGTATTGCTCCAAAAATTTGCCTTTTCACGTTACGTGTTGTGTATTAACAAAAGCAGACTATTTCAACACCGATACGAGCCTGCTTTATTTATACGCAGCTTATCTCAAGAGGGACCAATGCAAAAGCGAGAGTTCCTGGTCTTTCAGAGCGGGGCTCCGATGCGAAATATTTGCGGATTCGTGCAGTTTATATGCGTAAGCGTATCTCTGCAATGATTAGCGTGAAAGGGGGGGGGGATCGCGGGCCAAAAACAGCCGCACAACGGTTCGCTTGCAGAATATCTTATCGATAGCTCGTTAACAACGTTGCATATCCTCGCATTCCGTTTTCGTCCAAGCTGCCCCGTGCTTAATTAATTCCATAACTGGGACAGGCACGTATCACTCCATTGTATCATAAACGCAAATAATCGCGGATTTACGAGAACCCGTACAGAGCCAGCCCTGTCTTGGTTCAACGAACGCTACGCAGATAACGTTGCTTCGAAAATTACCGCACGTTGGAGACGAGTTTCAGTGACTTTCGTAGGCGATGAATTAGAGAAACAGCTCCAAAGGAAATATAAATAAATAAATGAAACATGAAAAAATTCTTCGTGCCAATGTTTAATTATGTCCAGGCGTAATTAGTTCCATCGGTTTTGGCTTCGATAAATTTCACGATTAATATTGTATCATCACTGATAACTTAGAGGAATTAGATTCTATTATAGCACTAGTTCTTTAATATCTTAGAATACAATGCTTGGCTAGTAGAAACAATAGCTTTCATTTTTAAATAGCACTGCATGGAGCGTACAATAAAAAAATAATACTAAACTGATGGAAGAACGTCAGCGCCGAGAAGAACGCCAAGCACTCTCAAATACCATTTATCCCACTGCCCCAAACAACAAAACGAACCGTTACGAATGCAAAAAAAAAAAAAAAAAGTAAAAGCGTGGTCAGCAGTGTACATAATCATAACAAGCTGAGCTTACTCGACCAACAATCAAGGTGCACCGAGATAAATTACACCGGAAGGCTGTAACATTGTTGAAAAGAAAGAAGCTTGGCTTAATGTAACTAACGAGTTCAGCCGAGCAGAAACTGCGTATGTAACGTGCTCGCGCGCCTCGCTATATGCGCGACGATTCACGAAAGCCCGTGCAGAGAGGAAAAAAAAAAGCAAGAGCGGCGATGAAACGAGCCATAGGCGTGGCGCTCGGAATTAAAAGTCTTCGAACGCGAGGATCGGCGCGCGGGCGTTCTCCCGCGATTCCTCGATTTACAACTTTTCATTCGACGACCTCTGTTCTGCTTTCACGTTACGTCTAATCGCCGGCCAACTTTCACGCTCCAGTTTCGTTTTTGTTTAAATCGCCGCCAGTGGGCCAGCAGTTTTCCTTTCGTCGTTAACGATCGATTAACCGAACCGATGTGCCGGGGGGGAAAAATAACAAGTCGTTAACGACGGGTTCGTCACGCCAGTCACGCGGGCGGAACACAACAGAATGTCTCATTGGAAATAGCCGCCCGACGGACACGCGCGGAATACTTTATGCGCGCTGATCGCTATTCCCGCCTTTCCCAGCCGGCACCGTGTTCCGAGTACAATGCTTTTAGTAATGCAACGGCCTGCACGCCCCGCCGGGGCGCGCCTTTCTTCCAGTCTCACTTCGGACGCCGTTGGAAAACAACTTTTTTCCCCCCGTAACGATATTCAATTATTAAGGATACAACGGCAAAAAAGCGGTTTTCCTAGGAGCCCCGGATAGCACTAACCTTCCGCACACGCCATCTGTTATTCAACGACCGAGCCTCTCGTCGAATGATTTTCATTTTATCAGAACTTCTTGCGCGGACCTGTGCGCTTCGACGGAGAAAAAAGGGAAATTAGTGAGCCTCGCAAATGGCTCGTAAAGACGCTCGTTACTGCGTGATTATACCGAGCATTTCGCCAACGACCGCCATTTTCCAAAGGATGAAATTACATATTGCGAGCGATGGTTTAATTTCCTGCAGATTTTAATGCGAGTCGCTCGAAACATATTGCAGTTTATAATTATTTAGCTACTTTTTTATCGAGGACTATGTCTATCCTGGTTCTACTTTTATTTCCTACTTATTCGCAGAGAAGGGAAATTTACATTGACATCCTGATTAGTTGCTTAGAAAAGAGCGTGCAACGACGTAAGCATAATATTTCGTACGCTTTGATTTCTTTCGGGGAATTTTACAGTCCGAAGATACGGCGACAACTGGCTTCATCAAGTTGTAAGTCACTTGCGTTTTAAAAGTGATATTTGCGTTTCATAAGCTCATTATGCAAAAGGAACGTAACCTTCAAAAGCTATTTTAAGCCTGCAAACAATTATCGCAGGCTGGAAATCTTAGAGTTATCTATAGAGTATCTATAGAGTTGTAGAAACGTGCGGCTCGCTTTCCGACGGAATAAAAATGTCAACCTTGAGCGGACTTTAATATCTTTATTTAAAGTGTATTAACGCAAATGCATCTCGGTACTCATTCTATGTATTCTTTTAAAGATAATTATTCATGCTCACTTTTAATGAATTTCAGAAGTTAAATTTAATTAAAGAAAGGCAGAAATGCTACCTCGACATTAATATTCTTTCACTAATAAATTTAACGAAGCTTTACGACAGGCCAAAAAATAAATAGAATTACAGACGCACGGAAAACTGAATTGATAATAATAAAAAAGGGAAACGTAGGTTCGCATTTGTCGCCCAACTCTGAGAATCGACCCTAATCTCTCGCGCTTCGCCAGCCGTCTACCAAACGTCACAGAAACTTGGCCTGAATCTTTTCGTGGTGCGTGGAAAGTCGAGCGTTTATTAATTGGAAAGGCGGGTCATCGGGTAAATCAAGCATAAAAGTGAAATCGAGAGGCGCCACGGAGAGAACAGGGAGGTACAGGCGAGGCCAGGAAAATACCCCGTGGGCACTCTCGCTTTTTCACGTGCGAGACAGCCTTTAAGCCCGCTTGGGAACAGAAACGGGCGGTGTAACCGTTGGGTTTGTATGGTGTTGTAACCTGTGTAACAGAAACTGTATGGAAAGCAAGGTGCAACGCTATTCGTGTCGCCCCCCCTGCTCCCCCTCGCCGCCGTCGGACCGCGCTTTTGTGTATCCAGTTTCTTTTCAGGAATATGGGAACACATTTTTCGGACGGCTCGCTCAACACTTTTTGCAAGAACCGCAAGAGAGAGAGACAAGAAACAACCGAATCTTTGCCTGATAAAGGAACGAAAAAGAGGGCTCCATCTGTCCGAGAAACGTGTGTGGACCACCTTTAACCACGAATACGTGTCACATCTTTTCACTGGTTCTTTGTACGCGTTATTATTATTAGTCAGACGATTTTTTTGTCACTTACATACGTTCATGTCGGGAATTTTGAAATTTAGTGTTTTCAGAGTTTTTAAGATTTTTTGATTCCCGATATTCCCGCGATTCCTAATATTCCCCGATTCTTAATATTCCCCGATTCCAAAATATTCCCCCGATTCCAAATATTCCCCGATTCCAAATATTCCCCGATTCCAAATATTCCCTAATTTCAAAAGTTCCTAGATTTCAAAGATTTTCATAATTTCCATCACGTTTTACACATATGTATTCCTTTTCATGTCGAAAATTTTGAACTTTAGTGTTTTCACAGATTTAAGATTTTTTTATTCCCGATATTCCCCGATTCCAAATATTCCCCCGATTCCTAATATTCCCCGATTCCAAATATTCCCTGATTCCAAATATTCCCCGATTCCTAATATTCCTCGATTCCAAATATTCCCCCGGTTCCAAATATTCCCCCGATTCCAAATATTCTCCCGATTCCAAATATTCCCCCGATTCCTAATATTTCCCGATTCCAAATATTCCCCGATTCCAAATATTCCCTAATTCCAAAAATTCCTCGATTTCAAAGATTTTCATAATTTCCATCACGTTTTACACATATGTATTCCTTTTCATGTCGAAAATTTTGAACTTTAGTGTTTTCACAGATTTAAGATTTTTTTATTCCCGATATTCCCCGATTCCAAATATTCCCCCGATTCCTAATATTCCCCGATTCCACATATTCCCTGATTCCAAATATTCCTCGATTCCAAATATTCCCCCGGTTCCAAATATTCCCCCGGTTCCAAATATTCCCCCGATTCCAAATATTCTCCCGATTCCAAATATTCCCCGATTCCAAATATTCCCCGATTCCAAATATTCCCCGATTCTAAATATTCCCTAATTTCAAAAGTTCCCCGATTTCAAAGATTTTCATAATTTCCATCACGTTTTACACATATGTATTCCTTTTCATGTCGGAAATTTTGAACTTTAGTGTTTTCACAGATTGAAGATTTTTTGATTCCCGATATTCCTCGATTCCAAATATTCCCCCGATTCCAAACATTCCCCCGATTCCAAATATTCCCCGATTTCAAAGATTTCCATAATTTCCATCACGTTATGCATATATGTATTGCTTCCAATGCGAAGCATAATAAAACAATGTTACACGTCACTCTGCTCGATAGATTCAGCGAGGTAGCCACCACTGTATAACGAACAAGAAATAAACTCACGCAACGAACCGGAGAACGTGGGCGGCACAACGGTGAACAGATTTCCATTCGCACGATCATAACACGTGCTTTTTTCCATAGAAGCGAGCAGAGTTCAAGGAAACCATAGTCTCCGCTCTCCTCGCGCGATCAATTTCTTTTTCAGAAATATGTGGACGTGACTGCAGCAAGGCAAGGAGAGATTTCTGAAGACCCCGAAGTGTAATCGGTGAATCCGTTCCGATAAACCAGCAAAAAAGATACGGGCACCTGGTAAATAGATGGCTAAGAAGCCAATCAGTATAAGCCGTAGCGTGCGCAAGTAGCAGCGTGAAATTTCTGGTGTTCAGGGCAACGCATTACCGACTTCATCCCACGAACCTCGTTCCCCGCAATACTTAACCAGCGAAATGTCAGCCCATTCATAAAACCAGCAAAACATGTTCTGTACTACGCATAAACTTTTTTATGCATCCACATTCTAATAGGCTGAAGCCTGCCAGAAGTATACTAAGCGAGGCTCCAGCAGAAAAATTCATTGCACATATGTTCGGAATTTTCATAACTCACATCAAACTCATTTTGATCAAGATATCGAGCACTGAATACACGGTCAAGTATTTTTCTGATACTGATATTTAGTGAGGTATGATCAGAAACATCTTAAACCATTATTAGTAGTAAGCGACATAATGCGAAAAATTAGGAAAGTGGAAACAAAGGAAGAAGAAATTTCAGATGCAGCAGGAAAAATATAAAAATCAGAATAAAATAAAAAAGGAAAACCATGTTCCCTTAGAGGGCTTATGAACGTCCATTAAAATGGTAATCCAATGAGATTCTGATGAAATTTATTTTCACGCCTGGGGTAGCGAGTGTTCTGGTAAATGAGTCTCACTTCAAGAACCATCATGCAAATTCATGCCCGTAAAACTTTCCACGCAACTGCAGTTCGCTTCGTTGGGCGCACAGGGAACAAGGTGCACGGCCATGAGAAGGCCCCTACTACCCTATTCGCCCCGGGGCCCTTTTGTCCGTCGAAGCTTCTTTTCAGAAATATGAGAAATTCTTTGAGCGACGTTCCACCACCGTAAAGAAGCACTCGACCGACGCCCCTCTCGCCCTTCCTTACGGTTAGTGTTACAGTTCAGTTAATTCGTACATTTCACCTTCCACGGGCAACCGGTACAACCTGTGGTCGCTAATTATTGATTCTACTCCGTCAGGGGACGCTACACGCACGATATCCTGAGTGCACACAAATTTCTGAAATTTAGAAACTGTCCTTTGGCACCTCCGCTTTTTAACATTCCTACGGCCCTGGCTGTTTAGTAAATTAGAGTTGCAAAGAGATATTGAAAAACGTGGATGAACACGAAATTGCATTGAGTGCCAATTTGGAGCTTTGGCAACTTGGAGAAATCTTTCTGCAAATACAAGAGTTTTTGATAGTTATTCACTCAATACAGGCTCTCTGAAGTAAAACCTTCTGCAAATGCAACAGTTGCAGTTACAAGTGGCTTTTTTGCTTGGCGTGTTTTAATCCAAGACTACGTGGTCTCTGAAGCAGATAACAAGCTAGAAGAACGCATGAAAAACAAACCAGTAACCACTTAGAAATAGTTATAGAAAATGCGCAGTCATTCAACACATAGAAAGTGAAACTGGTTTGCTACGTCGCTATGAATCACGGACAATCGCAGATAATTTTCAATAGTGTCCGCCTCGCAAGTAGGAATGATGAAAGATCATGGAAAATGTGTCTGGAATTACTGTACGAATTACAGTTAAGCTGCCCACGCGTTTAATAAATGATTTCACATATCGTGCCCCAACTGTATTTAAAATTTGAGCCAAATTGGCTCTACGCTTAAGAATTGGCTTCAATATACACCGATGTGGAGGGAGACATTTGCAGCGCCACGCTGTTCAGCATCAAGAAGCTCGAACGGTGTCCGCGAGTCCTGCATGAAATATGTAAAGCAGTCGAAGGGAATTCCGCTCAGAAGTTCACTTGCAAAAGGGAAGAGGGTGCGCGAACAACGACGCAAGGCCCTTCCTGTCTGCCACCCCCCTTTGTACGGTCAGGTTCTTTCAGAAATATGGGAAATTCGGGGCAACATAAAGGGGGACACACCGTACAATAAATGCTATGATGACCACGTCGCTGCACCGGCTTGGTGCTGCATAGAAACCGAGCACAAAGAGAGGTGTCTATCTCTCTTTCTTTTCCTCTCAGCCTTCCAACTTCGTATTTCATTTCTCCTCTCCTACTCTCTCGCGTTACTAGCTCCCCACTATCCTCTTTACTCCACTCGTCATCCCAATCCCATTTCTCAAATTTCTCCCTTTGTCTTTACTACAGCTTTCTCTCTCTATGCTCCTCGAAACCCACTCCGCCTCCATCTTCTCCGTCTCGTTCTATGCTTCGCTCTTTTTTTTCACTGCCGCCGGTTCTCCCCCCGTCTCCCCCCCTCGCCCAGTGTCGCTCGCTCCCCCTCTCGATCTTTTCCGCAGTTCGCGCTCCCCCTCTGTCGTAAATCCGAAGCAACAGGTTCCTGCGCTGTTGCGGCTCGCATCTACGAAGCCACTTTTTGTCAGCGACGGTGTGTGTGTGTGTGTGTGTGTGTGTGTGTGTGTTGGACACGCTGCTCGCTCGGGGCGAGGTTTCAACATTTAGAAAAATCCAGACCAAACGATTCGACTGACAGAGGAGACCTGATGCTTCTCGTTCGACGCGCCCCAGTAATGGCTTTTCGAATGACCCGTCTTTTCTGACTGCTCCGTCGTAAACGCTCCTATTTGTAGCGCTTCGTTCTGGCACCATAAACTGTTGGGGGAAGCGCAAAAAGCTCGCGTCACCGATTGGCTTGAAATTTTGCATACAGTTAGCGCGTAATATGTATAATTACGTACTCGATGCATAGTGTTAGGCTGAAAAGCTTTTACTTTTCCGGACACTGGATATTCGAACACGTACGTGCGCTTGAAACCGTTATTGAATCGATAATGAAAGGGGAGAAGACGGATAATTTTTACTTTTCTACATTTCCCGTTTCTTCAGGCCTTGGCTCGTTGTTTCCTTCGGAAAGGTGATAATTTTCGTGTTCTAATTGGGCCAAGGATTGTAGCTTTTATTTTATCCAAGTTCTTATCTAAATTTTTTTTTTTTAACTAAACGTAACGAGTCTCGGTTTGTTTGTATTGGATTCCTTCGCACTGAATGTTCAATTCTAAGAAAAATACTTACACTTACACTTCGTGTTGCTTAATTTGTGCATTCACTTCGAAACAACAAAGAATGAAATTTGACCAACTTAACAATTTTTAAAAGCAATGTCATTTCACTGAACGTAAGATACCTAATCGAAGAATGATGCAGCTGAGTTTGATTGTTCTAATATCAATTTGTATAGACATTAAATTTTTATTGCGCTTCCTGTGAAATTAGTTTTGGAAATTAAGCTGCGGTGCTAAATTCATAGTTTTGCACATAGTAGTTATTATGCATAGCATGGACAAGGCAAATGCAAAATTTTAGCCACATCGGTGACTCAAACTTTCCGCGAAAGGCAGATAGAAATAAGCACAAAAGCAAACTATATACATTCTCCTTTGTTAAATGTTGAGAGTTTTCAAATTGTATATTTGAGCTACATTTGTGTTTATTGCTTAAGGGGAGGTTCCGGTTTAAAAACTGATTTTTTTTATTTCATTTTTCGAATGTTTAACCTTTTAGGAATACGTGTTTAAAATGATTTTTTGAAATTCGTAAAATTCCCGAAGTTATAGGCATTTTAGTAGCGGCAAATGCAAACAGGTGTTCTTAAAATCGGTGGAACCTGTATCTCGAAAAGTTATTATCCGATTCGACTGAAACTTTTTTTATTTTGAAGAACATACTTCTGGCTCGTGGACAAACCAGTGAAATTTTTAAAAATTGAAAATTTGTGATTTTTAAAGGCGTTGGAAGGGCGAGAAATATAGGGAAAAGTGATTTCAAACTTCAAGTGTCGTTATTTTCATAAAAACTGTCATTTTTACTGCTAAGTCCACGAGCGAGTTTCACGACCTTTAATAATCTGGCATTGTTTTTTTATTTCAAACCAATAGTTTAGGTGCTACAGGTTCCACCGTTTTGGATGAATTTTTTACTATATTTATATTTATGAATTATAAAACAAAAAATTTATTTCTATAGTTTAAAACATCCTTAATACAATGCAACAAGTCCCATTAAATTATATGCTGCAGTTTTCCTTTAATTAATTCCCAAACATCACCTATTTTATGGGCTCTAGACAGGAACAGCTCCTTACATCGATAATTATTATACATTGGCATAAGAAAAGCCATACATACATATTTCGTCTTAAACTTTCCCCAATAAAATTCCCTTGAATTTTCATCTCGCGTACATGCTGCACGTCGAAATATCAAAATATTAAGGAGAAAAGCGCTAGAAGTTGAAATTCCAGGTTGCGAAACGCATCCGACAATTATATCAATTAGCAATCAACTTTTAAAACGTACGAGAAGCTTGCACGAGTATGAGAACTCGCCACACTGTCGCGTAAGAAATCTCACTTTCAGCGCATAAACAAATCTGCGACATATTTTGCACACGAAGAGCAGAGAAGCCACCGAACTGCAGCAGTTTGTAGCACGCGCTGGAGCGGAGGCAGGGAATATTATCTACGATCCCAAGACGGTCCAAATTTCGAGTGGCACCTTAGATGGTCATCGACCACGAAAGTCGGAAAGCCTTTCTCTATCGAACGAGTTTCGAAATCGCCGAGGAGAAATTGCCGAAGAAAGTTACGAGCTGGTGTAGCTGAGAAGGAAAGAGGAAAAAAAAAGTTACGATAAAACTCGAACGTCGTACATTTGCCGGATGCGGCCCGTAAACAATGGCGACCAGAGGCTCGTGGGGTCTCGGCGGTTCCTTTCCGTCGTCGTCGCGCTATAATTTCGTTCGACCTTCCCCGGCGAAGTTTACATTTTTTCCTTTTTACCTACGTTGGTAATTCCAACGGCAATAACGTGACTAAAGTCGTCGCCGATCCCTACGCACTCTGACCGGGGCTTGGCTGCGAATAAATGAATCGAGACTCGATTCACCGAGGAAACAATTTATAGAACGATCTAGGTGTATTTTTACCCGCGAACGCGCGCGCCCACGTGCTCAGAGTTTCTCACTCGACACATCCAGCCGCGAGTCAACTCTCTTTCGACGTGAATTCGTAACGGTGCGATTTAACCTTACGCGGCAAATAACATGGACTAACTAATATATATATATATATATATATATATATATATATATATATAAATAATTCATCTATATATATATATATATATATAATTCATCTCTCTATATATATATATATATATATATATATAAAATTCATCTATATATATATATATATATATATATATATATAGAGATGAATTTTTATGCAGCAGAACAGAGTGAAAGTTGTTTGGAATCCCTATAAATTACTCTTTCAACAGCGCTGAACGCGAAGATTCAAGGACTGATATTTAGTACTCATTGAAATACAATCGGTGGCGTCTGAAGGCCGTGGATTAGCTGAGATTATTGTTGATTTATCTTGTATAATTCTCATTTAATTTCGAGTCCGAACGCTTCTGTGCTGTATTTAGAAATAGTTTTAATTATCCATTTTTTAAACGCCACGACGCTTTTTAAAACACTACCCGACAAACGTTCCGTGAATTTTGACTGAATGCCCACTGAGAGTCGAGAGGCCCAATTCTGCGTATACGAATAATCGTGGAAATCGGAAATATTTCATTTAAATGCTTCATGCTTAATTTAAGCAGTAAACTAATACACCAGAATTCGAGTGTTATACTCAAGAGATTGAAAACTATTTTCCATGGAAAATAGTATTTTATTCCACTGTGAATTTCGAGGAATAAAAGGCGGCATAAGTTGCTAAACTTTCGTCGTGAAATCAGGATAATGTAAACAAGGGAAGTCGGCGAGCGTACGCGAAATTATCCCGTTTTTCTCGTAACGCATGACAAAAGCATTTGTATTCAAATTAGAAAATATCGCGCGGGGCATGATACAATTTTATTCCAACATTGCCCTAGAGAAAGCTGCGGCTTACGAAATAAAGGAAGAACGATTCCGCTTACGTTAGACGGCGGAATACGAACGCGGATAAACGAACGTATGCGAAACACGATTCATAGAAACCAGTTGGACAGAAACGTCCAAATGAAATATCACGAAGACAGAGTGTCTGGGCATAATAGAAACTTCTCTGAGCGAGATTATTCCGAGCAGAGCTCAACTCTGACACGTCTACAGACGAATATCGGTGAATAACTGAAAATGATTATTTAAATCACCCGCGTGTTTCGACGTAAATATTGATTACTGTATATTCTAACGCAATTTATTACCCACGTAATATCTGCTCCGATTTATTCCTCCAATATTCCTCCAGAAAGAGAGTAAAATTGATGACGAAAGATTTTATTATTAACAGAAATGTAGTTGAACTTCAGAGATGTCTACATAGGTATTAAAGGCAAAATGTAAGATTTTATATTCTGTAAACCCTATATTTTCAACTTTCCATCTGATATTCTGCCGCTTCGTATTTAATTATTTACTTATTTCATAAATGTTATGTCATTAAGGATGTATCGAACCTATTTTCAAAATGGTACCAAGTTGATGAAAATTTATGAGATTGTTCTCTTTAATCTTCCTGATGTGCAGTAAAAATTTTAAACCAATTCACCAAACGTTTACTGAGTTATAACGATTTTAATCTTCACTGATTTTACACGTACTCTTATGGAAAGAGACGATCTTGACAGATAAAACAGCTAAAACAATATTGAATAAATGGTACCAATTTTTTCATTTTTTTGTTCACATGTAGTACATGGATAGATGAAAATATCTGCCGAGTTTCAATTGTTTTCAATACACCGTTCTAAAGAAATAAATTATAACTTGAGAAAACGGTGAATTCAGGGCATTTTCACCGCCAAAAGTTTAACAAATAATGCTTGAAAAAGCACTTGTAGAGTGGAAAATACTCCAATAATACTCCAACTGTCGTTCGAGTTCCTTGCATCTACATTTACTATGCGTGTCCGTAATTTCAAATTTCATATACTTTTGTCTAATTATGTACGTCCGATAAGTGACCAATGGCACAAACATATTATTGATAATACACACGACTTAGCAGATTAGAAAATCCTACGCTCCTAAGTAAGAGTATAAAAACCTGCAGCCAACTTCGACAAAATAAGCATACTTAAAATGACCACATCTATTGACATCGCTGCATTATCAGAAACTATAATACGTCCTCTTCAAACTTCTAAAAGACAACCTTGAAAATTCCCCCGTTAATGCTACTGCCATTTAATTTCATTCCAGCTTACAGACGCTCGTAAACTCCGTGAATTTCATAATAACGTCCACGAAACGTATAGGATCGCGTAAAATTACAGACAGAATTACTCCGAATCTCTTCGCCTTTAACCGAAAGTTTACTTCTTCGACAACACAGCAGCAAAATTTTTAAAATCCGCCCACAGTGATTGCCGCTGATATCACTAATCATATTTATTCTACCCTTCAGATACTTCTAAATCGTTCCCCCATCGAGAATTGTAAAGCCCGATGCTCGACGACGATAAAAGCAGAAAAGTAAATTCACGCGCGGTCGAGGATTCCAAAGGAGCGAGGGCGAACAACACGTCGACGCGCGGGGTTCACCGCGGAGAAAACGGGTCAGCGCAAGTTCGACCAAGTCACCGACGACGGAACAATAACAACAATGCCCTCGCCCCGCCCCCCCGCCACCCTCCCGAACAACTGACAATCGATCAACCATACGACAGCAACGAGCCGCCGCGCGACCGATTGTTGCGACAGATTATAATACACGTCGCGGCCGCTCCGTAGCAGCGTACACGAAGCTCTGGAAATCGTCGCACAGTTTCTCGAGCGAAGTTTACCAGCGCAACAACAATACAAGACACGACCTCCGAAAGTCTTCGGAAGGAATAAAGTTCGACTTTGTTTTCATTCCGATTTGACGGCGTGCCGCAAACTTTCACTGCCGTTCGAACCGCGTAACGATGGAATATTCGAAGCAAGAATTGTTTACGTACAAGTAAACCGCCTCCGGAGACCTGGTCGCGCGTTTCCCCTCGGAACGAATCGAGCTCGTTAAACTGGACGAAATCACGCGGGACTATAAAATCGGGAACATTCGGATCGCCATATTTCCTAAGCTCGCGTGGCTGCCAGGGCCGTCCGGAGGGGGGGCAAAAGGGGGCTGTTGCCCCCCCCCCTGGCTTTTGAGTAAAAATCGCTTAATTTTACAAAGTGATCGACATTATTCCCTTGTACTACCTCTACTCCTCACCTCCTCTACTTTACTTAGTTCTATGCTTAGTTTAGTTTTGTTTCTGTCTTTAGTCTTAGTTTTTAGTTTTTCTTAAGTTTTTCAAGTTTGCGCTTGGTCTGTACGCTATTACGAGGTTAGGCCTAATAACAGCTTTAGCCTCGCCTCGCCTTTTCACCTTACTGTATACTAATTGGTGAAATAAAGACGGAAAATAAAATAAATAAAAAAAAAATTACGTCGCATAGACCTAAGTATATACACTCGAAAACGAATCTTTGTATTTTCACTAGTGCTAGATGCCAGCCATTAAGTTTGTCATAATAAATAATTTTGTTTTTTCATTACATATTCTTCTTTATCAACACCCCAAAGTTGCCCCCCCCCCCCCGCCCCCCCCCTGGAAAAAAGTCTACGGACGCCCCTGGTGGCTGCAATCAATGTTATGTCACGATGCTCGACACGAGTTTTCGAGAATACGTTAGACGCTGGGTATCGACGATTTCCTAACGCGTTCGCCGCGGAGCCCTAGCCGCAGAGAACCTCTGCGCCGCGTTTCTGCCCGTTCCATTCCATATTTGTCCGGCCGGGCAATAGACCGTGGCAGCCCGAACGGAATACGTACCCGGCCGACCAACACCGTTGCACAAATGTTTGCGCCACGGTACCAGCGAGTACCAGCGGGTACTACACAACCGTCGCGGCGAGAGAATTCGACGCGATCCCGGCCCGCGGTTGCGGGGCTTCCTCGCGATGCCACGTGCTGAGCGTAGCCGTCTCCGCCGCCAGCCGAACGCTTATCGCGGCGCTGGGATTATATTCTCGATTCTTCGATACAGCGGGGAGCCGGGCGCGCGTGATAAAATTAATCTCGCCGGTTGGAGACGATCGCTGTAGATAACGAGAAGAATTCCATCGGGCGATAGGCGGACGCGCATGTCACGCATCACCTGATATTCGCATAATCGACTTTGCTTAATATTCCTTCGATCCAGAGTCCCGCGTACAATCAGCTGACTCAATTCCGGCTGCTCGACACACACACACATACACACACATGTACGTCGGTCAGTGGCCCACTTCACACGGCTGCGCAATCGTCTCGCTAACGTTTCCACGATATCTCGTAATTATAGTCCGCAGCGAGAAAAAATCTCGCACCCTCCCGTCCAGACGATATGGGCTAGGTAAGTACCGCGGAAAGCGCCGCCTCGTGGTCACTTTTTTGAAAAGTGGGATGATTAATCGAATGTATGACATGGTTGAATATAGTAGGGAAAGGAATGAGGGTGACATTAGCAGAAGTTTTAAATGTTTGAAATTATGTGATGATTGTTATTTTCATCGATTTTTCCTCTCGAACTTCACTTGCATGAAAACTTTGTAATAATTTTAGGCCTTTTGACAAACTTTTTTGTCGGTATACACTAGAGCTCTTGCTACCCGCCCGCCCGGGTACTCGAGTACCCGGTGAGACCCCGGGTAGAAAAAAATTACTCGGGTACCCGGGTAGACAAAAATTACCCGTGTGTCCATGAGATACCCGAGTAACTGAAGTGTGATGAGATAGTTGAGAATTTCGATTTGACAGCCGATCGTTTTTCGACTTTCGATCATTTTCGGCTAACCTCAGTAATGAACGGAATATGCTGTCAAATCGAAATTCTCAACTATCTCATCACACTTCAGTTACTCGGGTATCTCATGGACACACGGGTAATTTTTGTCTACCCGGGTAGTCGGGTATCCTACGGGTACCCGAGTAATTCTTTTCTACCCGGGGTCTCACCGGGTACTCGAGTACCCGGGTACCCGGGCAAAAACAATAGCTCTAGTATACACTGGTATTGACTTCTTTAAATCCAGCTTTTATTATTACGATCATTATTTTATACCCGTAACCACGTACAACCCGTTAAACAACAAATTACAAAACGCATATTTCACGTTTGAATCTTAAACAGTTGCCCGCCCGTATACTCCCAATACTTAAAAAAAAATCCGAGAGACGGCGCGAGCGCCCCGCGCCGAAGATACTTACCTAGCGTATATATCCCCGAAATATCGCGGAAACGTCGGCGAAACGAATAGCTAACCCGCGTGAAGTGGGCCACTGCTCGGCGCGCGTATGCGTTGGAGCGGGCCGGAGTCCGAGCAAGCCGACTGTACGGTCGACGAGATCGCGCCGCTACTTTCGACGACGTTGAACGCGCGCGAGGAAGAGAGACAAAAAAAAAAGCGACGAGGACACGGAAAAGGCGCGAGAAATAGGACGAGCCGAGGCGGAGCGAAGAGGAGAGAAAAAAAAAAAAAAAAAAAAAAAAAAAATCTTACCTTGAAAAGATGCTCGCTACACTCGAACATAGGAGTGCTCATGACGGCGGTCGACATGGTGCCTCAGGATCTCCGCACAAAACTCACTGGGATTGTAATATCTCGCTGGGATCCAGCCGTGGCTAGCCTGCCTCTTCTTCCCCTTCGTGAGCGAGGGCGAGGTGTGCGGCGGCGTTGCGCGGAAGGCCGGCGAGAGAGACTATAGGAAAAGAAGCCGCGCGGTGTACGTGTAAACTCCGTGAACACAAATAAACTGCCACTCCGACGGTGTACGCTCGTGGATTTACATTGGAAGCACACAGACTCGTTTCCCTTACCGGGGGAGAGGCGAACGGAGACACCGCGGGACTTGCGCGCGATTACCAACCCGAATTCGAACGGTCAACAAGCGTCGAACAAGCACGCTGGGGGGCTCTCTCTCTCTCTCTCTCTCTCTCTCTCTATTTTTCTCTCTCTCTCTCTCTCTTGCCACGGAGCTTCTCTCGTCGCTGCGGTTGTCACGTGTCAGGAGCGCCGTGAGAACGGCGGAGCGATCGGATGCGTGGGTACGCGGGTACCGGCAACAGTGGCAGAGCGTGCGGTGGTGCGGGAGAGGAACTTGGCACTTTTTTTTTTTTTCTCGTGTCGCAGAATGTTAGCCGCGGGTCCCGTAAGAATTAGGAAAACTCGAAGAAGCCTCCGTGCCTCGGCTCTTATCCTTCTCTTCTCAAGGAGAGATATAGCTCGCAGGACCTCCGAAAGCGAACTGAGGATCCGTGTGCCCGCGCGACGGCTCGTGAGACTCGAAAGGCGGCTCCGAGCGCGCCGCCAATCGGGACGCGCCTCGCCGGCCCGGACCCCCCACCGCCGAGGCGCGCCTAACCGGAGGACTTGGCAACCGCGCCAGGTCGCCCGGGCCAATCGTACACAACGGCTATCTCTCCCTCGTTCTGCCGATACCAGCCACCCCTTGGTCCGCGAAATTTTTCGAGCCGCATTACTCCCGTGCCCCTTCAACCCCCGTGCACGCCATTGGCGGAGACACGCGCGGGGTGGTTTCCAGAGATCCGCAGCGCCCTCCACCTTTTTCCTCCCTTCGCGAGGGGGGCGATCGTACGCCTCGGAATTTTGGAGGCTGTTGAATTCGTGATTTTTAAAAATGAAAATTCTGCTGTTTTTCAAAAATTTTTTTTTGTACACAACGTATCGCGTGTTTATTTTCTTATCTTGCCTTGTTATGCCTTGCTTCGATTTCTATTGTTAGATATCGGCTCGCTAACTTGGCATATTTTATTATTTACAACGTGTCTCGGGGCCAGCGAAATTTCATTTTCAAAATGTCCCGCGGTTTTGTAATGTATCGGTTTTGCTCGGGTTGCGTGTGCGGCTTAAATACTTTGCTTGTGGTGGGGTAGTATGAATTAATTAATTGGACGTAAGGGATGTGACAGTTTTTTTTAGGATTTTGGGTAGTTTGAAGGAAGCTAGATTGGGTTTTGGAAATAAGGAAATGAGACGTGAGGAGGTTAGGAAATAGGAAATTGCGGGTGGAGAACAGTAGGGATAATGCTGGCACTGCACTAATCATTGGCAGTCCTGATTAAATAGTCAAATGTTAAGAAGTACAAGCTTAGAAAGTACTTTTTTACAATTTCTTATTTTTCTTTCACTGCAACACTGCAAAGCCCAGTAGTTGGGCTGCAGATTTTACATCGGGCAACACCGCAAGGTGGGACAAAGGGCTGAGTTTTAGGCGTTTTTTTTTAAATTTTGATAAGAGGTAGGTAAGTATATTTTGTCGCTTTATAATTAACAAGGGAAGATCGCGAACCCGGAAATTCCAAAAATTCTGAAACTTTGTAAGTATGCAGGGGATTTCCTCCTGATTATAACGCAATTTTTGTTTCCCGCCCATGTTCACTCGAAGGGGGTGAAATTAACCCCCCAAAATTCGGCTATTTTCCGTTGTTGTGTTATAACTCGCGAACTGTAAGAGATAGAAAAAAAGTTTCAAGACAAAACTTACTTATTTTAATTAGATCTATCATTTGGTAAGAAAATTATTTTACAGTTCACGAGTTATAACACAAAATCGAGAAATAACCGGATTTTCAGGGGTCAATTGCACCCCCTTAGAGTGAATTTGGGCAGCAAACAAAAATTGCGTTGTAATCAGGAGGAAATCTCCTACATATTCACAAAGTTTCAGAATTTTTTGAATTTCCGGGATTGGGATGTTCCCTTGTAAGTAATGGATTGAAATACAGATTTACTAAGTGTTGTGGGTATTTAATAGTGATTGAAATAACTGTTTAAACACTTTAAACTTAAACGTTTTTAACTACATATGTTTTTCTATATAACCTCAAATTTTAGGGTGCCAATGATTGTACTTCTTTGCCTATTGTGGTTTTCCATTGAATATTTTTAAAATAAAAGGCTTAATAGCTACTCAAGGTGTTTTATGTTAATGAGAAATCCATAATCATTGATAATAATTGAAAATTAAGACCACATAAAAACTTCACAAAAATATATAAACATTCGAATTGGGATTTCCGCTTAGGGTGCCAATCATTGTACAGTTTACCCTACCCATTAAAATATTAGTTAATGTTTGTCCATGCCTAGTGCCACCTGTCGACATAATAAATGATGCTGAAGTTATCACGTGTTTCAAAGAGACAAACCTTTTAAAAAAATTGTAGAGTAATGAAAGTCATCCCAGTAAATGGTATTAATAAAGACATAATACATTAACTACTACATCCAGAAAATTGTCAAAATTAGAATATACAGAATAACGAAGATTTTTCTTTAACAGCATCGTGATTAAACAATACGGCATATTACATTATAATTGCTTCAGTAGTTATTAATTTATATTTAATACGTTTCATTTCCTCTTGTAGAAGTCAAAACTTCTTCCGTCCATTGCAAGACATATTCCATAATAATAATATTATACTTCATACAGAAATGTACGATCAAAGCTGAAAAAAAATTTATTCCCTCACTTTCCTATTTGTTGGATTTATTGTTAGATCGCTTTACACGTAAACGTTTGAATTATGAATAGCGTTGCTGTAAAAACTTTTTTTACAAAATGAGATTTCGAGGGCATCCAGACACGAAAATAATACATATATCCGTAATTTAATTTACATGTATTTTAGAGAATAATAATGGAAGCAATACGAACTAATACCTACGACTTTTCTTGAACTGATTTATCGCACAAGGCTTCTTATTTAGGAAACACATTTGTGAGAGCAGCGTATTATTTGTAATGCAGTATAATCTATGCTGTTATCTTTTCACGCCTGCTTACTGCTATCTCGTATTCAAGTGAGTGAAAGATACCAACACTTCATTTTCTACGCGTTTCAAAATCCACAGAAAATAAGTGTTTTCTTCTTTTTTCATTCTGAGAATCGTCCAACTTGTACAACGGTTGCGTAATAGACTTAAATGATAATATCGAGCCGATCGAGTATTTTCGACTTTGTGCAAATACCGCCTCGGACACGAGCTGACGAAATTGTTTTTGTTACGTTCCTATGAAATATCTTAAGGCGTGTTTTTATGTGAACTTCAAGCGCGTAGGGTACATCCACATTAAATGAGTCATAACAGAGACCAAATATATTTATTACAAATTGACAGTTTAGTTCAAATTATGAATTGCAGTCTTTTTTGTTTAAGGCGTCTTTCCACTGTGACGCCTTGCTAAAGTACCGCTGTTTGGAACTTCTTTTGTCACAGAAAGAATGTGTTTACTAAATTGAAGTTTTTCGAGCGACGGCTGCGTTGGCCGTGACTCGGCCGCGCGTGCGAGAGAGTCCGACGCGTCGTCAGCAGTCGTCAGACTCTCTCGCACGCACGACCGAATCACGGCCAACCCAGCCGCCGCTGGCAGGCGAAGTTATATTGCGCGATCTGTACGTGCGTTGAGAATAAAATTTTTTTTTTTTCATATTTTTATAATGCTAGCTTGGGCCAAAATAACTGGGTGTAATATGCGCTTCAAAATCGACTACGCAATCGAGGCGTCTTTTTTTCACGGCGCATATTATTGCATTATAAAAATTATGAAATTTTTTTTGTATTTTCAAATCACATATTAATAAATAGAAAAAACTTCAATTTAGTAAACGCATTCTTTTGTGACAAAAAAAAGGTCCAACTACCGGTACTTTACCAGGGCGTTACAGTGGAAAGGCCCCTTTAGTCAAAGTACTATAAACAGAATTAATGAAATTAATACATTTATATGATAAATGTAGAACCAGAGTAGAACCAGAGAAAAACTAGGGCAGCCATACGTCTGGTTTTTGGTTAAAGACTCCAAGTTCACGTTTCTCGATTTTGTTAGTTGCTAAAGGCCTACAGCAATGTTTATAAAAAATTTGTTGGAAAATGAAAAATCAGTCTACTCTCATTTCTTTTTACACAGAGTATATAGACAATATGAATGAAATGTGTTGTCTACATTTTCAAAATGATCACAACTTTGGGTTTTCTATGTAAATCGAATGCTGTATGTATTTTTATTCCAGCTCCATAGATGTTTATAGAAACAGAATTTCAACAAAAATGAAGAGGAAACTAATCGATTAATTAATTACAAATTCTAGAACTCTCTACCTTTTATGATCGTATCGTCAATACGAAACTATCAAAACGAATGGCCACTCATTCGAGCAGCCGATCATTTTACAAGTCATTACGTGCGATCAAGAGTCAAAGGTGCGAATTTATATTTTGGGTTATTTCAAGGTGGCTTTAAATGTTAATTTTTTTTTTCTCGCCCTATCACTTATGAGTTTGAATGCTCTTATTAAATGTTTCAGAATCATCGCTTAACACTCAATTCACATTATTCCAATAATAGGATATGTCATTTAATAAACGGCATTCACAAACAGAATGACTTCTTTGAAATTTCTTTAATGTCCTCCTGCAACAAACACTGCAACCATTGTAACACACTCTAATTACTATGCACAATTTTAACACGTATACAAGGATTTACCCCACGAATTGAATAAATAAAAAGTATTTAAGGGAGGACACCACGGTAATGGCAAGGTATCTTTGGAAATTTATTAAAAGCAAACCACGTACTGAATCTTTTTTAAACTTTCAACACTTTTTATTGGATATTTAAGATATACGAATATATTTTTTCAAGTTTATTTAAAGCAGATTTACAAGCTCTACAGTACCAGTAACTTAGGGCTGCCAAGATTTCCGCTGACATGGTTGACAGTTTTCCGACGAAACGGTCCTTCGGAAATCAAAAAACCAAAAAGGTTTAGAAACTATATGCGCGTGGCTACGGCACGGCGGATTCGATTTTGAAAATTTCGAAAAGTGGCCAAAATGGCGAATCTCTGAAAATAATTGTGAAATTTGGTTCCAGTAAATTAACCTCTTTCGTTGAAAAAGAAATAGAAGGAAACGACGAATCAAAACAATCTCCTTAATAAATTTCAAAAAATCAATTCCCGTAACTTAAATATCCAATAAAAAGTGCTGATAGTTTAAAAAAGATTCATTGCGTAGTTTGCTTTTAATAAATTTCCAAAGACACCTTTACTTTTCGGGCCATCGCCTTGCCGAAATTTTTAAACACAGAATAGAGATAAATTTGATATATTACTTTTACGAAGCGTGTAGCGTGTTGGTTAAGGCGAACGATAAGCGAGCGTTACGTCGGACGTGACTATTCCAGTTGCGGTATTCAATGCACTGTGATCCGATAGCTCGAACGTAGCCGACCGACGGAATACCGAGAAGAGTCGCATGAATGAAATTGAGCTTCTATTCATGCGCGATGTAAGCCGCAGATTGTAAATAACCACCGTCTACGCATTGTTAGCGTTCGATTATACGTCGATCTCGATGCCCCGTAACAATGCGACGCAACCATTCGCGAGGGCGCAAAAATCGTTTCCGCGGAATCCAAGAAACGTATAAATTTCATAGAGTTCAAGAAATAATGGTGCAAGAGAAACGCGATACACGCGTTCGTAGAAGTGAGACCGCAAGTCATCGGTGGCTCAGCCGGTACGCTAGATTCTGCCAGAATTTTCAGGGGGCCTGTTTGTTACTCAGCGATAAAGAATTAGATAATTATAGATAAAATTACGGTGCTGGATATGGCTTTCTAGTTGAGGACACTCCCCGGTCATAGGTGACTTTTATGTTTTTTTTTCTAGAAAAAACCATACAATGTATGGGTCCAAAACTTTTTGCACTTTATTCTGCTACAAATGTAGAGTATAAAACAATTTTTTTATTTCATTTTCGCTCATCCCTGCCTCTGATATGCATTGCGTGCTGCGAAACATGGGTTTTTCGCACAAAAATGTTTCGCAAAGAAAACTGAGTGTATGAAAATTCGCGATAGAGGATAGCGCGGAAGTCGGTGTAATTGCGAGTAGAAACCCGTTTGAATTTTTAAAATCGGTCAAGAATTGCATTTTTTATCGTGGCGATAGTGCGTGAAAAATGGTTTCGAGAAAAACGTACTTAAGGCAGATCCTGAATAATCTTTTAAATTCAAGAATTCTTTCAAATTTCGTGCAAAACTAGTTTGGAATACACGAAACCCTTGTACAAAGTTTAAAATCGATTTACCGCATAGTTATCGAGAAATTGTTAATTAAAGTTGATGCATTTTAACACAGTGGCGTATGGCGGAGTGAAAAAAAGAGGGTTATAGTTTCAGTTTTTCTTCTGAAACAGGAAAACCATATTCAAGAAATGTACCAAAATTGGCAGAAAAGTACATCGAAACGTCAGGAAATGAATTTATCAATTTCTGCAAAACTGACCACTTAGTTTCTTCGTAAATGCCCATAAAAAATAGGTTTACGTGCAAATTTTTCAGAAACTTACGTAGAGCAATCCACGTGGCAACGTCGCACAAACGATGTGTTTAGACATTTAAATAGCGAACGACGATTCAAATTCATATGAACATTTCTCTGACATTTAGGTTATAAAAGACGCTCCGAATGAATGCGACGTTGTCAGATCTGCTGCTCCAATTTACTACGCTAACCAATTTAATATTCTATTTACGTATTACAATTATTTATATTAACATTGAACTGTTTAAAATATATATACATGATTCTAAAAATTATTATTATTATTTCTATAGTATCATACAACTTTACATTTATCGTTTATTACCCAACTCTAATTTGACTAACTTAGTTGGTTAGGAACTACCTTAAGGTTTGACGCCGAGCGCGTTCGTCTAGTAAGAAAAATTCATCCTTTTTTTAGATCAATTAATGTATTATTAATTAAAAGAAAAATCGTGTTTCTATCTATTATGCCTGCGTCACAATCCATCTTCAAAAAACACCTATTAAAACGCCAGTAAAATCTGTATCGTTATGAATTGCGTTCTAAAATTATACCTGGTCATTCTTGAGATGTTGTATGCAAAAAAAATTTTTGTTGATGTTTTAACCGGGGAGTGCCCTTAATTCATATACATACACGTAGGAGAGCATTTCTCATCACATATTATGTAGATTCTCTTTCCTCCAACCCGCTGTTTTTTTAACCATTTAGTGTTTGTATACAGATTTTATTTATAATTGCGACAAAAAATTTGGAAGTTTATAGTTAGGATGTATTTTTAAGTACAGAGAATCCTGTCGACAGTTGATTATTATTAAATTAGGTGTGAAGTAACGGAGGTTCTTGTATTACAGTAATGAGCTTATGCTGAGGACGAAGGTTATATTTTTCAGGTTTGTGATACATAAAGAAATTAACCGTTGGGGTTTTCCATAAGGGTGTTTGGGGCCTAATAGATAATTGCAGAATTATTGCCACTCGATTCCCAACCTTATTGTCTGCTGGGTTGCTCCGAAAATATTCTGGGCTTCTTTAGTGACCCTTGTATAGTCCCCTATTAAAGTTTTCCAATACACGCATACCTGTTTTTATATTGTCCTGGTACTTTTAACTGTAGGCCAGAACAGAATGGTTTGTAAAATATCGACGTGAAATTTGCTACCCCATTTTATTGAAAGTTCAAGAATTTAAAAACCACCGAATCAATTTTTCTAAAATTTTGCGGGGAGTTTTACTATTGCGGAAAAATTCATTCCTCCAATTTTCGAAGATTTTCGCTTATTTTTAATGTTACTGAAGTTCATCCATAAGTAATAGCTGATGTAAGACATATTTTAATTTTTGAATAACTGAATAAAGTAATAGGTAATGATAAAATAGTAGTACATTACTTATTTTAATAAAATATGTTAACTTTTATCAGCGACATTTTTTTAAACATTTAAAGCTTCCAATATTTATAGTTTTTAAAGCCACTTGTTTAGTTCGTGCGTCATCCCTTACTTCGTTGAAAACATCAATTGCGAAAGAAATAATGAAAGAACATTAAAAAGTTTGAATTCATTGCGAAAATCCATGTAGGGTAAATGCCCCAATTACTGCCAGTGTCCCTATTACTGTCATTTTATTTATTTTACTTAATAAAAACGCATAAAGAATAGTGTACAATAATAATAATAATAAGAAGAAGAACAGTCTCAATTTAATAATAAATTTTTTTGAACACTATTCTTTATACGTCACGTTTTTAAAAATTGAACAAATAAAGTGGTAGTAATAGGGACAGTGGCAGTAATTGGGACATCTACCCTATACATAGTGGAAATCGAATTTTTTTCCCGCACATTTCTTGCACATAATGTTATGCAGGCGAGTATTGAAATTATAAATCAAGTGTTTTCAGATTTTTAATATGTATATAAAAAATTTGGAGAACATAAATGGCTACAGTATGTAATTACGATTCCGATCGTGAATAATTCTTGGATTAAAATAACTTCATCCTTCTTTCTAGACAATATTCGTGAAAATATTTCCTATTGTTAAAGTACAATTGTGAAGTATCGCTATAATGAAAAATAACAATATTTTTCTGCAGAAAGAAAACATTTTCAGTAGACATATTATATATGCAACTAATTACGTAGAAAATAGCTAAATAAGGCTTGCCCCGCAAACATAATTAAGAATCTTCAAAAATCTCAACCGCCTTATTTACTATTCTTTTATACCAATCGTGCATAATAAACATTGGCTAAATTTCTCCACTTGACCAAAAAGCCCGAAGCTACATACATGTACATTGTACATATGTATACCTACGAGCGCAGAATTTAAATCGCATTCGAAAAAGAGCCGACAACAACAAAATATATTCGACTGCTCCTCATTGACAAATCGATACAATGTTACGATTTACAATGGAAATGGTGATTTCGATTCGCCCATAGCGCACGTCTGCCCCACAAAGAACCCGCATATACCAGACTGATATCCATACATATATGTAGTAGCTCGGCCACCATAACGAAAACCGACTCCCATTAGCCGTTATATATATATAGCAGCATGAGAATCTGTTTGGGGTTAAAAACATTAACCCTCTTCGCTATTAGGGTTCTACCACGAACAGTTCCACCCTCATCGGCCCGCATGTACCGGGGAAAACCGTCACCCCCTCATAGTTGGAGAGGTCCTGACTCCTGAATCGTTATCAGACGGCGTTGATTATTACACCATGACCGTACACCAGTTGGAAAATATAGGCCTTTTATTATACCGATTATATGCGCGATAACCAGGGGCGGGTTTGGAGATTTGGCGCCTCTAGGCTGGCGAGCGGCTGCCGCCCACTCCGTGAAATATCGTAAAATATTTTAATTTAAATGAGTTCGGGCAATTTTGATATTAATTTAGTACGACAACTCACTTAGGTATGAGTTATTGCTGATTTGCTACATGAAAAAAAAAGTGAATTGTTTTTCAAGTTGTGTCAAGCCTTGTGTTTAAACATTATTCAATTTCTTTTGCCCAAATTTTGCCGCCCTAGGCTGCACCCTACTTACCCTTAAATCGTGGCGAAAGGAAATTGTATCGGTCGACCTGTGATAAATTATTGAATCAGGGTAAACTGTTACCCCATAAAAAACTTTACAAAAGTAAAAAAATGACGCCAAGTACACGAAATTAAATAAATCACAAAAAATAGAAGATAATTACAAAATAAAAAAAAAGTTGTGAAATCAAAATGAGCTGCAAGTACATAAAGGTGCTTTCCCGCAGCGTGCAAAGGTGACACTGTGTAACGCAATGTAAGATTCGGTGCTTTCCACCTGCGCTTAATAATATTAAGCAGATATATTTTTATAGAAATAAATATTTCAATACCAATAAATATTTTATTCAAAATAATTGGCGCTGCTCACCGAATTGGTGTTGTTAAACTGAATACATATGTATAAACTGCATTAATCTTTTTCTTTCTTTCTTGTGCGTGCATTCGTGAATGCGTGTATGTGTGCGTGTGCATATGCTACGTATGATATTAGAATTAAATATATGTAGAATAAATCTGACTGCGTTTCTAATATGTATATGTTTATGTATTTTAGATTGTAAGTGAGTTATTGTAAATTATTAATTTACTATTAATAAGACAGTTAACATTTTTTCGGTTGCGCAGCGCCAAGTATTTTGAATAAAATATTTATTGGTATTGAAATATTTATTTCTATAAAAATATATCTGCTTAATATTATTAAGCGCAGTTGGAAAGCACCGAATCTTACATTGCATTACACAGTGTCACCTTTGCACGCTGCGGGAAAGCACCTTTATGTACTTGCAGCTCATTTTGATTTCACAACTTTTTTTTATTTTGTAATTATCTTCTATTTTTTGTGATTTATTTGATTTCGTGTACTTGGCGTAATTTTTTTACTTTTGTAAAGTTTTTTATGGGGCTATCACTTCTTTTTACAAAGATAATTTGCATAGGGAATGACTTCAGATAATTTTTAATATCATATTATCATCTATTTTTTGTGATTTATTTGATTTCGTGTACTCGGCGTAATTTTTTTACTTTTTTGAAGTTTTTTATGGGGATATCACTTCTTTTTACAAAGATAATTTGCATAGGGAATGACTTCAGATAATTTTTAATATATATTATATTATATTATATTTTTTGTGATTTATTTGATTTCATGTACTTGGCGTAATTTTTTTACTTTTTTGAAGTATTTATGGGGATAAGCTTTACATAAAAACCCTAAATTAAAAATAATTTGCTGGTATAAAAACAAATCCCCATAAAAATTCTATTAAAAAATTTTGGCGACTTACCTTGTTAATTGAGACAATAATTCAGTGTCTTGTGTGGATTGTGGTGTAAAAACTCGTGACATTTCAGAAAATTTTGACAACTTTCCTTATTTGACACTCGCCAAATAATTTCTTTTGGCTGAAGGTGTGCGTGTAACGCGTATACGTATTATGTTGACGAAAATTTGCTTGAAGGAGAATCAGAAGACGAAGAAAATCTTACCGTTTCCGACTGATCCATGAGACGATATTATGATATCTCTGTCATGCGTGGACAGATTTTATTGAAATTTGGTCTTATTCGAAAGCTTATATGCGGTTTACATAAGAAAAATGCCTTTAAATTTAGAAAATATTGCAGGCGTGTAGAGATATTAATGAAATAAGTTTCAGGTTAGGTTGGATTAGCCCGGCGACGAGTAAATGATAGCGGTAGCGACAGTCGACATATACAGGGTGTCTTTCCTGTACTTGGCTTCGAGACGCTACCGCGTCTCTAGATATTGTTCTGCAGAAATGCATTCGCTGATTTAGAAATCTCAGTATCAAAAGGGAGTTTATTTTTATGTAACACTAGATACTGCTTTCAATGTATTTTGAATTTTTGGATTGAGATTTTTCGGCACGATAAATGTACGAGTATCGACTGTTGTAAAAGGGGTGGGTTTTCTTGCAAATAAGAAGGGAAGAAGAGGAACGTACTGTTTGAGGATCCTCCTGCTTTTTTTTAGAAAATTGATTTTTAACAATACGTGAGGATTAATATTATTTTCTTTTATTTTTTGTGATTGTATATTTTCTTCTATTTTTTTGTGATTTATATTATTATCTTTTATTTTTTGTGATTTATCATTATCTTCTATTTTTTTTGTGATTGTATATTTTCTTCTATTTTTTGTGATTTATTTGTTTCATATGATTGACAAGTCCCGATCTGAATGTAAACCCTTGCTGTTTTTACATGCAAAGCATAAGAAGTTATGGATCGTAATTTTTGTTACAAGTTTCATTCCTAAGTAATTAAGGGCACCCGACGGTCAGAAAATGGAATTTTTTTTGCATATTTTTATCCCAAAATATCTCAAGAATGACCAGGTACAATTTTAGAACGAAATTCCTAACGGTGCAGATTTTACTGGCATCAGGGGGATCAACAGTGTGACGGCCTTAAAAATAGGTGTTTTCTGAAGATGGATTGTGAAGCAGGTATAATACATAGAAATGTGATTTTTCTTTTAATTAATAATACATTAGTTGATTTAAAAAAACGAATGAACTTTGGTTTTTTTATTTTCGATGATCCTGTCTGAAGTTATCGTGGCGATAGTGCAGGCCAGTTTTTTTTTACAATGCGTATCAGAGGCAGGGAAGAGCAAAAATGAAATAAAAAAATTATTTTATACTCTACATTTGTAGCAGAATAAAGTGCGAAAAGTTTTAGACCCATACATTGTATACTTTTTTCTAGAAAAAATCATAAAAGTCACCTATGTTTTCGCGCGTTTTGACCGGGGGTGCCCTTAAAAAGGAACACAAATTCTTATTAATATTACCTACTCCATTCAATTCAAATTTCTAGCAGTGTGAACGGCCAGAAGCAGTCAAATAGCCTCCGGAATAATAGCTGCTGGGGCTACTAGAAGTTACAGTAAACAGCAATAAATACGAGAAAGAAAGGAATAGATAGCTGGGCTACTTTGCAAGGGGACTTGCAATAGCGGCGAAACCGCGCTTATGGGATTTCACATGTGAAATTTAAGTTTGTAATTGTAAGTTACGTGTCAGTTAACAGGCCAAACTTTATAAAAATCTTGGGCCTAATTGTTTATAAATTAAAATCAACATCTGTTAAATTTAAATTTGCTGCACAAATTTCCAATTTTCCACATTTTAATTTCTGTCGCAGAACAATTGACAAAATTTCCATACAAACGTACTGTAATTGTGCATGTTACTGTGTATTTAACACCCTGAGAAAATAAAAGCATTATTAAAAAAATAAAATGTAAAACTTCAGGGCTGTAGAGACTCGTTTTCCTATTTGGGCCCATTTTTTACACATATTAATTTCTCATGGATTTGAAGCATTCTAAGAGCTGGCACTTACTGAAAAAATTCGGAGTATAGTAGTAGGAAAGAGAGCAGTGATGAATTTTACATTTGCAGATTGTTAAATACCTATTATTTTAGTTTGAAGTTAATCTGAACTCAGATTCCTGAAAAATTGTGTAAAAAAAACAATATCGTGTTTTATAGCTTATTTTATACTGTTTCGTCTAATTTATAACGTTTCAAAGAATTGAAAACAAATTATTAACAACTGCGCGAATGTTGACAATTATTTTCATCCTATAAAATTGACTTTAACTTATCAAAAATGTATTATAAAGTCACGAGTTTTATTTAACAAATATTTTAGATATAATCAAAACAATTATTTTCCAACACGACCAGGAAACTCTAACTCTAAATGATCTGGAAGAACGTGCCATTAAAATTCTACCAATACACTTCAATGACTCTGCAAAGCTGAATACAAATCATAAACTTATTTAAGCGCTTCTCGAATTTTACCTGCTCGCGAAAGGAAAATGCGTTGACCGCACATCAGAAGGGCCGATCTGCTCACCGTACTATTAATCCTTTATTACCTGGCGAGGATTACATGTCCCCTTGCTTCTAATACTGTGCCCCTAATTTACCTCGTACTATCGTAAAACTCTTTATACCTATAAACCATAATGTTGTATCCGTCAAACGGTGTTTCCGGGTCAATGAAAAGGAGGGACTCCGGTTTAAAACCCTCACTGGATATTTCACTCATCCTTTAATTCCTGATATAAACTTTCCAAAATCCTGCTATATTTTTCTCGCACCTTAGCTTACCTCGGTTCGTGCATGATTTATGTTTATATATTTTCTTATTTAACTATCGCACGATTTTAAAACAAATTATGACACTGTAAACGTGAAATTTGATTATAGGTATGCATATAGTAAAACCTCTTTGTTATTTCGAACAGGACATTTCGTTCTATTATTTAACGATTAAATAACGTAAATTTTTTAATGTTACATATTTAATTCTTCGAAATCGTGGGTAAGGTAATATTAGTATTGGAGTTATAATATGTCTGTTTTAATAACATAAGTCTTTCTCGAGTATGCCATGAATATCCCTACTAAACTCATTTCAAGCATTTGTGACAAAAAATATACCCTGTATTTATATGCGCAAATAATTATACGTTTTTAAATATTAGGAACCATCAATATTTGTATTTAATAAGACAGTGTGTCTGATTCTAAACTGCAAATGCTATAATGAACAGAGTACAAAATTTCACTATGACTATCACCACATAATACCTGGAAGAAAAGAACATTCCCATGTCTCTTTCAACCTCAAATGGTTATCGGCATTTCTAGAAGAAAGTCAGTGATACGAAGCAAATTGTACAGATTCTAAAATGGAATGTAAATCCTACAAAGGAAAATTTTAAAACACAAAATGAAACCAAAGGTGACAATTTCCAGTTCTTAGGTTGAAGTGAAGAAATTGGAAATTTGTATGATTATCAGGGAGCTTCAAGAAGAGACTCTAACTCTAACGAAACAAATAAAAAAAATTTAATAAGTACCTGCACACGACGATGGTGTAATGATTCACCAGAAGATGAGTTCTGTGATACTACAGGTGCAACTTCTTAGATAAATAAACAAAATTACAATAGATCAGATCTGAAATAACCACTAAAAGTACGTCTTCTCCAGTGAACAGTATTATAGTATTATAATAAACTAATACCAAAGTTACACCTTCTCAAGTGAACAAACACTATTTAAATTTATATTTGCATTTCTTTCCAACGAGCAGCTGAAGTTTGCCTTGAAGTTGGAAGGAAATCGCATAAAATTCTGTAAAGATAACACATAAAATTTTCCGCATCTCAATTAGGGCTGGGACTATTCGAATAATTTAATATTCGAATATTTTACAAGTATTCGAATGCTACGAATAAACTTCGAATATTTGAGTATTCGAATGTTATTATTCGAATATTTCAGTATTCGAATATTTCAGTATTCGAATATGTCAGTATTCGAATATTTCAGTATTCGAACATTCCAGTATTCGAATATTCCAGTATTCGAATATTCCAGTATTCGAATATTTCAGTATTCGAATATTTCAGTATTCGAATATGTCAGTATTCGAATATTTCAGTATTCGAATATTTCAGTATTCGAATATTCCAGTATTCGAATATTTCAGTATTCGAATATGTCAGTATTCGAATATTTCAGTATGCGAATATGTCAGTATTCGAATATGTCAGTATTCGAATATTCCAGTATTCGAATATTCCAGTATTCGAATATTTCAGTATTCGAATATTTCAGTATTCGAATATTCCAGTATTCGAATATTTCAGTATTCGAATATTTCAGTATTCGAATATTCCAGTATTCGAATATTTCAGTATTCGAATATTTCAGTATTCGAATATGTCAGTATTCGAATATTTCAGTATGCGAATATGTCAGTATTCGAATATGTCAGTATTCGAATATGTCAGTATTCGAATATTCCAGTATTCGAATATTTCAGTATTCGAATATTTCAGTATTCGAATATTTCAGTATTCGAATATGTCAGTATTCGAATATGTCAGTATTCGAATATTCCTGTATTCGAATATTTCAGTATTCGAATATTTCAGTATTCGAATATGTCAGTATTCGAATATTCCTGTAGTCGAATATTTCAGTATTCGAATATTTCAGTATTCGAATATTTCAGTATTCGAACATTCCAGTATTCGAATATTCCAGTATTCGAATATTCCAGTATTCGAATATCCCAGTATTCGAATATTCCAGTATTCGAATATTCCAGTATTCGAATATTTCAGTATTCGAATAATATTGTATTGTCGTCGGAACTATGTATGTGTGCAAAGTTTCAAGTCGATCGGATATGTTGAAGTGGGTCAAAATTAACTTACAAGATTTCACCCTGAAAAACTAACGAACTCACAACTGAAATTAAATAAAAGCTTGTCAAAAATGAACCTAAAGAACTTGATTTATAATTCACACCATACTATTCGAATACACCAGTATTCGAATACTTAAATATTCGAATAGTATTCGAATACTTGGATATTTGAATTATATTCGCCAAATAATTGAGCAACTGAAGTATTCGTATATTCAAATACCGAAAAATTCGACAAATAGTCCAAGCCCTAATCTCAATAAATATTATCATTAAGGCACACATTTATTATAACTTTCCTCATTCGTTTAAATGCGCGGCGCGAGTTCTAAATTTTCTAAGCTTTCATCGAAACATCCTGTACAGTCAGGGACAAATCGTTTTCGAGGCTCAATTTTAAACCGTGCCCGACCTTTTCGTAGCACTTGACATTGCGCCTGCATGCGGCCAGCGTGTTGGTTCCTACTCGCGCGACCTCGTGCCCGAACTTCCGGCTTTCCCTTTACGAAATGTCACTTCCTCCTTCGATCGATACGTCGCCGTTGCCGCCGCGAGTAATTTCGCAAAAATCAGTTCCTGTTTGCCTGAAACTCCGCCGAGAGGAGATAGCGCATTATAATTATTGAGCAAACGACGAAACGAGCTTTCTCTAAACAGATACAAGAGATTCTTGACGGACGCCCGCAAGTTACGGGGGTACCTGATAATCCGAATGCGCATTAATTCGAACGCTGAGTCATCCCTTATTGCCCTTGGGCGTGATTTTTTTATGGTTCTGCAACGTCGGATTGTGAAATTCGTACGTCAATGATATCTCGTAAACACGTGTGATTCGAATATGACGGTTTCTAAAGTTCTTGCTGCATTTATGCCTCTCGATCACTAGGAATTTATAAATAAATTTTTGCATGTAGAAATTAGTGTAGGGGTCGCTCGAAATTAAGCGAATACACCCACAGTTGAGCAGATATATTTTGTAAATCTTGTATTAAATGTCCGTAACTGTGGCAATTAAGGTAGCTCCTGAATAATCTACCTAATTCAAGAATTCTTTCGAATTTCGTGCAAAACTAATTTGGAATACAAGAAACCCTTGTACAATGTTTAAAATCGTTTACTTGCAAATTTTTCAGAAACTACGTAGAGCAGTCAACGCGGCAATGTCGCACAATCGATATGTTTAGACATTTAAACATGCTTATTTTTTAAACACTGCTGGCATTTCACGAATGACTCAGAATGCATCCTCTTCAATATAATTCAAAGATAATATATTTTGACAGTTCGAAAACCATAATTGCTCTCCAAGATACTTTACATATCTACAATTCGATTTCCCGAACATATTCCGCGTTTAACCTCAACACATTTACGTTGCTCCATTCTTTTCGCAGCGATTCCAACCCGACATTTTTCTTTATTTTGCAATGTTATTTTTTTAATAAACTTACCCTAGTAACGAAACCTTTCTGACATTTTGGTTATAAAAGACGCTCCGAATGAATGCGACGTTGTCAGATCTGCTGCTCCAATTCACTACGCTAACCAATTTAATACCCCATTTTCGTATTACAATTATTTACATTAATATTGAAGTTTTTAAAATATATATACATGATTCTAAAAATTATTATTATTATTTCTATAGTATCATACTCCTACATATTTATCATTTATTACCCAACTCTAATTTGACTAGCATAGTTGCTTAGGAACTACTTTTTCGTTTCTGTGACTCGTTTTTTGCCTTTATTTAACACCTTTTTGTTATTTCTACTTGTAGCTGAAATATCGAGCCCTTTGTGAATACACATTGACTGAGTCCATTAATTATCGGATATCTTCTGTATCAAAGTTATCGTAATTTTATTTAAGGTCATTTTTATATACAGACTGAAAAAATCCCACGTAAATGTATTCGATCAAATTCTAGACTCCATTCCACTTTTCTCTCAAGGACTCCCGGCTGATGTTTTGACGAGCCGGCGTATGTACACGTAAAATGAACAGAACGAGTTGCGGCGTGACGTCACGTTGCTCAGCGTGTGACATTTTCAGCATGGCATTTTCTTATTAGCTGGCACACTCTCATCTCCTGAATCCTCCTCCTCTTGTTCGCACTCGTTCTCGAACGAAAGGAACGCGCAACCACGTTGAACAGAGCTGTTCGAATTAACAATTATATTCAAATATCTCCAATACTTATTGTTATTTTGCATTGGCTAATTTACAAGCTTAATAATAAAATTATGAAATTATATTGCGCGGTATAAATAAGTTCATTTATTTCGCCAGTTTTGCTATGGATTGTAATTATGTTTATAAATTGAAAATATTACGAAAATAATATATACAACAAAATGTCGAGTAATGACTAATTAAATATAAACTCGAGAATAAGGTGAAAGAATTGACAAATGACAGTTGGCAGGGAATTTTGTCAAACTTTTTGTTGGCAGTAATATATTCTTTGGATTATTAGTTGAACATCAGGTAAACCAAATTTCCACCGCTAACTGGAATATAATTTTCTTTAATATTAATGAAGCAACCGATCACAACAAGATTATATAATTGCTTCAGAACTTAATGCAGTGATTGTGGATAATGGAGTTCGTATTGGGATTTCCCAATTATGTAACATTGGATATTTAATATTGATCTAATATATCAATGGCTTAGTGCACAAATATTGTATGTCCACTTTTAGTGTTTCCGAGAAAAACAGGTTTAAACATGCAGTGCTACGTAAGATTCAAGGACATACAATGAAGAAAAATATTATTTTTAATAAATTTATGAAGCAGATATAAATGTGATTTTTATACAGCATAAAGAAACAGTCAAGAATTATTTGTTGCGAATAAAAATTCATGTCAAACAAGGGTAGCTCCCGAACCCGAAAATTCAAAAAATTCTGAAACTTTGCGAATAAGGTAAAAGACCCAATACGTGGACACGTCCCAGTAGCTGGACACTGGTGCAAATAATACTGATTAGTACATTTAATATTCGCTTTATCCAAAAAAGAACTATTTTATTCAATTATTCAAATATTTAGTAAAATATATTCATATATATATATATATTTGGTATATTTGTAACACTTTCGTAAAAAACAATTTATTCTTTTGAACTGTCCGGTTTACACCATTTTAGTATTGGATTTATCTGATTTGCTAAGCAGTCGATGTTACACACAGGGTTGCCACCTTATCACCATATAAATCCCGGAGTGCCACACATTCCAACCCGGAGATTCGAATATAAACCCGGAGATGGAAAGAGCAAAAAAAGTTTTGTTCTCGAATATCCGGAAAACAGATGTGCAATTCTTTTAAGCCCAAAAAATTCAGAATTTGAAAGTATCTGTTTTTTTTTTAAATAATAACTTTTATTGTATACAAAATCGATACCATTGTATAATACCACAATTTCTTATTATCTCATTTTTTTCTGCAACCCGGAGATTTCCAGTAAAACCGGAGCCCGGAGATTTGCTTCAAAACCCGGAGTCTCCGGGCCAAAACCGAAGAGGTGGCAACCCTGGTTACACACGAATACATATAACCTTAAAATTAGTCATTCAATAATAGATTCTTTTTACTCAAGTTTGTTTACTGATTTGAATAAATTACTTATACAGAAGAAATATGCAAAAAGAAAAAGCTATTGTGTTGTGTTTTTAATTTAATTTCTCTAGAAAACATCCAAATTGCTGATGTTTCATTATGTGTCCATGTAATAGGACAGTAAAATCGGGACGCCGGGACATACTAGTTAAGCTGTCCAAGTATTGGGCCATTGTAAGGTCTATGAGTTTTCAATGGTTCACAAAATTATTCACTCCTACAATATATGTGTTTTTTTTTTAATAATAAAGTACACACGATGCCCCATGTAATTGCAAAATCGTTTTTATGTAAATCGATTTGTATAACTGAAAAATTCTCCAATGTGTGTACGCCGTACCTTAAATGTCCAGGTATTGGGACATTTACCTTATATAGATTACCCTCCTGATTACCTCGCAATTTTTGTTTCCCCCGCAAATTCACTCGAAGGGGGTGAAATTAACCCCCGATAATTCGGCTAATCCCCGGTGTTGTGTTATAACTCGCGAACTGTAAGGGATAGAAAAAAAGTTTCAAGACAAAAGTTACTTCTTTTAATTAGATCTATGATTTGGTAAAAAAAAATATTTCACAGTTCACGAGTTTAAACACAAAATCGGAAAATAACCGGTTTTTCAGGGGTCAATTAAACACCCCGGAGACGTCCCTAGTAGCATTTTTGGTTGGCCAACGGTTGCCAACAGTTGGGAATTAGTTGGGATATAGTTAGTGTTTGTGCCTACAAATTCCCAACACAGGGCCTACGGCAAAAAAGTTACGACAGTTTGCCAACGAATATTCAATGTTGGGCCTACAATTGTTATGGTTGGTTAATTAACAAAAAGTTACGACAGTTTGCCAACGAATATTCAATGTTGGGCCTACAATTGTTATGGTTGGTTAATTAACAAAAAGTTACGACAGTTTGCCAACGAATATTTAATGTTGGGCCTACAATTATTATGGTTGGTTAATTAACAAAAAGTTACGACAGTTTGCCTACGAATATCCAATGTTGGGCCTACAATTACTATGGTTGGTTAATTAACAAAAAATTTACAACGATGATTAAATGTCGTCTTACAAACGTCAGAAAATTTGCTACATCAAAAAACCTGTTGTGATTTTTCTTTCCTTATTTATAAATACGTAATGAGGACGTCTGTCTTAAGACAAATGTGAAATTTTAAGGAATGAGTCTAAAGGTCGGATGATGATATTTTGTAGAATATTTCGCGTCACTGCACAGTTTTCATAAACAATTAATACTAGTTATGTAACTAGAAATTATAAGTGTTTACAAGGAAGTGTGTTGGTCAGCTGCGAACAGCGGTTGCTTTGTAAGCTGGTGTTCCGCAAGGCTCTGTCTTGGGACCTAAACTATTTAATATACATTTAAACGATATTCCACAATTCCAAAAAACGTCTCTGGCACTATTTGCGGACGATACAGCTGTCTATGCACACTCTTTCAGCGCAATAGTAGCAGCAAAGCAAATCCAAATACACATAGATATACTCCAAAAATACTATGATAAATGGAAAATATCTCTTAATGCAACAAAAACTGAGCTAATAGTGTTTGCAAAAAAACAGAAAAACACAAAAATAATACAACCAATCACAATTTATGGACACAAGATAGAACCAACTAATTCCACTAGGTACCTGGGAGTCCACCTAGATCCCAAACTAACATTTAAGAATCACATAAAACAAGTACTACGAAAAGTATATCTGGTACAAAGGAAAATGTACCCTATTATGGTAAAGAACTCACCTCTCTCTAAACACAACAAACTGCTAATATACAAAATGATTCTTAGACCAATAATAACATATGCGGCACCAGCATGGTGTAGTGCAGCACCAACCAATATCAAACCACTCCAAATATTCCAAAACAAATGCCTTAGACTGATCCTATCAGTAGATAGATATGCCAAAATTAGAGATATGCACAAAGAAACAGAAATGTTAATGATAATGGACTATGCCAAAGAACTAGGGGAAATTTTTTATCGTAGTCAGTTAAGCAACAATCCATTAATGAAGAATACTACTAGTATAAGACAACACAACACTCCATTCCAAATCAAACATAAACTACCATATCAAGCACTATCAATATTCAATGAATAAAACAAAACTTAGATACACAAGATACGACCCTTGTAATCTGCAAATGCTGAAAATAGGTTTTTTACATTACATAGTTTTCCTATTCTAGAATCACTATCAACAATAGATATAGACACAAATAGTAGCCAACCCCATCGAACAAGCGTAAACACTGCAAGTGCACGAGACTGATTCAATACGCTAGGTAAAGATTATTAGGTTAATCAGGGACTAGGCTTAAGAGAGTATATTTTGTCTAAGTACATTGATATATTAAGACTACTTATATATATTATGTACATACTGTTATTTTCTTAATAAAGTTTATTTATATAAAAAAAAAAAGGTTGCTATGTAAGTGGAAAGCTTGGGTTCGATTCTCCTCACCGCGAATTTTTTTTTCTTTTTCTAAACCAGACCTGAAGAAGACGTATTTACGACGTCTTTTGAAGTTCTTTAAGACGCCTTCTGGACGTTTTTAAGACGTCTTTTGGAAAGAAGCCTTCAGTTGGGCCTATGGAAAGAAACCTTCGGTTGGGCCTTCGTGTTAAGCGACGTTGGGCCTACGTTGGTTACAATCGTTGGCCCATTTAAAAATAGCGCGACACTTCAACAGTTGGCCAACGGATAACACGTCATTGGCCCAACAAACTCCCAACAAATAAATGCTACTAGGGGTGTCTGCTAACCCAGTCGACAGGTTACGGTAGAAATTAATTCCGTTCCTCGGATCGTTTCGTATTCGACAGGCAGCGGCAGGAAATCATCCTCCGTTGCAGGGCCCCCTCGAGTTCGCAGACGAAGCTTCTCGAATCCAAGAGCAACGTTTCATTTTCACCCTACCGGGGAGGCTGCGGCAGAAACAAAAGCCGAGCGTGGCCAGTAAGAAAGCATATTTTTTAGCTGTTAACGGTAGCTACCGGGGCCGACGTACGTACGCGATCCGCCCGGGGACTGTTCGCCGTCCGCTCTGAAAGACGAAGAATGCCAGGGTCGCGAAAAAAGGCCTCCGACCGACCGCGCGGGGCTCTGCTTAGCACGTGTACACCCGTGCCTTTTCCTTCTGCACTCCAATAATAATGCGCGCATACGCGCCGGCTGTACATCTGCTGGACACTTGGCTAACTTTTCCCTTTCTTCCTTCCTCCCTTTGTTACCATATCCTGCCTTTAATCGCGGTAACGAGACATCTCTCTCCGCCGGGGACATCCTCGCCCCGGACACTTTCGAAACTTTCGACGATGAATTTCGTTCCAGTTGCCCGTTCCTTCTCCCGCACCGCGCGTATCGAATCGCTTTTATTTACAACGGCTCGGTGGAAAGCGGCTGGACGCATTGCAATTCAAATCTCACGGTTATCACGTTATTTAGCTACATTCGTGCGAGACATTTGTTCGCCGATCCGGCGAGAAAACTGCGCGATCTTTGAATCACCGATTCCGTTCAAATTTTCCGCTCAAAAGTATTCGGTCACCCGTCGCAGGCGCGTTTGACGAATGAGAGAATTGACCATTTTTCTGCATGCCTGTGATTCAATTTTGGATATTTCTCAGCGCATAGCAATCGTTTTATTTTTTTTTTTTTTTGTAATGTTAATTAAAACTGGTTTCCGAACTGCGACTCGATTATTATTATTATTATTATTATTGAATTAATTATTGACACGTGCAGCATTTCTCTTTTTGAGATATTTGGCAACGAAATAATTGACAACAATGTGGTCAAGCTTAAAATGTAACGTTACTAACATTCAAATGTTGTTAAAGAATTTGGGGCGAGAAATGGGATATAAATTATAGTAAGTGTATTGTAAGAACATGAAATAGCAATTTGGTAAAGACAAGCAATGATCAACTATGTTGTGCTTTAAGATAGGCTCTCGCTACGGCTCATTTATTTTTCCAATGCATTTCGACAATTCGACTCACAGTACGCCTTGCCTTGGTTCACCTCTGCGCGACTCCGATCGGCGGATCTCTCCTCGGGAATATTTTGTGGGAGAGAGGCGAGGCGCAGTGTGAGTGGATGCAAAACCAACGCCTTCGGCGACGGTTGAAGCAATTGTCACTCGCGCCGGCAGTGCGTTCTCTGAACGACTGACCGAATATGTGAACCGAGGCAAGCTAAAAACTGTAGGTAGAGCAAAATAAGGAGGCCGATTTTTTCCATTGGAATCGATTTTTCGAATCGATTCAGACCCTTGTGCAAAGAATCGATTCGTAAATAGATCGGGACTAAAAAATCGATTCGATCGAGATCGATCAAAAAAAAAAAAAAAAAAAAATTGAACGGTGGTTTTGAACACTCTGCGTTGCGAAAATAATGAGATCGAAGGTTCTTTTACGCCGCAGTGCGAACTATAATGATTATATAAGTGAAACAGTGCAGCATGTAATATTTAGCATAATATATTATCGAATACCCCAAATATTATTGTCCAATCACTTAAAAAAAATTAATTTGTTTAGTCTTTCTACGGGTTGTTTTTGAAAGATCCAAAAACTAAGTAGGGGAAAGGTGGGATAGTTGATCACAGTTTTGCTTTTTTATTGAAATAATAATAATGGTTTGCTTTGTTTGTATTTAATTATGTAAGTTGTGATTCTTAGAGTATTCTCAATATACTTTGACAAATTTGAGAGCTGAAAACTAATTTTAATGACAGAATTTTAACATTTTCTGGCAGTGGCGTTATGCACAAGTATCCCCCACTGAAGGGGAGACTTGATCAAACGGTTAGGGAGACTTGATCAGTGAACTTTCAGAGTAAATAACACATTAACTTTCTAAAATATATTTTTTATCTTCGTCAATAACATGAAATAAAGGGAATATCATAAAAAGAAAGTAAACTATAACAAACTTGAAGGAATTACTGAAAAAATGAAACCGAAGAATTAAACTCTATGACATAAAACAACATAAATGCATTCTTAAAAGACATTTCACTTAGATATCATCTGATTAAGATGATGATAAAGAAAAGATTTTCCTTCTCACTTTCTTAGCCGTATTTTTCTGTTTCATTAGCCGTTCTATGGTTCTTTATTGGAGCATTTTCAGCTGTTCAAGTATCCCACCTCACACACTGATCATGTATCCCTCAATGCACTCGATTTGAAAAAGATGAAAAATTAAACTTACCATAAATATTTAGATAAATCAATAAATAGCATTAATTGACTCGAAATTGCCGTTTTTACTTAGTATATTTCAAATCGTTGAAAATGCAACATTTACTCGAAAAGGAGGAAGAACAAGCAGACCGAAATATTTACTTTTTGGCTGCAAATAAGATCGAAGCTTATAACAACATTATTCTATGCTCCCAAAAGAAAACTGCAACGTGAAGTGTTGCGATGATGTAAACATTACCACGCTAGCGTGACAGCAGGCACAAATTGCCAATATATTAAGTAAAAAACTGATTTGATCATGTATCCCCGCTGATCAACTATCCCACCTTTCCCCTATGTGAAAATTGATCCACCATCTTTTTGGTTGCAACACAATGTTCGAGTCGATACCAGTCTTGAAAATCGATTTCAGAAATCGAATATTGTGACCCGAAAGATCGATTTTCGGAAAATCGATTTTAAATCAGCATCCCTAGAGCAAACACCGAGGCGAGTTTAGTTGTGAGTGAGGGAAAAAATTGCGTCACGGCGAGGCGTAGTGAGAACCTACCTTTATTCTAATGTTCTCAGATATTAAACGTAGGTACCTGACGTGTCACGAGTGATCAAACACTTTTGAGCGGAAGTGTATGTAACACACACATGTATAACAATATTAATAAAAAATAATAAAAATTAATAAAAATTAATAAAAATTAATAAAAATTAATAAACATCAATAAAAATTAATAAAAATTAATCAAAATTAATAAAAATTAATCAAAATCAATAAAAATCAATAAAAATCAATAAAAATCAATAAAAATTAATAAAAATTAATAAAAATTAATAAAAATCAATAAAAATTAATCAAAATTAATCCAAATTAATAAAAATCAATAAAAATTAATAAAAATTAATAAAAATTAATAAAAATTAATAAAAATTTGCGATAAAATGGGATTCGATATTTTACCTTCCTCACAAGGGAACATCCCGAACCCGGAAATTAAAAAAATTTGAAACCTTGTGAATATGTAGGGAATTTCCTCCCGATTATAACACAATTTTTGTTTGCTGCCCAAATTCACTCTAAGGGGTTGCAATTGGCCCCCTGAAAATCCGGTTATTTTCCGATTTTGTGTTATAACTCGCGAACTGTAAAATATTTTTTTTACCAAATGATAGATCTAATTAAAAGTAGTAACTTTTGTCTTGAAACTTTTTTTCTATCCCCTACAGTTCGCGAGTTATAACACAAATTCGGAAAATAGACGGATTTTCAGGGGTTAATTTCACTCGCTTCGAGTGAATTTGGGCGGGAAAAAAAAATTGCGAGGTAATCAGGAGGAAATTCCTTTGCATAGTCACAAAGTTTCAGAATTCTTTGAATTTTCGGGTTCGGGATCATCCCTTGTCAGACCCTCGATATATGTGGACACGAAACCATAATTACGTTACAGTGGTAGTTGAACTCTAATCCATATAGTGATTCCAGGCACACGTACACATTTAATAATCTTTACTTTTTTAGTTACCGTCTTACAGCATATCCATCTACAAGATTTGGAAAAGTGGACATTTGGGGTTTTATTTTCTGAAAGAATTTCGAGTTGTGCGTCCTATGCATTTAAGGCTTTAGTTTACATGGTGCAGGCCAAATGTAACCTACAGAAAATTCTAGCTAAATCGGTGACTCGAGCTCTGTGCATTCCCCTAGTGAGCTTAAAACGACGCTTTCAGTTTTGTAGTCTAATGATGAAATATTACTCTACTCCGTCCCGAAAGACACTTTCACTGCCGACTTATGCCAGCGAGAAGCTTAAAAGGAGGCGACCACTGTGTCCATTAAAAAAATAGGGTCGACGTCATAATTCAGTGTTGAGTTCACCACTACTTTATTGTCATTTATTAATGTATTAAAAATAATATATTTCTTACGTCGAAGAGTAAAATAAGAGAAAAGTCATTGGAAATTTAAATATTACTTGAAGTTATTTATCGTCGAAGTCGATTTGTACGAAAAGAATTGTTTTCCAAGATTTGTCAGAGTCTAATTGAATTCATACGGTGGCAGTACATTTTACAACGTCCTGCCTATCGTACAATCTTTCATATCGCGAGCTGATTCATAAGGAAGTCTTTCACAAACGCTGATACTATCTCTAAAATTCACTTCATTCACTCGTAAAAATAAGCCGCTGAATATGTACGGTGTCTAAACTGGAACGTCCGAAATCGTTTTTTCTTTAAAGTCCCAATACAAGCAATTATTAACCAGGGAGTTATAGAAATTAAATGTATCCATTAAATTCTTTGAAGTGTTCAGCATATCGGACGAATGAAAATAGGACAAAAGACTTGTCACGGAAATAGAACGACTGGTGATTGACTGGAACTCGACAAGTTTCAGAAGATGGCTGCAGTTTGGATTGGAAGTTATTTCATGTCAAATGGCAATAAATAATTGACACCATAGTTACTATTTTAACGCTGATTGAAATTTTTGAAACACCAACTCCTGTACACCTATTAGTCTCCTAATTTGAATAGTTTCTAAGACATTACATGTTACGCGGTGTCTAAAACTATTTACAACTTGGTATCGGCTAGTTTGCAGGTTTTAATATGTAGTTTTCTAATTACAGGAAACTAAAAAACGCTTTATTAGTGTTTTAAAAGCTCGGGACAGGTTAAACTGTAATATGTACGTGCGACGTAATTAATTTTTTGTATTCATCTTTATTTTCGTCCACTTCCGTCAAAGCTACCCGGTAGGAGGTAATAATGTTATAAAAAAAAAAAGGATATGTTACTTGCGGTGAGTTGTGTGAATCGTCAGGAATCTGAAGTGAAAGTGTTACTAGGAAATTTTTTTATCCAGTTCCTGTCCGTTCCGACTAATCATTCCGTTGTAGCTTCGTAATAAAGCCTCATTCGATGAAAGGAGCCGGAAACTAAATACAGTCACCCATAAAAGAATCAATTATTATGATCATTGTTCCAATAAAATAACGGTCTGTGAAAATTAGTTAGGTATATTAACAAGTCCAGTTTATGTCAATTTCTTACACCATTATTTTCAGATGAATAAACAACATTTTACATTCCTCCCGCCATAAAAAGCAGTCCACAGAAGAAGGTTTCGTAATAAAGAAGGTTTTAGTACATCGAGAAGCTAAATGATGATTAAAAGGAAATTCAAAAGGCAAAATTTAAAATAACAAAAATACTACAATTTCACAAAGAGTTTCGTAAATTTTTATTAACTTTAATTTTAAACATATCATTTTGACCACCACTGCAAATTAGGGTGGAACGAAATTCAGGGGCAAAATATTTTTTTATTATTCATGACTTCTAATAGTGGGCAAAAGTTGCATTTTATAATGTTATTTAAGCTGTGAAAGTTTGATCTTGACCAACAAATTTTTTGACGTGCCGCAAGCCATTCAAAAATTCAGATTCACTGATTGTGTGACTTTTGAATGGCTTGCGGCAGCTCAAAAAATTTGTTGATCAAGATCGAACTTTCACAGCTTAAATAACATTATAAAAGGCAACGTTTGCCCACTATTAGAAGTCATGAATAATAAAAAAATATTTTGCCCCTATATTTCGTTCCACCCTACTGCAAATACTGTGCACCACCATATTTCCATATTTCCAATCTCTCCTATATCATCTATATTTCCATCTAAATTGATTTGCAAGCTTGTACTAACTACTGGCTATTTTGTCCCACATTTTAAAAAAAGGAGTGCACAACGTTCGGGTCACAAAAATTGTTCAAATTTTGCAGACAATTTATTAAACGCATGCAGTGCAGGTCACAACATTTTTTAAGAAAACCGAGGTTAAAACTTTCTTTTTTTTGTCCACTGATTTTCTGAGTTGGTGGCTAAAATGGAGTAAGTTAATATGACGCAGTAGGAAAGGTAAGCAAATATGTAAACCTTTTAAAAATAAGTGTACCTACTGATAAGCCCAAGCGAAGCAGGAGAATAATTTAATAAGTCCACGAAAAATTCAGTATTAAATATTTGAGCCACTGGAAATGTCTGAATCAATTTAAGAAGTTAAATGACAATTTAAGGGGTTAGACCCCAGTAAAAATTTCAAAAATACAAACATTTTTTTTTGCCTAAACAATAATTTGAAGCCTTAAAAGCATAATGCAAAAGGTCTCATCGTGAGAACGAGATTATTTCTTGGGGTACGGAAACGAAATCGAAATCGTATACTTGCGTGCTTCCACGCGCTTCGACGCGACGCAGCATTTAGTTTTTCATTCTCAGATATGAGAAACGGTAAACGCTTCGAGTTATTGTGCTCTTGAAAAATCAGCCAGAGAAGAAGCAGTACGTGAAGCAGAAGGCTCAATGTACGAAGCAGGAATGGCTGATTAGATGTAAGTTCACGATAGCATAAAAAAATTAGGTTTTTATACTTTAAACGCCTTTTTCTCAAAACCATGTTTTGCAAAACGGTGTGCACGATTGCGCGAAATCTACTCACTCAATCACTTTGCACTTTTGCACATATCATCACTATACTATTTATTCAGCATTGACGATCAAAAATTTGCAATTTTTTATTTATTTCCACAAATATAAACAAAAAACTAACAAATTTTTCTTCGAAATTCAACATTCAAGTGTCCGCCTTTTTGTTGCTTTTCACAAATTTTTAAATGTGCGATCGTCAATGCTTAAACAATGTATTATAGTTTATCACATTTCTTGGATTTTTGTTTCAGTGAACTCGTTTTAGCGTAATCACGCACACCGAGTGGGCATGCAACAAAATAAGTACTTTAAACAATGGTCTCCCGCGGCCATGGAAACCATTATTTTTGAAATGTTATGGTCGATTTGTATAGTCCATATGAGCATTTAATATAAATCAAAACCTCATATTAATCCACTGATTACTTATTTTTTTATGGACTTCTGAAAATCATCTATATTCTCGGTCCGTCACTGTAGTCTAACCCCTTAAGGGTAACCGAAGAAGTGATTACTTACCAAGTTTTGTAAAAAAAAACGAAGGGCATAATTGATGTTATGTCATTCAATATTCTTGAGCTGGTGACAGAAACACATTTAATCCGAATATCAAATAAAAACGCGGTTTTGATAATATGGAATTGGTTGAGCGAGTTCTTGCTTGTACCCAGCTGAAAAGCGATAACGGATCTACCGTACAACGAACCCATTTCCAATTTAGCGGCCGTTTCCGCGCGCCACAATGTGACATAAATCGTCGCTGCCCCGAAGATCCTCGAGATCCCATTTCCCATTGGCCAGGGGTCCCAATCATCACAGCTGGCATTGTTTACAAACGACAGGGGAACGAGACGGGGACCCCTGACTCGCAATCGGAAGGCAGAGATTCGCGGGAGCGCGGACGAGCAGATAGTCGCGCGTATCGCGTGGATCGGAGTCAAATCGATAGATCGGAGCTGAGATCGTTCCAGGAATCGTTAAAGGCCAAGGCAACGACATGCAGCCCACGGCAGCAGTATAGCGACACGGGTAAATGCACGTTGGCAAACCGGACGGAGCGGAGAGGCAGCTCGCGTAACGCTTGCGCGCGGTAGCTTCCCGCCTGAAAAACTTGCCGTTACCCGCTTGCTCCTTCATGGACAGACAAAAGCTGGCCCCCCCCATGAAACTTCCTTCACATTTGAGTTGCGCAGGGTTTCACAAAATATCGTTCTAACGATACTTTCCTTTCACTAATACTTCCATTGGCGTCGGCGTGTTTTCACGCCGAGGGATATTTTACCGAGTGTTCTCACGTCGATATTTTCTGAGACACGTTGAAAGTAATGTTCGAGCTCGGAGATTATCAATGAATCGTCTGTTAATAAAATTTTCAATTTCTATTCTATAGTTTCTATTGTGATTTACATGAAAGTACATATTACCAATGAGTTGGCGAGGTTTTCCTTTATTTTTAATATTTGACGGTTGACGGTTGACGGCTGACGGTTGATATTTGGTATTTTTGATATTTGGTATTTTTGATATTTGGTATTTTTGATATTTGGTATTTTTGATATTTGGTATTTTTGATATTTGGTATTTTTGATATTTGGTATTTTTGATATTTGGTATTTTTGATATTTGGTATTTTTGATATTTGGTATTTTTGATATTTGGTATTTTTGATATTTGGTATTTTTGATATTTGGTATTTTTGATATTTGGTATTTTTGATATTTGGTATTTTTGATATTTGGTATTTTTGATATTTGGTATTTTTTATATTTGGTATTTTTGATATTTGGTATTTTTGATATTTGGTATTTTTGATATTTGATATTCGAGATTCGACATTCGACATTCGACATTCGACATTCGACATTCGACATTCGACATTCGACATTCGACATTCGACATTCGACATTCGACATTCGACATTCGACATTCGACATTCGACATTCGACATTCGGCATTCGGCATTCGACATTCGACATTCGACATTCGACATTCGACATTCGACATTCGACATTCGACTTTCGACTTTCGACATTCGACATTCGACATTCGACATTCGACATTCGACATTCGACATTCGACATTCGACATTCGAGATTATTTTTAATTATATTTAATGTGCAATTGGACTAAGGAATCCAGTATTGATTCGAATGATGTATAATTAAAAATAGTCCGAATGGGGACGAGCTTGAACTCATTTTCATCCGTGGAACCTCGCCCATCTAGGGTAGATGTCCCAATTACTGCCAGTGTCCCAATTACTGCCACTTTATTTATTATATGTAATAAAAACGTAACATATGAAACAAAATGTACAAAAAAATGTTATTATGAAACGGAGATTCTGATTTACATAAAAATAAAACAAATATATGTACTCATATGTACCTAGTGCTTAAAAAATAATATTGAAAAATGAAAGTGCCATTTGAGCGTCAAAAACGCGACGACGTTAGTAGGAAGTAATGGCGAAATCGTACTAAAGAAAGGGTCGCAATTTTACTATTCAACCTCTATCTATTGCATAAAATGAATTATTCGGGTCTAGAAGAATTACTTTAATGATGTAACGAATAAAATACATAATATTTATTGTTAAGTTATAATAATTAACGGTGACATCATTAGGGACAAAATTTTTGGGCTTGTCCCTATTACTGTTGGCAGTATTCGGGACAAAAAAACGTGAAGTACGCATAACTGTCATCTGTCAAAGTTCAAATTCTCAACCTCAAAATCACGTGTAGCGTGTGATGCTGTGATATTAAATTATAGATATATATTAAATTATAATATGATATAAGACATATAAGGTACGTATATGTGTTAAATTATTTAAAATTTAGTAGGTTTGTCATATTTAGTTATAACTATAGTTATGTGGTCACAGTTATTAGGACCGACAGTAATTGGGTGGCAGTCATACGGACAAGACGATTTTTGAGGTGACAGTTATAGGTACACTAGGATCGCTCGCGAATTTTAATTAATTATTAATAAATTCTTCATATTTAATTCATAAAACTATTTTTCTTTAATTAAAGAGATGTTAAATAATATTATGTTTCAATCGGAGACGATTTTTAGGTTAAACAACACGTGAAATGATTAAATGAAGTTCAGTTATAATCTTAAGGTGGCAGTAATTGGGACATCTACCTTATTGGCGATACTGCCACGAACACCTAATAGAAAATATAGAAACTCAAATTTTCGTTGGTATCATTAAATGTTCAGAGCGTGGAGTGAACTGGTTTTCCGAGGTTTTTCTAACTCCTTTCATCTTTCCCAATCTTCATTCTTCTTTCTTTAGCCGCCTTACTGTGAATAATGCCAGGAAAAAATGTTGAATGAATTACGGTACAATAATTTTATGCCCATCGTAAATCGCGCGAAGTCAGCACTGACATGTCATGTTCATTACTCTTAATATAATCGAATATAATCTATGATGATTAGTGATTCCACTGAATGACCTAATTCTTCTCGTAAGCAGCTCCGTGGTACAATTAATGGCCGGCGTATGCATCTGCTTACGTATTATGAGAGATCACTTTCTCATTCTGCCGCATTTTCAGCGCCTGGCGCCACGTCGATCACAACTTTCACATGCCGCTTTAATTTCGAATAAGCGATAAATTAATGCGTTACATAAGGCCTTGCAACTTTTTTCCTAGCAAATTTCTTTCACGGGGACAGATTATTACGGAATCCGACGCGAACGAATGATTTTAATTAAAACGAAATCGTAAATGTGCAGATACGGTGCACATTATCTTACTTTCATGTGTAATATTATTTAACAAGCTGTGCTATAGAATTTTTATAAGTACGAAATATGTAATAAATAACACGTGCCACTCATAGAACAGGAAATTCTATTTCTATTACTCAATTAATTGCTCCAAGTAGAGTGTCATTGTTACTCCAATAAAACATTTAAATATAGTAAACTATTCGTTTCGTTTGACGAGTTCAATGTAACTTAATTATAAAGCACCAGTGTAGGAAATGTGAGGCTCAAAAATATTGATTATTAACCCCTTTCACTATTTAATTATTTTAAACGTTTATCCCTGCACGTCTAATATAATTTAAGAGAAACACACGATGAAAATCGAAACTAAAAATGTATAAAGATATATTATTGTACAACACAAATGCGGTTCCAGACATTCTGGACATAGGACTGCCAAGGATTAATTACCTGATTGAAGAATAAAACCCCTAATAGTTTCAGAAAATCATAATCATTCTCACTTATAGGATATGCAGTTAGTATCAAAGTTTCGGCGTAAGAGAAGTGCACCCAATAAGAAAAACACACGGCCCACCATTACGTAAGCAATGTGCATACAGAGCTAATTGAAGTTACCGTTAATTAAACCCAGTCATCGTGCGATTTCACGGCTCTTCTCTGTTCTAACTGGAATTTTCTGACGTCCTCACACACGCGATTGAGAAGCTGAGAGTACCTGTTCTGCGGTCACCAGAACTTGCCAACTTGATAATGTCACATATGTTACATTTTACTGTAATTGTTAGTAAAATCTATATATCCATTAAAAATAAACTTTTATATCAGATGTGTTTTCCTTTCTAGTTACTTTATGACAATCTGCACTTTCCCATTCAACGTTTTCATAGTGGAAAAAAAAAAGGACGAGAGGGACATGCAGGAATCAGTAAAACATGTTTTTTTTTTATTTTTGTAAAATATGTGGGAAGTTAGATAAGTAAAAAGAGTAGACGAAGTAGATGAAAGTAGATATTGTAGACATTACAGAAGGGTAGAAGGTGCACACAGATGTCCCATTTGATTAAATAGGTGTGTAGTTTATGAAAAGAGATGTTCAATGCCCTGCGAGTCGTCCAAGGTCATGCAAGGTTATTTGGTGTCATCAAGCACGAGGCATTATGAAATGATTAGAATATAGAATGCGTGCTAGGATTGCTAGGCGTTCTCAAATGTAGGTATGTTAAACTGCTTTGAATGGACAAATCTTCTCCCTAACAAACGAATGCACGTCCTTAGGCACTGATTAGCCGACTGTGTCACGAAATGACTGCGGCACCCTGCCTATATGTGGAAGCACAAGCATAGCCCGCATAATTAGGTGCATATATGCCTGATTAATTTAGGGTGGAACGAAATATGGTGGCAAAATATTTTTTTATTATTCATGACTTCTAATAGTGGTTGCTTTTTATAATGTTATTTGAGCTGTGAAAGTTGGATCTTGATCAACAAATTTTTGGAGGTGCCGCAAGCCATTCAAAAGTCACACAATCAGTGAATATGAATTTTTTAATGGCTTGCGGCACGTCAAAAAATTCGTTGATCAAGATCAAACTTTAGCAGCTTAAATAAACTTTTGCCTACTATTGGAAGTCACGAATAATAAAAAAATATTTTGCCCCTATATTTCGTTCCACCCTACTGATTATGCCTGCTAAACAGATATTCTGATATTTTATTACAAGCTCTTTTTCTTTTTTAAAGTATCATCCCCGTTTACTTGCCACCTGTTACAATCAGCAATGAGCAACTGTTCGGACTTTAATTTTAACTCACATAATAGTATATTATAGACGCTTCGCCCGTCGGCTCATATTTTCGGGGCTTAACAATATAAAATAGCAGGATAATCGTGTTAAAATCTGTTTATATTGTCTAAGGGTTTAAAGCAGTGGTTCCCAACCTGGGGGCCGCACAGTGGGGTAGGAGACCCCAAAAGTTGGCGAAAAATCGAAGTACAAAAGAATGTTTAAATATCTGATTTTTTATCCCTGGTATAGTTGAAATATGTGCGCATAATAAAACGTATATCCACAGCCTTCTACAACTATTCCTTCCTTACCCGAGTCGGTCAAAAACAGTTAGCTGTAGGAACTCCGTTACACGTTTATTCCAAGCGATTTATCAAACGATTTTGTGTAGCTATTTTTTGTGTTTTCTGTGTTTTAAACTTCTGGTTTCGCGATAAAGACGTAAATTTCAGGTGTTTATTTAATTACTTTTTGTTGTTATACGTTTGTGGCAAGCAATAATACCTTCATAATGTTTAATTCAAAATTGCCTCGTATAACCTTAATTACCATAGCTGATCTACAAAAACAATTAAACATTTAGTTATCTTCCAAGTCCGATCAAGCATTTTTGTTTGCACAGTTATCTCTGATTATTAAAGAACTGAGATTAACTTTCAGATTTTGCTCGTTTTTGCTCCAATCCCTAAAATTTCAGTTTATTCAAAACGGTTCCCAGTCCATGAAAATAATTTCTTTTTGCAAACACTGTTAATTGAAATATTTATATCTGTTGTTATTTTCAGATGTGAATCCTAATACTATTGTTGTAACGAGATATTTAATTAACACATGTTTCCACGACGGCAGTGGTGGTTTTTTTAAATGGAACCATATATTTTTTAATACATAAATCGACCCATCTTGATATTCCCTGATATTTTTTTTGTTGCCATTTTGACTTGAGATTCGTACTCAGCGACCTCGGAAACTCTAGAATACCAAGTTTAGACCAAATCTGATATTTTTTGGGTATACGCGTCCGCCATATTGGATCCGCCATTTTGTTTTTTGCCATTTTGAGTTCAGATTCGTAATCAGCGACCGCGAAAACTATAGTATACTCATTTTTGTAAATATCAAAGATTACCTTCATATTTTTACCATGTTTCTGGGATTTCAACCCACTGTGGGCCGCCGCGATTATTTTTAGTCGGCGATTCTTAGCACATGTTTATTTTAATACGGCTACATTGATTTTTCATAAATGAAAAAATAAAAAGCTGGTTACCCAGATGCAAGCGCAAGTGGTGCAACCATCGCACTAAATAAGATAATTAAATACATATATAAAATATCTTTAAGTACCTAGGTATATTTAATACATGTATTAAGGTGATTAAATATTATTAAGCTAGAATTATATTCAGAAATACCTATTTTCAATGTGTTTCCTTTACTTTATTAAATTTAACTTACCTTATATGGGCGGACGGAGGGTCACAGGTTATTTGAATATTATAAAAGGGAGTCGCGACTCAAAAAAGGGTGGGAAACACTGGTTTAAGGCAGGATACCACCTTTGCACCTAAAAAATATTGAAATTTTTTTTTGTTCTCAAAGTACTCTTTCAGGTGTATAGAATCGAAATTCATTCATTAGAAAGGTGGCCGAAACCTTTTTCTTGTGTAAAAACCGGATTGGAGCAGATATATAAATCTATATAAAACTTTAAACGCGTTTTTCTCGAAACGATGTTTTCCAAATCGGCGTATCAGATTACTCCTACAATTTTCATCGGATTGACTTGAAACTTTGTACAATTCTTCCCCGTGGTGTAATCTAACGATGTACGTAGGACTTTTGCTATAGCGTTGTTATTTTTCTTTTGGTGCACAATTTTATAAACTTTTTACCCTAAAAAATTGACCTTTTCGTTAAAATGGCCGCCATTTTCTTAAAAATCGAAATTTCGTAAAATCCCTGCGTACAGCATTGAAAAATATTGTTGTTAATAGGAACATTCTTTGGTTTTTTTTCTAAGAGCCACGTACAAAGCGGAATTTGACACGCCGTCTAACGATGTTCCTCCAAAGGAGTGTATTTTGGCGCCACCTACAAGAGATTATTTTTTACTTTTTCAGTTTCAAAAAATGTGTAATTACAGATCAAAGTTACATTAATGAATGACTGAAACCGATTTTGTTTCTGCGCATTCTTTGTATGCAAAAAAAATTCATGAAAAACGCCTCCAAAATCGCAGTCAAAGGTGGTATCCTGCCTTAAAGCGTTTGACCCTATGAGTATCCAGGGATTCTTCAAGTACCTAATGGTTTAGTCAAGATGTTCGGGTGATGTAGTAGTCTATTTGAATATTTTCTTGTTTAATTTGCAATTTCCATTTTTACTTATGTTATTTGGAGATCTTTCCTTAATATTAGTCATAATCCATGGTGCGTTTCTTATTATGTATCTGAAGAGTTTTTGACTGAAATCTTTCAAAAATTTCGATGTTTGAGACAGACGATGACCCCCCATAGTTCAATGCCATACATCCATATCGGTTCAAGAAAAAAAAAAAAATTATAAATATAATTAACATTTTTTTCTTAATTTCTTTTCATTTTTTTAATCTAATTGAAAATTTTTAAATATAATCAACATTTTTTTCTTAACGTGGGGAAATCTACAAAAGACAGCCCGACGCCTCCAAAGGGGAATCCCCCGGTGGCGCCAGGGTAGTGTGGGATTTTTACCCACTACCCTGGCCACCATGAAACGTTTAATAATTTACATGTAAATATCTCTATTATTAAGTCCTATTGGCTTAAATCCTCGGACACCTATTTACTTATTTTCGGCATAGACCCATCGCGCCAATGCTCGTCAAAATCCATGTCTACCACACCCTGTCCTCCCCTTGTAAGGGACAGTTTGGATTTGGGTTGTTTTATTACAAATGTAACGCAGCATGTAAAATAACATAGCGCGAGTAAAATGGAACTGCGTGTCCCTGTGCCCGCGCCAGCAGCAATTGAATATTCGACACAGCAGGCAAATAATCCATCGGCTAATAAGAATGAGGAAGCACGGATGCAGCTGATAGACATTTACGACTGCGTGCGTGTCTCCTTGAGGTCGAGTTCACGATGGCGCAACGACGGCCAGAAGCAGAAACGAGAAACCATTGTCGTCTATGGGGAAGCGTTTGAAAGGGTCATGCACATGCGCGGACAAACCGTCTTCGATTCATCCGCTGCGTTCAAAGTGCAATGACTTTCGCGAATTATCCGTCGACGATTATTACTTGGAGATCGCAATGACAGTGTTTTCGCAGGCAAAAGTGCTTCTCTAAAGAATTTAAAAATAGATTTTCCTTCCGAAAAAGAAAATGAACAGGTTCATGCAGCGTGTCGTCAAAATAGATTTTCGAATAAGCAAAGAGGACATTTCATGGGGAACTAAAAAGTCAAACAAAGTAATATGGTAGACATGCAGTTAAATATTCAGAACAGAAATAGAATCTTCCTACTTTCAATTGCAATTTCTTCGAAGGTTAAACTCGCATTTCGCTTAAATAATTGAGCATAGTGGATGCAATTTATACGGGTCAATTAGGTGCACAAGAACGAGAAATGGCTCGAAAGATATTGGAGTGGTCTATGTAGTACACGATTGTGTAAAAAAACCCGAGGGACGTAGAAGGTTAAGGGTGGTGGGTCGTAAAATAGCAGGTAGAAATTTAAAAAATTGAAAATAATTATTTAAAAGACAATAGGAGTTCCACCATAGGTACTTATAGCTACTAAACATTACGCAATGCTTTTAAATGAAAATATGACATTATTTTCGTTGACAGTAGGGGAGGACCTGTACAAAACCGTCACCGGCGCAAAACCGTATGCCATACTGGGTCAGCATTTTATCTTGCAACCCGCGCTCGCGCGAACAGCTAAAATGGCAACAGCGCCTCGCGGACGCGTTCCACTACCGCTCGGAGAGCTGCCAGCGGTGATGCCCGAGCTTCGAGATTTTTAGGATGGTCTCCTTCAAATTAACGTCGCAAAGAGCTATTGGGGATTTCCCGACCCAGGTAATCCGCTTTTATGATCGGTTTACCACTCGCACCCCAGATTACTGTAATGAGGTTTGAAAACACTGTCGACTGGTCCCGTGCACGTCTCAATTTCAAAAATTTTAACTGCGACTGCGTTGACCGCGGCGCTCACGGAGAGATTTTTCGCCACCTGCGTGTAAAAGCCACAATAATGACGCATCGTTCCTAAAAACGACATTAACGGAAGCCGGTGTGGGCGTGGCGTTGAGTAGCTAAAAGGTTAAAACATTCAGACACAGAAATTTTAGAAAAAAATTTCAAACACCGCTACAATTACATTATATATACCGCTACATAATACATTAAGGATAAAATTATAAAAAAGAAAACCAGAACGATAGATTCTGAGGTCTGCAGAACTAACGCATAATTGAATAAAAATTTAATTTCTCAATTTATGAAAGTAACGATACAGAAACAACTAGCCTGTTGTTCATCAACACCATGCATTTTAAAAACAGCATTAAATACAGTATCAAGTAAACAGTTTGCAAAAGCTTCTCATAACAATTATGGTTAAAAAATGGATAAAAGAAAAATTAAGTGAACATAAAATATGTTAAATTATCCATAATTAAGGTAGTTCCTAATCAACAATGTTAGTCAAATTAGAGTTGGGTAATAAACGATAAATGTAAAGTAGAATGATACTATAGAAATAATAATAATAATTTTTAACATCGTGAATTCGAGCAACAGATCTGACAACGTCGCATTCATTCGGAGCGCCTGTTATAACCAAAATGTCAGAAAAAATGTTCATATGAATTTGAATCGTCGTTCGTTATTTAAATGTCTAAACATATCGATTGTGCGACGTTGCCACGTTGACTGTTCTACGTAGTTTCTAAAAAACTGGCACGTAAACCTATTTTTTATGGGCATTTACGAAGAAACCATGTGGTCAATTTTGCAGAAATTAATGAATTCATTTCGTGACATTTCGATGTACTTTTGTGCCAATTTTGGTACACTTCTTGGATATAGTTTTCCTGTTTCGGAAGAAAAACTGAAACTATAACCCTCTTTTTGTCGACTTTGCCATATATCACCGTGTTAAAATGGATCAACTTTAATTAACAATTTCTCGATAACTATGTGGTAAATCGATTTTAAACTTTGTACAAGGATTTCGTGTATTCCAAATTAGTTCTGCACGAAATTCGAAAGAATTCTTGAATTTGGTAGATTATTCAGGAGCTACCTTAAGAGGGAATAACTTTTTCGGTGCAAACTGCATTCCGATATATTTTATAGTTCAAAAAGTTATACGAAAAAAACCCCAAATTCTGTAACCCGGGCCGGGAAATTCCGAATAGCTCTTTGCGACGTTAATTTGAAAGAGATGATCCTAAAATTTTCGAAGCTCGGGCATCACTGCTATCCAGCGGTAGCTCGCAGCTCTCCGAACGCCCGCCGGCCGGTGCATGGTTGCGTCCGTGAGGCGGTGTTGCCATTTTACCTGTTCGCGCGAGCGCGGGTTGCAAGATAAAATGCTGACCCTGTTCTTATTCCTGAAAATAAATGAAAGAAAGTCACGCGCGTTTGGAAATTGTTTTCCATCATATTGAACTGTTAGTCAACAGAGATTCGTGAGGAAATACGAACGCTGCAGCGACTTATTAAATTTATTCTGTTTCTAAGTGCTCTGATCTTATTTTCGACTGACTTTAAGTGGACTGTATAGTGTTTTGGTAATTAGAATGCAAGTTACGCGAAGATATCTATTAACAATATCTATTTCTATTATATTTTGAAGACCGTGGCCGATTGTTGTCATTTTCATATTTAGCTGTAACCAAAAATGTAGGGGCTATTGTTGTTACTTTAGATCGGGGCAAAATCATATAGTGTTAAATTAACAATTTCGTTTTATTGTTAAATTAAGTAGCCTGTTGGGACTTTTCATTTATATTTTTGTTACTTTGTATCGTTTATGAAAACATTTAATAAATACCGTTTTTATTCACCAATTTGTTTTATAATTTAAAAACTTATGGACCTAGAACCTCATGTATACGGTTTTGGACAGGTTTCCCCTAAATAAAACTTTTCCTCGTTTTTGTTATATTTGGTATTGAAATATTGCATGGAACTTGAACATTTTTAGGTATTCCTATTTCCACAGTAGATTACTGACCCTGGTTGTCGTATTCTAAATCTCCCTGTGATATTCCTTCTGCTTTTATATCTAGAAGAGAGTTTATCGCAGAAGGACATGGGACACCTAGAAAATATCGTCTTATCAATTTCTAACGCACTTAGTTTGCTTTAAAATTCCTTACGTCACACCAACAGAAGGGTGCTAACACATTTTTAAACGCACAGTAAACTGAATACTCAGAGACCGACAAGTGTGATTTGATTATTCTATACTTTATTATAATTAATTATATTAATTTGTTTTCTACATGTATACAATTTATAGGAGAAAAAATGTCGTTTTCCTTGCTTAATATAGTTAATAAAAATTTATTCTGGTAGTTTGGAATGATTTTACCCTTAAAAGTGAATTTTAATATAACCGTGTTCAATTCATTGTGTATATTTTCTAAAAGGTTCACATCTAACGAAAAAGAGGAGCTATAACATTTTTGGAATATTATATAATCAAAACTCTCGTGAGAAATAATCTTTGTACTTAATACCTAACCCTACTTTTCCTGAAGAAGCTGAAAAGTAAACAGATAAAGCTTCTGTTCTACCAACACCCTGTATTAAATTATCATTCCGCGTACCGAAAAGTATGTGTAATTCTGTACAAGTATAATGCAAGAAAACCACGTTTTCAATTCTACCGGTTCAAGTCTAAAGGCCCGATCAAATACGAGCTATCCTTTTTAATCTTTTCGCATGATTATCTCCAAAGCTGTTGGTCATTTGAGTAAATATTTGAGATCACAGTAAGCCTTCTTCGAGGGGGATATTTTGTGAGCAATATAATTTTAATCTGCGTGGAGGATCCGCGTGGATTACGTGGGTGGCTGCACCTCGTTGATTTAAGATTACCTGTATTTTTCATTTTATTTTATTTTTCTTGTGCAACCAAATATATTCGAATTTGTATTTTTCATTTTATTTTATTTTTCTTGTGCAACCAAATATATTCGAATTTGTATTTTTCATTTTATTTTATTTTTCTTGTGCAACCAAATATATTCGAATTTGTATTCGCATTTGCAACTCTTTCTCGTAATAACTTAAGTAGATCGATAATTTCAAGGTTTATAATGAGCCATGAATGAGAAAGTTCACTTACAGTATGGTTACTTGGTAACGAAGTATTAGTTTAGTATATCTAGCGATATGAAAGAGATGAGAATGCAACATACATGGCAGATCTTTTACCACATAGGTATGTACTAGGGTGGCTCTTATTTTCGACTTTTGAATTTTCTTCGCGGCACCCCCTAGAATAGCTCCAAATAATAATAAAAAAATCTGTGTAAAGTTTGAGCCCGATCGGATGACGGGAAAAGGTGCCTCTGGGCTCTTGAACATTTAAATAATTATTTAACTGCTGACAAAGTCGATTTTATATAATATCCTCCAAGTTATTGATTACATGAAAAAATATGTTAAATAAAAGTTATAGATCCAGACAAGGAGCATTTTTTATGTTCCTAATGTCTGTATCTTCGATATTTTTGCGAATTTCGGTCCCTAATTTTCAGGAAACATTCATGACATATCAAACACTGAAAATATGGAATTTTTTTTTTATCTTTTTGGCATTTCTCGGTATATGCACACCTTAAATGTTTAAAAAATAGTTCTCGAAAATAAAAATTACAATTTGTTTTCGCCTTCACAAATAAAAAGCGTTCGAGAAGGATTTAAACTTTCAAAATTTGAAGAATAAAATTTTTTTTTAGTTTTTCGGATGTTTTTCGAAAACCGTTTGTTGCACGAGAAAAAACGTATCACAACATAAAAGATGCTCCTTGTCTGGATCTACAACTTTTGTTTGACATATTTTTTTATGTAATCAATAACTTGGAGGATATTATATAAAATCGACTTCGCGAGATGTTAAATAATTATTTAAATGTTCCAGGGCCCAGGGGCACCTTTTCCCGTCATCCGATCGGGCTCAAACATTACACAGATTTTTTTATTATTATTTGGAACTATTCTGGGGGGTGCCGCGAAGAAAATCTTGAAAAAAAATTCACCAACGTTCATACTAAAGCCATTACGATCTCGATATCTGACAAGGGAACTTTGTGGGTTTTTAGAGTGACTCAAAACAAGAATAACGGTGTGTTTCATTTGGGCCCTATCGCCCTTTAAGGGGATGAAAACTAACCTCAAAGTCAAATTGGCACTTCCAATTTTTCGCCTATAACTCTCAAAGTACAACAGACAGAGAAAAATGTTTCCAACAAAAGTTTAATGGTGCAATAAGCGCTACAAACTTCCGTTAACAAAATATTTGAAAAAAAAAATTTTCGTCAGATATTTTTATTTTTAAACTATTTTCAAAATTTTGATAACGCCAGTTTTCAGCGCTTATTGTACCATTAAACCTTTGTTTGAAACATTTCTTTCCGTCTGCTGTACTTTGAGAGTTATAGGCGAAAAAGTGGAAGTGCCAATTTGACTTTGAGGTTAGGTTTCACCCCCTTAAAAGGCGATAGGGCCCAAACGAAACACACCGTTGTTCTTGTTTTGACTCGCTCTGAAAACCCACAAAGTTGCGTTCCAATCGGTGAGTCCGGGTTCGCGGTGTTCCCTTGTCAGTGACATGCAACGTTGCCAAATCTCTGAAGGAGATGTTCCCTTGTCAGATCCAGACCAAGTACTCAAGCTTCGGATATCCATGAGCCGCAGCATCACCAACAACGCTACTTTCTAATACTCGGTTCGATTCAAGTATCCAACTCGAGCAGAGGATGCTTCACCATCCTCCACTACTCAGGCAACTCCGCAACGTGACTCGTCAGAACGGGACGAAACGGAAATGAAATCGAAAAAGAAGGGGGCCAGCGTAATAAGCGGCTTAAGATGGCTCTCTCGCCGTATAAAACCATACACGGTAGAAACAGGGGCAAAACTATCCGGACCAGCGACTTTCACCCGATTGACTTTCCCTTTCTCTCCCCGATACTCGGCGTCGGTAATTCGACGTATCAGTATGCCGCCTCTGAGATCAGAACCGTCTGGAGCTCGTTGACTTCCGGTCCCGATCGAGAACCCCTCTCATTCATTTACTTGCCAGCGATAACCCGACGCGCAAGAAATCGTGATTAAATTCTGACGAAATTGCTGCCGAGCGAACGGTACGCTTGGTTGCGTAATAAATAATGTATACGACTATAAGATAATACCTATATTAGTCCTTCTTTTTTTTTTACCATTTATTTGTACAGCTACCGTGTAATTCTTCTCGTTACCCATTCACCGTTTCGATTAAAATGTTGCAATAATGAGCCTGCCTATCGTTTCGTAATTGCAATACGTATCAACTTTAAATATTCATTATTATAAATTTTCTGCGTACTAATTGGAATTACTGGGAAATTACCTTCGATACTAAATATTGTGGGGAAAGATAATGTGAATAAAAGAATTGAACGATTAAGCATTTTCGTAAGTATTTGTAAATATTCGTTACAGGGGAATTAAAATGTTTCTTGACATCTGTCGCATAAAAAGCAGAAGCTGAAAATTTTGTATTTTCGGCAGGCTTAAACAAATGTGTTGATGAAGTCTACTTGTATTATCTTCACTAAGAGTTTATCCGGCTTTGGACTATTGCTTTTGATATTATTTTGAACTATCAAACAGATATTTTGCCCGTAGTTCAGCTTTCAAGCGCAGATGACTTTAGAAAGGTTTGTTTTTATTTTTGTGTTACAGAACATTTGTAGCTCTTTACTGAAGAGATTTGTTTCTGGAGAAACAAATTGTATTGCAATAATGCTTATCAATTTCAGTCTGATTTTTTTTTTCAAGTTTAATGATTGGACGTTTGAAAAACGTATATGCCTGAATATTCTTGTAGTATTGAGGGTCAATGAAATTGATGAATTTGAAGCTTTTATCAAGATTAGGTAAGTTTGATTTTTCCAACCATTTTGGGTTTCGTAATTTGCATACAATTTTACGAATATTCAATAACTTACTTAATGTGACAGACACCACCCAATCATGGGATTGTAATCGATTTAACTTTATGAATCGATAGACGAATTCTCCACCTTCATTGCAACTTTAGCCGTTGTTTTTGAAAGTGGTATAAGTCCATTTGTAGCTAACTACTCGTTTATTTTCATAAATTAATAAAAAAAAGTTGAACTGTAAAATGTTATAGCAGGAATGTTTTTTTTTTGAAAGTGGTGTAAGTCCATTTTTTTTAAAAAATACTTCAATATGCTAAGTGTAAAGGAGAAATAAGATTGAAATATGAATAAGTTTGTTATTATTAGTTATCTTAACGAAGTAATTTACTTCTCATACTAGTTTATTTATAAATTCCTTATAATATAACTGAAATTATTCCTTAATAAACTCGATTGTTCGTTTACTTGTAAATAATGAAGACATGTATGTCTTCATTTTGATTATTATTTTTGACATTAAAAAATACATTTCACAAAAGCCAACTTCAATTGAAATATAAATTTAAAATTGCTATTGGCTACATTTTTCATAGGTAATACATTATTATTGAAAGTGGTATAAGTCCATTTGTAGCTAACTACTCGTTTATTTTCTTTAAATAAAATTCAACAAGATTATAGTGCTAAAAACATTCCCCAAATTGATGAACGTATGCGACTATTTTTAAGTTGATTCAAGCGCAAACCCTTAAATATCTCAATGTATGAATATACGGACTTTCAAAAGCAACGGCTCACTTATTAAGTTTCATATTCTATCTACAGTTTCCAAGGCAAAAAACCAAGTTTTCGCTTTATTACTTATAAAATGTTAGAAATCAATCCGGTCAGCCGAGTCATTTCCTGCGCCAGCGTATATGAGAATGATGGCTACACATATTTCCAAGAGCATTTTGTACAGATTACTGCGTTCTGATATTAGAAAGTCATGATAACGTAAACAGTATTTTATATGCTCCATCCGCTGCGACCTATTTACATACCTACTCATTTTTGTCATGGGTATCGACTAGGACTGGGACTATTTGTCGCATTTTTCGGTATTCGAATATTCGAAAACTTCAGTTGCTCAATTATTTGGCGAATATAATTCGAATATCCAAGTATTCAAATACTATCCGAATATTTATGTATTCGAATACTATTCGAATATACATCAGTATTCTGATGTATTCGAATAGTGTGGTGTGAATTATAAATCAAGTTCTTTATGTTCATTTTTTTACAAGCCTTTATTTAGTTTCAGTTGTGAGTTCGTTAGTTTGTCAGTGTGAAATTTTGTAAGTTAATTTTTACCCAAAATTGAACTATGCATGTGTGCAAAGTTTCAAGTCGATCGGATATGTTGAAGTGGGTCAGTATTCGAATGAATAATATTCTAATACTGAAATGTTCGAATACTGAAATATTCGAATGCATAATATTCGAATACTGAAATGTTCGAATACTGAAATATTCGAATACTGAAATGTTCGAATACTGAAATATTCAAATACTGAAATATTCGAATACTGAAATGTTCGAATACTGAAATATTCGAATACTGAAATATTCGAATACTGAAATATTCGAATACAGAAATATTCGAATACTCAAATATTCGAATACTCAAATATTCGAATCCTCAAATATTCGAATGCTCAAATATTCGAATGCTCAAATATTCGAATGCTCAAATATTCGAATGCTCAAATATTCGAATGCTCAAATATTCGAATACTCAAATATTCGAATACTCAAATATTCGAATACTCAAATATTCGAATACTCAAATATTCGAATACTCAAATATTCGAATACTCAAATATTCGAATACTCAAATATTCGAATACTCAAATATTCGAATACTCAAATATTCGAATACTCAAATATTCGAATACTCAAATATTCGAATACTCAAATATTCGAATACTCAAATATTCGAAGTTTATTCGTAGCATTCGAATACTTGTAAAATATTCGAATATTAAATTATTCGAATAGTCCCAGCCCTAGTATCGACACGTTGGTTATCAAATAAACAAACAAAAGTAAAGAAAACAAATGTCACCTGTTTATGAAACTTTCTAGCAGGAACAGATTTTGTCTTTATTGCACCTGCTCCATTTTCAAATGGGCTATAAAAGAATACAAGCGTTGCTTTCAGAATTCTATCGAGACACATTAAAGATCACGACACTATGCAATACGTACGATGCCGTTGACCTTTTCCTCTGCCTCCCCATTCGCAGAGGTATACGTAAAAGATTGCTATCCAAACTAATCGATATATCAATCAGAATCGACGGGAGCAAAACAGTTTCAGAAGCAAGACCAGTAATGCTCCCTCGTCTGTTGCAAAAGCGCAACGCAGTAAACTGCTTTACATCAAATCCGCTAATGTCTGTCTCGCCCTTGATGGCGAAATCGATCTTGACTCGATCGAATCGACCGCTGACGTCAGTCCGCACCGATACCGAAGAAGTGTGGATGAATTATGCTCCCTGCACCATCCGGGACACGTGGTCGTTGGCTTGCTCGAATTCCTCGTTTCGCGGGGACTTATCTAATCCGAAGGCTTTGCGTCAGAGCGTCAGATTTTGGTTCGCGAACGTGAAATTTTGATTGCTACGTGCAAGAAAGATACACCATGAATTGGAGAAAAATCTGGGGATTTGACGTGCCAGATTGAGTTTGGTAATAATAACAGTATTGTTAATAATAATAGGTCTTTAATTCGGAACAGAAGGACCAGAAATGGTCGGAAGAAAATTTAGAAGCTGAACGATAAGACAAAAACATCTAAATTTAACAAAAAATAACCCTCGCAACAGATTAGTGATGTCAACATAATAAGCAAAATATAGTGTTGAACAGTGGCGGATTTAACAGGACGGCCGATGGGTAGTTGCCACCTGGGCCCCTGCTTGGAAGGCCCCTCAAGGCCCAATTCTTAAAAAAATTTATGATATTATCCAAAATATATTTTTTTCTGTATTATTACACTGAGCCCGTTTTTAGTAAACTACCGCTTTATTTTCCCGAAAAATGGGCCCTAGCTCAGAAGCCCCCCTAGGGCCCTGTCTTCAAAACGAAATTATGATTTTATCCAGCACTAGATTTTTCCCTATATTTTACTGTACATTGTAGTTTTTAGTAAACTACCTCTTCATTTTCCCGAAAAAATGGGCCCCTCAGAACGTTTGCCACCTGGGCCTTTTTTCTTAAATCCGCCACTGGTGTTGAAGATATTTATTAGCGCACATAAAACTATCAATTTCCAACGTTTCTTTACTCGCCACTGTGTAATTATGCTAGTATTGCTTCTCAGATGCAATCTTTGCGTAGCAAAAATATTGTAAAACTGTAAAAAGGAATACAACAAATATTACTCTGCATTTATACGATATTCATTTTTTTATTAAAAATTGCATTCGAATGCTAGTTACTGTAAACTGTAATTTTTCAACCTCATATGGTGTGAAGCAGTAAATAAATAATAGGTTTTTATTACACTAGTGCTACATATGTATATGGTGAATAATAATGGTTAGTAATAATACATGAGAAATAAATTTTTAGTTGGGTAAAACAATTGGCTAAATAGCAAATTTATGACAAATGAAAGTTTCAGAGAACAAGAGAATTCTTTTAATAAATATTCCTCTACCTTGTGGATTCGTATTAAATAGCTATGGTTTATATTAAAGTTTTTAAATTATTTTGTGCTGATAACCAGCTCGCAAGTACCATACACGTAGAAATGGACTTCGTTGAGCAGCTCGACGGAGAAAGAAGGCAGGGATCGCGTTAATATTTATGCTTACAGCTGATAGTCATTACAATACAAAAATAGAAAGCAATAGCTTATAAATGAAAACCAGTGTGTCTGTTTTATACAACTACACGGTCTTGTACAGGAACTTCCGCATTTTTCGAGCAAACCGAATGGTCACTACTACCGCAAAATGAATTTGGAAGAGAATGTGAGAAACAGTTGATTGCATTTTCGTTAAGTATTATTTGGAACATAGTCTGGAGGTCGAAAAAACAGTGATTTTGGGGAATTTTTTTCTCAAAAAGTATCAGACGTTTTCCAAAAAAAATTTGTATTTGAAAGAGTCTACTTTAAAGAGTATCTTGTAATTTTTTTTATTTAAAACTATTTATTAATAACGTTTATTGTGGCCGATCTCCTTGAGGTCCTCCCCAAAAAGGTGTTTTTTGGTGACCACTGGCTGCTCGGTACTGGATCACCAGAAATTAAAAATTCAAAAAGATTAATTAAATATATTAAATTATCTAGTCTCGTTATGGATAAATATTTTCAGTAAAAATATTATGAGATATTTTCCAAAACACACTACTTCAATTATGAAAATAGTTTTTCGAAAAGGTCTTACAGTATTTGAAAAAAAATATGTTGTGAAACCACAGTTCACTGCACTCAAAGTTCAATAAAAATGGAAATGAAATAAGCGTTAGCAATAACTGCTGAAATAACTGAACTATCCGTTGGCGTATGAGAAATCGATTAACAGAAGTTAAATGAAGAGGATCAGGTTTTAAAAAGAACTGTCAACGACCAGAGTTAACGTAGAAGATTAATTTAATTAAAATTTGTTCTTAAAAAATCAACAACAAAAATTGTATTTCTATTTCGTTTAGCTTTAATTGAAAAATCTTGTGAGCTCTTTTTGAAATTTACCTAAGTATTGTACATTTTGCGAAATATCAAGACTTAGTAAATTTAAACTCTAAAGTCTACGAATGAATAGCAATTTATCAATTTTAGTCCCATTTAAATAAACTTATCATCCGTGAAGTAAATTTCTTCCAGTTGAAAAATACAATTTGTTCAAAGTATTACAGCTTTCCTTAATCGTTTCACGATCCCATGAATTCTAACGTCCTTATTATACCTGTAATATTGTCGCTTATTGTTAGCATCTACTCCAATTAAATAATACAATAAAACAATGAAACATTAACGTTACAGTAAAATAAACGAGAATTAATTTCTGAATATCTTTATCAGTCCACGTGATTTTATGCACTGGCAAGACAAGGTTTCTGTAGCGCTTTTTACACATGTAACGTCTTACGATGAGAAGCTCTGACGTAAAGGCTTATATTCACAAGCGACGTCGTGTCTATCAATATTTCTACAGTTTCTGGGACGGCTTCTTTTTTCCATCATATTGTCACGAATCGTTACGGTATTTCCTGGAATTTTCCACAGATATCGTTCACAGTGACGACATTTATCACTGCAGGTCTATCTCCGCGATGTGAAGCTCCGTTTACAATGACATACGTAGCTAAACATAACAGTGGCTGCAGATATTAGCAGCTTGTTTGCTGGGAAATGTTAGCAGACACTGCAGACAGTATGCAGCGGCTGGCAGTGGCGGATTTAAGAAAAAAGGCCCAAGTGGCAAACGTTTTGAGGGGCCCATTTTTTCGGGAAAATGAAGAGGTAGTTTACTAGAAGGGGGTAAGTGTACAGAAAAGTATAGAAAAAAAATATAGTGCTTAGATAAAATCATAAGTTGTTTGGAAGATAGGGCCCTAGGGGGGCCTTCAGAGCAGGGGCCCATTTTCGGTACAATAAAGCGGTAATTTACTAAAACAGTGTAATAATATAGGAAAAATATACTTTGGATAAAATCGTAATTTTTTTTAAGGTTGGGGCCCTATGGGCGGGCCTTCTGTGCAGGGGCCCAGGTGGCAATTTCTCATCAGCCGCCCTGTTAAATCCGCCACTGGTGGCTGGTTTTGCGTGGCAAAATGAGACGAAAGTCAAGAGTAACGAAATTATGATGGAAGCTTCGTTCTTTAGTTATTAATGTTTAAAAATTCGGGTCGGAGACGCCCGAAGCATGGCAATTGGGCGATCAGCGATTCGCATTGTGTAGGTCGTAGAGCCGCGTACAGTCACCGCCAAGAAAAAAAAAGATGCTTTGGTACCAGCTTACCTCTACCTCATAGAAGTAGTGGTAAATGTATGTAAATATGTATTTATAAGTCCTTCGTGTTTTGCTTTTGTATTATTTATCCACGTATTATGATTAGGGCTGGGACTATTTGTCGAATTTTTCGGTATTCGAATACCTATTCGAATACTTCAGTTGCTCAATTATTTGGCGAATATAATTCGAATATCCAAGTATTCGAATACTATTCGAATATTTAAGTATGGTGTGAACTATAAATCAAGTTCTTTAGGTTCATTTTTTTACAAGCCTTTATTTAGTTTCAGTTGTGAGTTCGTTGGTTTGTCAGGGTGAAATCTTGTAAGTTAATTTTGACCCAAAATTGAACTATGCATGTGTGCAAAGTTTCAAGTTGATCGGATATGTTGAAATGGGTCAGTATTCGAATACTGAAATATTCGAATACTGAAATATTCGAATACCGAAATATTCGAATACCGAAATATTCGAATACCGAAATATTCGAATACCGAAATATTCGAATACTGAAATATTCGAATACCGAAATATTCGAATACTGAAATATTCGAATACTGAAATATTCGAATACTGAAATATTCGAATACTTAAATATTCTAATACTTAAATATTCGAATAATAACATTCGAATACTTAAATATTCGAATAATAACATTCGAATACTTAAATATTCGAAGTTTATTCGTAGCATTCGAATACTTGTAAAATATTCAAATATTAAATTATGCGAATAATCCCAGCCCTAATTATGATCCCATGATATATGCAATTTTTTAAGCATAAACTTTGTCGTATCGGAAGCAGAGCAATATTAAAAGTAATATTTAGAATGTACCATGTGCATACAATTGTATTTTGAAACTTTATGTGTTTTCTAAAATGTGGTTGAAAAATAAAAAAATTAATATTGAAAGTTATTAAATTGCCCAAATTAGATGTATAATTCTACTAATTAATGTAAGTACGTCAACTTTATATCTATATGAGATATCTTTGAAATTTTCCAAGAGAGAAATAAAATTCCCCAAGTGTACCTAATTGGAATCGAATATTAATAGATGAAACGAGGTAAGAATTTTCAACCCTTTTTTCACCGTTAACTGTTCACGCGGAAAGAAGACTCTCGCAACTTCTTACGGCTGCAATGTACAATCTAAAGCTTCAGCTTTCTCACTACATAATATATTAGTTCGAGAAGCATTCGAGTTTGACTGTAGATTTCAGCTAGGAGAAGAGGTCATGGAAGAACTCGAAGATAACATTTTTTACGCAAGTGAAGCGCGAGGTTCTTGCAGAGCATTCGAAGTGGTTATCAAAGCAGAGGATGTACTGTATATTGTATAATATTGACAACTTTATTCAAGTAATTGTAAGGTACTCTAACCTTGAGATTTTTTCCTGCCGCCTCCAGTTATCGAGTTGAATGATTTTTCATTTTCTGCGTCTTTACACATCTTCTTTTGTGTGACTGATATGCGCAAGCTGATGAGTGATGTCGAACAATAAATTAATATGACACATGCATGGAGTGCAGAGGGGAAAGCGGTGTCGGCTGACGTGCTGCAATGTCACTCCATTTTATCGCAAAGGAGCTAAAAAAATCTGCTGCTGCGTGTGTACATATACATGGAAGGTTTACCTTATATACTTAAATGTTACTCGTCCTTTGTTAAGACACAGATTCATTCAAAACTTACATAGTTTATATTGGAATCATGTTTTAATATAGTATAGTAGAAATATGAAATGTGAGCAAGTAAAATGTTTATGATATAAATTACAGTTGTATATCTGCTAATATAATCATTTGCTAATTTATTACTATTTATCAGAGAAGGGCAAAAAATTATTTGAAATAAAAATTTCGTACACAAATTTTTATTTCAAATAATTTTTTGCCCATCTCTGCTATTTATGTTGTTATGGAAAAATTCTGAGGGCTATTAATGACACTGAATATGCGATTCTTGGTTGAAAAGTTATTTTACCATCTCGTCGTAGGTATTACGTATACTATATATATATTTACTATTTTTATATTAAACTTACAAGGGAAGATCCCGAACCCGGAAATTCCAAAAATTCTGAAACTTCAGGAATATGTAGAGGATATACAGATATGTACATATTACCTACCTACGCAATTTTTTTCCTGCCCAAATTGACCCCTGCAAATCCGGCTATCTTCCGATTTCGTGTTATAACACGCGATCTGAAAGAATTGTAATTTACCAAATGATAGTCCTAATTAAAAGAAGTAACTTTTGTCCGAAAACCATTTTTCTATCTCTTCCAGTTCGCGAGTTACACCTACCCAAGAATCGAGAAATAGCCGGATTTTCAGGGATTTATTTCACCCTCTTAGAGTCAATGTAAGCAGCAAAAAAAAAAATTGCCTAAAACGAACCTATATATCCTCTACATGTCTCCAAAGTTTCATAATTCATGGAATTTCCGTTAACTACAGTTAACTAACTATGGTACCATTGCTACACAAAGAAACAAAGAGCTAAATCTAGTATAAAATTATATGGCGGGTGAAAATGGACCCAGTATTCGCCACAAGGTCAACTGCCACCCTCTTTAACACCCCTACAAGGGTTCAACGTGCCGGGCCAGGTATACGCGCGGCACAAAGAACACGTTCAAAAATTATAACAACCGTCCTGCGAGGGTGTGTTACGGTCCATTAACGGCCTGACAATTCGAAAGGCAAGCACACAAGGGTGGGTGAGATTAGCGGCGGTAATTCGCAGGCCGCTGTCGAAATGTGAAGTAAAAACAGCTCGCGCCGGGGTCGATCGAGGGAAGCGGGGTCTGCTACCCGCGGCTAGCCGGGGAAACGTGTTAATTATTAATACAAAGCGGTTTAAGCCGCGCGTTATGGCGGCCTATTTTAATCCGGGAGGTCTGTTTTCGCTGTTGCTTTTCGGCCACTTCCGGTCCTGAATTAGAAGCGCCAATAAACGAGGGGGGCCTCCATAGAGATCTCGTTGTTTGACCAAGTGCACGCCAGGCTCCCTGTGCGGCCGTTCGGTTTCTTCCAAATACCAGGAACGACGCTATGAAAAAGGAGCCGACCATTCGGGGCGCTATATGTGGTGCGACCAGAAACGTCGTGCAAGGTATATACGGGGTTGTTGTTCGTTAAAACTTCAACCGGGATTTTGAAATGACTTTGTTTTGACCGAGGCTTCGGTTTTTAGAGAAACAATCCTGAAGATTCATCCAGTACTTTGCAGCTTAAAAATACATACTGTCGTTCGTATGTATTTGGACACCTAATCTGCGTGAGATAATTGTGGGAAACGTTGAGAATTTATTAAAGAACTCTATGAAAATTTAATTTAATTGGTATTTTAAGGGGTAACAATGCCACTGTAGAGCCTGGAGAGGCAGCCTGGTTTTGAGAATTTATTAAGCGAGTTTAGTGAATGGAATACAAAATCTGTTCGGGGTCGTTTATTGTGCATACCTTGAAGTATGATCACAATTTTTTTTAAATTTTTTTTATACAAAATGGCGACGTCACAGCTCAACAAAGAAGCTTCTTCTGAAAAACAGTGTTCCGAGGCCGGGAAGATCTCTCCTTCAAGTTTTGACTTAGAAGAAAAAAGCAAAAATTTTTTAGTTCTGTATATGATTATCTCGGGAAGGACAGGAGGAAATTAAGAAGTACTGTTTTTTGTAAGAATTGGTGATTGAACAAAACCTTTCAACAATTTTTCACGTCCCTTTTTAGCTGGAAATGAAACCATCCATTTCTTGGAGTTATTAGAAAAGTTGTATTTTAACTATTATAATTTAGTTTTCGTTAATGCTACACTAAAGCCAATTGTTGCTTTTAATTTCAATGTGTCGTTGAATATGTTTATTTACATTCATTGGCGTGGATGAATAATAAGAGTAAAGATGGGAGAATTGATAACAGGGAATTACTTAACATTTTATTTGATGCGACGAAATAGACGTGGCCATATTTTACGAGTGATTCATAGGAATGCCACTTTAACTTATCGCAGGCTTGAGTAAAAGAGTGCTTTTTTCTTAACCCAGTTGCTTTCTTACAACCTTACTTCTCTTTAATTACTTCAACCCCTTGTGAACCAGTCCCTTTCTTTCTCTTACTTTTCATGATACTTGACCTACCATATGTATGGTCCATTTATACGACGAGAACTATAATACACTCTTTCATTCGCTTATTCTCAAATACTGTATTCTCTCAGTCCATAGCTATTTTACTACTGTTGGCTTTTATTAACGACTGTAATGATATAAGCAGTATCATGGTATATCCTTCTTCTATAACACTAATTGAATGTATCCGATATCTGAGTTCATATTTTCGGAAGAAAAATAGTAAATACTAAAAGTAGAAAAATATTAAATGAAATAAAGATTTAAAATTTATATTTTGTACGAATTTCAGTTATTTTAGTTTTTTTTTATTTATTTGGTTTTGTATAGATAGAGTATATTTTATTTTATTATATTTTTGTAATTCCATAAATATTAAAAAAACTGAAAATTTTTAAAAAAGTACAAATATTTATTTTCTATTTTAATTATCTTTTTTTTATGAAAATTCGAAGACCGGTTTTATCGGTTTTGGGGGGAATAGTGGAATTCGAAATCCGGTTTTTTCAAAAGTCGGTTTTTGTATAAACCCCAGATGGTACGAATCAGGAAAAAGGAGTAGGCTTGGATGCACGCTGGGAAACCTAATTGCATGCGCTAGTAAAGTATACATATGTATAATAGATGTATTGAAATATAACAAATATATTAAAAACGATTTTTTAAGTTAAACGAGTTTATTAAAAATGCATTAAAAACTAAAAAATAATTCTTTCCTTTTACTACAATTTCGATGGTGTTTTTTCACTTTAAATAAAATCGTGGGTCATGATATATTCCATAACAGGACACGAATCACTTTAATACAGATGCAAACGTCGAAATGAATTTGTTGTGAGAAAGTTTTCATTCGCATTAATGAAACAAAATGTTTTAATTACAGGATGCAGATTGTAATGTGACATAAAATTGATAAACTAATAGTGGATGATGTTCCACTTGCCAAACGATACGTCAACTTCTGGTTGCACATGGTGCCCCTCGATTTTATTCAAAGTGAAAAACATCTTCGAAATTGTAGAAAAATAAAATAATTATTTTTTAGTTTTCTGTGCATTTTTAATAAAATCGTTTAACATGAAAAATTGTTTTTAATATATTTTTTTATTCTCTAGTTTTTAGTGTTTGTGGATTTACATTTCACAGCTCAGACTTTTTTACAAATATCTTTTATTGCTGTATACAAACAAACAAACAGAGGGTCGAAGCTGAATAAAATCGTTTAAAAATAATTATGGAAAAAGAAGGAGCGCAGTAAGTATTAAATTAAATTCAGATTAATATTATATAAACTTTTCCTCTGGGAAACATTTTTTTCTTTCACCGCAAATTTATATTGGTTGACAGCACGTATGAAATAACATGCAAAACTATTATTCTTGAGTTTATGAATTTATCCACTGCAAAGTTATTATGTTAAAGAGACTCCGAAATTTGGACGAACCTATACTAATACTCAGAACAAGTTGAAAAGTGGAATGCGTTGTATCGTCGAACTAAAATTAAGTAAGTACTTTGTTGTTAGACAATCACCGTAACTGTCACAATATCGGCTGGAAGATATGTCAAAATTTCGCAACCTATTTCGCCTCATAACATTTCAACGATAGCATTCCTAAACTCCAAATTGGTATCATTAAACTCTACGTCAAGTAATTTCCATAAATATAAGTTTCGACCCCCAAAAAAACGTTTCCCAGAGGAAAAGTTAACATCATATTATTCGTGTATTAAATTACAAATATTACACACAAGTTATAGGTATAGAAAATATAAATATTTATATATTAAATTATAAATATTAAATATAAGTTACATAGTTTATAAATATTTGTGTGTTCAGCTATGAATATTAAGCTAATTAATAGGATTAAGCCGTGTAATTATAAACATGCTTCATCAAGTAGAAAACGAAAGATAACGTAGATCATATGAAATAATTTTCACACGTTTCATGAGTCACTGGTGATTCGTGATACTTATAGAATCTGTCTTGGGAAATCAGGCTCACGTATTTCTCAATTCGATGTCGAATTCGAAATAGTAGAAAAGGCAGCTGAAACTTGGAAAATTCAACGCAACTGCTGCTGTCCGTAATTGAATACTGCAGTCTAATTTTTTATTATCTACATTTGACGGTGTCACAAGGCACCTGATATTCTGCAGCAGACCGAAACCTGCTAATGCAGGGTTCGAGCGAGGTACCTATCTATCAGAATATTGATCGTGATCGAGTGATTGGGAAAAATAAAAGTGCACTTGGCGTTGGTTGGCCACGAATGTAGGAAAGAGTTAATCGGTAATCATAGTTTAGTGTGAGTGAACTAGGGCTGGAAATATTTGTTGAATTTCCACGCAGCAAAATATTCGAGTACTTCGATGTTTCAAATATTTGGCAAATATATTCGAGTTGGGGCTGGGACTACTCGAATAATTTAATATTCGAATATCTTACAAGTATTCGAATGCTACGAATAAACTTCGAATATTTAAGTACTCGAATACTTAAATATTCGAATTATATTCGCCAAATAATTGAGCAACTGAAGTATTCAAATATTCGAATACCGAAAAATTCGACAAATAGTCCCAGCCCTCGAATTTCGATTATGTATTTCGTGCACTGATCAAGTACCTAGATATAGTACCTACGTACACAATATTCAAGTACAGTCGAACCTCGATAACTCGAATCTCAAGGGAAGGGAAAAAATCTTGGAATTATAGAAGTTTCGGCTTATCGAGTTTTCGAGTAAGAGAGGCTCAAAGCCGAAAATTCGACTTATAGAGGCTTTGTAAGACTGTTCATTTTTCGACTTGTGAAGCTTTAAAGGTCAATTGTTTATTGTATACCTGTAATCAAATATACCTACAACTTAATATGTACAACATATATAAAAATAATTATAAGACATATTTTATGCTCGAAATATTACTCTTTATTACATATTAAAAAAATTTGTGATCTTGCTTCGTACTAGTTTTTTAGTGTATTGTAAATCAATAGCATTTTCAATCGTGAATAATGCAGAGAAAACATTTTCCTCAATATTTTGAGATCTTTTTACGAAATAATTAAGTAAGGGTCAGAAAACGCTGAATTAATTATGGCTGCTGCTTGGGGAACTAAAATTTCTCAAGAAATTCAATGCTCATGAAGATATAGAGATAAGAATATGGAATGCGGGCAACAGAGTAGTGCAAAGTTTATTTCCAGGTCCACATAATATTCATACCTAAGTGGTGTTTTCGAGGCACATTGTGGAGATCGAAATGTAACGCAGCTGATCGTTAACTGAATATAGTTATATAGTATCACCTATTGTGTAATATTTTTCTTAATACCACCACTACTTTCACAAATATATTCCACAGCAATTTAAATAGGCGCAGCACTCACAAAGGGCGTGCACGCGAGGTTCGGGTCACCGATTTCATTTAAATGTTGCATATACTTACTGCACATTATGTGTAATAATTTTAATAATGTATTTAATCCTATCGGGGGTATTGATCAAAATTTCTCGAAAAAATCAAGCGATCGATCCAGATCTGGATATACATCCATATGCAGCTACTACAATTTAATTAACTATTTAAATCATTCTCCTTTTTATACATCCGATGCTTAATTTTCTCATAAAAACTGCGCCCAATGCATTCAACCCCTTATTACTAGAGCTGGGACTATTCGAATATTTTACAAGTATTCGAATGCTACGAATAAACTTCGAATAGTTGAGTATTCGAATGTTATTATTCGAATATTTAAGTATTCGAATACTATTCGAATATTTAAGTATTCGAATACTATTCGAATATTTCAGTATTCGAATATTTCAGAATTCGAATATTTCAGTATTCGAATATTTCAGTATTAGAATATTTCAGTATTCGAATATGTCAGTATTCGAATATTTCAGTATTCGAATATTTCAGTATTCGAATATTCCAGTATTCGAATATGTCAGTATTCGAATATTTCAGTATGCGAATATGTCAGTATTCGAATATTTCAGAATTCGAATATTTCAGTATTCGAATATTTCAGTATTCGAATATTTCACCTATTTGAATATTTCACCTATTCGAAGATTTCAGTATTCGAATATTTCACCTATTCGAATATTTCAGTATTCGAATACGGACCCACTTCAACATATCCGATCGACTTGAAACTTTGCACACATACAAAGTTCAATTTTGGGTGAAAATTGACTTACAAGATTTCACCCTGACAATCTAACGAACTCACAACTGAAACTAAATAAAGGTTTGTAAAAAAATGAACCTAAAGAACTTGATTTATAATTCGCACCATACTATTCAAATACATCAGTATTCGAATACTGATGTATATTCGAATAATATTCGAATAGTATTTGGATACTTGGATATTCGAATAGTATTTGGATACTTGGATATTCGAATAGTATTTGGATACTTGGATATTCGAATAGTATTTGGATACTTGGATATTCGAATTATATTCGCCAAATAATTGAGCAACTGAAGTATTCGAATATTCGAATACCGAAAAATTCGACAAATAGTCCCAGCCCTACTTATTACTACACGAAAGATTTTAGCTAAATGAAATTCATTTCACTGTTATCAGCATTCGAATAGTTGTAGAATTATTTTTCGCGACAATTCTGCGCTAGGGAGCCACGTACGCGCGTTGGCAATAAAAGCGCATCGTAAAAAGCTCTGGCAACATTGACCTAAACCCGTGACGCTAATTATGCTGTTTTATTCAATGATGCACGGCGAAATGCGGATGCCTCTTTAACATAAATCGCTCCTCGGGCCTTTATGATTTTATCGGGGCCCCATTGCAGCAAGCGCAAGCGCATTACCTACGCTCGCTCTGGCGTCTTTTAACGCGCGCATTTTATGTCCGCGTTTGCGCCTTCGTCGTGACATTATTACGCTATTATATTAGTTTCTGTTGCGAGTCGCGGAGGCGGATTAAAGGCCTCCACGGATAATGGCAGCAACAGGCATTTACCCCGGGATGAAGTAATATCCCCTTGTAATAATCAGACACTCGCGTGAAATGCACTCGATTAAGGAAGACATCATAAAAGATGATTTTTTGAAAATTTCCTGATTTTCGGAATTCTGTTTCCATATCGGAGCTTTGTACAGTCGAGGGTGTATATTTTCAGATTTAGTCTTTTCGTGGTTCTGCAGACAGTTTTGTACCGTTATAAGCTTTTAAAGCTTCCTTTCTAAGTTTTAGGATACTTTTATGGTATACCCAGCAATAGTAAGGCATTATTACTCCTTTGTTTCTACTTCTTTGTCCCTCACCCTATGCCCTATGCTTTTAAACTCTTCAAACTTCAGTGCTGCTTGGTATACCTGTATAGTAGTTATTTAAATACCATTTCTTACGAAGTTATAAGCGTACTTTCTATTAGCCCTTCGTTGACAGTCTGGGTGTGAGCCACCCCCAAGCTGATTTGGACGCTCTGTAGCTTCTATATGCAAAATAAATACCTTTTTTTTCAACGCCGACTTACATACTATTTTTTTCTCAAAATATTATATCCGAACAGTAACTCTGTAGATTTTTAGCTTTTAATATTGAAATTTGTAAAAGATACAATTTTTTGAAGATTTTCTTCGTTTCTTCTCGACACATGGTAATCTAGATTTTTTTTACGAAAACTGTGATAAAATTTCAATCAAAAATCTATTGGAATACATTCTAGAGACCTTGAAATTGACCCATGATTTTTTTCATAACGATTGGATTCTTTAGATGAGAATGGCAGTCGTTCAAAATGGTATGTCAAAGTTGATGGGAAAAAGAGGTGTGTCAACGAATGGTTAAACAAAATTAATACGAATTTCTGCGATTTATGGATACAATTTATGGATAGGTTAAAGAACCGAGTAGTATATATTTATGATGAAACTACTAACACACACCTATCACACGTTTCTTGACATTAACAAAGCGAACGCTTCATAACTTGTAAATACATTTCCTCTTGCTAGATATGTGAATTGAGAGTTTTAAAAAGATATTTAGTACAATTTCCCTAATAGTCGTTTACTAATTTACTAATTTTTCATAGGATGCGAACATGATCCTGATCCTCTGCAGCAAGCCTTCAATATATGTATGCTTCATTTTTCTCCGTTTAATAAAATTTCTTTCATTTACATTTAACAATAATTCGACCTATTTCACTTATTCCTACACCAGTTTTATTACCCGGCATCGCCAGGAATTTAGATTCTGATTTTATAAAACGATTTATTTATTTTTCAATTTTTTCTGTGAAAATAGCCATGCTTCATCTGGATTAGCCAGGCACAATAGCTGAGGCACACTTCATTGGAAAATTTTTAGGCGACCGACAAACACACAAACGTATAAACTTTCTGCTTTATATATTAAGAATAAACCTATCACCAGTAGTGGTGGGACCCGAAGCGTCTCAAATCTATATATGTGACGAAAACTTAGAACAAAGTCTTGATAAGTTTTGAGTCTTGATCGGTCTTGAAAGTCTTGAAAGTATTGAAAGTCTTGAAAGTCTTGAAAGTCTTGAAAGTCTTGAAAGTCTTGAAAGTCTTGAAAGTCTTGAAAGTCTTGTAAGTCTTGAAAGTCTTGGATCTCTGGAAACGTCTTGAAAATGAACATTTAGTTGCCAAAAACTAGCCAGGTTGTACCAAGACTTTGAAGCAAAAGTTTCAAGACTTCCAAGACGATCAAGACTTTCAAGACCTATCAAGACTCAAGACTTATCAAAACTCAAGACTGATCAAGACTCAAGACTCATCAAGACTCAAGACTCATCAAAACTCAAGACTGATCAAGACTCAAGACTCATCAAGACTCAAGACTCATCAAGACTCAAGACTCATCAAGACTCAAGACTCATCAAGACTCAAGACTCATCAAGACTCAAGACTCATCAAGACTCAAGACTCAAGACTCATCAAGACTCAAGACTCATCAAGACTCAAGACTCATCAAGACTCAAGACTCATCAAGACTCAAGACTCATCAAGACTCAAGACTCATCAAGACTCAAGACTCATCAAGACTCAAGACTCATCAAGACTCAAGACTCATCAAGACTCAAGACTCATCAAGACTCAAGACTCATCAAGACTCAAGTCTCATCAAGACTCAAGACTCATCAAGACTTATCAAGACTCATCAAGACTTATCAAGACTCATCAAGACTTATCAAGACTCATCAAGACTTATCAAGACTCATCAAGACTTATCAAGACTTATCAAGACTTATCAAGACTTATCAAGACTTATCAAGACTCAAGACTTATCAAGACAGCATCGAATTAGTCGCCTGATATACAAGACAGCAATTCAATCTACAAAAACATCTACACCGAAATCACTATTTCTATTTCTCGCAAGCTTGAATAAGCACTTGGAATTAATTTTGCCCAATAATTGCAGACGATCGTCAGCACTTGCTCGACTAGATGATGACCAACCCACTCTGGATGAAATCCCGATACCATTTACTGTATCTCCCACTGAATGCATTATCGACGAAAGAAATCACTCCCCGACAATTAAGTCAGGGTACATATAAAACAACCCGGCCATTCCACCATGCGCGTTTCGCGTATCAGGTTCCAAGCGAGCGCGCCACATGGGAACCTTGAGGAAGGTTAGGTCCTTATGGCGGTGACTGCTAAATGTTATGGTTGGCGGTGCATGCCGGGGACCGACGATCCGCTGATATCCACTCACGCGTTTCTGGGTATAGGCAACGAAGAAAGCCTGCAGAACGAGACCAGGGTCTTGTTCTTGCGCGGCATGCGAGTCCTCAGCGCCCTTCATATCGACCGATCGCTCTCCTCTCGATCCCACTTTTTCCGTGTCTCCTTCAGTCCTCCCTTGCCCCGCCCCGGTATCCTGTCAGGCTCCCTACGATGCTTTCCCAAACGATTTTCCGCGTTTCGTCGCAAGGGATCCTTGACAAACGACCCCATCTTATCGGTCGGTCCCCGCTCCTTCAGCGGCCATGCTTGCCCGTAGCCGAAGATCCTTGACGCCTTTTGCGGGTATTTCGTGCCAATTCCAGCAGCCTGGGGATTAAGCAATGCGCTGGGACACTTGTGAATGACATCTTGTCCGCCTCGGGTGTATGCTTACTCGAAATAGACTTCGTTTGTTGGCGCAACGAATTTCGGTTAGCATTTGTTCGAGTTGCAGGAAATGTGGATGAATCGAGGAATTGGGAATTGATGAAGTAGATGTGGGTCAGTTTTGTGTGGGAGACATATGGGTTTGTTGGAGGATGAGAAGCACTTTAACTGAGGAATTGCTATGTTTCTGGTCATTGGTTATGAGAATATGGAAAATATAGTTACGTTGGTAGTAAATTTTTATCGATTACAAAATGTGTTGATATTTATGTAAGAGTTTGGGTATGTCGTTGTTGTGCATTTGTCACTGTATTGTTTATATAAGTATTTAAATTATAATGTAAGAAAATTGCCGCATGAGTATTCGCGTTTTGACTAATTATTTTTCGTTTGAAACAATATGCCAAAAGTCTCCATCAATTCGAGGTCCGCTAAAAATTTTGCAGGGGGTTAAAGCTAAAAAAACTGCTTTTCGCGAATATCTCGTTAGCTATCAGTTTTGCGGCAAAAATAGTTATTACGTAATTTGTAGCTTAGGAAATTCTGTACAAAAAAGGTTGTATGAGTTTCTTCCGTAGGAGTAACTACTTTCATGTATGACGGGTTAACAAGTTTCAACCCTCATAGTTTTGACAAGGGAAGATCCGCGAACCCGAAAATTCAAAAAATTATGAAACTTTCTGAATATGTAGGGGATATCCTCCTGAGTACAAAGCAATTTTGTTTGCTGCCCAAATTCACTCCAAGAGGGTGCAATTAACCCCTGAATACTCCTTAATCTTTGGGAATGTGTAGAGGATATATAGGTATGTATTACTCAAGCCTTAACCCTTTTTTTTGCTGCCTAAATTCGCTCTAAGGGGGTGAAATGGACCCCTGAAAATCCGGATATTTTCCGATTTTGTGTTATAACTCGCGAACTGTGAGAACTGTAGGGACTATAAGTTACCAAATGATAGCCCTAATTAAAAGAAGTAACTTTTTCCTGAAAACTCTTCTTCTATCTTCTACAGTTCACGAGTAATAACGCAAAATCGAATAAATTTCAGGGGTCAATTGCACCCTCTTGGAGTGAATTTGGTCAGCAAACAAAATTGCGTTGTACTCAGGAGGATATCCCCTACATATTCAGAAAGTTTCATCATTTTTTGAAATTCCGGGTTCGAGATCTACCTTTGTCAAAACTGTAAGGGTTGAAACTTGGTAACTCGTCATACATGAAAGTGGTTACTCCTACCAAAAAAACCCATACCACCTTTTTTGTACAGAATTTCCTAAGCTACAAATTTCATAGTAACTATTTTTGTCGTAAAACTGATACCTAACGAGATATTCACGAAAAACCGTTTCTTTAATTTCAACCCCCTGTAAAATTTTTAGCGGATGTCGGATCGATGCGAACTTTTGACATATCTTAAAACCCCGAAGTAAAGGGCCATGCCAAAATGTAGCTTGCTGGGAATTATTCCGTAGACAGATCCTAATTTCACTGGACAAGAAGTTGGAACTCCTCTGCAATAAAAGTTAAGTTCCGTCTCAGACAATGATGATGGCCATTATGATTCTTCGGGTTGGTTGAAACGAACCTTCTACATATAGATGCACCTGCAAATTTCATCAACAAGTACATATTTTACGGGAGAACTACCATCTGAAGAATATGAGAACGAAACATAAAAATTCTTTGCGTTCACATGTTTTGTTTTAAGGTAAATGTACCAATACCCGGCCGCTGAAGGGGCTTAAGGAATAGCGGCAAAGTTTGTCTCCTAATTTAATTTGCAAAACCATCATGAAATAAAAAAATGTTGTTGAAATGTTGAAGATAACACAATATTATACTATAGGAAACTGAAAATAAAAGTTTATGTATTATAATAGACGTATTTATTAATGAAAATACGAAAACATGCAGATGTCCCAGTAAGCGGACAACCTAAAACTGCATGTCCCAATACCTGAATTATATCGTCCCAGTAAGCGGACAACCTAAAAATGCATGTCCCGATGTCCCGAGTCACGAAATTCTTGTACCAGTAAATAAATTTAGACTTGTTTAAAAAAATATTAATTTTCTTGCAAGTTTAACCATCTTAAACTAAATTTAAATCTATTTACTATTATAATAATGTATTATTATAATATATAAATAAGAAATGCAGTCAATATTTTCTTAGTAAATGAGTGGCGTTTCTTAACAGAAGCCATAGAAATTTCTCGAAATCTGCTATGCGTACGAAATGTGTTACAAAATAATTATTTCTATCTAACGATTTTCAATTTTCTATAATAATGATTTTAATTAATATTGCTAAATACTTATGCATTATGGTACTATTTTTTGTTTTTAATTACATTCAAAATTAAGCTTAAAAATAAATAAAATTCGCATTGTTGTTCAGGTACTGGGACATGGCCGGGCACTGGTACATTTACCTTACAAGTAAGTTATTATATAATAATTACAAACACATCCTCCTGAATATCTGCAACGTTAACTTACAACTTTTTATGGCTGATAATTAATATTTTTCGCGTACGATACAAATATCGATTTCCATCTACAAAATAGCGTTTGAACTTTTGAATCTTTCCACTTCATTCATTCGAAGTTATGATTATTTGAGAACAACCGCTTCCAATTTGTCACCTTCCTTTATATCTGCTTTTTGTAAAAGTCGGAAGAACCATTTTCGCCATTTTCTTGCCACTCTCCTTTATAATAATTTTTCCCTTATCAACACTGCAACTGTCAATAAATATTTTATAAAAAACCTCATATAAAATTGTCTACACTACCCACATTGAAATTCAGTTCGATAATGGAATTACAAAATGACAGAGTGTCTCAAAAATAGGCATCGATCACACACCGTTTAAATTAACAAAGCTTCGTTTTTAAATGGCAGTGTGCATTCCATAAATGTGAATAAAATACCACGGTAAAATTCCATGGTTTTGTAGGCAATACCGAAAGCGTCGGTTACGACACTGCGTGGCAAGCATCGGATTACAATAATATTGTTCTCGGCGGCTGTGTTCATGGCGACGCTCTCGAAAGCACCTTTTTAATCGGGGGTCAGAGTGTCAACAGCCTGACTTTCGCTGTTTAAAAAGTCAAATATCGAATTCAGAGTAGAAAAACGATCGACGAATTTATACAAAGCTATGCACCTCGTATTTGGGTTAACGCGCTGATACATACGTATGAATGAGAGAATGTGGAATAAAGCGAGATACTTAGGGGGCGAAGTCGACGTCATGATGCTCCACAGCAGTGGGGAAAGGACTGTCTTCTCTGCGTCACGCTCAATGACTGCGTAGATATCTTCGATTTATAAATAGCAACGAAATTATCTTGGGCAAGGGAATTTTTGCAACACAAAGAAAGTCAAATTCTTTGTTACCCTGACTATAATGCGCATCAAATAAAGTTTGAGGAGTGTACGAATCGTCGGTAACCAGATAGTATTAATGGTTGTAAATTATCGTTCCCTGTTTAAATATTAATTTCTATAGGTGGAAGGTATTATTTGTTATATATGAGTGTAAACAATTGTATTTACATTTAAATCTTGGTATCCAAGATTTTTTAAAATTATTCCCTTCATTTCAAGTGCAATTGAGAAATAATTTGTAGTACATATTGTTATTGAACAAATGGCATATAAATAGTATTCTGTAATGATTGCATAGATTGTTGAATATGTAAAGTGTGGGGTATGGAAATGGGTAAGGTAAAATTTGTAAGTACATAAAAAAGTAGAAAACTCAAGTTTGTTTAAGATGATTAATCTTCCCTTAAGCAAGGAAAAATCAAGTATTAAATCTATTTATGTAAGTATACGTGTAATGTCAATTTTAAACTTTCCGTTGCCCAACACTGTATATTCTAACAATAATAAACTGCCTTTCTTACACACTGCCATGCAAAAAAAAAAAAGAGAAACGAAATTAATAATTCGAAACGTTCAAAGTAAATTTTAGTTCAAATCAAATTTCCAGTTTCTGTTTGATTATGAAATTGAATAATTGAAATCTCTTACATCATCTTGTGCAGCCGTATTAAGCCTGAAATAAGCGCGGAATATTTATTGCTTGCAATAAGATATTAAACAGAATACATAACAGCAACGTTTACAGGCTCTGCGCATTTCCATTTCAAGAAATATGCAATAGGCATACATATAAATTTTACAGTACTCACTGTACGTCCTTGGACGTATTCACACTGGCGTTATTTCAAAGTACAATTTTGTCGCTGAATATTTTAGAATAAAAAATACAATGCATAAGAACGTGTTACGTTACACGAGCTGGTTCCAAACGCATCCGAAGTTACAAAAATGTAACGTCGTAATATCTACGTACAATTGGCTGAAAAATATTGCTCCAGTAAAAATTAAGCCCTCCCAACGGAATAAAACTATTATTACTCTACGCCAACCCCCACAAAGCTATGCAAGTATGAGATTTTAAACATAGCCGAAATATTTCGGGCGATAAAGTTCGCCGAAACAGCCTGTATAAGGTAATGAAAAAATTGTGACGTTATTTAACCAGAAAACGATGTAAACATTTTCTGTGATAATGTTTTTTTTCCTGTTGTCTGAAAAGCAACCAAACGGTGCAGCCTAGGCATTTTCACTCTGAACAATACGCTATTTTCGTAGGTTCGTAGAGTGCTCCATCGGTGGTACACGTGGTGTCTTTCGACTCGCGGGACAATGCAGTCATAAACCGCGGCCCCTGCAAGACGCTCCGACCGATCCATGTGGTTCATTTTTGGGAACCAGATGTTCGCATCTTTCTCCTGTACTCCGTCTAGCAGTGGTTCTTAACCGGTGTTCCTCGGAACACTAGTATTCCGCGATATTATGAAAAAAGAATTCTTTTTTTACTGTTATTAATCTGTAATATATAATATCTGACAAAAGGTATGTTCATGCATATTTTTGTGACCTTAATGATTCTGGTATTCCGCATACTTTCCTTATAATCAAAAGTGGAACTTTTTCGATAAGGTTGAGAACCACTGGTCTACAGTCTGGAGAAGAAGAGATGTCCTTCTCCACCCGCGAATTCATAGAGGGCAGGTCCTTAAGAAGACAGAAGTGCATCCCATTATGTAGATTTTAGTTGCCACTTAAAAAGCGGAAAGCGCCTCCACTTTCCAAACTTCGGAAGAGGTTCGAAATTCGAGACATTCATTCTCATCGCGTTCTTCAAACACGTAAGTAGGTATCATATGGAGTCCAATAAGTGGATTCTCGTCGTGAACATCGGAGCATTGGAAACATTTTAGTCTTATTTTTAAACGATTTTATTTGGCTTCACTCCTCTGCCCGTTTTTTTTGTTTGCTCCAAATTTTATAATTCAATTTTAACCCACTTCCACCAATCCAATTGACTTGAAACTTTGCAGGCCTAGTTATAATGACAATATAAAATTTTGAAAAACTCACCCCGTAGGGGGTGAAAAATTGCCCTGCAATTTTCACCCATAACCACAAATCCAATCGACTTGAAATCAGCCACTCTAGTCCAGTGAAATTGGGATCTGTCTACGGAATAATTCCCAGCAAGCTACATTTTGGCATGGGCCTTTATTTCGTCGTTTTAAACAATATGTCAAAAGTTCCCCGTCGATCCGACATCCGCTAAAAATTTTACAGAGGGTTGAAGGTAAACAGGAACTGTTTTTCACGAATATCTCGTTCGCTATCAGTTTTGCCATAAAAATAGTTATTATAAAATTTGTAGCTTAGGAAATTCTGTACAAAAAAGGTTGTATGAGTGTTTTTCGTGGGAGTAACCATTTTCATGTATGCCGGCTTACAAAACTTCAACCCCCATAAAGTTGACAAGGGAAGATCCCGAACCCGTAAATTCAAAAAATCATGAAACTTGCTGAATATATAGGGGACGTCCCCTACATTTCATCCCCTTAAAGTGAATTTGTGTAGCAAAAAAATTGAGTAATACATACCTATATATCCTCAACATATCCCCAAAGATTAATGTTTAAATTTATCACCCGTTTTTAAATTTATTGGTAACCCGTCATACACGAAAATGGTTACTCTTACGAAGAAAACTCATACAACCTTTCTTGTAGAGAATTTTCTAAGCTATAAATTTCATAATAACTATTTTTGTTGTAAAACTGTTAGATAATCAGATATTCGCAAAGAAACAGATTCTTTTTCCTGCAACCCTCTGTTAAATTTTTTGCTAATGTCGGATCGATGGGAACATTTGACATATTGTTTCAAACGACGAAATAAAGGCCCCCAGTTTCACTGGACTACTGGCGTTTTTCCCGAAAACGACAAAAATTCGCTGCGTTGCCTAGTTAAATAGTAGCATCGTGATTTCCGTAAATACACCATTTATCGAGAAATGATCCGTCACGTACAAATAGTTCAATTCTTCAAGTTTCTTTTAGTTGCAAAACTCAAAAAATAAAAAGTAAACAATAAAAAAAATATATAAAAAGAAAAGCTTAAGTTAATCGATTTTAATTAGTTTGATCAAAAAGGCACTAAAAACTAAAAAAAACATTCTTTTCTTGTACTACAATTACGACGGTGATATGTCACATTAAATAAAATCGTGGGGCAGGATATTTCATAACAGGATATGAATCAATTCAATACAGAATCAAGCGTCGAAATGTGCGATAAAAAGCGATTAAATATCCTGCCCCATGATTTTATTTAAAGTGACATATCACCGCCGTAATAATTGTAGTACAAGAAAAGAATTATTTTTTAGTTTTTAGTGCAGTTTTTGATCAAATTAAATAAAATCGTTTAACTTAACTTGTTTTCATATATATATTTTTATTTTCTTACAATACCAACCTTTTCAAATTTTGAACTCGATTTTCTCGAAAAATATTCAATGTTGCATCCTATGCTAGAAATTAGACGGGGCTCTAAACGACTGTCACATTCAAGAGCGGCCAGTTATTGCCTCGACTAATTAGCAGCGGTGGTCGATAGCCGATAGCAATTAAACTTTTACAATATATGCAATAGACCACCATTCTGTTGCTAGTCAAAATCTGTCTCTTTTTATCCTTGCCAAGGATCTACCGTTAAATTTCCATGAAAGAAGAATGACACCAAACCTGCCAGAGGATAACTTCTACTGTCGATTGCAGGATACTACACACGTGATTAATGCCGCGCACTTGTAAATTATCCTTTATGTAATTCACGTTTCACTAGTTGCGCGCGTAGACGCTGGAACGAACGTGCAATTCGTTGGAACGCTGAAGCTGCCACGTTTTATATATTCGCGGAGGAAGAATGTATTCTTCCAAGAAATTTGCATTTGTTCGTTGTTACTAACTTTACATATCGTATTATGTAGATTCATTTAGTTAATTCCTTCGCACGCACCGCTTTTATAGCTCGCAATTCGTTTTTCCAGCGACCTTCATTTTTGTTGAACTACCTTGCTTCTACTAACAATTAGGGCTGGGACTATTCGAATAATTTAATATTCGAATATTTTACAAGTATTCGAATGCTACGAATAAGCTTGGAATATTTGAGTATTCGAATACCGACTATTCGAATATTTGAGTATTCGAATACCGACTATTCGAATATTTGAGTATTCGAATACCGACTATTCGAATATTTCAGTATTCGAATATTTCAGTATTCGAATATTTCAGTACTCGAATATTTCAGTACTCGAATATTTCAGTACTCGAATATTTCAGTATTCGAATAATATTGTATCGGATATGTTGAAGTGGGTCAAAATTAACTTACAAGATTTCATCCTGACAAACTAACGAACTCACAACTGAAATTAAATAAAAGCTTGTAAAAAATGAACCTAAAGTACTTGATTTTTAATTCACACCATACTATTCGAATAGCATTCGAATACTTATATATTCGAATTATATTCGCCAAATAATTGAGCAACTGAAGTATTCGAATATTCGAATACCGAAAAATTCGACAAATAGTCCCAGCCCTACTAACAATAAGTGAATTTATTTGAAGTAACAGTCACGAGCCTGTTTACTTATTTCTTTTCTTTTTTCCAGAACTTTACTGTTTTCTGTTCCATTTTTCTGTTTCTTTGCTGAAAGTTTAATTCCGTTTTGTCCAATTATAATCATAATATCCCACAATTATGAGAACTGTAAATTTGTATTGAAATTAAAATACAAGTAAAAAAATCTCCTCGTGGTTTGTGATCGTTTCTTAGGACCGAAATGCTTACAACACCTAATAATAGTAATTAGCATGATCTTTAATATACAAGCTACAAATATGTCAATTACTCTGCCATCGAATTCATGCAACTAATTTTTTACCCGAACGTCGCTTTAAAGGAAGCTTCGATGTTATCTTCCAGCTTATTTAATCGGGTAATTCAATTTCACCGAGCTGATACAACAATCTCGCGGCATTAAGAACGAATCAAAATTTTGATACTGATAAAGCCTTCGTTCATTCTTGTCGTAAGAAAATGGCGGGGGTTAAAAGACCCTCGAGCAGATTACACTGTTCACGACGATGATCTGACCTGTTTCGCTGTTAATTTCACACTCCTCTATCGAGATCTTTATCGAAGACCATCGCGAACATGCCATTATCTCGGTTCGATCGTTGCAATTAACGATCAACCGCTTTTTATCCGTGAATTGCGCCGTGCATTGAAGAATGCATAAAAGTCGCCGTCAGTAATTTCGTAATTGATTATTCTTTCGCTACAGAATCATCAGCTCGCGAAACTGCCCTTGATTAATTAATCCCTATATCGTAAATTATTTCACAATTTCAATTTAATGGTTAGGTATAAAGCATCGCAATCATTAAAAATTAGGGGGAGGAAAAGGGCCATCGTTTGCTTCTTGATAAAATAATTAATTATGTTCTGTGCCCTTCATTGAGAATAAAATTACAAGATGGCAATGAAAACGATGGTTAAATTATAACTGTAGAGACTTAATTTTATTAGCTTTCATGGCTGACGAGGAAAATGCTTTTAACGACCATCAATAATTAATGATCATGCATTCCTAATTTCTAATTAAATTAAGGGCTAATTTTCACACACTTTCATAATGAATTTTCGCAACTAATGTCTACCTGTTCAATATTATACAAGTACTCGCGGTTTCCTCTCATTTTTTCCACATTTTGTTATGTTTAAACAACGATGAAAGTGAAAAGGACACCCGGAGTGCACCAATTTCTGCAGATATCTTTCTATATATTTCAGAAACTAAGGGTCTAGAAGAAAATCTGACTACGCCACGCGACGCAGCAGACATTTTTACTTCGGGAACCGTCAACAGAAGTGGTAAAACACCTTTTGTTTTCAATACAGAAGCGAAAGAGTTTGGCAAACCGTGCGGCGCGGGCAGCGGCTCTCACGCGCGTTACGCGATCCTGTGACGCTGAGCGGCCCACGCCATTGACCACCACTGTCGGCGCCGCACGTTTTGCCAAACTCTTTCGTTTCTGTATTATAAACGGAAGGTGTTTTACCACTTCCGTTGATGGTTTCCGAAGGAAAAATGTCTGCTGCGTCGCGTGGAGCAGTCAGATTTTCTCCTAGACCCTTAGTTTTTGAAATATATAGAAAGATATCTGCAAAAATTGGTACATTTCGGGCGTCCTTTTCCCTTTCATCGTTGTTTACACATATTTAAATGTTTATAATTCAATAATAACTTATATCGTTTTGCTAGCCAGGGTTCGTAGAATAATTAAACGGAACAAGCAACCGAATAACTATTACTGTTCGAACACAAAAAAAAGTTCAAATTTGAAAATTTGCATTTTTTTTCAGGAAACGAATTTCTCGAAAACTGAAGGCGATGGCGACAAACGGTTTGCCGATTCGTTTTCAGCGCACAAAAATCTACAAGAAACGGCTATTGGACAGTGTTATTTGTAAATACTTTCTGCTAAACATTACCGTTCTCAACATTTACTATCAATCTTCAATACTAAAAATACTTTTTGGATAACATTTTACATTAGATAGTAGTACTGCATAAAAAATTACAAGACCACGTTTCCAAACACGTAATTTTTGCATTATATTTTGTCTTCTGGCAACCGATGACACCATTCGCACACCTAACAAAACACTAATAAACCAGCGCATAAGTATCAACTGGTGTGCATAATAATTAAACAATTATCGAACACCATCCAAAAACCAACCCACTGCAAAATAGAGGCAACCCATTCATTTCTGAAGAAACCTCAAAAGGAACCAGAGGAACCATATACAAAGAATAAACAAAACTAAAAAATGCATAGAAAATCAAAGAAATAAAAATAAATTTTATTCAAACAACTAAACTCAACATCAACAAAATCTCCCCCACCAAATTTAAAGAAATAGGAGAAGCCATATTTGATGAACACATAAAAAATCAAAACCCCTTCAGCCAAAGCTGATGCCATGCACGAGTTTACGGTTGAATTTATCGTTGACAATACAGAATCACAGAAACACGTACGGGTTCCTTTCCAAGCCGTCGAATTAAACACAGCCCCTATCCCTTTTGACGCTCTCCCCCCGAAATTTCACTCGCTGCCGAGCCTCCATTAAGAGACCCGGAATGTTAGCGCGGAGGTCTGGGCCGTTTTCATTACGCCTGAAATCGTCACGGCCCATTTGCACGCGCAACAAGTCCCTTTAGGGGACTGTGCCTTCGAATCCCTAGGAAGCCTCGTCCCGCCGGGGACAAATATCGCGTCTAATTGGAGAAACGACGAAACGCTCGTCCCCGGGCGAACGTTCCATAAGTCAGCCAGCACGTCGACCCGTGACCCCATAACGGCCTCACGAGGGCCTTTTTTTCGCGAGCCACATGTGAAAACAGACCTGCCCACCCCCGTAGACGTTGCAGGTCCCCCAACGGTCGCTCGGGGTTCGTTGTGGTCGTGGGAAAGACGCCCCAGCCTTGGAGTCTTTTCAAAGGCATTACATCAATCCACGTCGCCACGAAATCCCCGGCTCTCTTTTCTATATCAGAGCCAGTGTGTATCCTGGATGGAGGTATCGTGGCACCGATAGAGGCCGTGATTTCTTTCAACATTTTATATTTCCACACTTTTCCGGCAGGGCTGTTTAATAAATTGTACGCGGGAAGGAGCGAAGAGGCCGCGCGAGGACCGGGTCCAGGCCAATAGCTACCCGCGCATGCTGCGTACATGTGCGTCGCATCCCCAAGACGCTGGAGCATGGGCGTGGAGCTACGATTGGCGCGGCACGGTAATTTTCTTTTCTTCGTCAGGGTCCCGGACACGGTATGCAAATGAGGGAAGGCGGATTTGGTGGAAGGAACAGCGGAGGGTGCTCGAACAGCATCGTAATGTTGTGGCGAGCTCTGCGGGGCCGAGGTTAGGCACGGCTTCTTTGCTACGGAAATGTAGTGGGTTTATTTTACATGGTAATTATTATCGTTAATATTAAATCGTAACGATGGAAATGTGTACTGTGGGAGTTCCTGCTAGAGAACACAAAATTGTTCCATTTAGGTTAGAAATGTTTATTTCCACGTTCAATATTGTGAGAGACCTTGTTGCTGCTAATACAGATTTATTTTGACAATCTGACTCGAATTTTGAGCTATAGCTACTATATTATTAAAAATAGTATATTTAATGCTCGACAGGTGAGCTTTAGAATTTTTGTATCTGATGTGAATTTTATATGTATATCGTTTGCAAGATAATATATTTAAATTCCTTGTGCAACAGCATAACGATTTTCCAAAATCAATTGCTCAAAAATTGTGTTTTTTCACACATTTATAAGTGTTCTTAAAATCAATTAATATCAATTAATTAGACACATAGGGCTCGCGAGTTTACACTAGGGCTGGGACTATTTATCGAATTTTTCGGTATTCGAATATTCGAATATTCGAATACTTCAGTTGCTCAATTATTTGGCGAATATAATTCGAATATCCAAGTATCCAAATACTATTCGAATATTTAAGTACTCGAATAGTATGGTGTGAATTATAAATCAAGTTCTTTAGATTCATTGTTTACAAGCTTTTATTTAATTTCAGTTGTGAGTTCGTTAGTTTGTCAAGGTGAAATCTTGTAAGTTAATTTTGACCCTATTCAACATATCCGATACAATATTATTCGAATACTGAAATATTCGAATACTGAAATATTCGAATACTGAAATATTCGAGTACTGAAATATTCGAGTACTGAAATATTCGAATATTGAATATTCGAGTACTGAAATATTCGAGTACTGAAATATTCGAGTACTGAAATATTCGAATACTGAAATATTCGAGTACTGAAATATTCGAGTACTGAAATATTCGAGTACTGAAGTATTCAAGTACTGAAATATTCGAGTACTGAAATACTCGAGTACTGAAATATTCGAGTACTGAAATATTCGAATACTGAAATTTTCGAATACTGAAATTTTCGAATACTGAAATTTTCGAGTACTGAAATATTTGAGTACTGAAATATTCGAATATTGAAATATTCGAGTACTGAAATATTCGAGTACTGAAATATTCGAGTACTGAAATATTCGAGTACTGAAATATTCGAGTACTGAAATACTCGAGTACTGAAATATTCGAGTACTGAAATATTCGAATACTGAAATTTTCGAGTACTGAAATATTCGAGTACTGAAATATTCGAATATTGAATATTCGAGTACTGAAATATTCGAGTACTGAAATATTCGAGTACTGAAATATTCGAATACTGAAATATTCGAGTACTGAAATATTCGAGTACTGAAATATTCGAGTACTGAAGTATTCAAGTACTGAAATATTCGAGTACTGAAATACTCGAGTACTGAAATATTCGAGTACTGAAATATTCGAATACTGAAATTTTCGAATACTGAAATTTTCGAATACTGAAATTTTCGAGTACTGAAATATTTGAGTACTGAAATATTCGAATATTGAAATATTCGAGTACTGAAATATTCGAGTACTGAAATATTCGAGTATTGAAATATTCGAGTACTGAAATATTCGAATACTGAAATATTCGAATAGTGAAGTATTCGAATACTGAAATATTCGAATAATAACATTCGAATACTCAAATATTCGAATAATAACATTCGAATACTCAAATATTCGAAGCATTCGTAGCATTCGAATACTTGTAAAATATTCGAATACTCCCAGCCCTAGTTTACACCTAAGCCAACCTCAATGCATGACGAATCTCAAACAGTCAGTTCTGAAATCTACGGTTGTTAACGCGATATTTTCCAGCCAATTGCACGCCCACTCTGCTCGCGCGGCCGAGATTCTCAGCCTGCAGGGAGGAAAATTAGTTTCACTCGAGAATGCCCCACGCCACTGTGCGCTACTCTTATGAGGGGTTTATAGAAGGCAGCACCTGCAGCTTTCGTCCCCCAGATTCATCTAAAGCGGACGGGGGTGCGGCACAAAAAAAAAAGGGACACAGAAGGGGAAACCCCGACGAAAAAGAAGATGGGACGATGCACACGTATGTCTAGCCTCTGTTCACGGTTGTCGGGGCCCTGAAAAGGGGGAGGGTCGCGCAGGGGGTTGGGCATCAGAAGTCCTATTTTCAAGACGCGCACCGCATCGACGACGACGCACACAACATCCATTCGTGGCCTTCTGGCTCCTGCGAGACACCTGTGTGCTCGACCTGTTCCTAGGTATACAGCCATGCGTGTATATTTATTTTTCGGGCCGAGGGGGCTGGGGTGAGAGCGACCTGCATTATGAAATATATGAACGCTTCCTCGACGGGGGTTGCAGGGGGCAGAGGGCAGAGAGGGGGATGAAGCATGGACATTCGTGGAGGTGAGATGTCCCTTGCTAATGGACATTTTGAAGTTTGAGAGATCCATGGTGGAATGGAGCGAAGCTCCTTTGTAATTTTAGTAGCTAATATATTTGTTTATGCTTCGACGTATTATTGATAATAATATGTATTCATATGCACTTGGAAATTACAGCAACGGAATTGAGTAATCGATGTAATTATGTGTGGTTTGAAGTGTAAAGGAGCAGGCTGAGGAAAAAAATGTCTGCTGTTGTTATAAACTGTTATTAAATTATTTTATGATTAGATAGTGGAGGAAGTTAAGTGTATGTTCGTTTGGGCCCGTTCGGAAATGGCGTATCTTTCTTTGTTTTATGCTTTTGGAGTATGCGACGGTTTATCGTAGACAATGCCTTTGTGTTTTTATTACCATTTTGTACAACTTTGTGCCTTCGTATTGTTTAGCATTTTGTGTTTTGAGTTTGTGATACGCTTTGTGTGCAATCCATTCTGTGTATACTTTAGACATTCTAGTGAAGCATATGAATTGAGATTTAAATATAGCTGCAGAATGATATATATGTATGCAAATAAAAATAAAAAATTACTAACATTTTCACGGTAACGTTGGTTCTAGGGTTTGTCGGTTTTTAAAAACCGGTTTTTATTTATTAATTTGTAAAATTCGAAAACCGGTTTTTAAATTTGAAGAACCGGTTTTATGTACTAGAATTTATATGTAGAAATGAATTAATTATTTAATAAAAAACGTTAACATTTTGACTTGAAATCGCCTCGGACACAAGCATATTGTAGTATGTAATAGTTTACTGTAAAACTAACCTTCATGATTTCATATTTTCTGAAGAAAAATACTAAATGGAATAAAGATTTATAATTTGGTACCACTGTAAAAGATTTTTTCTTTACGGATTTTAGTTTTTTTTTCATTTGGTTTTCTATGCAGTCTATTTTATTGTGTTATATTTTCGTGGATCCATAAATATTAAATGAACTTAAAAATAGTACGAATTTGTACGGATTTTAGTTAATTTAATTTTTTTTTTTATTTGGTTGTGTATAGATAGAGTATATTTTATTTTGTTATGTTTTTGTAATTCCATAAATATTAAGGAAACTGAATCAAATATTTATTTACTATTTTAATTATATATTTTTTGTGAAAATTCGAAAACCGGTTTAACCGGTTTTTTGGGAATAGTGGAATTCGAAAACCGGTTTCTTCAAAAGTCGGTTTTTGTATAAACCCTAGTTGGTTCTCAATATGTAGTAACATTGGTGCTGGTCAATGGTGACTATACGTAATTATTGCTCTATTGAGTTATTATTGAGAAATAAACACGGTCAAAAGAAAAGCTATGTAGGGGAAGGTGTTGTACCTTTGACCACTTTGAGGTTTTTGAATTTTCTCCACCTCAGTTTTGATAAAAAAAAAAATCGGAAAAGGGATCATATAAATTTTCAAGGCTTTTACGAACACATATTAGGTATATCATAAAACAATACATTACTCTATAAATTTTAAATTTCTCCATCACAAAATGAGAAATTTCTTCTCTTCAATAGCAAGTTTCTCTGGTGTATTTGTTGATGCCATGCCACCAATTTGTTTCTTCCCTTTTTGGGCTAAAATTTTTGGAGGTACATGAACTGTTGCGATGCTCGTTTCATCACAGTTCCAAATGTTATTTTCATCAGACATACATCGTTAAAAAAACTGTATGCAATTGTTAAAAACTATAGCAACAGTTTCCCGGTTAAAAGCTGTTGCTGTCGCAAAGAAAAATAAAATAAAAAATAAAAACAAGAAATTTGAAATTTTATATTGTTCTATAGTTACAGGAGTATTTGATTCCTGGCGTTTCGCCGATTAAAAAACACCAAAGTTCCTATATGTAAATACTATTTTTAGCGAAGTGAGCATTTCATTATGCAAACAATTTTTTTCCTTTATTTCGTTAATTATAGCTCGAGCTATGTTAAATTCTTTATCCATGCTAGAGTGTTGTACCTTTGACTGGTCACTGGTGGTCAAAGGTACAACACATTGACTTGATTAAGCACATGGCAAATTATAATTTTTAGGTCAGACCGACCGACTTCAAACCTTGCATGCTTCTTTGTAACAGTCTTTTCTGCAGCTTATTATAACAAAACTTAAAAAATATTAACATCCTAAAATTTTACGAGGTTGTGTATTATTGGAATAATACTTACTTTCTCCTTATGAAATTGAATAATATTTTTCTGCGTGGTCTAATTAAATTACAAATTTGATGGCTAACAAATGCACTAAAATTTTTATTTTCACATACATTTAACAGATGGCATCGTAACACATGGTGGTCAAAGGAACAACGCCTTCCCCTATTTATTAAAAAATTATTTGAAATGCTTGTCCGACTTATAATAAAATACAACTAATCCACACAACCTAATATTTGTTACTATACGTTCAACTAGGAAATAATGAACACGAAATAACGAGTCTGTAAAATAAATTTCCTGTTCGAAATTTACGAAATCGACGTTTCGAAAAATGTCACTTAACAATACAAAATAAGCAATCCGTTTGTACATCGCCTTACATATTCATTCATTCTTAGCATATCGCTCTAAATTCGATAGCGCGGTATCTGTTCTCAATATGTCAAGAGAATGTAAAGCCACGTTTTCACGTGTGCGACGTACTGTGCCAAACGCGGTTGAAACACTTAAAAAGGATCAGTTTTCAGAGGCAGCGCACATTGGGACTGTCTCGAAAATAGACTCCCACCCTATAAACACACCTTGTGTCACACATGTCGAAATATGGCTCGCATGTACTTTTTCCAAAATAAAGAAAGAGTGAAACAGAATAGATACTTTATGAATATAAATTTTTATATTAATTCTTGTGAACCCGTGCAACTGCATTTATCGATGATAGACAGGTAAAGTGTTAATTAGATAAAGCATTCGTTTATAAAATAAAATGGAACTGGTGCAAGCACAGTCATTCGGAATGCAAAGAAAAATATATTTTTCATAATTTTCCCCAAGTTAATGATCATTGTGGTAGTGTATTTAATGTGTTATATTAGTGGTCAAAAGAAAGTTTAAAACTTACTTTATTTTATGTCTGCATAACAAGCTTATACTTAATACTAACAAGGGAACATCCCGAACCCGGAAATTCAAAATATTCTGAAACTTTGTGAATATGTAGGGAATTTCCTCCTGATTACAACGGAATTTTTATTTGCTGCCCAAATTCACTCTAAGGGGGGGGGGGGGGGGTAACCGACCCCTGAAAATCCGGTTATTTTTCAATTTTGTGTTATAACTCGTGAACTGTAAAATATTTTTTTTTACCAAATGATAGATCTAATTAAAAGAAGTAACTTTTGTCTCGAAACCTTTTTTTTATCTCTTAAAATTCACGAGTTATGAAAAAAATCGGAAAATAGCTGAATTTTCAGGGGTTAATTTCACCCCCTTCGAGTGAATTTGGGCGGCAAACAAAAATTGCGTTGTAATCAGGAGGAAATCCCCTGCACAGTCACAAAGTTTCAGAATTTTTTGAATTTTCGGGTTCGGGATCTTCCCTTGTAAGACTTAATACTAACAAGGGAAGTTCGGAAACCCGAAAATTCAAAAAAAAAAATCTGAAACTTTGTAGAAATTTAGCTAAAGTGATGCTAATAACGCAACTATTTTTTGATTCGGCAATAAAACGGTGCTAAGGGTGAAAACACCACCTCGAAAAAATGGTGAGTTTTCAGATTATGGTGAATATCTACGAAACTGTAAAGGATATCAAAAGAAGTTAAATTCAAAGTTCTATGGTTTTTTTATGTCCTATAAAGCAGCGATAAAAAATTTGCGAAAAATATTATGTTTTTGAAAATTTATCCCCACCAGCCTTTTTTTTCGGTAATTCTTTATCGCCATATTGTAGACTTTGAGTTTAACTTTTTTCATATTTTTTTGAGGGGGTGTTTTCACCCTTAGGACCGTTTTAATCACTGGTCTATTCCATATGGGACATAAAGTTCAAGATATATTCCCTTTTAATGGAACTATCTCACTTCTCCTACCGTTCACAGTTTAAACTTTATTCTGCCCACTACTCTATGTTATTATTTGACTCAAATTTCAAAAGGAAGTGACATGTTCAACACTTGACAAATTTGCTTAAGCAACCGCTGCTTCTTAAACAGTTTGACGATGTCACAAAATTTTCATTCTGAAAAGCCTACTCTAGAACAAATATTCCTTAGAAATTAATTCCTGAAAAAGGGACCATTCAGGTTGGTAGCTTTAGAAAACTGCCAAAATACAGGACGACAGAAATGACCAAATAATGAATACAACAAAGAAATAAATAATGGATCCTCTAGAATGTCAACTAAATAACATGTCACAGGTAACTGTACTGCACCCATTCAACCTAATCCACCCAGGTTTTAAATGATCTCGGATAGTGTCGTTCCCTGATTCCGTGATGCACCATGGTACCTGAGCAACCTGGACGCTCGTGGTTCTGTATGCGGAGCGTAGGCATCACAGGCGATCGGTCTTACAGAACGTTCATGAATGCTGCCAGAAGGGAGGGTGAACCGGATGATCTCGAGCCGTAGGAGTGTAAAGATCGCTTCGATGACTCGTGTATACCTGCGCATTTCTGTCTCCCTTCGTATTTCTTTTGGGGCGTTTACCGTTTTCTCGCGAGTTCATCTTCCAGAAGCTGACGTCGCTAGCGGCGCGTACACGTGTGCGAACATGTGCGGCCGTTTACCGTGGAAAAGAGCCACATCTGTGTATTGAATTCCGTGGCTACGTTCGGAAAATTATGCGTTCAAAATTACTGCCGAGCGTCGAGACAGGGGAGACTTATTTAAGGGGACCTTCCGGTCTAGAGCCCAAAAAAATAGGTGATATTTAGGAATTAATTAAAGGAAAACTACTATATATAATTTAATGGGACTTTTTGCATTGTATTAAGCATCTCTTAAGTTATAGAAATATATTTTTTGTTTTATAATTAATTATTGCAGACGGCCCTGGGGAGTCGTTAAAGTCAAGGCGTCAAAAAATTGATCCAAATCGGTGGGACCTGTATCTCCAAAAGTTATTATCCGATTCGACTGAAACTTATTTTATTTTGAAGATTATACTTCTGGCTAGGGGGGGAACTAGAAAAAATTAAAAAAATGACATTTTTTTTTAGAAAATAACGACACTTGAAGTTTGAAATTACTTTTCCCTGTACTTTTCGTCCTTTCAACGCCTTTGAAAATTATAAATTTTCAATTTTTTGTAATTTTTCTAGTTCCCCCCCTAGCCAGAAGTATATTCTTCAAAATAAAAGAAGGTTCAGTCGAATCGGATAATAATTTTTGGAGATACAGGTCCCACCGTTTTGAGAACACTGTTTCGAGAAAAACGCGTTTAAAGGTTTACGTGACCGCCGAGTGTCCGGTTGTTGCCCATGCATTTGCCGCTACTCAAATGCCTATAACTTCTGGAATTTTACGAATATTAACAAATCCTTTTAAACACGTATTCCTAAAAGGTTGAACATTCGAAAAATGAAATAAAAAAAAATCGACTTTTAGACCGGAAGGTCCCCTTAAAGGTTTACGTGAGCGCCGAGTGCCCGGTTGTTGCTCATGCATTTGCCGCTACTCAAATGCCTATAACTTCTGGAATTTTACGAATTTCAACAAATCCTTTTAAACACGTATTCCTAAAAGGTTAAACATTCGAAAAATGAAATAAAAAAAAATCGACTTTTAGACCGGAAGGTCCCCTTAAGCCACCAGAAATTTGGGCTTCTCTACTATCATTCGGAGCACGATAACTGTAGTAAATGCAAACGTAAAAATAGTAATGGAAAAGGGAAACGTTTCTAAGTCGAATTTATCTTTCTCGATTGTTAATAATGAACTGTGACGGTTGTGGGTGCCCTGATTTTGCGAGGCGCAATGAACTTTGCACAACAGAGTTGTTATTCCGAGACGAAAGATGAGAAGAAAGCAAATCGACAGTTGAAATGAAAAAAATGATTATTTAATCGGGGATAATTATTCTGCTGAAAAGCCGCCCGTGTACTGGGAATAACATTGATTACACAAAAATTGATATAAAGTAATGACCTTGTGTTTAAATATTATTTCAATTTCTGATTCAAAAACTTTTCTTTAACACGGAACTGCTGGCATTCTGCAATTTGCGAATTTACATACCCATGTAGTTCCTTTTTCCTGGAAGGTTACATTTAATTGCAGGTGTCGTATATTGCTGGTTCAGTGGATAATTGTAAGAAAAATTATACGCTACACTGTAACCGATAAACGAGTAACTACGTAGCAAAAGCATATGTGTATCTATTAGAGCCTTTTTATTTTTCTCTTTTTTTATTTGTAATGTATTCACACGATTAGTGACATTTTTATCTTTTCCAAGTTACCACTGTTCTACCATGTAGAGCCGCGAGTTAGAAAATTGTCTCCACTGAAAATGGCGTTAGACCTCAGAAAGTTGTTCTACTGCAAGGGAAATATATATTGCCTTAAGGGGTAAATGCAGGTTTGAGGTTTCAAAAAATAATTTTTATATATATATATATTATATACTAGCAAAATACCACCGCGCTTCGCTTCGGGCCTAAAGGTAGGTTTTCCTATACGCGACTGGACGCAACGTCAAGAATTTCAAAGTCAATTTTCTCGAAAATGAAGCGCGATATAAAAAAAAGTTACTCTTTCTTTTCAACTTATAACAAGTAAATAAGTCGAGAAAGAGGAATAACATTTTTTGATATTGTGCTTCATTTTCAAGAAAATCGACTTTGAAATTCTTCCCGTTGACTCCAGTCGCGTATAGGAAAACCTACCTTAAGAGATATTAAGGACTCCATGAAAACGCATTTATCCCGTTTTAATCACCCCCTTAGGGGTTGATTAGGGCAAAATCGAAGTGAAAACCAAGTTGATATCTAATCGGGCCTAAGAGATTTTGAAGAATCCGTGGAAATATATTTCACCCCTTTTCACACCCTTAGGGGTTGGTTAAGGTAAAATTCTGAAATTGGATTGTAGGCATTTGCGTGGGTAATAGGGTGGTCCTTAGCTATAGGGGTCAAAATTTTTTTTTCATTTTTTTTTGGTGTTACCCTCTTAAAATACGATAGTTGGTAAGAAAATGATATGTGCAAAATTTCAGCGAGATCGGAGAACGGGAACCCGTGCCGCATTTAAGACGAAGTTTTAAAATTTCTATTAATTTCGTTAATTTCAATATAAATGTGTTCCGCCGTTTTAGAGGTAGTACTGAATATTTTTTAATGAAAATATAATGTCTTACATGTACATAATATTATCCAAAGTTAACTTCTAACTACATATTATAAAATGAATTGTAATATCTTATAAAATATTACATATTTGTCAATACACGCCTTTCATTAAGGTTGATTTACTTGCATCTGGATAACATCGCCGATAATCTTCTAATACTTGTAAAATGAACTGCTTATTATTTTCATCTTTCGTTAGTAAGCTATTATATTCGGTGATTAGCTTTATGCCTCGTTCTGCACTGTCGTTAACTACTTTTAAATTCTTTATTATTTCTAACGCATTTTTATATGTTTCATCGATTTCTCAAACTGATATCTTTTTGTAAAAACTCGGTACTTATATGAAATCTAGAAAAAAATTGCGACTTTGTGACGAGATGAAATTTTCTTATGCTAATATTAATATAGTTTTTGACATCTTTTAAAACAATCTTTTTACTTGAAATCTCCGTTTGATTAGAATCCAAATTTTGGATCATACGTCTCTTTATATCACAAGAATGCGTTTCGTGCCTCAGGTAGCCGACACAGGTAACAGTATGGTTCAGATACTGCGATACATAGGAAGCTTAATGCTAGGCAAAATTTAAGAATCATCATTACTAATATATATAAATGAAACGTTGTCTGTTTCTTTGTCCTTCTTTCACGCCTAAACGGCTGAACGGATTTCATTGAAATTCTGAATATACATTACACACGTCCTAGATTAGATTATGGGCTATTTATTTTTTTGGTTTAGGCTTTTTTATTTTTCAAACACCATAAATAATTCCCGGGTGAAACCGGGTAACGGGTCAGCTAGTATGAAATATATTATAGGAAGCAATATACAAATACTCCTGGTATATATCTAAGAAACTGTATTTTTATTTAAAAAAATAGACACACATTTTTAAAATAATGAAATACAAACATATCTGATATTGATTTAAAATTACTATTATTTCAAAACTTCAACTCAATTGCGGCAGGGGTTCCCGTTGTCCGATCTCGCTGAAATTTTGCACATATCATTTTTTCACCAACTATCATATTTTAAGAGGGTAAGACCAAAAAAAATCGGAAGATGAAAATTAAGGACCACCCTAGTGGGTAATCATTGTGAGTAAGAATCAAGTTGATATCTAATCGGGTCTAAGAGATATTAGGGAGTCCGACAAAATACATTTTACCCCTTTTCACCCCCTTGGGGATGGAATTTTCAAAAATCCTTCCTTAGTGGGTGCCTACGTCACGAAAAAATGTACCTTCCAAATTTCACGTTTAGACATAAAAATTATATATACATAAAAATCGACAAAGTATAACATCTTAAGAGTGTTCAGTTAAAATTTCATAAAGAAATTCGAAATATTTTCAAAGTTACATCACTGGTCATACGCTCAGGATTTCTCTTCAAACACTGTTTCACAACATTTTTTTTTGTTTCAAAATGTTTTTTGCGTTATCTTTGTACTGACTTCAATCTAGTGGATCCCTCCACAAGTACTTAATACTTCTCGCTTTTTTTGTGTCCGATTGAAGAAAATAGGTGTTATAAATAGGCGAGAATCGTAACTTTGTATTCAAACACGGGCCAGTTTGTGTTCTTCCATTTTTCTCTTTAATATTTTTATGGAGGTCCACCAGTTTTAGGCTTAAGCTATTAAAACCCATTAGATTTTTCGATCTCAGATGGTTGAACGTGCTGCTACATTCCACGCCGCAAACACCTACCTTTTAAGGGGTTATGCCCACCTGCAAGGTTTGAAAACACAAGTATTTTTTTTTTAAAAAAGTTGAAGACGTTTTCAAATGAACCTTTATGTATTCGAAAGTGTACATGTTAAACTACTAGTGGGATTTTTTTGCGATGGAAAATATAAATAAATAAAAAAAATATCAGCCATCTCCCGGAAGCGATTTTTTTTTCAGTAGTTTGCGGTGACCCGGTTCATCTGAAATAAAAAATTCGTGGGAATTTAGTTAGTATATTAGATTATCTTGTCCTAAATCCTAGTTTTTTCATTTCCATCGCGTAATTTTTATTTTACAGATGAAAAATGATGAAACATGAGCGCGATTCCGTGGTGAAAATCGATACTTTCGCTATGAGAAGCCGCCATTTTGTAGCAAATTAATATTTTGGGATAATGAACGATTAAGGACAAGCTGATCCGATATACTAACTAAATTCCCGCGAAGTTTTTATTTCAGATGAATCAGGTCAGAATTAGAGTGGTCACCGCAAACTACTGAAAAGAAAATCGCTACCGGGAGATCGTTGATATTTTTTTTGTTTCGCAAATATTACCACAACTAAGTTAACATGAACACTCTCGAATACATAATAGTTCATTTAAAATAGTATCCAAGTTTTTAAAAAAAAATCCCAAAATACTTGTGAAAACTAGGCAATTCGTAAGTGGCAGTAAAAAAAAAAGTAAACAACCGATTAATACGAAACTTTGTACTTTATTTAAGTATAATAAGTATTTAAAAAAAACCGCTGCAATATTTAAAAAATGTTCATAACTAAGTCCGTACGACGCCATTTTCCGGAACACCTTTTTTTTTTAATGTCCAACTGGTGTGCAGGATTCCGGCAGAACGGCTATTACTTGCAACAAAAACGGAAAAGATTTCATTAATTATGATAAATTCCTAAGCATTGACGATCAAACATTTCAATGTTTGTAAAAATTAACAAAATTGCGGGTATTTCAAATTTAGGGTTCGAATTTCGACGAAAAATGAGTCAATTCATTGTTTATGTTTCGCAAAACAATTAGAAATTTAAAAAAAACGGATCGTCAATGCTGAATAAATGTAATAGCAAGAATAACTGTAAATTTTCCAAGCGATTGATCAAATAGAACTCGAGCAATCCTGCACACCGTTTTGAAAAACACGGTTCTGAGAAAAACATGTTTAAAGTTTGAAAACGTAATTTGCGATGTCGCTTTGGGCTCTGTATCTCCAGAAAAAAAATTTGTGAACACGGGGACCTTCTACATAATGTTTTAAGACCTTAAACTATTGTTTAAGCCCAAAAAAGAATCAATTTTTTCAAAATTCCAAAGTAACTTAACCCCTTAAGAAGGCTCTCCTTCGCCGTGTAAACACAGATTAATAAAATCTATCAGTTTCATCGAGATGTCTTGCATAGTTATTTAGAAAAAAATTCCCAAAAATTTTAATCACTTTCAGGCGTCAACCCCGCAAATACACCTTAAGGGGTTACGCCACCCTGAGGCGGCCGAAATGACATCGAAGTTTACGAATTTTTTTCTACGAAACTATGAATGTGACAATTACTTCATTATTATTTATGGTTAGGGCATACATTAAAGGACATATTGTGTGAATTTGACAGAAAAATATTAAAAAATGGCCGATCTATCCGTTATCCTGCAAAACTCCTCCGCCAGGACGCGCGCAGACGGTGTAACGGATTGTGATGCTCAGGATTATCTGAAACTAAAAAACCCATAGTTTTATTGTTCATTGATAAAATATCTATCGTGTAGCAAAGGGATTTAGAGAAAAAAACATTTTTGTACAAATGCGAGCAAAGTGAAAATGAACATTAAATTTTTACCAAAAAAGGCAAAATTCAAACAATTACTATAAACAATTGGGATATGGCATCAAAAAAATCCTATGCTACATGATAGATATTTTATCAATGAACAATAAAACTATGGGTTTTTTAGTTTCAGATAATCCTGGGCATCACAATCCGTTACACCGTCTGCGCGCGTCCTGGCGGAGGAGTTTTGCAGGATAACGGATAGCTCGGCCATTTTTTAATATTTTTCTGTCAAATTTACACAATATGTCCTTTAATGTATGCCCTAATCATGAACAATAATGAAGTAATTGTCACATTCATAGTTTCGTAGAAAAAAAATTCGTAAACTTTGATGTCATTTCGGCCGCCTCATGGTGGCGTAACCCCTTAAGAATTGGAAGGCAAGGGGACACGTTCCGCTGAGAAATTGGCCACTGTTCGGTTCCAGGGTCGCCACATGTGCCACATTTTCTCGGTACCTCCGTTCGACGTTAACGCTTATCAGTCGTGCTGTACAGCCGACAATAATCGCGTTGACGAATGTAACGAACGATAACAGCACAAGCGCGATTTCTCGTCGGCGCGAACGAACGAATCAACAAGCCAGGCGCAGTGGCGTTCGGAAAAGGCCCCGCCGATCCCGCCGAACAAAAAGTCAATGTGAAAATCTTCCACCGCTCGATCTTTTTTATCTTGTTTAGCGAGATGATTATATCGGACATCGGAATATTTATAGATCGCCGGCCATCACGGCTATGCAACGGTCGCACGAACCTCTCGTCACGAGTGACTTTAACCGCGCTCGGGCCAATATGACCGAAGCCACAGATGGAACTCTTCTCTGCTCACTCGAATATTCGAGAAGACCAAGCATTGCGATGCGCATCGAATTGCAGCTGCACTCGAATTCTCGAATATAAACCGAATCATGAAATATTCCAATATTACACTCGAGTACTGATGTGTTTACACCGGGGTGGAACAAAAAAATCAAAATTCTGTGACTGTTTTTTAATCGTGAAAAAAAAACTTGCCTTTAGTGATTCAGATTAAGCCTGCAAAAACTAGATTCTGTTTAAAAAATAATTGAGGAACCGCTTGAAGTATTAGGTATTTTTTTGTTTTTTTAAAGGTATTATTAAAGTTTTGTGTGTGCTCATTTTTTTCGTCCAACACAGCAGCAGAACGTTTAGTTGAAACATTTTCGTTTTCATTTGTCTATACTGATACAATTACATATATCAATAAAAAGCAAAATAAAATTCATATATGAATAAAAAATAATATTTTTTAGGTGACTTGCGGCACCTCGAAACATTTATTGATAACGTTCAGATTTCGACAGCTTAAATACCACCTGTAAAAGGCAACTTTTGTCGACTATTAGAAGTCATGAATAATAAAAAAAAATTATACATCCCGGAAATGAATTTTTTTTTCTTTCCAGGTATCATAGATTTGTAGAGCAGTAGAAAATACTAGAAGTGTCCTTTTGTATTTCTGCTAATAAACACTCCTTCAAACTCCGATCGAAATACCTTGTTTTCCAATTAATCCCAAACTAGGTATTTGTCGAAGTAAAAAATGTTTTAGACAAGACTTCCTCAGTTTTGAATGTGGAAGTGTGTCAAGGAAAAATTCCCTTCGATTTAACTGGAATGTATCAATGGAATATCGCAACATTCGGGTGGTTGTGAAGCATTCGAGTATTGAATTATTCAAATAGCGCCAGCCATAACAGAAGCGCCATCGTGCCTCTCGCGACGACGAACCTCGGCCAGCAGCGGCCTTATCAATCATCCTCAAACACCCGGGAGAAATATTAGTCGGGATAAGATAAAATAAAAAAGAAGCATAAAAATAAACGCACGATAAGCGGCAGCCGTTCGTCGCTGATTTAAACCCGAGGCGCTCCCGTTACCGACCGCAGCATTGCATTCCCAACGCCTTGATTACACCTTCGCAAACAACGCTGAAATTCATTTCTGCCGCATTGCTTCGCGACTGAAACCGTGGCGCGGTTGCTGGCCGTGTTTCTTCCTCCCGAAAGGTAAATATTTTTGGCGTTTCGCTGCGCGCGACGCGACGGCGGAAAACTTAAACCAACCTAACCTAACCTAACCTAACCTAACCTAACCTAACTTAATTGCAATTCATCAAAATATTTGAAAAAGTTCTTTTCCACCAGATATTTTTCTTTTTAAACTCTTTTCAAAATATTGTTAACGCAAGTTTTCAGCGCTTATTGTACCATTAAACTTTTGTTTGAAACATTTTTTTCTGTCTGTTGTACTTTGAGAGTTACACGCGAAAAAGTGGAAGTGCCAATTTGACTTTGAGGTTAGTTTTCACCCGCTTGAAGGGCGATAGGGCCCAAATGAAACACCCCGTTGTTCTTGTTTTGAGTCACTCTAAAAACCCACAAACTTGCGTTCCAATCGGTGAGTCCGGGTTCGCGGTGTTCCCTTGTCAGCGTTCCTATAGACGCTTAATGCTTCTCCGTTTTGCTGCTGCACGCTTTATCTAGAGCTTTTATAGTTTCTCTTCGTTCACGTATTGCGGTGGTATGTCCTTGAGCGTGTAATAAAGTTGTGTTATTGTTGATGTTATCGTTCCTGTTATTTTATCATCACGCAGCTGCTACGCATAGCTGAAGGTTATTGCGATCGAAGAGGTTATGGTTTGATTGATTCACTTTCCTCTTTGCAAAGCTAGTGTATAGTAGGTGCTTCGCTTTGCAATTCGGAGTACAAGATTTTTAAAAACAACTTCTTTGAGTTTGGAATTACAGAGAACTGCACTTGCGTGTATGTAAAGGTTTTGAGAATTTTTCGGGCACATTGCAGGATCAGCGAAATGGAACGTAAATTGAAGCAACACAGTAAGGTGGGATCAAGATAAATGGTAAATAATATTGTACAAATTGCATATGAAAATTGTTAAGTTTGGATCTGTAAAATATCGGCGTAAAAAGTGGAGAATTAACCAAAAGTCTATCTGATACATAAAAATATATTTTTTTTGAGTAACGAAATATATTTGATATAATCATTGATTGTGTTTAAAAGTTGAGCACTTTTGATCACCACTGTAGATCATTGACTTTTCTGAGCACCTCAAGGGTGGGCATGTCAAAGTCAGACAATATAATGCCGTAATCATGATACAAGTTAGTCAGGGGGAACCAACTTGGGAGGCTTTGAAGCGTAGAGAACCTATGTTGGATTTTTTCGAGCATAAAAGAATTGTTATGGAGAGACCATATCGAAGAAAGCGAATTCGAAATTAGCTATTAATTGATTAAAGTGTACCATTGTAAATGTGTATACGTACTTAAAATGAATAAGTATGTAAATACGAAAAGTTAAAGCACTACTATGTCGAGAAGTATATATATAGATGATTGAAATATAAATATCCTAGTTAATTAGTGGAATTAGAGATGGTAAATTTATTTTTAATTAAACATTTCTTTACGGTTTGAAAAATTGGAGTTGGATATAATTAGAATAAAAGTTAAGGTACTTGAATAATAAAATTTATTTACGTAGATATTTACAAAACAATTATCATTATTCATAAAAGAAGCAATAAAAAATGCAGAATAATTAAGGAATTGAAAGTTCAAATGAATGCTATGCTTGTAACTCAATTAAAAGAAAATTTTGAAATTTGTATGAGTGAAACAAGGAAACGTTTAATCTAATCTCCTTCTAAACACTTGCCTTGAATGCGAACAAACTAGCCCAATATCATTTAACAAAATTATACAATTTGATGATCACAGAAAAGATACACTCCTAAACACTATATTTAACATTAATAAGAATGTTTATTTTATGCCAGTATATCACTGATAACATGTAATATCAAAATTTCCATTAACAACGAAATCCTATTATCTAATCTTACTGATGTAAGAATCGCAGCTATGTATGGCGGTGAATAAAGCAATTAATAAAACAGAAGTTATGTGGCTATTTTGAATGAACATCCTACTGAAGCCACTTTATTGCAAATACACCTTTAAGCTAAAGGCTTCTTGACAATTTTGCTTGTACATTATAATTTGAAAGTCTAGGGCTGGGACTAATACAAGTATTCGAATGCTACGAATAGACTTCGAATATTTGAATTTCGAATGTTATTATTCGAATACTATTCGAATATTTTATTATTCGAATGTTTTTATTCGAATATTGCAGTATTCGAAAATTTCAGTATTCGAATATTTCAGTAATCGAATATTTCAGTATTCGAATATTTCGGTATTCGAATATTTCGGTATTCGAATATTTCGGTATTCGAATATTTCGGTACTCGAATATTTCAGTACTCGAATATTTCAGTACTCGAATATTTCAGTATTCGAATATTTCAGTACTCGAATATTTCAGTATTCGAATATTTCAGTATTCGAATATTTCAGTATTCGAATATTTCAGTATTCGAATATTTCAGTATTCGAATATTTCAGTATTCGAATATTTCAGTATTCGAATACTATTCGTTCGAATACTGACCCACTTCAACATATCCGATCAACTTGAAACTTTGCACACATACATAGTTCAATTTTGGGTCAAAATTAACTTACTAGATTTTACCCTGACAAACTGACGAACTCACAACTGAAACTAAATAAAGGCTTGTAAAAAAATGAACCTAAAAACTTAATTTATAATTCACACCATACTATTCGAATACTGATGTATATTCGAATAGTATTTGGATACTGATGTATAATCGAATAGTATTCGAATACTTAAATATTCGAATAGTATTTGGATACTTAAATATTCGAATTATATTCGCCAAATAATTGAGCAACTGAAGTATTCGAATATTCGAATACCGAATAATTCGACAAATAGTCCCAGCCATATGAAACGTAATACATATTCAATGTTACACGTTAATGTCAATATTAACACAGCGAATTTGTTTATACATATGTAACATCTAAAAACAAACTACTCATTGAACTTACACAATTTGACTCCCCTTATCTCCTTCTCCTTCTTCGCTCTCCTTTTCAAAAACTCTAACATACACGTTCCTTCCAAATCCATTTAATCGCCAGAAACTTCGAAGCTGTAACCCAGGGTAATAATTTAGTAATGAAGGAAGATATAATTTAGAGACGGGGAGGAAACGGAATGGTATGGAAGAGGTTCGCGGGAGCTAAAAGGTAAGCCAAGTATGTATGTATACCAAAGAGAAAACTCTAGATTTACGTTTCTCCTGCAAGGGGGATCATAGTCGGGGAGATCAGGTAAGAAGACCCGTTAGGAGATACTTTTTTACAAAATTCGAAATTACGTCCCTCGGTCGGCAGATTATGGTCCAAGATCAGGCAAGGAACCGGTCCCCCTTTTCGGCCGTCGATGTCTCCGCTTCTACGAGCTCTGATCCCGCATCGTTCGCACAGAAAATTATGGCCGCCCCTCCCTCGCTCACCCTCCCGCCCCCCCCCTTCTAGCCCCTACCCCTACCCGACCCTTCCCCTCCAGCTTATGATCGAAGGAACAAATTTATCTTTCCTTCACCCCCGAACTCCTCCACCCGCCCCGCCAATTCTCTCCCCTTCATTCTCCTTTGCTCGCTCCTCCTCGTCCACACACAGCACTTTCTCCACCTTGGAGTCTCGCCCGGCGGACCGCGCGCGCGCGCGCAAACGAAAGTCGGAAACGTTCGTAGAAGTTTCAAATTTCGACTTGACCTTCGCGGAAGTGGGTTAAATCATAAAGCACTACCTGTTCGGCCGTTTTACTTCCGCCACTTGACTCGCGCCAAGTGTTTAGATAAAGGCTGATTAGATTCGTTGTACATTAATGAAATTCTTGTCTGCGCACCTCCGCCGATCGAATCGTCACGTTTCCATGAATCGTGAAGTTCCGCCGAGGTTTAGAAACTTCTGCGCGAATGTTCGGTTATCGGTGGGAATTACCATATTACCAACGTTCGATTATTTATGTGCGATTTGCAGAACTGAATCTAACCGGACTCAGCGGATGGACGATGGCTTTATACTTCTTCATGGCTGTGTAATGGAAATTTACTCCGCGTCTCTGAATTTCGATTTTTTTTTGGTTGATAATACAGTTTGTAATCTGCATATATCGTGTAATTAGAACTAAGTTGTTTTTCTTAAAAACAGGACAATGATATGAGATTTGAATTCTCAAAATTTTCAATTAAAATTGGAAATTATGGCAGTTCGAAGAATTGACTTTAATTTTTTACATAAAAATTTGCACTGAAATGCTTGTAAAAAATTGAATAATTGAAATATAAAAAAATTCTACGCTAGGTGGAAGATAATATATTCCGGTTTACATATCTCTTTTGTATTTCCTTCTCAGATGATCCAGTCATTCACGGGAATGTGGGCCAGTTTTTTTGCAGTCCTCCGGGAAGCCATTTTATCCGCCGCCATTGTGTACAATTTTTATATAAAAAAAAAAATTTCTAACAAAATGAAGGTTGCTTTAAAACTATATAAAAAAATCCAAACCGTATATTTTTATTTACAGGAACAAAAAAATCCCTAACCTTGTCTTTTGTTAGTGGCTTCAGGCTGGAGTCCCCCTTAAGGAAATTCCCTTTCTTTAGAGTTACATAACAATTAAACAACATTGTGGAGAAAACGAATACTAGTAGATAATACATTTATTTCAATCAGCATTAATAATCAATTTAAGCAATAATTTTTGTCGTCAAATTCCTCAAATTTTACTGTTCAATAAAAACAATTGTACTTCAGAGATAAGTAGGAGCTAAATATTAAAGAAGTCACAATAAAGCAAAGTGTCTTCTTTCACCTGAACAAAATCTATCTATACTTTCAGTGACACGGAGGATATGACAAGATCTGTTTAAATCCATGAAACTCAATTAGATGTTAGAAGTGCAGTTGTAAAAATAAATTTAGATTTCAATTAACCCCGTAAATCGCGTGTTCCTCCAAAAATACGGTCAGAGAAAATCGAAGTACATCGACAAACCGTTATCGTCTAACAGATCGGCCCTCATTCACGAGCAATACCTGCTTTTGGGAAATCAAGGTTCGGGTTACGGCGAGACAACATCGAGATAACGAATGATTGATGTCAACTTGGACTTAGCTCCCGTAGAGCTTAAAATTGGTCATTTTCTCGGCGCAAAGTGAACACATACATCCGGTAGGCATAAAGTATGGAACATGTTCAACGTATGAGCCGCGCATATGTACGGGCATGCAAGCACGAATTAAAAGTTTCTTGCGCTATGTATCTACAGTGGGCGAGGGTTTAAGTGTGCACACGTGATTATTCTTGAAACCATTAAAAAGCTACGAATAAGTTGGCTGTGTAAAACATTTAATCTGGAATAGAAAAATGTCACATTTTAGTAATATTTAATTGGCAATGGAAAATATTCTTGACACACACGTGAACTCTCAGAATTTTAATCCTAAGCACACCCACTAAGTGAAACTAAATTGTGACTCATCAAGGTATATGCATAAATAATAAATATTCGAGATACAAATAGTACCTATTATAATTTGAATTTTTTGGCGCATGTTTCTCATTCTGAGTGCCACAGAGGAATTCAAGGTTGCCAGTAGGACTTTGAAAACAGATCGCAACGCTGCATCACCATATTCGATTCAAGGACGTTTGAAGTTGCATTAAATACCTCATAGGTTCAGCTTTCATCAAATCGAAGGATATGGTTCTTCGCGTTGAAATTAGGGCTGGGACTGTTTGTCGAATTTTTCGGTATTCGAATATTCGAATACTTCGGTTGCTCAATTATTTGGCGAATATAATTCGAATATCCAAGTATCTAAGTACTATTCGAATATTCAAGTATTCGAATACTATTCGAATATTTAAGTATTCGAATACTATTCGAATAGTATGGTGCGAATTATAAATCAAGTTCTTTAGGTTCATTTTTTACAAGCTTTTATTTAGATTCAGTTGTGAGTTCGTTACTTTGTTAGGGTGAAATCTTGTAAGTTAATTCTTACCCATTTCAACATATCCGATCGACTTTGAAGCTTACTGATGTATTCGAATACTATTCGAATACTTAAATACTCGAATACTTAAATATTCGAATACTGAAATATTCGAATACTGAAATATTCGAATACTGAAAAATTCGAATACTTAAATATTCGAATACTGAAATATTCGAATACTGAAATATTCGAATACTGAAATATTCGAATACTTAAATATTCGAATACTGAAATATTCGAATACTGAAATATTCGAATACTGAAATATTCGAATACTGAAATATTCGAATACTGAAAAATTCGAATACTGAAATATTCGAATACTGAAATATTCGAATACTGAAATATTCGAATACTGAAATATTCGAATACTGAAAAATTCGGATACTGAAATATTCGAATACTGAAATATTCGAATACTGAATTATTCGAATACTGAAAAATTCAAATACTTAAATATTCGAATACTGAAATATTCGAATACTGAAAAATTCGAATACTGAAATATTCGAATACTGAAATATTCGAATACTGAAAAATTCGGATACTGAAATATTCGAATACTGAAATATTCGAATACTGAAATATTCGAATACTGAAAAATTCGAATACTTAAATATTCGAATACTGAAATATTCGAATACTGAAATATTCGAATACTGAAATATTCGAATACTGAAATATTCGAATACTGAAAAATTCGGATACTGAAATATTCGAATACTGAAATATTCGAATACTGAAATATTCGAATACTGAAAAATTCGAATACTTAAATATTCGAATACTGAAATATTCGAATACTGAAATATTCGAATACTGAAATATTCAAATACTTAAATATTCGAATACTGAAATATTCGAATACTGAAATATTCGAATACTGAAATATTCGAATACTTAAATATTCGAATACTTAAATATTCGAAGTTTATTCGTAGCATTCGAATACTTCTAAAATATTCGAATAGTCCCAGCTCTAGTTGAAATGATTCAAAAAGCCTACCATTAGGTACTTAACCCAACTACGTCCTCCGAGGCTTTTTTAACCCAATCGTGTTTTCACTTTCTTGACCTCGCTACGTCCTTCGGATCTTCCTGATGGCTCTTCTAAGGAAAATATAAGGAAGTTGTACTAATATACAGGGTGTTAAAAAAGGGGCCTAACACTTTAGACTTATTGTTATCACCGAGGGGAGTAAAAAATGCTTGATCAACACAACTGTCGATGTAAAATTTTCCTTTGTACTTACTAGCGTCCGATATCGTGAGCCTCCTCGCAACACATGGGAGGAGACAAGGAAGAAACACTTGAAAATGTACGTGGATGTAAACTTTTGTAAACTCGAAAATAATCTTTTGTGTGTTTTACATCGACAAGATTAATTTCAGGACCTATGTTGATTAAACATTTTTTACTCCTCTCGGCGAGTACTGTAAGCCCCTAAAGTCCTATACCCTTTTTTAAAACACCCTGCATGTGTTTCTTCTCCCTTGACATCATGTTAAATGTTTAGCCGAGCTGAGGGCTGCGGCCGGGTTAATCTGCGATCTTCCTTATTACTTTTCGAACTATCACCTTAAAGTATCCGTATTTACATAATTCCACGGAAACCAATACAAAAGTGTGTTACTCGGAATGGGGCCTTAAAAGGGGTCATTACATTTCAATAAACTTTCACCCTTGAAAAGAAGCCCTCCGTTTTTGTTGTTGTTGTAACTAAAGTAGCCGCATAAACAACCGTTAATTCGCGAACCGTGTTCGTACAATGCTCGAAAAGCTGGCGAATGCTTGTTAAGGGGGCGCTCCCCAGCGGCCGATTCAATCGTGCGACAGCATAATGCGGCTGCAACGGTATGCAAGCGTGGCTCCGGCTTTAACGTGCTTGTACTTGTGCCGGAAGAGAAATTTTATCAAGTACCCATCGTCGTCATTTCTTTTCCCCGGCGACGAATAAAAGAGGGAATCCGCGTGCACGCGAAGAAATACGGGAAGGGGTTGGAGGGACACGGGCACCAGAGAGAAAACGAGAGCCGCGCGGCGGAATGACATCTCGGCACGGCGGTTCCATATTTTAATGAAATACGGCGAAACGATGTGCGTGATATTCCCCTGTTTCGCAGCCGCGTCGCTCTGCGTTAATGGGAAGCTTCGTTCGGGAGATTTATCGTTCAGTGGGCACGGCCATCAGTGGTGGATTTTTTTCCAAGTTTGGAGTAAAGTCACCGGTTCCACGGTTTGCTCGGATAACGCTCGCACGTGGTCGTCTCGCTTCGCGTTTTGTTTTCCCCTTTTTAAGGGGACTAGGCAGTTGAAAAATCGACTTGAAAAAATTACAGGATGTGCAAAACATGTGCCATTTCGAGGTAAACCTCTGATATGGTCCGTAAAAATTGGGGATTTTCATCAAAAAATTAAAAAGTCCCAGATTTTTAGGTCGTGCTTGTGCACTAATAATTCACGACTTTTTAATTTTTTGATGAAAATCTCGAATTTTTACGGACCATATCAGAGGTTTGGCGCGAAATGGCATATGTTTTACGCATCCTGTAATTTTTTCAAGTCGATCTGAACCCCAGTTCACTCGCAACTAGGGGAAAAGCAAGAGAAAATAAGATTCGGGAAAAACGCGTTTAAAGTTTCTGGGCAAAGGCGACGCTATATGTATGTTGCCGGTTGACCTTTTTAGCTGCCAAATCTACAATTTTGCGAATTTTAATATAAACCAAGCGGCATTTTATTAAGAAAAGGTAGTATTTTCGGAAAATGCAATAAAAATCGATTTTTCGACTGCCTAGTCCCCTTAAGAGTAGGACAACTTTATTTTCTTTGGGTTCGATGGAAGTTGGGAATTTCTGATTTTTTTTATTCGGCTGGATGTGTTCCATGTCTCTTGTGTTTAAAAAAAATGGGTTTATATTAGAATATTTAATGGTGGAATTGCATTTTTAACCGACTTTCGTGAAACTTATTGCGTTTAGTTTAGCTTCAATCAACTTAGGTCATGAAGAAAGAATAAATTATCAAAATCGGTTAAGTAGTTGTGAAGTTTCGTAAAAAATAAGAAATCTGTTTCATTATTAAAGATTGTATGTTTCACATGTTTGGTTGGATCAAGTTCACCGATAACAAGGCCAACTAGGATTATTAGCAATAATCCTAGGGTAATAATTAATTATCCTACTCAGGGCAACGTTCGCTGGTCCCTTTGCAAATAGTGCTCTTCATCCATTGCACTTACATTGACAATCCGTTAATTTAAAAAAACAAGACAAAAACATGGCGCCGACTTATCGAAAAAATTGATTGGCGCCGACTTCGAAAAGTATAAATCGATATTTAGGTATATTATTAAGAAAGTAATACAACAATTATTTTATGCTTTTCTTACCCCTTTTAAAGTCGGTTTAATTTTTTTACATTTTATTGTATTCGTTTTCGTTTATGATCTGTGTTTATGAAAAATTTATTTACACGAATGTTTATGAGGAAGCTTATTATTATTAATGAAGTAATACTTAGAAAAAGAGGTCTCAAATTAGATGGAGATATTTAATAACGGAATTTGAACTAATTCTACTGTGTTCATATATTATACTTCCAATTTACTAAATAAACCAATGACAAGTGAGGAAGACATTTGGTGGAGTATATGACAATTATTACTTAAAATTGTATAATTCGATATCTATAAAATTTGTGTCTGTGAATTATACTAATAAAATGTTTAAGACAGAATTATCTTAGAAACAAATACTAAAATATCTTCTCTTTTTATTTGACACATTGAGAACATAAACGGACTAACCCACTTTTTTGCGAAATTGAGTTAGTAGTAGTAATGTATTCAAATAGGCTGTACTAATCATACAAATACTAATCATATAAAACAGGAAAGAATTCATTTTTCTCAATGTGGGTTAGTCTAAGACTGTATTTGTCTTTCACATATTAACCTCGCCTAAAAGTTACATTAAAAGAAAGTCATTAAAAATTGTACATTTCAGGCAATAGCCAATCCTGTTTCGTTTAACAGTTCACTCCTTTATTGTATTCTTCAACAATTTTGGATCAACGAAGCAATATTAATAAAATCGATTACAATTTATTGCTTTATTGCAAACAAAACTTCCATTGCACTAGTACAGCACAGTAACTGAAAACATGTCGCCCTATTTATTCCTAAATTACTTCCACTTCAGGCATTTCTAAAACACAAATTGTTTCTGAAACGTTTGTAGGAGCGCACTACAAAATTCTATGTATAAAACTCCTAAAATATGATTCCGATGAAAATTTAAAGACACTATTATTCTACATGATAATAGCCGAAATTTGTAATGGTAGGGTGACTGTACCTAATATCGCCAGGCAAAAGTTAAATCGCTGTCGATTGAATAATAATTGATATTTTTCCATGCAGTTCGTTTCAAAGTAAAGAGAAATTATTCATCTTTCATGTAGCATATGTTAGAATCGTTGGAACCTACAAATTGTTAATTAGGACTCAAAAAACGTAAGACATGCAAAAATCGGGTCCTGAAAAAAGTGTACCTAATATCGCCTACTCAAGAAATATTGATTAATTCATGTGTATATGAGTTTTTAAAGTCATTTTCACATGTGCTTTTATTATTTCTTGCTCTATAAATGTCTTTTTATCCATCTTTGGTTTCATTTTTATTAGAATAATATAGAAATTTGAAAATATAGATTTTTAAAATATTTTATTTTTTACGTTCCGATGTACATATTGGACAAATAAATTTTATTTCGGTTGTTCCGCACATTTCGTGACCTCACCTGTAACAAGCATTACATCGAAACCATTGTTCTCCGGTAGGCGGTATTGAGAACACGCATACTGCTAAAAGAAAAACGCTATTTTCATTACGAAAAATATTTGAATCGATTTAATTTCTTAAGTACATCATTAATTAGGTATATCTAGTAGATATTCTTGCATTCACAGATTTATTAGACTTACCTTCTCCGAATGTGACGTAAAATTGTGATAGTCCAATAAATTTTTGCACTATTAAGATTCTCTAAAATCCTTCCCTTTCTGTAATTGTTGATCACATGATGCTGCAATTATAGTATGTCTTCCTACATATGTTTAGGTACTAATTCAGTGCATAACCGATAGATTTTAGAGCTTACTTTAAGAGATATAGCGAGTGGCGATATTAGGAACACTGGCGATATTAGGTACAGTCACCCTAATAGAAATCCTAAATATACAGCTGGTAGATGGGCGATGTACATATGTAAGCATCCATGGAACCTTGAGTGGATACTATATTTCCTTCTCGGATCCTCGATACTCCTAACTCTCGTTACTTCGACAACCCAAGAGCTGTGGTCCAGCAGCGGCCATACTGAAGGTCTGACCTTGAAGGGATAAAAAATCTTCCCCAAGATGCCTCGAGCCTGGAAGGCACTTTCTCTCTTCGTCTTGCCTCGCCGAACGCCCCCCCCCCCTGCGCCCTCCCCTCTTTCTCGCACCAACGGCTTTCCTCCACTCCTTCAATTAGTCACTTCCTCCTCCTTCGTTTTCGACGCTGCTCATTCGTTTTCTCTCTTATCCCGTTACGCTCTCTTTCCTTCCACCTCTCGTTCTCTTATTTTCTCCCTTATTCTCTCACTCCCCGGGCTCCCGTCTCATGCCATTACATCCCCCGTCCCGCTCCCTTCTCACCCATCCCGCGTATCGTCTCACCTTACCGTTCCCTCTCTCTCTCCGCCCCATCGTCCCATCGCTCGCCCAATTCCCTTTTTCGTTTTCTTATTCCCTCGGTCTCCGTGTACCCTAGCCTCGTCTTTCTTCCTCCCATGCTGCCCCGACCCACGTCTCTCTGTCTCGCCCTTGAACCCCTCTCTGTCCTTTCAACAGCACGCAACGTGACTTTCATTTCTTCTCTCGGCTCCTCTCTCTTTCCAACGACCGAGTCGTTCCCTCAACCTTCGTAATAGCTCCGTCTCCCTGCCACCCGATCTCTCTCTCTCTCTCTCTCGCCCCATGATTTACAAGGTCTCCCATCTCCTTCCGTCAAACACGACCGCGACGTCTCTCTCGCCCCCGGCCACGTGTTTTCATTGTGCTCGCTCTTTCTGGCACCGGTGATCCTTCGTCTCTGTCCGTCGGGTGACTCTAGAAGTCTCCCTTCCCATCCTCTCTCTCTCTCTCTCTCTCTCCCCAAGCCTCGAAGTCCCCGCGAAGCTGTTCTCCTCCTTCCACCTTCGTCACTCGCCGCTGTCTCGCTTCTAACAGCAACCTTCGGGTTTCCATCCTGCCCGCTCTAGCCTCTCGAACGATTTCCCTCTTATGCGCTATGGCTGTCGAGTCAGACACCGGAGCAGCGCGGTGCCAGTGTGCGCGTGTCCGTGCGCACCGACACGCGGGCAGGCCGTGTGCTTAGAGTTATATCAATTTCTCTACAATAACAGTACGATAGGAGCGGTACAGCTACCACCAAAACCAACGTCCTCGCGGGGACCCAGCTGAAAGGCGCATAGGGACCCACGAGGTCCGTGGCACGCAACGAGGGTACCGCGAACAATTATTATCGTGCGAGCCACGAAATAACGGACGTCGGATGTTATCGCTCGATGACGAACACGAGGTCTCGTGTTGAGACCCGCGGTTCGTGTCCTTGCTTAATCGGGGGCCGTTTATTGTTCCATTAAACGCCGATCGTCGCTATCGAGATCATGATTTTAATCACTCCAACAGAGTCGGACGCCGCTCGCGCTAATTCTCTCGCGACGCTCGCACCGATCGGGGCTCTCTTTCGTGATTCACTCTACTCGCAGCTGAATAACGTTGCGCGAAGCACATAATCGATCCCCGTGAGAATTTCTCGATCGAAGTATATTACCACTCTAAGTAGCAAAGTCAATTCTCGAATTTTTGCGGAGTACATATTGCGGCGCACACTACTTCGTCAAGGTTTGAACTGATTATACTCGTGTACCTTAAGTAGCCTAGCTTTGGTCCCGCCGAAAGCTGTTTTCGTGGTTCTGAGTAGGGCTGTAGCTGTGGACCGGGAACACGAGATACCCGGGTACCCGGGTACCCGTGAGATACCCGGGACGAAGAAAATTCCCGGATAAGCGCTACCCGGGAAAACTACCCGAGACTCTCGAGAATCTCGAGAACTTACAGAGTACAGAACGTAATTCTGGAGCGATGCCTGTCAGAGAGATGCCGTCTGGCACCCTGTGGCGAGGTCAACCCCCTGCGGTACCTCACCGAATTTTATGGCTTTCGACCCTCGAAGGGGTTCGAATAACATTAAGAAGTGAGAAATGCCCAGGATTTCCGCATTTCTCATCAGATCTTTGCGAAAACGACGCCAATCGATTCCTTATGTTTCTCCGATGAAAATAATACCAAGAACGACGTAATTTGGACCATAATGAAGGAAATTCCACGAACAAATGTTTTTCATTTGCAGATTCATTTCGTTAAAAATAGTCTGATTTACATGAAATTTGGTATGATTTTCATCGGAAAAACATAAGATATCCATCGGTGTCACTTCCATATCGATACGATAAAGAGTTAAGAATTATTTTATTTCTGAATCAGGTATTATGAATCCTCGGCCGACCGCAGCGAATCGAGGTCGGCCCCCCGTACTCGAGGGTAAAATATTCATTACAGTATATTAAGAAGCTATTTAATGTTCATCGTATCGAAATGGAAGTGACACCGATGGATTCCTTATGTTTTTCCGATGAAAATCATACCAAATTTCGTGTAAATCGAGCTATTTTTAACGAAGTGAATTTGAAATTATGCAAATCATTTGTTCATGGAATTTTCTTCATTGTGGTCTGAATGATGTCGTTCTTGGTATTATGTTCATCGGAGAAACATAAGGAATCGATTGGCGTCGTTTTCGCAAAGACCTGATGAGAAATTCGGAGCTGGAGATTCCTCACTTCGTAATGGGTATTCCTGTCTCCCCGGGGGTCGAAGCCTTCGACTCGAAGGCCATGACGCTCAGTGTGGCTTCAATTATGGAACGGTACTCTATGAGATCTCGAGAGTCTCGAGTATCTCGGGTAGTTTACCCGGGTAGCGCCTACCCGGGAATTTTTTTTTTCCCGGGTATCTCACGGGTACCCGGGTACCCGTTCTCCCGGGTATCAACAGCTCTAGTTCTGAGCCTAAAGGCAGGCTCTCACTGCGCCTCGCGTGGGTTCATGTGTTTGGTCAGTTGCTCAGAGATCCTCCCAGAGATCTTCCTTCCTCTTTTAGCGGTCACCGAAAGCGGTGGCATTGCATCCACTCACACTGCGCCTGGCCTCTCTGCCTCAAAATATTCTCGAGAAAGAATCCGCGGCTCGGAGTAGCGCCGAGGCGAGGCGCAGTGTGAGTCAAATTGTCAAAACACATAAGAAAAGCATAGGAAGATGAGCCGAGGCGGGGCGAGGCAAGACGAGGCGTAGTGGGAGCCTACCTTTCGAGGAGGGTGCACTAGGCTTCAGGTTACGGATTTGGTTAGGTTTGGGTTAGGTTAGCCAAATTATCCCTATTATTCAACTGGAATAGTAGCATATCTATACATTTTTATTAATTTTCACTAATTCAAATTTTCAAATTGATTTTCCGACAAGATTTTTAGTAGGTACATAATGCGCCCTACGGACTTGACGCTTTATGAGAAGGACCACCTACGAAGAAGATTTTATTTCAGCAGATCGGTGACCCGAGTCGTGTGCGCTCCCCTTGTAAGTGCGCCGATATAAAACTTGTTCGAAAGCTGAGTAGGGGAGAGGTGCTATAAAAGAGACACTGTTGTTTAGCGTCCAGTTCTGACAATGTCGTTATAGGTATTTAAAAAAACAACTACATCACAAGAAAGCGTGTTTATTTCCCTTCAATAAAAGTATATTGCACACTCATCAATTGTAATAGAAAATAACAAAATCTTCGATTTTCAAAAAAGTGGGAAATGTCCCTTTTACGACTAGGTGGTTTTAAATGGGACAGTATAAGTCATGAAAGGGACACGTTAATAAAAATAAACTTATTAAGTATTACAATTATAATTCTAAATCTTAATGATACAAAACAACGAAATCTACGAAAAAATTAACTCTTTGTAGTATAATGTGCCTTTTATTCCGCATTACTCATTGGCCCATTTGCCGCAAATTTACATACAACTGTAGCAAATTTATATCTTATAACGAGGGCTAATTTATTGCGACACATTTTTTTGACGATAAAGTTTGTCGCTTTGAATAGTCGCTTTATTAATTCTTAAATTTGAAACAATACGCCATCAACTAATAATTCATAATTTAAAACAATGTCATCTATGTATCAGATGATACACTAATAACTTTACAGGAAAGTATAATACATACAGAGTGTCCAGCAGTACATGTATATGAGAGGGACAGCCATGAAACGGTCGTCCCATTTAAGACTTGTTATGCTGTCCCTTTTACGACTATAAGTGAGTTTGATATAAAATAACCGCAAAACAAAGAAAACAATTAATTAAGCTTACCTGTTAAGCGTTTTCGTTTCAGTTGAATACAGGCTATTTTAATGATATAACACTTTAACACTTTGTATATATCTTGATCTCAGAAAACGACACAGAAAACCAATGAAAATTTCACTTTTACTGCCGAAAGACATCAACCGTGGATTACTACTCTGTTGCAAGTGAGACCGCGGTGAAGTTTACGTCAAATGACTAGGCACTGGTGTTGCCATAAACAGGAAAATAACTTGCATGTGTAATGCGTTTAGAATTCTGGAAATTCGATTTGTCCCATTTAAGACGTGTCCCCTTTATAGCACCTATCCCCTACACTGCAGAGCGAAGGGTACACCGAATTTTCTTCAAGAGCAGGCACTATCGCGAGCCACGTTCGTGCCTGCTGCTTGGCGAAAAGCTGACATAACATTTGCAATAACGAGTCAGGTTTATGATTGCACGGTGCACGTTAGCGGCGCAGTTGCCTAGAAAATTCATATAGGCTTATCACAGGATCAATCTCTCGTCCTCGTCTCTCCCTTGTTTCGTTGGTCTAGGTCAGTAATCGTAGGTTTCGATACCAGTTGCGGCACGTAGCTGGCTGAAATGTTTCATTGGCTCGCAGGGGGAACGGCCGGCAAACATACTGCAACTGGTTTATAATTTTACGAATGCACGACGCTCGTAACGCCGCCTTCATTCAACTAGCTGTTCGATTTGCATTAGCGCTCTATCGGCGATGGATCTACCGCGGTAAAGTTTACATCTAAACCCCACGAACTTGTCGATATACATCCGTCTTTCATTTTGCTGCTTGGAGATAACGATCCCCGAGTAATGGGATCGCCGCGGCGATAAGAAATATTTTATCGCATTATGCCGTGTTGTATTAAGGCAGGATACCACCTGTGACTGCGATTTTGGAGGCGTTTTTCAGGAATTTTTTTTGCATACAAAGAATGCGCAGAAACAAAATCGGTTTCAGTCATTCATTAATGTAACTTTAATCTGTAATTACACATTTTTTGAAACTGAAAAAGTGAAAAATAATCTCTTGTAGGTGGCGCCAAAATACACTCCTTTGGAGGAACATCGTTAGACGGCGTGTCAAATTCCGCTTTGTACGTGGCTCTTAGAAAAAAAACCAAAGAATGTTCCTATTGGCAACAATATTTTTTAATGCTGCACGTAGGGATTTTACGAAATTTCGATTTTTAAGAAAATGGCGGCCATTTGAACAAAAAGGTCAATTTTTTTAGGGTAAAAAAGTTTAAAGAAGTTTATAAAATTGCGCACCAAAAGAAAAATAACAACGCTACAGCAAAAGTCCTACGTACATCGTTAGATTACACCACGGGGAAGAATTGTGCAAAGTTTCAAGTCAATCGGATGAAAATTATAGGAGTAATCTGACACGCCGATTTGGAAAACATCGTTTCGCGAAAAACGCGTTTAAAGTTTTATATAGATTTATATATCTGTTCCAATCCGGTTTTTACACAAGAAAAAGGTTCCGGTCACCTTTCTAATGAATGAATTTCGATTCTATACACTTGAAAGAGTACTTTGAGAACAAAAAAAATTTTCAATTTTTTTAAGTGCGAAGGTGGTATCCTGCCTTAATGAGTGGAAGATTAATTAACACACCAATGCTGAGCGTTAATAGATATATAATACCACGATCTATTTAGCAATAATTGTGACCTTTTGCGATTTATATTTGTTGGGTGTTTCATAAGTTTATTGAATCATTTGTTAATAGAGTAGAGAGGATTTATGCTGTTAACAATATATATTTTATGGTTTATAATATTAATAATGTTTATATTGAGAAAAGAAAATGTTGAGGGGTCTTTCCACTGTGACACCCTGATAAAGTACCGGTGTTGGGAACTTTGTTTTGTCACCAAAAGAGTGTGTTTACTAAATTCAAGTTTTTCCTATTTATTAATACGTGCTTTGAGAATACAAAATTATGTTTTTCAAATTTTTTTAATGCTTGCTTGCGAGAAAATATGTGGGTGTAATATGCGCTGTAAAATCAAAAAATGAAGAATGAAGATTTAACAATATGGCGGACGTGCAAAGTTGAACTATCGAAATTAGCTAAATTTTTTAATCATTCTGCGACGCAAAAGATGAGAAAAAACAACGAAAATGTGTGATTCTAGTTCGGGCCATAGCGACAGTCATTCTGATTACAAAACCTCCAAACGCTCCAGATATATGGTTGCTCCAAAATCGACCACGCAGTCGAGGCGTATTTTTTTCACAGCGCATATTACACCCCCTTATTTGGGGGCAAGCACGCATTAAAAAAATATGAAAACATTCCTTTTGTATTCTCTAAGCACATATTAATAAATAGAAAAAACTTCAATTTAGTAAACACAGTCTTTTTGTGACAAAAAAAGTTCAAAACAACGATACTTTATCAGGGGGTTACAGTGGAAAGACGCCTTAAGACAAGTTATGGGTGACATATTCAACAACCTTCTTCTTTGATTTTTTAGCAGAAAGAAAAGAATGGTATTTTTAAATATTATACTATATAAATAGAAATTAGAAGATATACGTGTTGAACGTTGAAATTTATCACACTGTTATTTTCTGCATCTATGACAATTCATTTTTTTACATAATAAAATCCATGTCCACACAAATGGTGGTTAATGGGAAGTTCAAAATTAATCTTTTTAGATGTGTATATGAATAATTATAATAATACATTTTGACTATAGGGACTAGGGTTTGTCGGTTTATAAAAACCGGTTTTGTTTATAAAATTGTAAAATTCGAAAGTCGGTTTTTAAATTTAAAAAAAAAAAAACGGTTTTATATACTAGAATTAATATGTAAAAATGAATTAATTAATTAAATAAAAACGTTAATATTTTGACTTGAAATCGCCTCAGACACAAGCATATTGTAGTAGGTAACAGTTTACTGTAAAATTAATCTTCCTACGTTCATATTTTCGGAAGAAAAATAGTAAATACTAAAAGTAGAAAAATATTAAATGAAATAAAGATTTAAAATTTATATTTTGTACGAATTTTAGTTTTTTTTTATTTATTTGGTTTTGTATAGATAGAGTATATTTTATTTTGTTATATTTTTGTAATTCCATAGATATTAAAAAAACCGAAAAATTTTAAAATACGTACAAATATTTATTTTCTAATTCAATTATATTTTTTTGGAGAATGTTGGAATTCGAAAACCGGTTTTATCAAAAGTCGGTTTTTGTATAAACCCTAATAGGGACTATACATATGTAGTCTAGAGCCTAAGAATTATAGAATATTATCACTTTTTATCGAGCCATTGTATTTTTGATTTACTTCAGATCTCAAACTGTCCTCGCACTATCGCTGCATATGTATAAATGCACCAGGAATCAATGCCATTTTCATGATAATAAAATGGGAGTAGCACACAACACGAATAGCAAACAGCACAAATGCATCACGGACACAAAACGGCAGAACAAGATTTTATTGGAATAATCAACTGAATGGAAACTATATCGAAATAACGTTGCGCTATGCTCCGGATACGCCAAGAATTCATTAATGAACCGACTGGTCCCAGAGTCATCGATGAAAAAGTACGGCGCTCGACGACGAATTTCTAAATGCTCAGGAGAGCAAGGCAGGTACTAATAGCGGTTGGTGCGGTTTTTTGCGTACATTTTATGCATCGTTGGGCCGGCTACTAGTATCGTTCTCTTTTCCATTGACCCAGGTTAGTAATTGTCGCTCCGGCCACAAAATATCTAGCCGCGCCGCACAGAGGGAATGCGAATGATGCCCGTTGCCAGCCGTGGGGGAGGGACGAGCAAACGAATGACCAACGTTCACTTCTCTCTGCTGAGTCCCATGATGAGTGAGTTTGCGTGTAGAGCCGTGAAGTGTCGCGGACGATAATGGATTTCCCTGATCGGACTGCTGCGTTTAATTGCCCCTCGCACGCTGGTTATTAGCGACCTCATACATCTAGAGCAGTTTTTACGGCTTCGTTTCGCATTACTTTCTCTAGTAGCGTTGTTTCTTTTGTAAAAGCTAACACTGCCAAGTGGAACATGCCGAAGTGACAGTGGGTCTGTTCAGAAAATTCGAATGTTCTAAGTATTCGAATACCAGTAGAATTCGAATCTGGGATTCGAATAATTCGATTGCACCAAAATTTTTGTTTGCTGCACTAAAACAGATTTTGGTATAAATAATAACGCTTTTGGTTAAATAATGGCTGCGTGTAAAATTGTAGGCAGTTTTTAATTTAGCGAATACTTTAGAAGAGGAATTATTTGCTAGTTCCTTGATTAAAATTTAAAATTGCCTTCAGTTTAAAAAATATGTGATGGTCGAGTATTTTCATATTCATTCTTTCAGTTAACTTCGAGTTCGATTGGAGACTGTTTGAGGACATCTGCATTGGCACAGATAAAGAACTTTTGGAGTCATTGGGGTTAATTAATCTTTCTCGCTGCTTTATCTGTATCCTCATTTTCTTGTACATCTACACAAGTGAAGATATTACTTCGTTATCTTCAATCTTTTTGCGATAAGTCTTTTGAACATCAAAGATTTCGCGATTGTCCCAAAATTGTTATTTACGGTCGGAGCCAAAATTTCGAAACTGCCGGATATAAATTCTTGCTTGTTATATTTGGAATATATTTCATTGTGCGTTGTATGTGTGCATTGCAATCAATGTAACAGAAAAATTGCAGAGTAGGTGGTCTCAATTTCTGGGGTAACAGAATCGAAAATACAGAAATTATTACAGAAATAATTTGTCAGTATTCTTAGATCTACTCCTCTAAATAGATTTGGATATAATTGTAACAATTTTTATATAATTTAATTAAATACTACACATACAGGAACTTTCGTGCATAGGTTAGTTTTTACTTGCAAGATCCTGTATTAGTTTCTGTTAATAGCTTCTTCCAAGGACTTAGACATTTTTGTGAAATTTAAGTCCATATTAATTTTTGTCTACACTAATAATTTAATTTGCATTAATTTGTTGACTAAAATGGTTAGGTACACTTCTGCCTAATCTTTCATTGGTATTAAACACAATTAAAGGTAAACATATTTCTAGCGCCTACGAGAATGTTAACCCTTCGTTGACACTCCAGCTGCGACCCACCCATAAGCAAAATAAATACCTTTTTCCCAAAACCGAGTTCCAAACTTTTCTCTCTCAAAATATTATATCCGAACAACAACCCCGCAGATTTTTAGCTTCTAATATTGATATTTGTAACAGTTACAATTTTTCGAAGATTTTCTTCGTATCTTCCCGACACACGGTAATCTAGAATTTTTCTACAAAAACTGCGATAAAATTTCCATAAAAAAAGTAGTAGAATACATTCTAGAGACCATGAAATTGACTTATGATTTTTTTCATACCAATTGGATTCTTTAAATGAGAATGGCAGGCAGAAAAAGTTTACATCTTCAAGTAAACAAATAAGTCAACATTATCGTTATCGCAGGTATTTTTAAATAAACACATTGCGCGAACAAATTAGTCAAATGGATTAATAATCAATCGACGGGCGCCTAGTCGCGTGTTTGTGTATTCCGGATCCTATTGTTTAAGAGCAAGTAGGTCGTTCAACGCAGTGGGAACAATCGCTGATTGTTCCTTGAAGAGCAGCGCTCAATAATCAACGGCGTTCGAATCTTATGAGAAAATACGGTATGAATGGCAGATCGAGCCGTGGAATTCCAAAACTGGCTCGTAGCTTCACGTGAATTGCTTCATCGTTGCAATTACGTTGTTACGTCACACAGCGGTATGTGTGTCACGAAAAACTCGTTTCTTCTCCGTAATCCAGCATCTTCAAAACTTTGATAATACTACTACGCACGTACGTTCGATTCCACCATTCACGCCGTGCCGCGTAGCGGATACGAGTGCAGCGTTAGCCTTCCAACTAACTGGTATCGTCTGCACCTCGTATTTCCATTACCGCGCGTATTTCTGGGTTTCGAAATCAGCAATTATTCGCTAAGTATAGAAGTGATAGAAATCTCTAGCGGCTTTTTTTCTGAAAAGATTATGACCAAATTACGCAATTGAACATTTTTTAAAAATTACGATTGTCAGAGGTAACGCGTCTCGAGTTTAAATTACGGGAAAATAAAATATGTTAATTACTGTAATTACGTATTATGTGTTCCCGGTGACTGTCGCAATTTATTGCACTTTTATTCATTTCTGAGATGAAACTCGTCTCCTCCGAGACGTAGGGATTTTCAAGTAACGAGTGAGAATACACAGGAGTGTTTTCTTGACAAGGGTAGACTTTTGTAAATGAAGGGAATTGCGACAAAATTCTGAGACAGATGTTTAGAAACTGTGTTCACAGAAATCCGGCTTTTAAGAATTCTGTTGTAACTATTTTTGTTCGTAGAAAACTTTCGGGAGAGATGTGGTGTGCTGTAATTTCGGGGAAATGGAAAATGTTAACGGCTGTAAGAATTACGTTTTTGCAAAAACTTCCATTCCTTATGAATTGGTGGACTAAAAGCCACTATATCGTTTCTCCTTGTTCAAATATTCAGTGCACTTAAACATGGAGGTTAATAAAATTCATTCTGGGTAAAATTAGAATAAATATTGTAATAGGGGTTTCTAGTGCCTGTGCTTAGTGCCTTGGTTAATCTGGGAATTTGATTACTATATGTACGTAGCAATAATAATTTAACTGGAAGAAATAAATGCTAGGGAAAGAGGGAAAGAAACAAGTTACTCTAAAATGTTCTAACAATAAATATCAAAACAATCTCGAACTGTAATGTGTTGAGTCCACTTTGAGACCATTACAGGCTTATTCCATAGAGATACGTTGAAAGGAATAAGTCTTGCTGCCCAGATAAATATCGGTCAAAGTACCCATTTAGAGAGTCAAAGTTCACTTTTATCAAATCACCCTTTGAAGTACATACATATATAGCGCAGTAATAGAGGCCATGGTCCTTTTCGAAAATTCGTCATGTGGGTGGTATTATCACTACATGTTCTACATTTTTTTCGTAATGACTTTATTAATGCAAACACTTGCTAAAAGTTCTTTATAAGTAATCTGATTGCAACGTGTATTGCAGTGTAAACGCGTTTTTTTTAATTCGTCTTAACGCATAGTTGGAATATAATTTTGAATTTTTCTGTTACTTTTTTACTAAAATGCTATTTGTTATAGCAAGTAGGGCTGGGACTATTTGTCGAATTTTTCGGTATTCGAATATTCGAGTACTTCAGTTGCGCAATTATTTGGTGAATATAATTCGAATATCCAAGTATCCAAATACTATTCGAATATTTAAGTATACATCAGTATTCGAATACTATTCGAATATTTAAGTATACATCAGTATTCGAATATTTAAGTATACATCAGTATTCGAATACTATTCGAATATTTAAGTATACATCAGTATTCGAATATTTAAGTATACATCAGTATTCGAATATTTAAGTATACATCAGTATTCGAATACTATTCGAATATTTAAGTATACATCAGTATTCGAATATTTCAGTATTCGAATATTTCAGTATTCGAATGAATAGTATTCGAATACTGAAATATTCGAATGAATAGTTGGTACTTAAATTATTCGAATAGTCCCAGCCCTAATAGCAAGTTGGTACTTATTTAAAGCCCTTTTCACATTGTCTTTTGTTATGCATCGTGATTTTGCAGCGGGTTTGCATTGATTGTTTGTTTTGTATGGAATTCATCTTACTGCGTTGTACTTTGTGTGCTGTCAATTTGTTTCTGCTACACATATTATAGTTTTTAGTGCTTATTACTATATTAAAAGAATTTGTTATTATTGCTCTACAATTATAGTGTCTTAGTTTATTTTTAATAATATATTACATAATATATCGTCACGTAACTACATCGTTAGATAATAATAAAGATAAAGTAAGCGTAAAAATAAACATTCATGTATAGATAATTATTTACAGAATGTGCTGTATTACATAAAATGTAATGTAGAAACGAACAATATTTTCCTTTAAATATAATTCTCAATGATAAACGAAAGGTAAGAAGCTTTTATTCTTAATATTTTCTGCATCGATATATTTATATTTATTATAAAATAAAAATAATCAGAATCATTCGAAATTTTCGAGGAAACGATAAAGATATACCCACTATATTTGTTTCAGTTCTGTATTTAGATTATTTGTGTGCCCAGATGAAATGACGTAACCACTGACGTAACAGTAAAAAAAACACGGTCGACGTAGGATTACGTTTCTAAACGTAGCAACTCGTCAAATGCGAGCGTTCCCACATTTCTTTGTGATATTCCGATGCTCCTAACCATCAGTTTACTCGAAGTAGAAAATTCACAAAAACACTAAAGCTCTTACTTTCAACAGAGACTTTCAGCACAAACGTGGACACTCTAAACAAATAACTTAACAGACTTTTTTCTACACAAATAGTTTAACCCTCTGTAACGTTATATAGCTTTAAAACAACATACCATATAATCCATATTTTACATTAAAATACATGTGCAACTTGACAATCACAAACCTTTATTACGCAATAAAATATTTATTAAACAAAAGTGAAATGTACTTGGTAATTTACAAACAATACTTACGATTGATCAATGTTCAAAAAATTTCAGTTGCAGTGACACTTTGACAGTCGCGCCTTTTGGGGCAAACTTGCATTCAATTTTTCAACTAGGGTAGATGTCCCAATTACTGCCAGTGTCCCAATTACTGCCACTTGATTTATTATATGTAATAAAAGCGTAACGTATAAAAATAAATGTACAAAAAATAGTTATTATAATAGTTATTATAATAACTATTTTTTGTACATTTATAATAACTAATAGTTATTATAATAACTATTTTTTGTACATTTATTTTTATACGTTACGCTTTTATTACATATAATAAATCAAGTGGCAGTAATTGGGACACTATTATAATAACTATTATAATAACTATTTTTTGTACATTTATTTTTATACGTTACGCTTTTATTACATATAATAAATCAAGTGGCAGTAATTGGGACACTGGCAGTAATTGGGACATCTACCCTATCCATTGGTTTTTAAAAAACATCAAAACAGCATATTCAAACCCGGATATAAATGTTTGAATGCTATAGTCTCGTCGCTGATAAAATATATCACCAAGCTCACGCGGAGTAGTAAATGAAAATCATCTTGTCAAAAGATCAGGTGAGCTTTTTCAAAGAGCAGTTTTTATCGCTAGCAGAATCGTAGCCGGAAGTCTCCGCGCCGAGATACTCTCGAGAATGGAGTCGCCAAGAAATCCCGCTTGCAGGGCGATACGTTAAAAGGGATACGTCATACTCGGTAGATCGGTATCAGTTGAAGTATCCATTTACGAAACCAAAATTCGCCCCCTCGGAGCTTTGACGCAGGTTAGGGATGGTTTTCGGCCGACGGTCGGCCCGGGATGGCCCTGAACCTGTGGGAGATTCATTTTTCAAGGGATCTAAGGACCTGCTCGTCCACTCTCCCCCTCCGCCGCCAACCTAACCACGGAACCACTCCAGCGACGATCTCCCTCCGTCTCCGTCCCATCTTTCTTTCCTCGTCGGTTCCACTCCCCTCTTTCAGGGCTATCCATACACTTTTATTATTGTGTGTGTGTGTATATATGTCTCACGAATTCTTTAGATAAAAACAGACGGGTAAGTTTGTTGCATAAAAGTACAGCGAGTTCGCGAGAGAAAATTATTTCGACATTCGAAACTTGATCGAGAAGAATCTTTGAGTCCGAGTTTCTCGAAACGTTCCCCTCAGGCAGCAAACTGGTCGGCTGTGTTTTTTGTTAATGTTCCGGTGCTGATCCGGATCGTTCGCTTTGCGCGGAATTTTCTCGAGCTTCAGTCTTGTGTGTATTTTGCATTTTGGAAGTCAGTTCTGTTGATACCTGAAAGGCTTGTCCGGTGATAATTATTTTGGAGATTTCTTCACATGCAGGCGGAATTGTAGTTTTCAATATAATTGTTTGCAATGTTTCTTAGTAGAATTTGTTAATACTTGAAGGTGATGGTGAAATGTTTACAAGGCGGCGGTTGACAAAGATAACACAACTTGACGAGAAAGAATATATCCTTCACTTTAAATACAAACAAAATCAAGGATCAATGTTACTTATATTCGCACATAAAGATACCAATTTTTAAACTTTCTTTTCACCATCAATGTGCGCTGGAATATTAATATGAAAATGGAACTGTGAGACGAGGTTAGAATAAATCCAAAACAGTACTCTACAAATGTGTGGAAATATTTTTACGAAAATAGTCACTTCTTTTCAATAAGTAATATTTGAGTAGAGAAACGCCAAATGCCATACGCGTATTATAAGCTTTCTGCTTTTAATCAAGTGTGCCCAAGTAATAAAAAAATTAATCTCTTCTAAATTCCTTAAGCAAGTTTAAATTACGGTCAAATAAGAATAAATTTCTGTCGAATAAACTAACGTTGCAGAAAGATACAAAACAAAATAGGTCAAGATCGACTAGCAAATCTGATAGACCGAATATTTCGGAGACACAATTGAGATTTAATTCGAGATACATAGCCCGGACCCCGGCTGTAGGTTTCACGCTCGAATATATCGTGCGGCAACTTTTAAACTTTCCTTCTTGGCTGTACCACGCCGAGTTGTTTACATTTTAACGGACGGCGACGTTGCCAACTCTACAGACCTGTTGCCCTCTCCGCGCCGCGGATCCTCCATTAATTAAGCACCTTAATGACGTATACGTCGAATCAATTCGTATCCCCGGGATTCACGTGTAATCCCGCTTTGATCTTGAAAAGTCCTAAATCCCGCCGAATTGCCCCAACCGACGCTAATCTACCGGGTGACTCGATGGAAACGTGCCAAGCAACGCTACGATGCCAGTTTATCAGCAAACTTTTCTGACTTACTTCTGGAAGCATTATTGAAAATTAAATTGTTCATGGAATTTTGAGAATATTTGTTTCACTGCTCCCTCTAAAACGCCTCGAAATATTTCAACCTAAACCGTGTGTCAGTAAATATAGCCAACAGTTGTAGTCGTTATACATTTTTTCACGGTGCTTATTGGACCTTCAAGCGAGACGTTAAAAAGATTCTGAAATCTAAATTCTCGAGCTGGACTAGACAGTGTAGGTAAATTATGGTTTATTGGAATGAATTATATAATTTAGCTTGAGCCTAACGAAGAAATTTAGATTATTTTTTCCAGATACCTTGGTTATGTTTTTCGTGAGTCTCCTATTTCAGTGCTCAAGGTCCCCTTCAGTTCCTTAAATGGAAGCTTGTGATTTTTGTAATAATATGTGTAAATAGAAATCTTGCGCGAAAAGTGTACGCCTTTCTTTTAATAAGAATATGGAAAATGGAGAATATATTTCACGGTGTGTCAATGGTGACATGTAATTACTGTATGAATTTTTGGAACAGATCTGCTCCAATCTACCATCAGAGTTCTGTATCTTTCACGACAAACACTTGAGTCGCGATAACAACGCGTCTCTGATAAGGATCCTCGCCCTTTGAAATGTTACGCGTACGAGAGATGCATTATACGTGTCTCGGTGGGTTACAGGAAAATCATCTTGAGAAGCAAGTACAGCGCGTTTCAGGTAGGGAGGTCTTCCAACTAGGCATCCGTTTAAATTCATGTACGATGGTCGCGTTCATTTTACAAGTCGTCCGGTTTTACGTAATTTCATTCACCGAATTGGGATGTCGCATTAAAGATACCACGCGATGCGAACACATACGCCCATACTTTCGAAATTTATTTTATTTCTGGATGGTTGCGTCACGTACTTTACGCGAAACACTATCACAGATTCATTGAAGTTCTTTATTTGCTCTCCAGACTTCGGTGTTTTGAAAATACGTAAAAATTTAATTTCCGTTTAATATCTCCCTTTAAATCTTTAAATCCTGATAAATTACTTTCATCCAAGAAGAACAACATTTTTTGGATACTGGCAACCTTCCTTCCCGAAATAATTTAGAGAATACATATATTTACAGATTATTTTAAACGATGCTGAACTTAAATCAAAATATTCTATATGATTATATTACAATTTTGTATACGTTTTTAAACAATATCTAAATGTACTTTTAATTAAGTGCGGTAATAATTCACTTAAAACAGTAAGGAAATATATTTTGGAGAAGGTTATTTTTATACCAATTGTAATAAATATATGTAAATAAACAGAGAAAACAGAGGAAATAAAAATACAACTAAATTTTCGTAGTATCATACATCAGTGGTTCCCAACCTTTCTCGAGTCGCGACCCCTTTTTATAATATAAATTAAGGTAAATTTAATAAGCTAAAGAAAACATATTAAAAATAGGTATTTCAAAATATAATTCTAACTTAATAATATTAAAAAAAAAAAACCTAAGAGCCGTGGCGACCCCTCAGAAAACACTTCGCGACCCACCGGTTGGGAATCACTGTCACACATCTAAAAAATTATTTAAAATAAAAAAAATTTGAACGAATTCAAAATTATCTTTCTGTATGGATTTAAGGAGTTTCAAGGTTTCTCTTTGAAAATCAATCTCTTTTTCATTAAAAGTGTGGCACATTTTGCCTTGCCAGTTGTTCAATTAAAATGTACGTAGGTTCTGCATAACAGACGATAATTTCAGAGATCCAAGAAGCTGCGTTTCGGAGGGAAGCAAAGCTGGCTCTGTTTCCGTCTGTCTACAGTTATCTGTTATCATCGCGTCATAATCCTCTATCAGTTCAATCTCGAGCGAGATGAAAAAACGCAGAGGAAGTCCATATGGCGCGAACATTTAATCAGCGTAGAACTTGTTTTCGTTATAAGTGTCCTAATAACAGTTCTATCGCGGCGGCTTGCAGATCAAGCCATTAGCATTATTCATTCGCTCCGATTCGTATCCGAATCTCGACTGACTCACGCTTTATTTTTCCACGTGCACTCGCGTTTGCGATCGCACACCTGTGCACGTCGGGGTGTTTTGTTACCCAAAACGAAACGCTTTCGACGATCTCGAGCAAATTTTGCACCAACAAAATTAAGGTTGGTGGTAGGATAATATTTTTGATGATACTTAAATTTGAGGAGGTTAGCTATCAAAATTACGTAACGGTTTGTAATTTGGTCGGAGGATTCCAAAAAACTTAACGTTGACTTAAATTTGAGGAGGATTAGCTTCAAATTATGCACCAAAAAAAATCAAGGTTGGTGGTAGGATAATATTTTTGATGATACTTAAATTTGATCGTCGTCACGGCACCATGGTTTCTGCATTTCAACGGTAAAGAACGGAAGTCGCGTCCAACGTCAGTCGCGCTATTCTTATTTAGGTATTGGGAAACTTAGTGGAGGCGTGGCTTAGATTACAGCGCTGCGGTGGTAAGTTGGCGAACTATTGAAAGTAGGTCCGCATCCCACCAAACATTCCGAATAAATATTTATTAATCGAATAAGAAAAAATTTAGTGTTCAAAAGAATTTAAAAACTCTTGTTTTTCACAACATGTCTGTATAAACACTGATAATCATATGGACTTCGACGGATTTCAATCTATTCTCAGTAGTTCAATTTTCTGTCACTAGTTGGCGTATTGAAATTCTAGGTTTCCCAATAATAAATAATCGAGGCTGTAAATGAATCGTATAAAATTGTGGACTACTTGTTTTCTTCCCTTCGTTGATTTTGAGTTCTCGGATGAGGTAGTGTTTGAAAAAATTTGTTACTAGTTATGTTGTCCCACAATTGGGATCTATTGCATTTACCTATCGGGCTACCATGCAGCCATCATGGAATTGACCACGAACCTATCCGTAAATAATCTAGAAGCGATCAGTTTACGTTATGTGCATTAAAAATGACGGCTGGTTTTTTCTGTTCGCAAGTGAACGCACTTACAAATTGGGTTTAAATAAATAAGTTACCACCCATTGATTTATAATCATTGTCATAAATATCTATTGAACTTAAATATAGTTAATGCTGGACGAAGAATAGAATAAAATTAAATGCAATTGGAATTCTCAACTAAATAATTATTTTATTATTTTTTTGCTTTGTGTTGTAAGAATTTGAAAAATTACGCTGTCTTGTTCTGCTGATGAGTTTTATGTACACCACTATTTTTGTGTTAATATTGATATTTTTCATGATAAAACTCTGAAATACAATATTTTTTTGTAACTTCAACGTCTTCGACTAATTAAACTGCACTTTACATTGGGCTAATAAATACATATATGTATAGAATTATGTTATTGTTCTTAAACATCGTTGTGTATTTAAATAATTGATGTCTGTATTACATTTACTGCGTAAAAATTCTTTGAAATCATTGAGCGTTGCATAACACAGTGAACGCAGATAAACTTCTTGGTTCTTGTTCTAATGATTCTCTAGAATAGCAGTTCCCAGGTTCCCCCGTCATAAATCCAGCCTTTAACCTAACCCTAACAGTGTAATTTTCACGAAACTTAAAAAACAACTAAAATATTTCACAGTGGTAGCTTGGAAAATTTAAATTATTTTCTATCTTCTGGTAAATAAAAGTTATATTACTAACTAGGGAAGAAATCTTTCACGTTACACGCTAAAATACTATCACCCAGTTATTCCACATAAAGTTGTATTACATATCCTGAATTTGGTAGGCGGAAATCAATTTTTTTTAACAATTATAAACTCATAATCGTCAAATAAATATATTAGGACACAAATTATCTTGTTGTAAGATAACGCATATTGTTGTAAAACATTCTTAAATTGTACATTTATACAAATGGAAAATTGTGGGAACAAAGTTAACACTACTTTTGAAAGTGTACCATTGAGGGAATAGAAAAATATTTCTAAATTGCCTGATTTTTCGAAATCGAAAAAATGTGAGGAAATTTAAATAGCCGATCGTAATGTACCTAACGGTAGAAATATTAGAGTCACGCATATGTGACAGCGACCGTTAAAGTATTAAAATTTTTAACAAAAATATTATTTCACGATATCGTTCTAGGGTTAAACAACAGAGTATCAAACACATGTGTCCGAGTATCGATGAAGTTGGTTCAGTTAAAAATCTGAAAAAATTGAATTTGTCGCTTCTTTTGTATGTTTTAAGGGGGAACTCACCCTGAAGCCACTAACAAAAGGCAAACTAAGGGATTTTTTTGTTTGTGTAAATAAAAATATAGGGATTTGATTTTTTTATATTGGTTTAAAGCAATCTTTATTTTGCTAGAAAAATTTTTTTTTATAAAAAATTGTACAAGAAGGCTACGAACAAAATCGTTTCCCGGAGCACTGCAAAAAAACTGGCCCACACTCCCGGGAATGACTGGATCACCTGAGAAGGAAATACAAAAAGATATATAAACTGGAATATATCATCTTCAGCGTAGCGTAGGATTTTCACAAAATAATTATTTTGGAAATTATAGCAGTTTGAAGAACTAACTTTAATTTTTAACATAAAAATTTGCACTGAGATGCTTGTAAAAAATCGAATAATTGAAATATAAAAAAAATCCTAAGCTACATCTTGTACAATTTTTCATAAAAAAAAATTTTTTCTAGCAAAGTAAAGATTGCTTTAAAACAATATAAAAAAATCCAAGCCATGTATTTTTATTTACACGAACAAAAAATCCCTTACTTTGTATTTTGTTAGTGATTTCGGGGTTTCAAATTTGAAAATTTTTTGTCACATGTCTGCATAACAAACTTAATACTTAATACAAACTCGGCATCACTTGTCTCTTCTGGGCAACCTCTCAATCTATGAGATATAAATTTTGAAATATAATGTTTTCTAATGGCACTATCTTATTTCTATTATCGTCCACAGTTTAAACTTTCGTGCATAATAATATATTGGTTGAGGGGAAAGTTTCTGCGTTTTTCTTTTATTTGATATCACTACTGACATTACACTTATAGAGTGTTTCAAGAATACATACTTGAGACACATTAAACTTTATCGCGAGTACTCTAGTAGTGATGCGTCGGTTTATGCCATACTTAATGGCAATTGGGCCAAGTTTTGCAGAAAGCTACCAACCTTCAATAATCTAAAATTGAGTAAATTTATTTTGCTGATTTTAATTGTTAAAGAAAAGTAGCTTGATTTCTATTGGGTATATTTTATTTCTCGCTATTATTTTACGTTTTCTAATGGGTTGTTTATTAGTCAGTAGTATACTTAATATTATTTTGAATTTTCTGCAGTTTATGTTTTTTAAACCTAAAACGGAACTACATGGCTTGGTAGTTTTAATAATAATTGTATAATGTAAGAGTTGTTCTATGAGTTGGTAATTTTCTGCAAAATAATGGGATCCGTACTGTGTTTAACTAATTTTTTGTCATTTTGAGGGCTGGTCGGTTTCTGTATAACTTGGACCAATTGTCGTCTGTAAATCATCCTCACATATTGCCTCTGGTCGCCCACAACGTGGTGCATCATTTAACCCAAAATCTCCCAAACGGAATCTTCGAAACCACATGTCTCCCATCTGAACATTAACGTCACCTTCTCCATACACTTCGCAAATGTTTTTCTCTATTTCTGTGACTCTAGTTCCCCTTCGAAACTCGTCAAGTATTACGTGTCGAACGCGTACTTTACTAACCGACATGCCCAGACGAATTTTAGAACAGAAAAGCTAAATAGAACACTCGAAATATAATTATAAACACAGCACAGCGATAGAATACTAGATGAGGTTATGAAACAAAAGCTAAGAATTATGTAATTGGACGTTACAACCGGCGTGTAAACTTGAAGTTGAAAATTTTATTCGACGCTGAAGTTGAAAAGCTGGACGAATAAAAAAATTAACTCTGTTGAAATAAATTCTCGCCAATTAAAAAAATTAACTTTATTCGTTGAATAAATTCTCGTCAAATAAAAAAAGTATCTTTATTCGTTGAATGAATTCTCGACAAATAAAAAAATTAACTTTATTCGTTGAATAAATTCTCGTCAAATAAAAAAAGGATCTTTATTCGTTGAATAAATTCTCGTCAAATAAAACAATTAACTTTATTCGTTGAAAAAATTCTCGTAAAATAAAAAAAATTATCTTTATTCGTTGAATAAATTCTCGTCAAATAAAAAAATTAACTTTATTCGTTGAATAAATTCTCGTCAAATAAAACAATTAACTTTATTCGTTGAAAAAATTCTCGTCAAATAAAAAAAATTATCTTTATTCGTTGAATAAATTCTCGTCAAATAAAACAATTAATTTTATTCGTTGAAAAAAATTCTCGTCAAATAAAAAAAATTATCTTTATTCGTTGAAAAAATTCTCGTCAAATAAAAAAAATTATCTTTATTCGTAGAATGAATTCTCGTCAAATAAAAAAATTAACTTTATTCGTTGAAAAAATTCTCGTCAAATAAAAAAAATTATCTTTATTCGTTGAAAAAATTCTCGTCAAATAAAAAAAATTATCTTTATTCGTAGAATGAATTCTCGTCAAATAAAAAAATTAACTTCATTCGTCGAATAAAATCCACCCGGATTATTAGAGCCTCGACTAACGAATAAAGTTAAAGTAATTTTTATTCGATCCGTTATTTAAATAACTTTTTATTTAGTTAATTCCAGTTTCTCCAAAACCCATCGTAAATTACCTACAATTGGCACGTAGCATATGGTGGACGTAGATACTCATCGATTTCACTTTGGTTTACTAGAGAGACGCTTTGCGCGTAAGCAAAGTACTCGAGGGTTTCATTTCCCCTCCATTCACCGTCCTATTATCGTTTTCGCTGGCAATTATTTGGACTTTGCCGTCGCATCCGTCAAACGGCGTGCGTACACAGAGAGCGCCGTCGTTCTGTGAATTTCCCGTTGGCCGTTTATTATCGTATCAGAAATTCCCGCATCCAAGATGCATTACGAGGTTTTTATCGCTCGTAGTTCCCTCGTTTATGGTACGACTTCGTTGACCTCACCTCACCATGGAAACGTTTTCATGTCCTAAAATATCTTCCGACCGCAAACACTTTCTAACGTGCAAAGATATTTTAACGCGCGGACCAACAAAGCGGTTACCCAGAACGAAAATACCTTTCCGCGCAAAAACGACGCCCACAGGCCTGCCACCGCAGCGATCTATAAGTTCAAGAATGTTTACGCCCTTCGAATCTACCTTCCAGAGGCAGAATTTGTAGAGGGAAATTCACCCGTTGCTGCCGTCCTTTTCGAGGAAATCGGTTTTGAAAACTCGTCTGATTAGAGATCAACAGAATTTTGTAGTAACCCCTATCGCTGTTTAAGGCGGTGAAAACTAACCTTAAAGTCAAATTGGCGCTTCCAGTTTTTCGCGCATAACTCTCAAAGTACGACAGACAGAAAAAAATGTTTCCAGCAAAAGTTTAATGGCGCAATAAGCGCTACAAACTTCCGTTAACAAAATATTTGAAAAAGTTTTTTTTCCATCAGATATTTTTCTTTTTAAACGCTTTTCAACATTTTGATAACGCGAGTTTTCAGCGCTTATGGTACCATTAAACTTTTGTTTGAAACATTTTTTTCTGTCGGTTGTACTTTGAGAGTTATAGGCGAAAAAGTGGAAGTGCCAATTTGACTTTGAGGTTAGTTTTCACCCGCTTAAAGGGCGATAGGGCCCAAATGAAACACACAGTTGTTCTTTTTTTGAGTCACTCTAAAAACCCAGAAAGTTGCGTTCCAATCGGTGAGTCCGGGTTCGCGGTGTTCCCTTGTGAGTGAATATTACAGTGCACAGTGGGTACATAGGATATTATTATTTTCCCTTTCGTGCGCCTTTGAAACTTTCCCATGTATATCGCTGTTTGTAAGACATATCAAGTTAAACGGTGATAAAGCAGCCTGGACAGTTGTGTGGGCTCGCCGTTCGTGCCCCCGAATGATAACTCCTTATCATATCCGGCTCCCTTTACATACGTATACGCGCAAAGTCTTTTCGTTTGCTGGAATCTAAGCTTCGACGCTGTCTTCGAAGGTTCTAGGTAATATTACATCAAAACATCTAGTCTTTTCTTGGATAGTAATAATGATTTTTACTTCCAACAAATAATCGAAGTCAGCAATTCCCGCGACAATAACGAAATTTACATTGTGATAGTATAAGTATTCACGTTAATCTTCGTAATAATTATCAAAATATTATGAATGAATAAATAAAATTGTCCACTGCATAAAAATAGTTCGACACTTTTTTTTAAATCAAAACTAACAACATTTCGATTATCAGCACATGTAAAAACCTTGATCATTTAAATTGAACAATTAAAAGCACACAGTTCGAAATGTTGAAAACTCTTAAAAACGTATTTATTACGTTACGGTTTTACCATCTAATATTGAATAAGTAAATGTAATATCCGTATATAAAATGAATTAAGGGGGTTGAATGCTTTTAACAAGGTTGCAGAATGTTCGTGCCTATAACGAACGAAAAAAAAGAAAAACTAAAATTGATATTATTATGTATGCGTATATATAGTTTTTGTATTAGAGTTTATTTACTCTGTTATTATATGCACAATAAATCTTCGATTACATCCCTTTGTCATGTTAAAAATGTGAAAATGCATGCGAAATTATAATACTACGTTTTTCATTTGAAGCAATATATTGTACCTACAGTTTTTTTACGCACAATACAAATTTTAAATTTTAAAATTTGCAAACATGGATATATATCGCATGCAACGGAGGACATACAGTAGAGGACAAAAAAGTTACCACTTTGTCGATTCGTTTCATTTTTGTTATTTTTTTTAGCATCAACTTGGAACTGTGGTAGGTAGTGTAAAGGGCCCAAATTATCGTCCCCCATTTGTATTTCACCATGTAAAGGGTGTATACAATGTTAGAATCAGCTGGCACTTGGCATGAATTTTCTTTGAAATTTTCCCTATGTAGCCACGAATCCCAAAATGTAATTATGTCATGGCAATACGAGATAAAAAACAAAATGTGAGATCTGAAAAAAGTGTTCCTAATTTCGTCCCCCAAGAAAATCTTTGTAAAACAGGAAATAAATTGAAAAATTAATTTTTTTATTGATACAAGTGATCTTACAGTTTATGTGTGCAAGCAATCACGATAAATGAGCGCCTTCTTCGTGGATGACCGGCAGCATATTTCGTGGAACCACGTGAAACATTTCGGCCTCTACAAAACATTAAACATTTCTACTAAAATGGCTTGAAAACCGATAAAAGGTAATTCACTCCTGTAACTGTTCATGTTTCAGCCCTTTTTATTTCAAATAATAACTTTTTAGGAAATCGTTCTCAATTTCCTTTTGAGTTCCTAATTTCGACCCGGGGACGAAATTTGAAATTCGCGCAGTTTCAATATAGTGATCGCTCGAACAGACCACGCGAATGATTGCCATCGAAGTTATTGCGTAGAAGAATCTACAAGATATGCCCGAAAAAGTGCAACAACGTCGAATTCGAAATAATATTCATTTCTACGAGTAACGTGCTATCATACCGAAGTGTGTAAAACTCGAAAATCTTCTTCTCCTTCGCAAACGCACAAATACCTAACCTATTACTTGCAAGTCTGTTCAGATTATCGACGTATACTTATGCAGCATTTGCCACCAGATGCCACTGAAAATTCAACCATAGTAGTGATCCTCTAGGCAGTGATCGGACAAACCGCAGCCATTTTGGGACAAAACCGGAAATAACATAACCTAAACATTCATTAAATCGTCTGCTTTCCAAGCTGCTTGTTTATCTATCTCTTTCTATTCGTATTTCTGTCTCTTTCTATTCGTATTTCTGTCTCTTTCTTTCTTACAGTTTCTTTCTCTGTCTACTTCCGCTTTAGACAAAATCGCAGCAACCAATCAGCGACGATATGCGTTTGTCTGATCACTGCCTAGAGGATCACTAAACTAGAGCACTAAAGAGGTGAGTATGCGCATCCGCCATATTGGGTCCTCTGGAGAGAGAAGATTATTGAGTACCCGCCTTTTTGAATATTGCCAGATTCACTTTATAAACAAAATATGCGTTGTTGATATTGGTACATGGTAGTACGACACATTATTAGAGTATTATATTACACTTAAGTTTCTATTTGGTTTATAAAGCGACTTTGACAATACTCATAAAGGCGGGTACTCAATAATATTCTCTCTCCAGAGGACCCAATATGGCGGATGCGCATACTCACCTCTTTAGTGCTCTAACTAAACCATAGTAGTGATCCTCTAGGTAGTGATACGCAGATGTGTCCACCATTTTGGCCTAAAGCGGAAGTCGCAAATTGGCGGGCACATTTTGAAATAATCGAGAAAACTGAAGTTGTACTATTTCCTTCTGCCGTTCTTCATACAAATTAAAACATGTTACGTTAAATACATTAGACTGTTTCTAGATCTCTACGGAGCACGTAGGGTTTTCTAACTTTACTTAAAAGGTAAAAGACTAAAAAGGTAAATTTCGGGTCAGGCATAATAACAGCGACACTGAGCCTCGCCCTTTCTGTACATTGCGTTTCTAACTCCACTATCCAATCTGCGCGATTAATATTTTTCACTCGTGCATTGACGGGTTAGCTTTATCCTAAATTATGTCTCATAAATATTCATACTTACAAAATCTGCACGCGTTAGCAATAGTTTGCACGTTCAAAAATGACAGCATTAAATGAAGTTTGCTGGTGATTCCACTTTTCGCTCAATGTTGTGGAATCCAATTGGTAGATGTTATTGCTTCGCCCAATAGGAAATTTTCTACTTGTTTACTTGCTCTCTCTACTTCCGGTTTCGGTCACTAATGGTGGCGACCAATAGAAACCGGCGGCCACATCTGCGTATCACTACCTAGAGGATCACTAAACCATAGGAATCGAGACATGCAGGGGGACGAAATTAGGCGCGGGGACGAAATTTGGTCCCTTTACCCTATGTGATTTGTTTTCATGGTTCAGATAAGCATAGGGTGCGTTCCACTTACGCCCAAATCGCCCGCAACGCCCGCGATTTTCATTAAGGCAGGTTTTCCTATACGCGACTGGACGCAACGTCAAGAATTTCAAAGTCAATTTTCTCGAAAATGAAGCGCGATATAAAAAAAAGTTACTCTTTCTTTTCGACTTATAACAAGTAAATAAGTCGAGAAAGAGGAATAAAATTTTTTGATATTGTGCTTCATTTTCACGAAAATCGACTTTGAAATTCTTGCCGTTGACTCCAGTCGCGTATAGGAAAACCTACCTTAGTGAAAATCGCGGGCGATTTGGGCGTAAGTGGAACGCACCCATAGAAGGCGGAATTTATGGCACCGCAATTCTACTCATTCCGCGGCGGACCAACCTTTGAGCGACTGTAGCGAGGGGCGAGGAATAAAAATTATTTTAATACTTTCAAACAGTGACCTTTCATTTTCAACAAACCCAGTCTATCTAGCTTTTCAATTTTATATAGAAAAAAAATCATAAAGAATGCTTAATTTTCGGATACAGAAAGTCCTAAAAGCTAAAGGTGCCTCCACAAAATATTAGATTTTTCATTACATTCCAAAAGTGGTAACTTTTTTATCGGCTTTAAAAGTGTGTGGTCTTATTTAATTTTACTTAGGGTTTTTGTTTGTTAGGTAAATAAATTCAATTTTAATCGGGTTTTATACAGCTTTTAATTCTCTGTCAGAATATGTATATTGGGCATATGCTGCAGTTTTGAGTTGATGTTAAAAAAGTAACAGAGTGGATGGAAAAATGGCAACTCTTTTGTCCACTGCTATATCTATATAGATCCCTTTTATCAAATTATTGTGCTTTTATTATCGTTCACTTCTAAAACATTCCTTTAACCATCGCTGTGCATCGTGCAAATTATTTACGCCTTAATTAAGCAAGATGGTGTATTTTTGTGAAATAACACTGTGCAGATCATACATTTTAATCAACGTGTAACTCACACGGGTCGCGTAACAGTACAATTATGCACTCATTTAGTGGAGTCATCTAGATGCACGCGTCAACACTACTCAAGGATTTCCGGTGTTCGGTGCTCAACATCCGTAAATCCGTACGCTTAAACGTAGAATTGGCCATGTATTTATTACTGACAGAGCGCCGTGTGTCCTTGCAAGGATTTTCTACCTTATAAAACATTATCAAGCTCTTAAAATGGCTTCTTCTTCGCGACTCAAAATCACACTTTACTTATAAACTTAATATGCATTGAAAACTGCATTTAAGGAAACATATTGTTTTACTTCATAAATTTCTTAAATATTAAATATAAACTTTTTCATAACAAAACGCAACTTCCACGGCGCGTATTTATTACCTACTTCCAAGAATACCGCAACTATTTCTTTTGGGGTTATGTGACGTTATTTTGCAAGCAGGGCAACCGACTATGAAATAACGTGCCACGATGGACACTGAAGTATTGATTTTGACTGGTTTGTAAAAAATGTATTAGGATACAAAGCACAGTAGCAAGTGGAATAAAGAGCCTGGTAAAGGCTTCCTGTCAGTGATGTCTGCGGCGTTAAAGATAAGTACCGTGCAAGCCACTACGGTCATGGTTGGTTAAGGTCCTTCGAAAATGGGTGAGCAGGACACGACTGGCAGCGCCACAGAGTCACGTGGGAAAGACACAGAAGTACAGATCGCGTAAGATCCTTCACGCCCCCTATTTCCTTTCGATGCTATCTGAATCGAAACAGGTAATTCCGCGGAAAAGAGAAAAAAAGGCAAAATCTTTCCTGCTGTTGTTTATTGAACAGCTAACGTGTCTGGTGCTTTTAGTTAAGTATAGTACGCCTAATTGACGAAGGAGAAGAGTTAGCAATTAATTTGCATCAAATGGCACGTTATCGAAGGTGTTCACAAATTATCATAATCGTTATCTGGAATGTGGCAAGCAAGTGACAAATTCTTTTACACCGATGGTACTAAAGTGGGCGTACGTGTATATGTACTTTTTATGAACGTGGAAAAATTTCCGCGTAACGCCAGGGAGCGAGAGTTTAAATGCTTACGGTATATGGAAATTTTACAATCAAATATGTCGATTAGATTAACGTTGGTGACGTATGCAAGCAAAGGTAAGAGATAGCAATCAAATGTGTTGTATTCGATAAAATACAATACAAAGCGAAATTTTTAGTGGGAACTATTTTGATTTTGACTGAAATAAAATTTAAATAACGATGATCAAATTAGGAATTCGAACATTCGCTGAAATTAATACTTGACTCAAACAAAAATATTCAAAGAGAAATAACTTCCGGAGAATAAGCTTCTGACAAGTACCTTAAAACGTAAAAATATGGAAGCAGGTACCTATCATTTTATTAAATATTAAATCACTTCTAATCTACCTTAGACTTTCTGGACTGAGTTTACTAACAAAAAGTGCCCACTGTTTACCCCTCCGGCATAACAAAAAACTAATTTACTATTTCTATTCAATTTGTTTTGTAATTTCTGACATAAAAACCAACATTCGCTAAATACATTTTCTGACAACATTCATTGATGTTTATTGAAAATGATCAAATTTTCGCCATTTTCATAAATAGTTATTAAAATAACTGCCCACATGGATCGATTAAATACTCCCAGCAAATGCACCGATATGAACAAGTAAGAAATGCAAAGTGGATGTAAGGAAGTACGACAAAGAAATGGGCACAAGGTTGAAAATTATGTACTCCTCTTTTTAATGGTGACCTGTAAAGCAAAGCTGCGTTTTCCGTGTTCGCCGTGGTGCATAAAGGATGCTGAAATTGCGCTCGTAAATGCACACAGTAACGTTGCTCTCGTTCGTTGTTACATGCCTGCATAAACATGGGCAGGTATCTCGGAACTTTAATGAGTTTCGACCAGGTCGGCACGGGGGGGAGAGGAAGCGGAAGATTACCAGGATGCGCAGGCCATCTTTATTCTTTAATTCCACGTCCATCGACTATTGTATCACTCTCAGCACATGCCGAGGAAAACCACACACCTACATTTTTTTTCTGCAACAACTGAGCTCGACGCTTACCACTGAAATTACTTCTAGCAAGTGGATAACTGTATGTAAATAATAGTCAATATATTACAAACAATGCTAATACTCAATTAGAGCTGCCCGAGTGCTTCAATTATTTCAGGTAGCTTGAAATTCGTGCGAAGGATATTCGATTTATATTATATTATTATGTTACTAAGGGTCTAGGAGAAAATCTGACTACTCCACGCGATGCAGCAGGCATTTTTCCTTCGGGAAGCATCAACAAAAGTGGTAAGTCACGTTTTGTTTTCGATACAGAAGCGAAATAGTTTGGCAACACGTGCGCCAAGACAGTGGTAGTCACGCGCGTTAAGCGATTGCGTTAAGGTAGGTTTTCCTATACGCGACTGGAGTGAACGGCAAGAATTTCAAAGTCGATTTTCTTGAAAATGAAGCACAATATCAAAAAATTTTATTCCTCTTTCTCGACTTATTTACTTGTTTTAAGTCGAAAAGAAAGAGTAACTTTTTTTTATATCGCGCTTCATTTTCGAGAAAATTGACTTTGAACTTCTTGACGTTGCGTCCAGTCGCGTATTGGAAAACCTACCTTTACGCTGAGCGGCAGTGGATCGCGCGCCGCCGTTGACTACCACTGTCGACGGCGCACGTTCTGCCAAACTATTTCGCTTCTGTATTGAAAACAAAACGTGACTTACCACTTCTGTTGATGCTTTCCGAAGGAAAAATGTCTGCTGCGTCGCGTGGCGTAGTCAGATTTTCTCCTAGACCCTTAGTTTTGGAAATAAATCGAAAGATATCTGCAAAAATTGGTGCATTTCGGGTGTTCTTTTCCCTCCGAGCGTTGTTTAAACATAATTAAATATTCATAATGCACTAATAACTTATATTCGGGAGGGTTCATAGAATAATTTGACGAAAAAACAACCGAATAACTATTACTGTTTCGACACAAAAGATGTTCAAGTTCAAAGTTGGAAATTTGCAGTTTTTTTCAAAATCGAATTACTCAAAAACTGAGGGTGATGGCGACAAACGGTTTGCGGATTCGTTTTCAGCGCACGAAAACGTATAAGAAACGGCTATTGAATGTTACAAGTCCGAGAAAAAATCAAATTTTTATCGAACTGTGTAATTAATCGATTAACCGGTTAACTGGCACGGTCATTTTCACTATTTGGGCCCAAACTGGTACCATCGAATAATTAAGTGAATCACACAAAATTTGGTATACAGGGGTTTTTTGAGTCGCTGAACCGATTCCGGGGGTAATTTTTTCATCTGACACCCCCAACCCCTAAAAAAATAGAATTAGGGGTGAGTTTGTCAATTCTTTACTAAACCTTTTTTTATTTGTGAAGTTTTCTTGTCTATAATTGGATTGCAGCAGTTACTTTTTTCAATGCCACCCCCAACCCCTGAAAAATAAGGGTTTAGGGGTTTAATTTTTTAGTTTTTTTATTTTCTACGAAAAAGTTCCGAATAATTTTATACCTGAATTCTTCATCCATAAATTCCACCGCAAGTGCTTTTTTTTTTATCCGCGATCCCAAAAACCCCTATATACAATTTTTCTATATCCCGATAGTATTTCAATATTTGGCGGCCATTTTGGTTCGCCATTTTGAGTCTGCCATATTGAATTTTACAATTCCAATGCCAAATTCAGATTCAGCGACCCCAAAAACCCCTATATACAATTTTTCTATATCCCGATAGTATTTTAATATTTGGCGGCCATTTTGGTTCGCCATTTTGAGTCTGCTATATTGAAATTTAAAATTCCAATGCTAAATTCAGATTCAGCGACCCCAAAAACCCCTATATACAATTTTTCTATATCCCGATAGTATTTTAATATTTGTCAGCCAATTTGGTTCGGCCATTTTGAGTCTGCCATATTGAATTTTACAATTCCGATGCGAAATTCAGATTCAGCGACCCCAAAAACCATTACATACCAAGTTTCATTCAAATCGATTGAAAAACAAAAAAGTTATTCCATTATTCAAAATTTGATCATATATGATACATTGCCAGAATTGGCCAGATTTTTGTTTGATCATATATGATACATTGCCAGTTAACCGGTTAAGGGTAAAGGCACCAGTAGTTGACCACTTTTCAGAAAAATGTGAAAAATAAGGTTTTTAGAAGTGACGATCTTTTGAACAAAGTGCAGTTGACGTGCCAAGACATCTACCGACTAAAATCGAAAACACTCAAGTGTGAAGTACATTATGAATAGTATTGGCGAACGTTTATTTGCATCAAGGTGAGTAGTGTGTTCCTATATCGTTATTTCCTTAAGGGGTAAAACCACTCTAGAGGCAGAAAAAAGACTTAAATTTGACAATTTATTTTGGGAGTATGACAAACGGAATAGAATTTCTTTTCAGAGGGTTTATTTAACACATATTGAAGTACGAAAAACAATTTTTTTTATTGTCATTTTCATACAAAATGGCGGCGACAGAGCCCGTCGTCGAAAACAGCTTTTTTGAAAACACAGCCACCGGGGGTCGGATTTCTCGGCATGTATGAGTCCTGGAACAAAAAATAAAAAAAATTTATAACCTATATACAATTGGCTTTGAAAGAAGCTGTTTTCAACGACGGGCTTTGTCGCCGCCATTTGTATAAAAATGACAATAAAAAAAATTGTTTTTCGTACCTCAATATGTGTTAAATAAGCCCTCCGAAAAGAAATTCTATTCCGTTTGTCATACTCCCAAAATAAATTGTCAAATTTAGGTCTTTTTTCTGCCTCTAGAGTGGTTTTACCCCTTAATGATTTTGGTAAGAACAGGTGTATGGTTCAGGTAAAAAAATTCGTAGGTCATTAACGCTTTATGACTGAACTCTTCACTTGCTAAACTCTAATAGTGTTCTATATTTAATAAATTCACCGTTTTTGTTATACTAACCTCAAAAATAGATAGTGGGATGGTCAAGTAATGACTCTTGTCATTCTAATTGTTTCTAGAAGTTGACAGGTATAGTCAATTACTGACTATGTATATATTGTGAGTGGTTTTTGAGGTCGCTGATTCCAAATCCGACATAGGATTTATAAAATTAATTTATTTAAACATTCTGTTTAACAAATTATATTGTAAAAAAGTTTTAGATTAAATAAAAAAATTTCGGAGACTTACACATGTTTGCTTAGTTATTTTCCCCGCAGGACACGATCCTATATGTATCGAAACATGTGATCTTGCAATCATTTGTTTAAACAAATTGTTTAAACAAATTAATTTTACAAATCCTATGTCGGATTCAAAATCAGCGACCTCAAAACTCACTAACATATATACAACTTTTTCGTGCATTTACTCAGTTTCCTTTAATTCCACTTTCCTTTTTAGTTCTAACTTGTTCTAAATTATTGACAATAAACAATGCTAAGACGATTACCTACATCATTGCCTTAATTCTCTTTCTAGTTTAGGTGGCCAATTACTGACCAACATAAGGTCAACTACCAGTATTTTCATTTTCAAGGACGGTCAACTTCTGAAGCAGTTGCTGAACTTTGAAAAATGGTTCTAAAAATATTATAACATAACTTTTTTAAAAAATCGTTCTCATTACATAATTTAGAAAGCTTGAAGAGTATCTTTAGGCAGGGACTGTCACTATTTAATGGCAGAGCAAGTAGTTACTATTGTTTACGTGAACGATTTCTCTTAACTGGTCAACTACTGGTGCCTTTACCTTAATGGGGGAATATTTCATGGAGTTTAAAAAAATTCGAGTAGCCATTACGATGACCATCGAGGGCCAAAAGTATTTAATCTTATTATTGTTTTACATATTCAGTTGAATTACTATCTTCGCTACTTTTTGCAAAACTTCGTAACTAATTATTATAAGACGTAAGAATTACTTAAATGTTACTGTTGTGAACGTAGATATTACAATATTTATTCGATTTTAATATTATCGTGTGCTGTGCAGCCAACCTTATATTATTCACAAAACATCATGTTAAAGTCTAAGCAGTTTAAAAATTTGAATTTATTTCAGTAAATTTTATTTTCCTATTAGTCAAAGGATACGGATAAAAATCTGAATTCGTTTCGTGAAAGAATCCCAATTATCTATTCAGAAACGACAACGACATTAATCTGCACGTACGTGCAATTATTTCGACCACCGCGAATCCTTCCATCTTTTCGGATGAATGAAATCTGTGTTGTTTTAATGTCAGCCTTTGCCATTTCGCCGGACGATCAGCACGACTCGCCGACATCCTTGCTCAATGCACAGAGGCCAGCTTCGAAAGAACCGATTACGACACATATCTTTCTTTTATTTTCGCGAGGTTAATTTATTCAAATATGAATACTTATGGAGCTTTCTCTTTTGGACGACCGGTCTTGTTTTTCCGTTCCGTGGCCATTAGTCCCCACAATTTAAGATAACGAGCTTCCATGTCTTCTGCGTTATCGAGCAAATCTTTTTCCAGGCCCAGTGAATTCGATATTCACTTTCATCTCCTATACGCGTGTCATTTCTCGCGAGAATATAATGTAAATTCTGTTGGAGGCACAAATAATATCCCACGAATGAAAATATAACTTTAAGGAGAAAGAAAGAATTCAATTTGTTTATGTGCAAGAAATGCAATAGAAATAGTATGAACATTTTTCAACGTTTTATGCAGGTATATATAGTATTCCTTCTCGAGAATTTTATAATTGTTTATTTCTTATTTCTCGAGAAATACTATTTTTCTCTTAAGAAACTTAAGAAACTTAAGTCTAGGAAAATTAAATAAATTTTATTTATTCTCGGAATATAATTTTCAGTTAGTTCAAATTGTATATTACTGGTTAATCGCGAACGTATAAACACATATACAATTTATAATAAATCTTATTAGTAACATTAGAACCTGTAGGAATTACAATAGAAAATCTCAGTAGAGAAAATTCGACATTATTGACTGGCGAAGGTGTTCTTAAATTCTTATTTAACAATTTAGAAAAATGGTATACCTACTGAATTAAGTAATGAGTTTCTTGTGGCTATTAAAGAAGAAATGTCGAAACGAAGAGACAAAACTATTGTATCCTTTATAAAATTTTTGCATAGGTAATCCAGAATCTCTTCAAAAAGATTCAAATTTAAAGGACGTGTGTTTTCATTTAATATCCAAGACAGATATGCATATAACGGCAAAACAAATTCTACGTAGCTAGACTTTTCGAAAAATATAACACTAACCATGATTCTCCCGAAAATACTGAAAAATTTACGGATCCTCAAAATAAGCCTGCAAGAATTTATTATCAACAAAGAAGAAGATAAATTCCGGACTTTAACAATGGAATTTCATATTTTTGAGTCCACTGGAAGGACACCCAATTTACCATAACTTTTGGACGTGCTACGATCAAGTCAACATCCACTCAAAACGAAGGAAAGTTTTCTACAGCTACAGATTTTATCACAAAAAAAAACAGAAATATATTAAAAAACTATTTTAACACAAAAAAGTAATGTCTCGCTTTGCACAAATTTTGTATTAAATAGGAATGAACAATTAGTTAAAGTTTCCTTCTGTTTTTGATAAATATTATCAACATTATTCGAGAAATATAAATTTTGTAATATTTTTCAATTTCTCCAGAAATAGTAAAAAACGACGAAGTAATCTATTATGCGATACAAGTACTTAAGATGTCATTGGGCTAAGTGGTGCAGAAAGCTACCAACCCTCAATGATCTGAAATTGAATAAATTTAGTTTAAAAAAATAAATTATTTAGTTAAGGAAAAGTAGCTTTATTTCTTTTGGGTACATTTTATTTCCTCTTATTATTTTACAATACTTTTTAATGGTTTAATAGTGGATATTATTTTGAATTTTCTGTATTTTTGTTTTTAACCCAAAACGCAACTATGACTCGGTAGTTTTAATAATTGTATAATGTAAGAGTTGTTCCATGGGTTGGTAGATTTTTACAAAACAAAGATCACAGAATTATGGGATCCGCACTGTGTTTTCCGTACTCGCATTTTCATATTTCTTTGACCATTAATACATGTCGCCTTCGATTATCCATCATGAAATCATGAAATGGTGGTGAGACGGACGAAAAAGCAGATAAACTCGGAGATCCTGAAACGAGACATTCACTTGTCGCCGTTAGGATTACACTTCTGAACGGAGAGACGTGCCCCTCAGGGGGCCTGGTGACTCATAAAGAAAAATTCTAAAGTCAGACGTCCCCCCGTGAAAACACGGGCAGTGCGAGATGGTGCCTCATCGGATTATCTTCTGACGGCTGGGGTCGATTGTCCTTATGGAAAATTTACGGGACCTTTTAGATGGCGTTCCCCACCGAAAGCATTGTACAGCCTCTTTGGAAAGTTGTTATTCCGGCTCATTGTCGTCGAAATTTGGAGCTCACCTGCAGCCATGGGGAGAAGATCGCTGCCAGTGTGCAAGGTGCCCCATTCACAGCGAACAATCGGCTGGCATTCATCTATTCTTTCTGCCCTTTTCCGCACCCTTTTCACCATCCCTCCGGGCCCCTTTTTTATTCCTTACACGCGGCGCTAATAAATGGATCTTTGTGAAACGACGGGGGAAATTCGGGTTTCTCAACCGCACAAGTGTAAAAGTTTTTCGGTACAAATATGCGAGGGTTGAAGATTTTTTTCACTTCGACCGGCGTCGATGCATTTTCACGCCCTGGGTTTTTGTAAGGAGTCTTTTTAAAATGAAAAGTAGCCTGAATGGGGTCGTATTTTTTATTAAGCTTCTTCGGAAAAATCTCATCTTGGGAAAACCACACTAACCACTTTGAAGGGGTAAAGAGAGCCCATAAAGTTGGGGATCGAAGGTGTATTTTCTGAAATTTTCTAACAACTTAACTGGGGGCTTAATTCGTCTTTAAAAAACTCACGTTTAAAACAAAAATTTGTACTTCTGTAAGAAAATGTGGGTAATAGTTAACGAGGTACCAGTAGCAGTACTATTCGCGTCGTTTTTAATGTAATAAGAGCTTTAAGGAATATGGAACAGCACTTGGCGTAGGGCGCTGGCCTAAGTAAACACCACCTCCCGTCAGCTTACGTCTTCAAGGGAACCTTTTGCTTTTCTTTCCACCCTTACACCATTCGTAGAAATAGTGGCGACGAAAAGAGATAGATATCCGTGTTTAGACGGATCTCGGTCTACTGTCAGTGCGGACTGTCTAAAGCCGCGGTTCCACTTGTCCAACGCGTGACATACGGGGTGCCCCGTAACCGGTGCACAGTGGCGTGTTTATAGGGAAAAATTGTGCATAAATTATTTTATGCCCTATTCCTACGTATTTTGACCTGCTGATTTCAAATATATTGCTATTTTTGTTGTAAACTAAAAAGTGGTAAAAATGAAGGTTTTATTTGTTTTAAAAAAATCATAACTCATAAACTATTTATATGTATGAAAAGAGGTTATCCAATGGTGTTTCTGCATATATTTACAAAATACAAAAACTGAATTTTAAGGGTTGGTGGTGGGGGTAACTTGAAAGGTATGGATGTTTTGAAAATTAATTTTACTCGGTTTTGTAGATATACAAAAAAGATGTAACTTGTGTTTTAACTTCTTTTCGATATCTCTCACCATTCTCGAGATATTCCACAAAAATAAAATTCTGTTTTTTTCCAGGGGTAATTTTACCCCCTAAATCCGTACGATGGCACCAACAAAAATATAGTTATGTTACGACTGAATTACTGCACAATTACTACACTATTTGCACACCATGTTTCATTTGTGTCATAATTTGCTTTGTGCATGATATTCTTGTGGTCAGTTATTTTTGTACCTCTTCTTATAACTTTGAGGGGTGGTTTTACTTCCTAAATATGCAAATTGAGCAAAATAAAAAGACACATATTTCTTATTTTCCGGCCCTCTAAAACATATTCAAAATCCAAAGCAATCGGAGGGAACCTCTCCTTTTAAATCATAAAAAAGGAGACGATTTGCTGCCTAGTTACTTTTACTTTACAATGGTTTTCGGCACCTAACACAAAAAGTTGAGCCTAGTAGCAGCTGATTCCTTTTCTATTCGATAGTATACACATCTGCCTTCCTTATGAAACAACTTTCAGCGTGTCACATTGTGTCACATTTTTTATATACGTAAAATTGCCGCAAATAAAATGTGCTTATCTAAGAACGTTACAGAAAATGTTTAAAAAATCGGAAAACGTTGTTCTATGGATCATTTTGTTCGCCTTAAAATATACTATACTGTCAACTATCCCACAGATTTGTTGCAATTTTTGATACGCCAAACACAGAAGAAATAGAACGCCCCCAGAAGTGCCTCAAAAATTTTGCTCACCTTTTAACATTTATAGAGCAGTTGGTATTTCTTTTAAGGAAAAACAAACTTTGACCATTATACTAGACATATTTAAGAACATTTTCATGTGTTTACATTTTCATTATCTGTCAAATCGGAAATTGAATTTATTCACAATTCCCTAGAAAACACGCCACTGTGCGGTGGTGCAAGCCGCACGACCTACGTGAAAAATAAGTCGAGAATGTGGAATAACATTTTCAATTTTTTGAAGATGAAGCGCGCGATATCGAAAATTGTTATTCTATATTTTCGTTTTGTAAGTTTGGTAAGTAGCTTTGTAGATAGAATGGGTCAAAATCAGAGATGGGCAAAATTTTTATTTAAATAATATCTCGAATAACGAACAGGAGTTGCAAAAACTTATTCGTACTGTGCCGAATAAAGTTAACTCGGGTTAACGAGCGAATGACGAATGATCTTTTGTAACATTTATTCGTTATTCGAAATTTTATTTAAATAAAAATTTTGCCCATCTCTGGTCAAAATAGACGGAGTAACCGACATGCGAGTGTCAGTAAATTAATTGAATGCATTCGAAACATTATATGCTGCTCAGCATATTGTGGAGAATGGGCGAGGATATAATTAGAATAATATTAGGAATAAAATATTTGAATTTGTACATTGTTTAATAATTCATAGAAACTTAGAAAGCACTTGGTAGTTTTTTAAAGAACGCTTTTACTTTTCAAAGTATTTGAAAAAGACATCAATTGGAGTATGGTAGTTATTCATTTACCATCGTGTATAGGGTTTGTCGGTTTTTAAAAACCGGTTTTTATTTATTAATTTGTAAAATTCGAAAACCCGTTTTTAAATTAAAAAAAAAAACGGTTTTATGTACTAGAATGTATATGTAGAAATGAATTAATTATTTAATTAAAAGCGTTAACATTTTGACTTGAAATCGCCTCGGACACAAGCATATTGTAGTAGGTAATAGTTTACTGTAAAACTAATCTTCATGAGTTCATATTTTCTGAAGAAAAATACTAAATGGAATAAAGATTTATAATTTGGTACCACTGTAAAAGATTTATATTTTGGGCGGATTTTAGTTTTTTTTTTCATTTGGTTTTCTATGCAGTCTATTTTATTGTGTTATATTTTCGTAGATCCATAATTATTAAATGAACTCAAAAATAGTACGGATTTGTACGGATTTTAGTTAATTTAATTTTTTTTATTTGTTTGGTTGTGTATAGGGTAGATGCATCATTTGTGGCCACTTTAAGACATTGTACCAGTTTTGGCCACTTCTTAAAAAATATAATATTTTTCCGCGTAAGCAATAAAGGTAACCTTGTATTTCTGGCGGTATACTAAACAAAATATTTATGATGTGAAATCCTCCACATAATAATGATCTGCAAGCAATTTAAAAATAAGATGGCCAAAAATAGTGCAGTGGCCACAAACGGTACATCTACCCTAGATAGAGTATATTTTATTCTGTTATGTTTTTGTAATTGCATAAATATTAAGTAATCTGAACATTTTTAAAATAAGTACAAATATTTATTTACTATTTTAATTATATATTTTTTGTGAAAATTCGAAAACCGTTTTTTTTGGGAATAGTGGAATTCGCAAACCGGTTGTTTCAAAAGTCAGTTTTTGTATAAACCCTAATCGTGTACCCACTTAATGAAATTTTAAAAGAATTCAAACATACCTTTGCAACTGAATTCAATTATGGACGGTCAGTTTCAAAGTATTTGGTGAAAGTGCTGAACTCACTCTATGGACTTACATAGTATCTATATCCTTTACTATTATATAATAACATACATACAGTACCTACTATTATTTACAACTGTCTATCAAATATTAACAGCGAATTTTCCGAAGTATAAAAATAACTTTGCCCACATCAGGTGCAAAACTTGCTCTAAAACTACGATAATTATAATATAGTCTATTAAAACTTCAACTCAAACTCCACGCATTTAGTGATATTAAACACTATTGTAATTAATGATGTCACAATATTCATTAGCATAAAACGATTAGCATAAAAATTCTGTCATCCACTGCGAGCTATCGTTCCCAGTGGTGAGTCTGTTGGGACTCACAGGCGGCAACAGAACAGAACGCGAGGGGTCTGGCTGAACGATTGGAACTGGAGGGATCGTCATCAGTACTTGGAAACGTTGCACCGAAAGACGATCCACGAGAGCCTCTACGGGCTCTTACATTTTTACCGACCCCATGCTGAGGAGCAAGTGCAGAGCACACTGCACACAGTCGAAATGGGGGAAAAAAAAAGGAGGAACGTCAGAGGGAAAGGTTTTCTTCCCCCGGGGCGTGCCTCCTGCACGAGGAGCCGCTCACTTATCGCGTGGCTGCGTTAAAGGTATACTTTAAACCTTAGAGAATACGTGGCGCAGGGCAATAAGATGAGATTTTGCACTTTTATGGCTTTCATGACGCTCGCCGTGAACGAAGTGGCGCAGCCGCCTCTATGTAGCTACTCGAAGCTTTGCGCAACGCCAGTTTCTGTATATCGACGCCCTGCGTCGTTTTCTATGGTTGGACGAACCTATTTCGACGCTAACAATCCAATGAACCCTACTGAAAGTCCATGTGAAATTATCTGAAGTGGATTTGCTTGAAACTTTGAATGTAGTGTATTACATTTTTGTGACTGCGTTCTTTGCGTTTGCGCAATCACGCTTCGTCAGTTAATAGGTGCCGAATGTTTGTTATGAGTGTACCAAATTTTGCCAGGGCCTCTCTTTCGGCATAGTAATAATACCTACACCCATACAGCACACCTCGTTGCAGCAGTATTGCAGGGACGTTGCTGCAATATTACGTTGTTGCAGGTTGCATTGCAATATTGTAGGAACGTTCCTGCAATATTGTCGTGCATTATTGGAGTGGCAATGATTCTACAATATTGCAGCAATATTGCAATTTCGTTGCCGTGCAATGTTCCGTTCGCAACGATGGTACAATATTGCTGCAATATTGTACGATCGTTGCCGTGCAATGTTCCATTGGCAACGATCCTACAATATTTCTGCAATATTGCGCGCACATCGACGTGCAATGTTCCAGTGGCAACGGTCCTACAATATTTCTGCAATATTGCGCGCACATCGTCGTGCAATATTGTAGTGAAAACTTGTGGAAACATTACAACAATATTCTGAAGCAACTATGACTTTGTCAAAAATTTTCGAAATATGTACATGACGTCGAGTGGATTCTACGGTGTGTTTCATTTAACTGGATACGCACCGCTATATTGCCGAAGAGTTGCAGGACCATTGCCACAATTTTGCCGTTTCGTTGCAGAATCATTGCCGGAACGTTGCAGGACTACATATTCGTAATGTTGCCGCAACTTTGCAAAAATACACACCTGCAATATTGCGAAGGCGGACATAGGACTGAACCTGCAACGTCTCTGTAATGTTATGTTGCAACGTTGCCATCTTGCACCGCATCATTGCAGACACGTTGCTGCAATGTTATGGTGCTGTGTGGGCAGTGGCGAAGGAAAAAACTGCCGACAATAAAAATAAACATGTTATAAAATAAAATAAAATTTGCAGTGACGGATAATATTTGTAGAAGTTATGAAACATTTATTGCAAGGGTGTACTGAAACAGTCGCATCCTGCGCACTAGCTTTTCAGTTTTTTATAATCTTTTTTGCTTATGTCGTAATTTTTTAATCTCCTGCCAAATATATTAAATTTGCTTTCGTCAGAAAAGATAACTTCGTCCCAGAGAGCATTATCTTTATTTGTGTGTACTTTTACAAATTTTAAACGCTTAGCTTGATATGTCTTGTCAATGATTGGCTTCTTCCTTGGAATTCAGAATCCTACCATGGAAATCATTATTCAGGATGGACATCCTTTTTAAAATTTTTGGCAACTAAGGTAAAAGTACCAATAACTGGACACTTAAGGATATCAAAGTAGTATAGCTTAAAAATGGACTAAAAATAAATGTTCTTTTTAACAAAAGTGTCAATATTCAGATAAATGTTACTTCTTTCTATCAAATGAGCTACTAAAAAATTGTTTTCAGTGCGTTATTTTAATTAAATTGAGTAAAAACACAAGTAGCTATGTGTACCAGTACATGGACAATAGAATTCTGATTTGTCCCAGCGTCCTATTTTTGGTGTCCCAATACCTGGTCAATGGGGAAGATGACGCAAAGCACGGCGCAGAGGGCGCCACTAGTGTTTGTGCGAATGGTTTGCGCGCGGAGAAAGCAAATACAATTTTAGGTTATGTTGAAAGTGTAGCATGAAATTGACTAAAAATAGGACTTGAAAATAAAAAAACTGTAAATTTATGTACAATATACTTGTACTTACACTTTTGATATACAAAAATTTGAGAAAACCCAGACACCTTACCGGTTGGACAATGCGGTCAGGTATTGGGACTTCCCTTAAGCGTTCAAAATGCTGACAGGCCTACCACCTGGACGGCTGGTCAGTTATTGGGACAGTGTGTAAAGGACAAGATTATTATGTACCGGTACATGAACACGTATATTTTAATTAAAATCAACATTAACTGATCAATGTTTTGTTTTGTATGTCACAAGAGACTTCTCGAGATTCTGTACATACGTTTTCTTCTCAGAAAAACGTTATGTAACGATTATTATCACCTTAACAACTAACTGTATTTTTCTTAAGAATTACTTAAGAAATCTGCGCAGAATTCAACACCCCCGATATTTAAAGACTGTTTTATATATTCAACTTTGCATCTAGGGGCTTTCTTAATTTTTTATATAAGAGATCAAGTTGCAAAATAACATGTATTCCCAACAATATTGTTGTAAACTTTCTATGAAGCTTAGTAAAAATATAAATGTCATTGGTGTCCAGGTATTAGGACGCGTCCAGTTATTGGTACTTTCACCTTAATTCAGCGAGTTTCGATGTCGATGTATTTGGATCTTTTTTTATTTCACGTGCAAGACAGCTTTTTTGGTTTTTTATTTTTTTATCGTATTATGTACTATAGATACACATCTCCCTACTAAATTGGCAATCTACCTACACGATGTTCTACCTCTGTGCAATTTTAATATTAAATCTCCCTCGGATATCTGCGTTTCTGTTTTATTGGGATTCATTGTCAATATACAAACTAATATTATTCCTTTCTACATCAACTGAATCTGCCAATATTTACAGTTTCTGTACAAGAACATTGTTTATCCGCTTTGTCTCTGAGCGCTCGAATGCTTTTGTGACCGCGTTTCTATACACCTTATTGTTAGCAATGAGTGTTTCATAACTTCTACAAATATTATCCAATTCACTTCCAATTTTCTATACATCGATGCACCAATATTGCATCTCCACTTTTGGTGCAATTTGCGTTTTTATATGCAACAAATAGTTCTTGGCATTTCTTTATGCTGTATAAAAATCACATTTATATCTACTTCACGAATATGTCAGAAATAATACCTATTTTGGTTCGTTGCATGCGCCTGAATCGTATGTACCTGCCTTCCATGTTTAAACATGTTTTTCTCGAAAACGCTAATAAGTGGGTGTATAATATTTGTGCGCTAAGCCGTTGATATAATCTGGATACTTGTGTCTTATAGTACTTACAACATTACTGTCAGAATTTAAGTCTAACGTGTGTATTTTTATTGTTTACAGTTTTAATAGCGAGAGCTATTTAACAATACATACAGTGAGTAACGAAAATATTCGGACACTTTTTAAAATCGCATACCTTTTTAAAAATCAATCCAAACGACTCGAGTTTTTTTTAAAGCTAGAAGGATTAGTTTACTAAGTAAATTCCCGCTGAACTTACTTCAATCTACAAACGCGTTTTTTGAATTTTCATTACCGGCTCACAAAAAAAAGTTTAAAAAACGACCTTTACTATTTTTTTTTTGCTGTTCCAATTTTTTCCAAAACGACGACACTCGTCACTTAGCAAACTAATCCTTCTGGCTTCTCAAAAAAAAAACTCAAGTTGGTTGGATTAATTTTAAAAAAGTTATGCGATTTTAAAAATTGTCACTTTTTACTCACTGCACCTAGGAGTCATATCCTGATTTCTCATTTTGTTTTAGAATATTTACAACTCTTCAGTGTGCTTCTTCTTTTGTATCTGTATTGTCTCCTCTATTAGGTTAAATTTATTTCATGAGATTTAATTCGTACTAACCTCGTAGCACTTGGACTTTATTCCAATTTGTTTATTTCTCTTAAACATACTTCGAAATGCCAGTCATATTTCAACTGATATACGTTGCCGCTAATAATAATAATTCCGAACAACAGTAATAATTACAATTATTGATTTCATTCCTGTTTTATAAATGTGATTTCATAGTTTCAAAATGTACCACTTTTATTCGCAATTTTAACCTAACCATTTTTTTCTAATTGAGAATTAACCTTTCAAACAATAGTTTATATTACACATCACCTACGGCGGTGCTCCGTGTGTGCGTTGTAAACATTAGAACGTAGTGAATCGCTTTTTAACTTAAAAAAAGGAGGAGGTTATAGATTCGACCCGTATGTTTTTTTTCATGTTTGTTCTCCTCAGCATGTTGTGTCAATATATATAAACCTAAAATGTTAAAAATAAGAAAATTTAAAGAAAATTAAAACCGACTTCAAAAAAATAAAATTGCACTAAGAAGTAAAAAATAATTTTTTCCCTTATTTAATATACGACTGTCATATTTTTTAAGTCGGTGTAAATCTGGCGCCGGCTTAAAAAATATGAGAGTCGTAGATAAAATAAGGGAAAAAATTATTTTTTACTTTCCAGTGCAATTTTACTATTTTGAAGTCGGTTTTTTTTAGGAGATATAGTAACATGTAAACGTACTGAGATCAATTTTCACTTGGGTAATTGTTATTTATTCCCACCTGCTTAGGTTCCTAAACGATTTATTATTATATTATTAAAGAAGTTGTCTTCAATATGTAACATGCCTGCTGAGACAATATTTTTTCGACTGCATTCTCAGTGTTTAACTTTTTTAAAAACTACTGAAGAAAAAATTAGGTGAAAAGTCCTTGGCGATAATTAAACTGATTACATGTTTCATTACTTTATCTGTATTTTCTTTCAAGATTGATTTGCATTTTCTGTGCTGCCGGTTAGCATTAGCAGCGGTATAAATTCGATATTATCCCTCCTGTCGTCATTGTCATTCTTAATTAAACGATACATAATGGCGATACGGTTTTTTACAAATGTTCATCAGGACGGTTAAAACAATCAAAGATTTGACTTGTAGAGTTAGAGTTTTTATAGCCGACAAATGTTAAAAATACTCGATCGGCTGATGAATGATTCCTACCACCGTTACTACGTGACGCGAATGCCTTTGCCGGGGATACCTTCGTTTTCGTTTACGATTTCGGTCGCCTCATGCAGTATTAATGCAGCATTAATTCCATGAATACGCACAATAAAAATTTATACAACCGTCTTTTCTATATACATACAAAGCCGCTGGCAGTGCATAATAAATGCTCGTTGAAAAATTGGATACTCACGTGTTTACTAAATTTCGCCTAACAGTGTTTAGATTGAAAGTGCAGACAATAGTGAAAGACGAATGGGAAACAATGAACCTTTTGTTATAATTATAGTCTATAATTAGCCTTCGGGGAATTAGAAGGAAACACTGTGATTTCAATCATTCCTTCTTATTTCGTCTTCGTCGACTAACTTTACATAAATGTAAGTAAAACTTAATAATTATTGATGTGTGTAAATTCTTTTTAACCGACTTCAAAAAGGAGGAGGCTATAGATTCGACCCGTTTGTATTTTTTATGTACGTACGCGCATATATATAAAATTAAAAAGTTACAAATAAAAAAATTTAAAAAAATTAAAACCGACTTCATAAAAAGAAAATTGCACTAAAAAGTAAAAAATAATTTTTTCCCTTATTTAATCTACGACTCTCATATTTCTTAAGTCCCTGGCTCATCATTTGCACTGTATAAATCTTGCGCCGGCTTAAAAAATATGACAGTCGTAGATTAAATAAGGGAAAAAATTATTTTTTACTTTTTGGTGCAATTATATTTTTTTGAAGTCGGTTTTAATTTTTTTTTAATTTTTTCATGTAAATAGAGAATCATCCTCTTCCTGTCATCGTTATATAGTTATTGTTCGCTGGATAAATTTTCCAGAAGTAAAATGGTTAAACAAAAGGATCTTGTCTTTGTTGCTTGTTGAAAAAATGGGTTTTAATTACTTTTGTCAAATGTCAGGCGAAATTTACAGTAGGTATGCCTAATTGAGTTACCTAAGCAAGAAAACAATTTGCGATATTTCTTAAAACAATGTAAGTGAAAATTAAATGTTAAAGATTATTCATAGTAATCTTTAACGTTGGTCAAGGTGCTTTCACTTTATTATAATGGAGTCAATACCAGATTGTAGGTATATCAAGCAACAGCGAGGTTCGTGGGATTTAAGAGGAGGGAGAGGGACATGGGGAACTTAATGGGAGGCCTTTGTGAATAATACCCCGATACTAGATCGTTTACCCCCGGGTGTCACACCTACTTTTTCGAACGTCGTTGTCCAACTCGGTCAATTTGACTCTGCTAATTTTCAATCAGTTGTTATTTAAAAACTATTTGTTAAATTAAGTCTAAGAAATTCTGAGATGAAGTTTGAACATTGTAGAATATATGCCCATCGTTGAAAGTTAATTTTAAAGTGTCATCATGCTTAAAAAAATTTTTGAAGCAATAAGAGATCCGACAAAAAGTGTTTTGCTTAAAAAATTGCAGGGCCAATTAGACCCAGTGTGACAACCGAGGGTTAAAAAACCTCAAATCTAATCATCGTTATCCTCGCAGAAGTTACGCTACGGTGTTTTACTACTCACTACATTTAAAATAAAAAAACAAGTACAAGATTTGCATGGTAAATATTTATAATTTTTCTTTAGCTTTGCTTGACTCTGAACGGACCAGTTTTATCTCCATTCTATTAATGTGAAAAATGAAATAAAACACTGAAGTGGTAGATTAGGAAACAGACTCCTCATTGTGCAATAGAGATCGACAGATTCATCCACTTTTCCATTCCATCTTCTCCTTGGGCATGCGCATTAGAGACCTCACTATTGCTCGATGTACAGGGTGTATAAAAAGTGATGGACACCACTTTCAGGGGTGAATCTACTCCTCTGGATCGGTGGACATTTGTAAAAAAATAAATTGCAGCAAACTTGTTTATAACATGGAAAATTAATGTTAAAGTTTTTTTTATATCAACGTGCTCTGCTCCATAGGAGAAAAATAATTCAAATGAAACTGTGTGCCGCACTGTTTCGACGCAAAAAATTGTTAAAGTTTACGCAAAAATTAGAGTGTACAGTATTTCCCCGTTATGAGCCCGACGAACCGGGCTGGCGGCGGGCTCATAGTGGCTTGAGGACATGGTTCCGCGCGGCCAGTGGCTTTCGTGTCCTCTCGCTCGTCCGGTTCTCTCACTCTCGTCCGTAGGCTTCCAGGAAATGGTGGGGATGGTCGCCGGGCTGTCAACGGGGGAAAAAAACGGGCTCATAACGGGGAAATACTGTATAGAGCAGTGGCAGGCAGATGTTTCCCTGTCTCGGGAGCCTCATATAGTTTTCCTACTCGCTTCTGTTTCCTCTCACTCACACACATATCGAGGCCCAGCTGTGTTCCCGCAGATAAATATATTGATCATGATTTCGCCTTTGTTTTTTAAAGGCGAGAAGAAAATGATGTTTGTACGTGAGTGAGAGGAAACAGGAGCCACTAATGGAGAAGATGACTGCAAGTTTTTGCCACCCGTGACGCCACCAGCGCACGCAACACTTGTTATCTGTGTTTTAGGTGAATTTAAATTATCTTATTTTACTTCCTAATTTCCATTTCTATAATAAGTGCATGCATCTATAATTATTTTTGTTATTATTATTATTACATATTATTAGTTATATAGATATAAAAAATTAATTTGCACCATTTAGGTTAAGAACATCTTTAATACATATCACGTTATAAAACGCTGTCTTTTAAAAGAGTAACTAATTATAAAACATTATGTAAGTGCCCGCTTCATACATTTCACAAATTGAAAATTTGGGCGCAAACCATTCACACATGCGCACTCAAGCAAAACCGCAGTACCTGCGCTAGTGGCGCCCTCTGCGCCGAGCTTTGCGTCATCTTCTCCATTGTGGAGTGGCTCTGCACTACACACTCTAATTTTTGGGTAGATAAAATATACCAATCTTTTGCGGCATATGGTTCCTTTTGGCCTTGTTGTCTTCTCATTGAGCAGAACACGTTGGTATAAAAGAAACTTTAACATTTCCAATGTTATAAACAATTTTACTGCAAGTTTTTTTACAAATGTTCAGAGATGTACATTCACACCTGAAAGCGGCGTCCATCACTTTTTGTACACCCTGTACCTATAACAACGTTTTCTTGGAGAATTCAAGCGAAATCGTCACAATCTACAGACATCTATTTCGAATCAGTTAATGTGCCTGATGCGCGAGAATACCCGAGTTTAATTAAATAACGAATAAGCACGCCAATACGACAGTTCAAATTTTGATTTTACATCAAATACATTTTGACATCAGAGATGGGCAAAAAATTATTTGGAATAAAAATTTGCGTACGAGATGGGCAAAACATTATTTGTGTACGAAATTTGAATTACAAATAATTTTTTGCCCATTTCTGTTTGACAGTACTGTATTGAATTCAAAGACCTTTTCATGCGACACACCTCTGTGGCTTACAAACGCTATTCATTTGGCAGTACCAATTTAAGAAACTCAGAAAAAGTCGGCATGGACGCGGAAGAAGTTCCGGCGTGAAACACGAAAGTGCCACGTGTGAAAGGGTCCTAATAGCGAGGTGTCCGGCTGTAAAATCTTTTCTGGCTAGCCAGCGAACGACTGACAAACATCAATGCGTTGCACGTCAGGTTATCGGGAATGAAAGTACAAGTCATTTCGCTGAAGTTTACGAGCGTTATATTGTTATGTGCTCGTATGACGTGGCCTTTGTGAACGGGTTACTCAATGAATAATATTTATAAGTTTGCCCATACGTGACAGGAATCGTGAAACAACGGAACCGTTCGCGTTACAATAATCAGTTCACTGAAACTTTAGTTTGCTATTAGTGGGCGTCGAAATGGAAGATATTTAGGCCATGATATCGGCATGTTCGTCACGGCTGGTTAATCGAGTCATATATTGATGCATAATCATTTTTTGGCAATCGATCCAGGTACATATGATGCAATGGCAGTTGAGTAAGGAATTCATGGTGAATATGCACGTGCATTGTCCGGTTTTTAATTCTACAAACAAGAACAACGGTGTGTTTCATTTGGGCCCTATCGCCCTTTAAGCGGGTGAAAACTAACCTCAAAGTCAAATTGGCACTTCCACTTTTTCGCGTATAACTCTCAAAATACAACAGACGGAAAAAAATGTTTCAAACAAAAGTTTAATGGTACCATAAGCGCTGAAAACTTGCGTTATCAAAATTTTGAAAAGAGTTTAAAAAGAAAAATATCGGATGAAAAAAACTTTTTCAAATATTTTGTTAACGGAAGTTTGTAGCGCTTATTGCGCCATTAAACTTTTGTTCGGAACATTTTTTTCTGTCTGTTGTACTTTGAGAGTTATACGCGAAAAAGTGGAAGTGCCAATTTGAAATTTGAGGTTAGTTTTCACCCCCTTATAGGACGATTGGGCCCATATTTTATATAGGTATATAAACTTTATGTATATTTATAATATTTTTGTATAGATATATAATATAACTACATAAAAATATACATATATATATATCGCAATTTTATATATGTAGATACATAGAAATAGGAAACCTACTATGTGGATCTATATTTTCTTCACTCCTTTGCTCATTTGCAGTTTGTGCTGTTTACGTGAGTTTAAGGTTTCTTTTTTGGCGACTCTAATGTAGGCATAGTTCTCAGTTGAAAATTCTTAGGTAGGACTTTTCGTTCCCCATGTAAATATTATTAACAATAACTAGCACTATTACCAATTTTATTTAACCACAGAACTCCGTGTGAGTCGTGTGCTGCAAAGTTTAGTATCACACTTTAACATTTAATAGGAGTAGAATCCAAGTTTATATAATGTTAATGAATAAAAAATGCATGCTGATGATTGTTTAAATTTCATCATCTTCACGCCATTTTTAGATTATTTTAACCTCGTATATTCTACTTCAAACGTAACTCTAAATACATTTTGTATGCGGGAGGTAAGCTGATATGGAGGGAAATAAACTATTATGTACACAAAAGATTTGGGAATTGATTAAAACGAGATACAGGCGGAGCTGTTCAATGACTATCACAGAAAGTTCTTTCGCTACTATCTTCCTAGTTTTGATAGCTTATCTCGTGAATAAAGGGGATCCCTTCGAAAATTGATGATCCTCGAACGGTCCAGAGGTCGCTTGAAAGCATTTTGAAAGGAATAATCAGCGTGGAAAAGCTTCTCAAAGGCCTGTAACGAACACTTTTCTCACGTATCATCAGCAATACTTCACGATTTCCTAGGAAACCTACTAGAAAGTTTCTTACAACAGCTAAACTATTTTCACAAATACCCGAAGAGTCTTCCCTAATATCTACTACAATTTTAGGTTAGAATAATTTGTGCAGGTATATCTCACTTGATGCTTTCAAAGCTGTTAAAGCCACCTAAAAAATTACTATCGCTTTGTCTTGTCACTCATAATATAATGCAAAAATAGAACATGCACAAATAGAATATAGCCCAGTCAGAACACTCTAGATACACCCATCCTCGTCAGAATACACCGATCAGAATTACCGAAAGTGCAGTATTTTTTTAAACATTTCAAATGCAGATATTTACACCATCCTTCCTTATTCGAGGGACTTATTTGAGGACACAGGGTGGCGAGTAATTTTTATTTGTATGATTATTTATAACGCCATACTTTGCATTTGTTATTTGCGAAAACAGTCATCAGACAGCAGGCACCTAAAACTGCCAACAGTCATAGAATGGCTTTGTAATAGTTGCCTGAATAAATTATTCTCATTATGCAATGAAATTTTCGACTAAGGAGATTTCATCCGAATAATTATCACTGTGACAGTCAACTATTTTCAAGTGTGAAACAACCTTGAGGGCTTGAAATGGGGGCCTGGCAAGGGACTAAGACAACAACGCGGGGTGCCTTCTCGTATTCGACAAAGATAGGTCTGGTCTTGGATAAGAACCGACCCGAGATAGGTTCGGGGTTTGTTTTAGCAGGTCAGAAACCATTCTAGACCTATCGCAGGGGGACTAGCAGGACAACGGAGTGCCAAATATAAAGATCGACCGCGATCGAGGAGCGGATTTTCCTCTGTCACGCCTCGTCAAGTTTCTTCATTTACCTTTTGAGAGGCTCTGCCTGCGCTTTCCTTTCCTCTTTATGAGACACGAGTTCTGGGAGTGAGGCCAGATACTTGAAAGGCTCTTCAGACACTGTCTGCTCATTATGGGTTCTGCTTTTCACGGCCTCTTCTGGCATTTCCTTCTGCCTCGCCGATGCATCCACCAAAAACACTGCCGATTTACTGAAATATGTTTTACGAAACTGATCACTGACGTGGCGATGTTTTCTGGGGGTGAGATATTTATTTTCAGAACTGTTTGGAACGTAATGGAGATTAGTTTCAGGTGAAATCAGGTATTTTATTTTTCAGGTTCTTTTATTTTTTATTGTATTAGCTGAAATATTTTATAAATATTATCAGCTACTTTTTAACAATTTAACAATAGAGATAATAATGCATTTCACTAAACTCTACTCTAGAATGTCGTAAGATAAATTTCGAAATTGATCTTATTACTTTGAGACAATTTAAAAAAAAATAATTTCCATCTTTTTGTGAAATATTAGATAAAATTTGTCGACTATTTTTATTGTGACCATATTGTCAATCGTCTATGATTGTTAATTATCATCGGCAAAAATACCTATTTCTTTTTTGGTTCGCACAGTTATCGCTTCGTATAGTCACCATTGTACAAAGTCACGTACCTAATTTAAACTTGTGGGGTTGCAAGTGTACCCAGAAGGCAGTGGTAGTCACGCGCTTTGTGCGATTCTGTGACGGCGGAGCGGCAGTGAAAGCGCCCACCGCCATTGACTACCACTGTCGGCGCCGCGCGTTTTGCCAAACTCTTTCGTTTCTGTATTGAAAAAGGTTTTCTACCACTTCTGTTGATGGTTTCCGGAGGAAAAATGTCTGCTGCATCGCGTGGCGTAGTCAGATTTTCATCGAGACCCTTAGTTTTTGAAATATATAGAAAGATAGCTGCAAAAGTTGTTTAAACATATTTAATGTTTATAATTCAATAATAACTTATATCGTTTTGTTCGCGAGGGTTCGTAGAATAATAGGACAAGCAACCGAATAACTATTACTGTTTGAACACCGAAAATGTACAAATTTGAAAATTTGCATTTTTTTCAAAATCGAATTTCTCGAAAACTGAGTCCGATGGCGACAAACGGTTTGCGCATTCGTTTTCAGCGCGCAAAAATCAATAAGAAACGGCTATTGGATGTTACGGAACCGAGAAAAAGATAAAATTTGTTGGACAGTGTAATAATGCCAAAGAATTTACATTAACGAATGTAACACTGTGAATGACTTTCATCCGAATCTTAAGTAGATATAATTAACCCCACTAAGTCCACTAAGATCCATTCCACATATCAAGCAACTTATATTACTCATCAATCATCATTAGTACCCACTTCTTTAAGAAAATAAAAATTTGACATCATGGCAAGATCAAAGTCTAATATAAAAGCTTACTCTGACATATGTAAGTACGAATTTGTGGATCAATTTCTACTGTGTATAATAAAGTATCGTCCTATCAGACGTCCAACAGTTCGGGGAAGAATAAGATACATTACGTTAAAAAGTGACATTCCAACTACTACAAATTAGGGTAACTGTACTCGTAGTTGACAATGTACCAATAGTTGACATTTTTATTTTCAGTCACGAATAATAAGCTTCCCATTAAAAAAATATTTTTGACTAATACTTTTTCAAACACTCGTAGTTGACAGTGTACCAATAGTTGACACTTTTATTTTCAGTCACGAATAATAAGCTTTCTATTAAAAAAATGTTTTTGACTAATACTTTTTCAAACACTCGTAGTTGACAGTGTACCAATAGTTGACACTTTTATTTTCAGTCACGAATAATAAGCTTTCCATTAAAAAAATATTTTGGTCTAATACTTTTTCAAACACTCGTAGTTGACAGTCTACTAATAGTTGACACTTTTATTTTCAGTCACGAATAATAAGCTTTCTATGAAAAAAATGTTTTTGACTAATACTTTTTCAAACACTCGTAGTTGACAGTGTACCAATAGTTGACATTTTTATTTACAATCACGAATAATAAGCTTTCCATTAAAAAAATATTTTTGTCTAATACTTTTTCAAACACTCGTAGTTGACAGTGTACCAATAGTTGACACTTTTATTTTCAGTCACGAATAATAAGCTTTCTATTAAAAAAATGTTTTTGACTAATACTTTTTCAAACACTCGTAGTTGACAGTGTACCAATAGTTCACACTTTTATTTTCAGTCACGAAAAATAAGCTTTCCATTTAAAAAAATGTTTTTGACTAATACTTTTTCAAACACTCGTAGTTGACAGTGTACCAATAGTTCACACTTTTATTTTCAGTCACGAAAAATAAGCTTTCCATTTAAAAAAATGTTTTTGACTAATACTTTTTCAAACACTCGTAGTTGACAGTGTACCAATAGTTCACACTTTTATTTTCAGTCACGAAAAATAAGCTTTCCATTTAAAAAAATGTTTTTGACTAATACTTTTTCAAACACTCGTAGTTGACAGTGTACCAATAGTTCACACTTTTATTTTCAGTCACGAAAAATAAGCTTTCTATTAAAAAAATGTTTTTGACTAATACTTTTTCAAACACTCGTAGTTGACAGTGTACCAATAGTTCACCCTTTTATTTTCAGTCACGAAAAATAAGCTTTCCATTTAAAAAAATGTTTTTGACTAATACTTTTTCAAACACTCGTAGTTGACAGTGTACCAATAGTTGACACTTTTATTTTCAGTCACGAATAATAAGCTTTCTATTAAAAAAATGTTTTCGACTAATACTTTCTCAAACACTCGTAGTTGACAGTGTACCAATAGTTCACACTTTTATTTTCAGTCACGAAAAATAAGCTTTCCATTAAAAAAATGTTTTTGACTAATACTTTTTCAAACACTCGTAGTTGACAGTGTACCAATAGTTCACACTTTTATTTTCAGTCACGAATAATAAGTTTTCTATTAAAAAAATGTTTTCGACTAATACTTTTTCAAACACTCGTAGTTGACAGTGTACCAATAGCTCACACTTTTATTTTCAGTCACGAAAAATAAGCTTTCCATTAAAAAAATGTTTTTGACTAATACTTTTTCAAACACTCGTAGTTGACAGTGTACCAATAGTTCACACTTTTATTTTCAGTCACGAATAATAAGCTTTCTATTAAAAAAATGTTTTTGACTAATACTTTTTCAAACACCGTATTAGTCAAAAACATTTTTTTAATAGAAATCTTATTATTCGTGACTGAAAAAAAGTGTCAACTATTGGTACACTGTCAACTACGAGTACAGTTACCCTATATGCAGCAAAATCTTCCCCTAAACGCGCCAAACAGAATCTATTCAAATAAGAAGTGTGCACGTATATTATTAAAATTAGTTAACATTAATTTATTAAACTCGTGATACCCCCCCCCCCCTCCTCCTCTACAGAGTTAATTCAGCCATAACTGCATGGTAAAGAATTGATAACCGATTATGTGATTTATGATTATTGGAATATTCTGTTTTGGGCCCCATTATAAAATGAATATCTAGCGGTGGCAATAAAGTGGCACAACAGCTAATCATTTTACCCCGCATTTCCGCAGAAACAGTACACAACAAGGATGTGTCGCAAAACGTCACAATTCAGAGATTTTATCAAATGGGCCCAATTTAATTTCTTACAGAGGGCAGACGAAATATTACAATAGCGGTGCGCTGGTACGTCCTCCACCGTGCCATCAGCAGCGAGATCACATTTCAGGAATGTTCACCCCGTAATTGCTGCACAAACTCATGGTCGAAAATTCAACAAAGAACCGAGTATGGCCGGGTCTGCGTGGCTTCTGAAGCCGTTTTCTTTTTTTCCCTCTTCTACCCAAACAAAACTCTTTTACCTTAGCTCGCCTTCCTTTTGCGTTCGTGACTTCTCCCCGGCCGGGGCAGTGTTCTCAACCGTTAAACCGTCGAAGTCAGCGTTCGCGGTGCTCCTTCGAGGCCACCTTCCTCTTTTACGTACGACTTTCGTATCGCTCCGCCATGATGTCGTAATAACCATAATTATCAGGATGATGGGATTCCCTCCTTTTGCTTCATATTAAACCCATAAACGATCCAACCGATTGATTCCAGTTACGTGCATAAACTTTCGAATCATTATATTCATGGAATCACTTTACATTATCCTCGTACTATTCTCGTTGGCTCTGATTAAATGTTTCGCCTTGTTTTCCAAGTTGCACGCTGCTTGATTGCTATAAGTTCGTCGTTCGATCGTCTTGTTTCCAGTTAACGTGGGAATTTATGCGAGAGATTAAGCGTTTCTGGTGTTCTTGCAACCAGTTAGAGACTCCATAAAACCACGGTGAGACAGTGCTAGAGATTGAAGAATTGTACGTTGCTCGAAAGTGTTGGAGGGTTACAGTTGCTCACAAAAATATCCACAGACCCCATATGTATAACACATTTCATTCAGAATTACCGAATATATTTTTAATTAGCGCCATCTACTAAAGAAGTGCTCAATTAAATTTGCTAGAAGAATGGAATTTCACAGAAAATTAGTTGAATCTATGTATAATCGATTAAAGTTTATAATAAAATCGCAGGAATATTATAAGAATATTAATTTATTGTAATTACGTTTGTGTAAATTAAAGGACTAGGCACACTTATCAATTCCGGGCCAGCGCACAGTGTCACGGCCCGTGTTCAAAAAGCAAAAAATTGGGTTTTGAAATTTTGTATTTCATTTTATGGATTTGATAGTAAACAGTCCTCCGACATAGGAACAACATAACTTAGTAACATAAATAACGGATTTAAGGTTAGTAATTACATTCAAAGTCGAATAACCAAACACAACCTGCCACAGACTACACATAGGAAATATTTACCAACTTCATTTTTGTTGTATTTATAAGTTCTTCTCTTTTTTTCTTTTTGAAAATAAGCAAAATATATCCCTTTTTCGTTTTATTAATTAAAAATTCTCGCATTTAAAGATATGGTTACGTACCAGTGGCTCAAATTATTACTTTTTTTGTCTCATCTTCTAAGTTGTGGAGGGGTCACTCCACGCGAAGTCGGACACTTTTCGGAGTAACATTTCGGATTTTGGTGCAACTTGGATATGTTGTAGTCTTTAGGGGTGTATAAACATATCTCGAAGGATTTTTCGAAATGTCAAAAATTGTGGATGTTACAGCTCATTGAAATATTGTGTTTACTATTTTTCAAAAAATTATAACTGTTGAACTAATTAACTGATAAAAATGACCTTTTGGGTGCTTACAGTGCAGCTATAAGAGTACCTAATAAAAATTATTTTACTTAATAAAAACGAATATTTGACCATTTATTTAGCAATTGTTCTTAACAAATGCAATTTTATAGTTGAAGGCACCTTTTTAAAAATTTGGAAAAAATAGGAGGATAAAGCCCTGTTTTTCCTCTTTACGGACATGTTTTGAAAAACGTGGATGTTTTAAAATTGGCCAAATGAAAATTAATTGAATGTAACGCTGCGTCGCCCAGCACCGGCTCGACTGGTCGGGCCGTGCGGTACTCGCAGCGGCCAAGCGGCTATATCTGCTATCCTTATACAGTGTTCTCGTAAATGGCAAGTATTTGTCAAAAAATGAAACAGGAAAACTTTTACTGTTTTTTATACCCAACATAATACAGTATCTCAATTTTTGGTGTTCGCAATATTTTCCTTGAAACGAGGGTGACCTTCAGTTTTTTAAATGGAATGCTATATAGTATATACTTGATTACCCAAAATGAAAGTGACTGTCAAGACAAATTCACCCATATGGTATACTATGACCTTCAAAGCCACACAAGGTTATAAATATATTGAAATAGTAGATTGAGTTTCTTTCTTTCATTCCTAACCTTGTGTGGCTTTGAAGGTCATAGTATACCATATGGGTGAATTTGTCTTGACAGTCACTTTCATTTTGGGTAATCAAGTATATACTATATAGCATTCCATTTAAAAAACTGAAGGTCACCCTCGTTTCAAGGAAAATATTGCGAACACCAAAAATTGAGATACTGTATTATGTTGGGTATAAAAAACAGTAAAAGTTTTTCTCTTTCATTTTTTTTACAAATACTTACCATTTACGAGAACACTGTATAAGAATAGCAGATATAGCCGCTTGGCCGCTGCGAGTACCGCACGTCCCGACCAGACGAGCCGGTGCTGGGCGACGCAGCGTTACATTCAATTAATTTTCATTTGGCCAATTTTAAAACATCCACGTTTTTCAAAACATGTCCGTAGAGACGAAAAACAGGGCTTTATCCTCCTATTTTTTCCAAATTTTTAAAAAGGTGCCTTCAACTATAAAATTGCATTTGTTAAGAATAATTGCTAAATAAATGGTCAAATATTCGTTTCTATTAAGTGAAATAATTTTTATTAGGTACTCTTATATCTGCACTGTAAGCACCCAAAAGGTCATTTTTATCAGTTTATTAGTTCAACAGTTATAATTTTTTGAAAAATAGTAAACACTATATTTCAAAGAGCTGTAACATCCACAATTTTTGACATTTCGAAAAATTCTTCGAGATATGTTTATATACCCCTAAAGACTACAACATATCCAAGATGCACCAAAATCCGAAATGTTACTCCGAAAAGTGTCCGACTTCGCGTGGAATGGCCCAATGGGGATATTCATTACCATGATGAAAATGGTAGAATCTAAAGTCAAATCACCACAGGCAAACGGTTTTTAGAAAGTATAATAAAACTGCCCTGCAGGTTCGTCTCGGACCCTCCGTAAAAGCGAAATTATCCCCACCACTTTTTGGGACTGACCTAAGTGACTGGCCCATCAGGACACTTGAAGGGAGCCCCCAGCAAGGAAGCACGATGGGTTAACACTTTAACAGGTATTAATATATGTAAAAATTAAATATATATTCAGGGCCAGCGTGAAATTTTGCGGGCCCGGGTTTTAATTGTGCGGGGCCAAAAAACGCATTTATAGGTATACACTTCTAAATTTTATACTGACAGATATCTATGCATACGGCCCCGAAAAATTTACGATGAGCTTTTCTACACTTCTAAATTTTATAATAATAGATATCTATGCATAGGGCCCCGAAAAATTTACAATAAGCTTTTCGTGGACCGCGGGGCCTTTCTAAGCGCGGGGCCGGGTTCCGGGAATGCGCTTAACCCGCCTCGCACTGGCCCTGTATTCTACATTTAAATGCTTTTACTAGATTGGCGTGATCGCCACGATGAAAATGGGATCAAACACGAGTGTATTTGGATTATTCTTTATATAATTATATACAGTATTTGACTCGTTCAAAGACTTGTGGCTTGCGTTTCCGCACATCATGTGGTCATAAGGTCTAAAATCACTTAGGTACTTTCAAATTTCTGTTGTGTAGAAAATTCTTTTAATTCCTTGTGGCTTGTGGCCTGTATGATCATCAATTTCACGCCTCGATGCGATGTTACAAAATGCCGATGTCATCGATGAGCTGACACTTCGGCATTCGACTATCACTAGAAGGTCAAATGGATGCAACCCTTTTTAGAACCTCCAAACAGGTTCGTAGCTCATCCACAGCTACGAACCTATTGGAGAGTCCTACTATACTTAGGAAGGCGTTTTTCGAGGGTAACGTGAAGTGAAGAGACATTTAATCTTCCGCGAACCATGTGGGGTGTAATAAACCCCAGCGGTTTTAAAATTGCTGTATTTTTTTCAAAATATACGCAAGCGGTCTGGTTTTTCGAGTAGCTGGAGTTGGAGTTGTCATTTTTATGCAATTGATATATTTGTAGATGGATAATGTTAAGGTAAGATGAATACCACATGGTTCAGGGCGTTACTAAGTATGAATTTATTTCACAATGACTTTATTGTACTTATTTTAGAAATTTATACATATTTTCTTATTTATTAGAAAGAATTTTTAAATTATATATTTGTTTAGTTTTAAGGGCACTCCCCGGTCATAAGAGCAAACATTTTTTTTTGCATATTTTCATCCCACAACACCTCAAGAATGACTAGGTAAAATTTTAGAACGAAATTCCTAACGGTACAAATTTTATAAGCAGTTCAGGGAGATCAACAGTGTGACGGCTTTAAAAATAGGTGTTTTTTGAAGATGGATTGTGACGCAGGTATAATAGATAGAAAAGTGATTTTTCTTTTAATTAATAATACATTTATTGATCTAAAACAAGATTCCATTTTCCAAACTTTAAGTGCGTCTTTCTCGAAACAATTTTTCCAGCACTATCGCCACGATAAAAAATGCAATTCTTGACCGAATCTAAAAATTCAAACGGGATTCTACTCGTAATTACACTGGCTTCCGCGCTACCCTCTATTGCGAATTTTCATACACTCCATTTTTTTTTTTACGAAACATTTTTGTGCGGAAAAACACATGTTTCGGGACCCTATCGTTTAAACATATGGCAATCATCGTCCAGTTGTTTCTTAACACTGCCTGAGGGTAGCGCGATAACCACTCATATGTAATTAAGGAATATCTTTGGGTGTTTGATTTTCGGCGTTCCTGTCTAAAGTTATCGTGGCGATAGTCCAGGCCAGTTTTTTTACAACGATGCACCACGCAATGCATATCAGAGCCAAAGGTGGCCAAAAATGAAATAAAAAAAATTGTTTTACACTCTACATTTGTAGCAGAATCAAGCGCAAAAAGATTTAGACCCATACATAGCATACTTTTTTTTTAAAAAAAAATCATAAAAGTCACGTATGTTTTGCGCGATTTGACCGGGGAGCGCCCTTAAGTTTTTTTAAAGTTTTGCAACGTGTCTTAACGGTTATTAATAACTTGATAGTCACATAACGTAATTAAATTGAAATAATATGTGAGGATGTATTTCAAGTATTTCTGTTGCAAGTCACATATTGCTTCGATGTCTAAACGTAATTCGATTTTTCAAAAGTTTTAATTTTCTTGAAAGTTAATTTTTTGGATATCTTGTAAAATTTCCAAAAAATTCCATACATCATTCTGTTCGTTTGTATAATGTTGCGATTTCATTGCAGTCTTTTATAAGGTGTTTGGTATTTAATCTACAATTACTAAACACTTTGGTTCAATCGTTATTTATAATTAAGTGGGAGAAGTTTTTGAGTTTCCAGATTTTCGGATTTAAGTTAAAGTTGTAAGGTTCTTCGACAAAGCTTCCCATTAAAATTAAATTAGAATATTTTTTCCCAACAGATTTAATATTTCTAGTAAGCTGCATATGTTTAAATATATTATAAACAAAACAATAATTCAAAATCAACTGATTCCGACGAAATTGCTTATAACATAAAACTGATTTAAGTTAATATACATTCAACTAGATAATATTGCGTCAATTTCAATAGAAGATATTCTCAGGATTCTGTAAAACTCAAATTCTCCTGAAGAATTTTTTAAGACCTTTTCAAAATGATTTGAGCCACCCTGTATGTTGAATATTCGGATTCATAATTTGCATCGTCGGCAGAGGTCAGGCAAGTCAGACCGGTTTTAAAAAAATTGAGCCAGTTATAACGAAAGATAATTAGCCGGTAGCTCAAGAATGTGCTACACATGAGTAGTGCTAATCACGGGTTACCTGTTGTTGTGGATATTAGCGTTTATTTTTCTCTCCATCTAGACACCGTCTCACCGAGTTTTGTGTCGCTAATCGGTACTTCCTCTAATGTCAATCTCTCAAAATTCTCATCTTTAAGAAACAAATTTTTTAGTATTTATGATTCAATCTAGAAACAATAAAAATGTTAAGTACACGTGTATGCATCAGGCCACGAATATTTTTGCACACTATGACGAAATATATGTTATTTTTAAATGATTGATTTCAGTCGAGATCAACATTGATCATTATTTGAGTCTATTTTTCAATGAAAAATCAAAATCAAGTCAAATTTGGAGACTTTTGGTCCGAAATCAATTTTTTTTTACACAGAAATCTAATTTGACGGGGTTTTTCCCAATTTTATTATCGACGCCACTAATGCTTATCAACTCGAGGTAACGTACAAACACTACCAATCTATAGAAAAATGTGGAATCGGTTCTAAGTCAAGTGTATTGCGTAAGAGATTTTTAGTTTCGAGAAATAATTTTTCTATAATTTCTATGTATTTTTGCATGGTTGGTACCAACGAATTTTGCAAATTGGAGGGAAATAGGAATTAGATTGGTGCTAAAGAATCCTTATTCTTATATCCTGCCTTAATCCTTGCTCCTTACATCGATAATGATAGCGAACGTGAAACAGGGTGTTTCAGAAGAAAACCTCATTTTTATGTTGGATATCGATAAACTGTCTAACATGGAAAGTAATGTAAATAAAAAATTAACTAAATGACAGGGCTTTTGAAAGAGACCCTTGATTTTTACTGAAAAATTTCTACTTCTCGTGACCCGGAAAAATATTAATGTTAAAGATATAAAAAAAAGTGCAAAACCGCCCCGTAGTTTCTGAGAAAAATGTGCGGCCGAGAAAAATGTTCCCGGTCACGTGACGTGTATCACACTCCAGGTAATTTTCGAGTTCAAATGTCGCGCTGTTGTCCTTAGACATTTTCTCGTATCATTATAAACAACGGAAATATTTTAGGTTTAAATGGTAGTTGCAGCAACGTTGTGGCAACATTGCAGGAACATTGCCGCAATAGTGGCGCAACGTTGCAGCACCATTGTGCAAACGTTGCCAAACGTTTGCCGTAACGTTGCAGCAAAGTTGCAGGATCGTTGCAGTGCAATATTGCAACGCAACATCGTTGCAACCATGCAGAAATAATTCTATATCCGCCCCGTGCAATGTTGCACGGCAACGTCGCAGCAACGTTGCATCGACATTGCGCTGCAACCATGCAACACTACAAGCTTACTGCAACCATCCTGCAACGTTGCCGCCACGAAGTGTGCTGTATTCTGTATATCGTGAATATAAAAAGAAATTTCTAAATGAATCCTGTTGCGGTTGAGACTACATTCAGAGAAAACCTTATTTACGTATCACTAATTAACTAAAGTAGCCAAGTAAGGTAAAAGTACCAATTACTGGACACGTCCTAATACCTGGACACCAATGACATTTATATTTTTACTAAGCTTCATAGAAAGTTTACAACAATATTGTTGGGAATATATGTTATTTTGCAACTTGATCTCTTGTATAAAAAATTAAGAAAGCCCCTAGATGCAAAGTTGAGTATATAAAACAGTCTTTAAATATCGGAGGTGCGTGCACTTCAATTCTGCGTAGATGTCTTAAGTAATTCTTAAGAAAAATACAGTTAGTTGTTAAGGTGATAATAATCGTTACATAACGTTTTTCTGAGAAGAAAACGTATGTACAGAATCTCAAGAAGTTTCTTGTGACATACAAAACAAAACATTGATCGGTTAATGTTGATTTTAATTAAAAATATACGTGTTCATGTACCAGTACATAATAATCTTGTCCTTTACACGCTGTCCCAATAACTGACCAGCCGTCCAGGTGGTAGGCCTGTCAGCATTTTGAACGCTTAAGGGAAGTCCCAATACCTGACCGCATTGTCCAACCGGTAAGGTGTCTGGGTTTTCTCAAATTTTTGTATATCAAAAGTGTAAGTACAAGTACATTGTACATAAATTAACAGTTTTTTTTTATTTTCAAGTCCTATTTTTAGTCAATTTCATGCTACACTTTCAACATAACCTAAAATTGTATTTGCTGTCTCCGCGCGCAAACCAGTCACACAAACACTAGTGGCGCCCTCTGCGCCGTGCTTTGCGCCATCTTCCCCATTGACCAGGTATTGGGACACCAGAAATGGGACGCTGGGACAAATCAGAATTCTATTGTCCATGTACTGGTACACATAGCTACTTGTGTTTTTACTCAATTCAATTAAAATAACGCACTGAAAACAAGTTTTTACTAGCTCATTTGATAAAAAGAAGTAACATTTATCTGAATATTGACACTTTTGTTAAAAAGAACATTTATTTTTAGTCCATTTTAAGGCTATACTACTTTGATATCCTTAAGTGTCCAGTTATTGGTACATTTACCTTATATACAATAATAACCCGCAAAATACATACCCGTTTCTTCAATCATAAATTTCTGTACCTTTCCCTCGTAAAGCCTAAAAATTCACCCAATCCAAGCTTGCTCAAATTCAAGTCTCAGAGAGTTCTGAAACGATCCCAGAAGCCAAACTTTGCCGAAGCTGACGTAGGGTTAACCTATATTGAAGGTCCTCATATTTCTTTCCGGTTAACCGAATGCGCTTGACTAGTTAGTGAAGTCGCAATATCCAGGCCCAAAAGGAATCTCGAATACACGTTATCCGCACCTTTCGCAATGCACCCGCGCCGCTGCCTCGTAAGGCCGCAATGGCACGGTTATTATAATTGCGTTTCATGCATAGTTAATGCCTCTCGGTTCGCATGCTGCTTGTCTCACGGATGGCAGATTATAGCCAAGATCGGTTTGCAAGCCCCGCGTATCTCCTGATCTCACTGATAACGGCCGCAGCTTAATGCCATCCCATCGCACTCATTGTTTCCTCAAGGTAACGTGTGTTTTACCAACTACCTGCCAATTTTTCTCCCGATCGGCCTTTGTGCGGTTCACCGTCGTCAAAAGCACGAGGTGGCAGCCTAAAATATCTTGCTAATTAACTGTTCGACTGGCATCGAGGCGACTGAAACACCAGCTCAGGTTCGCCTGGTCGTTTTATGGGTTTGGATTGGTTGCGAGACATGGGCGTCCGCAGGGGGGCCAATGGGGGAGGCAGTCACCCCCTGGCTTGAGAAAAAAATCGCTTATTTTTAAAAACTCTTTATATAGTAAAAAAGTGAATATTTTTAAATTTCAATTTAAAATTTTTAATTAAATCGACGCTGCAAAATGGGTTCAAACGAGCGAAGAAAAAAGTGCGGGGACGCCCTTGTTGCGAGGCACTTATTATTAAGTTTATCCCTGTGCTTGTGGTTGGCAGTAGCCTTAAGTAGCAAAAGTAGTAGTTTTTAGTGTAAAGAATGTCAGGTTTAAAAGCAAGTAGAATGCGAGTCGATGGTTTCTGTGCTTCGTCGGATCACCTTGGCGTGAAAACACGCCGACGCCAGTAAACGAGTCCAAATCCATTTTGAAGAAGGGGCTTAATGATCTACATATGTTGAAGTAAATAAACCAAAACAGGTTACTCTGTACTTCTTTTTTTATTGAGAAATCGTGGGTTTGCTGGTTAAATAATATTTAATCGATAGCCTGTTTCCAAGAAACAAAAAATTACGAGCTGACTTGGATATAATTTAACTAAAATTTGGAAATTTTAAATGCGTCTGATTTAGTCTGTAATTTCAATTTCAACATGTTGCTAGCATGATGTCATTCAGTTACAAAAAAAAATGTACAATGAACTGGATATACCAATGACGATTCTTGATTACGACTTTAATGATCCAGTAATAAATAGTAACGAGTATTCGATCCAATGCCAGTTTCTAATCAACTTTTTTCGAGACATGAAACAGTGCTATTATTTTGAATTACACACTTTGTAAACACTTACGTCAACCATTAAATCCTTAAAGAAATTACGGAAGTATTTAGGTATTTAACGAATAGTTTATGATACCACGGCACTTTTTACAATTTTATTTTCTGTATAATTATTTACAGTTTAGTGTCAACCACCATGTTCTATTTTACGATCAATTGCGACCATGTAATTACTTTCGCTTTTGTGGTTATTTGACTAGGCTGAACTTAATTTAACGATATTTTGTCGAACTTTACAAAAGTTAACAGATATAATAGGTATTCATAATCACCTGGTATTTTATGTCTGTAATGTAAATGCAAGTAAATGAATCTCAAGAAATTTGTCCGAACAATTATGGAGTTCTTTTATCAAACATTTGTGACACCGATAAATTATTCCTACTGACAAGGGAACACCGCGAACCCGGACTCACCGATTGGAACCGATTGGAAATTTATCATTTGAAACGATAGAGCTTTAGAAATTATTTAGAAGACCATTCCGAAGATTCTTCCTAAATATCGTAAGTCGGGGACATTTAATCACAAGAAATAATTATCGAATTATTTTATTTACGCAGTTTTGTAGTTATAAAAAAAGATGCAACTTTTGTTTAAACTTCTCTTCGACATCTCTCACCATCCTCGAGATATTCCGCGATAAAGAAAACTGTGCATTTTTTTCAAGGGATGACTTCACCCCCAAAACCGCACTGTGCCACCAACAGAAAATAGTTTTGTGTTACGGATGAACTACTCTACTTGCACACAAAGTTGCATAATTTTCTGAATTACCGGGTTGCTTAACTTCCCTAGTCAGAATGCCTTCAGTTCTTAAAAATTTCTGGACATAAATGGAGTGCACAAGGATGTCAACAAAACTCGTCACCAACAGTCGTAAACACGGCGATAAGAATTTTTCATATGTTGAATAAATAGAGCTCGATAAGTTGGTTCGACTGCGATGTGGTTTTATATTTAAAAATGGATCACTTATCGAAACGTGTGCTGCTAAAAGCAACAACTGCTTTGCACAACTTACGTTTATGTTGTGTCTTGAACGTGTAAGTAAGAAGATAAGTTAAAGGACGCGTGATATACGTGCTCCAACATTTTTATTAACCAAAGGTTGTAGGACATAAAGCATCTGAAAAAGCATATCTAAGAGTTTTCAGTTCCTTGAACCACGTCGTGTTCCATAAAGGGTTTTTACCCGTTGATATATATATATACATAAATAAATAAATAAAAAAAATATATTATGCATCTTTTTCGTATTCTAATTATCCAAAGTTTCTTCTGTAATGTGTAATAAATATTTTCAAAATAAATTGGATAGTAAAATTATTACACATATGTCTATAGTTAAAAATAAATAAAGAAAAATTTTTAATTGAAACGATTTTATTTAACTTGATGGGGGATGTGGGGCAAGACGGTAGCGCTAAAAAGAAACGTAAAGAAAATCAAGTATCTTCTTTATGTAACATTTATTATAGCATTTTTAGAATGAATATATATATTGATCTTCAAATTTAAGTAACAAAAATGAGGTCACAGGAACCAAATACCTTCCTCTTTTTATAAACAATGCTTTCTCCTAATACGTTAGTTTGTTATGCTGTATTCAAGACATTAAAATGTTTAATATATAAATAAAGTATACGTATAATCACACGCATATTACTACCATGCATAGATTGTACTTAATGTCATATATCACCATCGAAATTGTTGTAGAAGAAAATAATTATTTTTCACTTTTTATTGCATTATTGATCAAGTTAAATAAACTCGTTACACTTGGAATTTTTTTATATATTTTTTATTTTTTACTGTTTAGTGTTTGTGTTCTGCAACCAATTTTTGTCTTATGAATTCTCGCCTCAATTTTCCCTTAGTAAATAATGAGCCCCGAATTTAGGTATATCACTGAATTCACAAATTACAATTAATTTTTGACAAATTACAAGTATTTTTATCAAGTTTCAAGTCGATTGGATTTGTGGAAATGGGTTAAATTGTAGGGGATGCAATTTTTCACCCCCCTCGGAGGTGAGTTTTTCAACATTTTGTACTGTCATCATTAGGTTTTGTCGGTTTTTAAAACCCGTTTTTTTTTTATAAATTTGTAAAATACGAAAATCGGTTTTTAAATTTAAAAAAAAAACGATTTTATATTGTAGAATTAATATGTAAAAATGAATTAATAATTTAATTAAAAACGTTAATATTTTGACTTGAAATCGCCTCGGACACAAGCATATTGTAGTAGGTAACAGTTTACTGTAAAACTAATCTTCCTGAGTTCATATTTTCGGAAGGAAAATAGTAAATACTAAAAGTAGAAAAATACCAAATGAAATAAAGATTTAAAATTTATATTTTGTACGAATTTGAGTTATTTTAGTTTTTTTTTCAAAAATTGTACGGATTTTAGTTATTTTAATTTCTATTATTTATTTGGTTTCGTATAGATAGAGTATATTTTATTTTGTTTTAATTTGTAATTCCATAAATATTCAAAAAAACTGAAAATTTTTAAAATAAGTACAAATATTTATTTTCTATTTTAATTATATTTTTTTTATGAAAATTCGAAGACCGGTTTAACCGGTTTTTTTTGGGAATAGTGGAATTCGAAAACCGGTTTTTTCAAAAGTCGGTTTTTGTACAAACCCTACTCATCACAAAAACGTACGCCTGCAAAGTTTCAAGTCGATTGTATTGGTGGAAGTGAGTTACAATTGAGTTACAAGATTCGAACCAAACAAACCGACAGAGCCGAGTATTGTAGAGTGCCGTTTAATATCCCCCCAAAAATTTCGAGGTCGTATTGTATTAGATCCAGCACAAGGTGAACTTATCAGAGGGCAAATAGACGTGTTTGAAGGATGACGCGATGCCCTTCGACGAGTTGGCTGGTCAGAAAGCGTCACCACAACTGCACAAACGGCCCCTTGTCTCTCCTCAGGCCCATCCCTTTACGGCCGTACAGGCTGGTCGGCATAAAAAACATTCATGAATATCCTTCTTTCATACTAACGGATACGGAAATAAAGTAAAAAGGGGAAGAACCGTTCGAACGGAGCGGGCTTCGACGACGCTGCCGCGACGGAGGAGGAGGATCAGCGTGTCCGTATCTTTCGAAGCGAACGTGAACTGGAAACCTGTGTAGGAGATAAGCAGCAAGTTATTGTCGAAAAACCGTGTCGATACCGTGAGTATTTCTGACTTCCCCTTATCTAAATTTATATCCCCGAGTCGCTGTAATATTTTTTTTATCGTTTATCATTCATTACAGGTCTGTCGTTTTTACAATGAATACACTGAATCATTGGGGGGAATGTTATATAAGTTCAATATGTAGAATCTATTGTGTTTGAACGCGTCATTGTATAGGATTTTAAAGGAGGTGGTCCAGGACGTATATGATAGATAGTACTTGTCGAATTAAGAATAAGAAACCTCAGTACACTTAGGCAGAAAACTCAACCGTTAGTTAGTGGAATAATAATGAAAATTGAATTTAGTATTAATAATAATTATATATATTTTGTTAAAATTTTTTAATTAGAAGTTAAATGTAATATTTTGTATACTATGGATCTCATGTAAACATTGGACTAATTTTTTAAATAACTTGTTTCATACGATTAAAAAAAAATCATTTCTCAATCATATATATATGATATATATGATAATATCTACAAAATATCAGTATCATGAGGCAGTTTCAAAATTTAGGCGATGTAATAATTTAAAAATATATATGATAATATCTACAAAATTATATGAATATTATGTGACTATTATATATATATATAATAGTTTCGACAGTAAATTGTAATGTAAAGGAATAACCAGATAATATCTACAAAATATCAGTATCATGAGGCAGTTTCAAAATTTAGGCGCTGTAATAATTTAAAAATATATATGATACTATCTACAAAATTATAATAATATTATTTTCGTCAGTAAATTGTAATGTAAAGGAATAATCAGATAATATCTACAAAATATCAGTATCATGAGGCAGTTTAAAAATTTAGGAGAAATAATTTTGAGAAATGATTTTTTTTTTTAATCGTATGAAACAAGTTATTTAAAAAATTAGTCGAATGTTTACATGAGATCCATGGAGACCCAACAATTACAAATAATTTCATATGTTGCTAACGTAGGTAAGTGGCTCGACGACTTGTGCGTGTGGCATGCGGCATGAAAACAAAGGATTATCTTGTCAGATCCCCACGCCAAGATGTACAGAAGATGTTCTAAGTGTCTTCTTTCGATTGCCGTACATGCTTCATAACAAAAGATTTTTTCACCAATATGTTTCGATGCAGAAGTCGGTCGTCTAAGTAAGTTGCGATTACTGGTCTCTTCACACACAGGTTTGGAATTTTGAAAATTGTTTCTATGCCACATGCGACACGTAGAAATCAACAAGTCAACGTTACTACGCACGAAATCATTTGTAACTCAAAAATGGTTGAGATTTTAACCTAGGTTTTCTAGGATTTTTTTTATTCAGTTTGGTAAGTACTATCTACAGTAGGGTGGACCTTAGCTACTCTTGACGAAAATTATTTTGCGAGATTTTTTTGGTCCCGTACCCCAGAAATGTGACACTTGTTGGGAAAATGATCTGGAAAAAATTTCAGCCCGATTGGACCACGGGAAAAGGACGCGCATCGAATTTGAAAATTTTGAACTTTTTAAATCTTGACATAAATATACATTATGATATATCGTTGAATTTGTATTTTTTTTTCTGTTCAAGAATATATACACAGAATATACGATTGTTGACAAATCAAACGTCCGTGACCTTGAAAATTCGAAAGAGTGACCTTGAAAAAAAATTTCCTCCCATTATATTCGCCTCTTTATATACTACAACTTTTGTTTGAAGAGTTTTTTCATAAAGCAGTTCTAAGACTGGAAATAAGTTATTATAGCTATTATGTAAATTACGAACAGAAATGTCATCAAAGTATTGCGTCCCAGACCTGCTCGTGGACGTTCGATAAGACCGAGCAGATCTTGCCATATACGCGACTGTGTTAACAAACACAGTCTTAAATGCGTCTAAAAAATTCAAATAGCCACGGAGGTATTTATTAGGGGTTCCTTTATATTCAAAATGCTTTAAAAATCCTTTGATAAATTCTCTTTTGTGACGTCAGGATACTGCTTTCTATATTCCGTCACATTCTGCAGTATAAATTGTTTCTCCTCTTCATTTTTTGATAATATTTTGTTATATTCTTCTATAAGTTTAACGCCACGCTCAGCGGTGTCAATTACCACTTTTAATCCGTTCACGATGTTTCGCCCAATTTGGAAAGCCTCGTCATCACTCCATGTAGAAGGGTCTTTTTAAAAAAATGAGGTAGGTATTAAAAACCGTTCAAAGAATTTTTTGGAATCAGGAGAAATAAAATGTTCTATTTTTTTTGTTGACTAATCGTTTATGGATATATGAAAACACTCTTCAGACAAAAGTTGTAGTATATAAAGAGGCGAATATAATGGCAGGAAATTTTTTTTTCAAGGTCACTCTTTCGAGTTTTCAAGGTCGCGGACGTTTTTTTTTGTCAACAATCGTATATTCTGTGTATATATTCTTGAACAGAAAAAAAATACAAATTCAACGATATATCATAATGTATATTTATATCAAGATTTAAAAAGTTCAAAATTTTCAAATTCGATGCGCGTCCTTTTCCCGTGGTCCAATCGGGCTGAAATTTTTTCCAGATCATTTTCCCAACAAGTGTCACATTTCTAGGGTACGGGACCAAAAAAATCTGATGGTCGAAAAATAAGGTCCACCCTAATCTACAGTGGCGGATTTAATGGGCGGCCGATGAGCAGTTGCCGCCTGGGCCCCTGCCCATAAGGCCCCACAAGGCCCAATCCTTAAAAAAAAATATGATTTTATCCAAACTATATTTTTTCAGTACTACTACCCTTAACCCGCTTTTAGTAAATTACCTCTTCATTTTCCCGAAAAAAATGGGCCCCTCAGATCATTTGCCACCTGGGCATCCTTTCTTAAATCCGCCACTGACTATCTACCATGTAAGTCCCCAACTCGTTTCTTGTTAACACTCTGTAGTATAAATGATGTATTTATTTGGTACACCCTTGATGTTTGGAAGTTTTTCGATGCTTTTTTAAATTAACACAATGGTTGGACATCTGGAACAGCTCTTTACGAAGATCTTCTTTTATAAGTTTAGTGGCAACACTATTATAAATATTTATTGCATTTTCTACAAATACACATAGCATGGTCAATTTTCGAAGTTACATGATTTATAAAGTGGTTGATATCCAACACATCGACCACTAAATATCTAGTTAACAATCGCGTAATAATATCTTTCCATGCAATACATTATTTCAATAGATTGTACTAAAACACTTGGTTTACTAGAAACTAGAGTTTATGCAAAAACCGACTTTTGAAAAAACCGGTTTACGAATTCCACTATTCCCAAAAAACCGGTTAAACCGGTCTTCGAATTTTCATAAAAAAATAATTAAAATAGAAAATAAATATTTGTACTTATTTTAACATTTTTCGGTTTTTTTAATATGTATGGAATTACAAAAAAGATAACAAAATAAAATATACTCTATCTATACAAAACCAAATAAATAAAAGAAATTAAAATAACTAAAATCCGTCCAATTTTTCAGTTCATTTAATATATATGGATCTTCAAAAATATACCTAACACAATAAAATACACTGCATACGAAACCAAATAAAAAAAATTAAAATAACTACAATTCGTACAAACTATAAATTTTAAATCTTTATTTCATTTAGTATTTTTCTACTTTTAGTATTTACTATTTTTCTTCCGAAAATAAGAACTCAGTAAGATTAGTTTTACAGTAAACTGTTACCTACTACAATATGCTTGTGTCCGAGGCGATTTCAAGTCAAAATATTAACAATTTTAATTAAATAATTAATTAATTTTTACATATTAATTCTAGTATATAAAACCGTTTTTTTTTAATTTAAAACCCGATTTTCGAATTTTACAGATTTATAAAAAAACCGTTTTTTAAACCCGGTTTTTAAAAACCGACAAACCCTACTAGAAGCACAGATACGATAGAATAATACCTTAGTGGAGTTTCAATGTTTATGTCGGAGCACAAACCAAATAGATTAAGTAAAGTTACTAAGCTGTGTGGAGTTAGTAACATGTAATTACAATCATGAAAGTGCTCATGGGAATAGTTTAATGTATAGTGAAGTAAAAACGATTACAGTATTGGAAAAACAGAGCATAAATATTTAAAAAAAAATAAGAATAACGAAAAAATTATTGTTTTTTTCATCTAAGATAATTAATTTTTTTACTATAGTAAATTTGTGACACGTGGTTTCTATTCTAAAGAAACAATTTTTACGAAGCATTACATATGTATTACATTGTTTTTTATTAAAAGTGAAATGGTTGCCATAGTTGTGACGCCAATGCAGTCTCGCAAGGAGCCCATAAAGGGTCGAAGATCAAATAATTGTGTTATACTTATCGCCACCAACCAAACGCAACCACCCGAAAATAACAAATGCAGCATAACTTAAATAGTTCAAGAAACTAAGACCTCATCTTTTGGGGCTTGGTGATGGTAAAACCTCATCAATGGCGGTTTTAGTTAATTTTCATAAAGAATAAGAGTTTTCATTAACTGTAATTATTTAGGTCTGGTCCGAAACTACACATTTTTTGAAGATGCTCGAATTTGCTTTGAATCGATTGGAACCTCCGTTTTCGAGTTATCGCGGCAAAAGAGAAGAAACTTTTTTTTAAAAAGCCTCTTTAATGATCCATCTGTAGCGTCATATATAAAGCATATTTTTGACTAAACAAACAAGTTTTTTAAAGCTTATGATGTTAATAAACTTCATGCCAAAGAGCAAGTCTCAGTTTCAATTTGTTTCTTTGTAAGTAATTGAAACAGAAATGCTTCATTTTAGACAGGAACGACTGCCTTAGCGCACTTAAGGGGCGACTATACTTTAGGCAACGCTAAAACACGCCGATTTTGAGGAATTTTTTCTGGAGAAATTATGAAGCAAATCATTTCGAACTTTTTTTTATGGCATTATATTTAACTTTTGAAGATACAAAAAAAAAAATTATGTTAAAATTATGCATTGTAGATGTCGCTATCGACGCATCTTGCTACAGCGTCGCCGCCGAATTTGCAAAACGGTGGCGGTAATTTAGAGAAAAATATTCAACCAATCGACTTGCCCTTACACACACAACTAGATAATTCCAAACTATTGTCGATGGACCTCAGAAACAAAAAAAAAGTCGAAAATTAACAAAATTGTCGAGCTTAGGAAAAGAAGTACGATTTTACAGGAAATTTTTTAATCTATTTATGCAACATCGAAGCATTAAAATTAATTTTTTTTATAATACTGGAGGTTCATGTATTTTGAATACGCACGATAAACTTGTAAGTATGTATTTGTATATCATTATTATTGTGAATAATCTATTATACCTAATTAAAATATTAGAAGTTAAAAAAAGTAATAATTATAGGTGTTTCTGATATCATATCAGAATTTCTTAAAAGTTAAAAACGAGATAAATGTTACCAATTTAACGATCTTCTACAAAATAGTAAAGTATAGCTTTCAATTATCTAACAAGATTTAATATTATTATTAGACGAGAAAATGACTGTAGTGCAAGAATTAATCAATCAAAAAATTTAATAGCAACGAACAATAATTAATGATACATCTCTTCATGCTTTGAGATTTATTGGGCCTTCTTTGGGACAATGTCAGCATTTAACACTTGCCCTCGTGCCCGACGTCCACTTTAACTCATAACATAATTTCGCGCGCACACATCTCGAAATAAACGTTCCTTATTTCCTTACAGAATTGATACTAACAAACAAAAAGTTACATAAGTGGATGGGTGCCAGTGGACCTTGCATCTGCGAGGCGGAGGTTAAAGAACGTTCATGAATATTCTTGACTGGTAATGCACACATTTCCACCAGCTTCTCCTTCGTCCCCCGAGACTTTGGATCACTAAATTCACGATTGTAACCGTCACTTTTTTCGACGACTGTACGCTTCTTGGAACTATACGAATCTCGTACGAGACGTGGTCGTGTGTACAGAGACGTGTTAATATACGTGTGTTGTGTGTGCATCGACGACCCGCGTATGCACCACTCCGGGCCATCGCTTATCTTCGACAGTGGTTCCCAATTTGACGTTACCAAAAGTCCATGGTTCTCCTCTTGCAATGCCTCTCTCGAAATTCTGCCTTGCTTCCTTGCCTCTTTTATTTTCGAACCGAATTACAGTTTCTGGAACATTTCTGATCGGATGAACCGATTCTGGTTTTGTCCTTCGATTTCGTTTTGGCTTGTTCTTTTTATAATGCAGTGCAATTTTCAAATGTATGTCGAAGAAAATAGTTGCTCGTGATATTTCAAAGTTTTTGTGGATATCAGATGTGTCGGGAGAGATAAGAAGAGGTAGTGGGAACCGAAGGACTTCAAGGGAGGGCTTTCTGAAGAATGCCTCGCTACTAGATCACTTGGCAAACCCCGAATCTAGTTATCATTCACCCCGACTTACGCACTTGAAGATTTCACTACGCTTAGAACATTTATACGTAAGAAATAAGCGAGAGCTTTAATGTTACAAGAGTTTATGTACTAATAATTTTTTTTTTAAATTGCTTGTTTTTAAATGCACGAATTTTATTCTTGTATTTTTCTTTCCGTGAGTTGTAAAGAAATTGTTATATGGATATGCTTTTCGAAAACTTCTCGTAAGTATCGAAACCCTTTTTAATATACATATAGGTGTGTTTTAAATATGTTCAATTCGCGGCATGTTAGAAAGATTTGAATTTGAGCACAAGTGTCGGATGTTTTTTTTTTAAATATTTTAAACACAAATCAATTTTTTTTCTTGTCGTTAAAGGTTTTGATTTATTAACACTATGCAAGGAGAATAAATAAATGTAAGGATGCTGAAGAGTAGTTACTTTTTAAAATAATTGTATTCAATCTTTTGATATTATTGATGAAATTTTTTTCAAACTTTAAACCGAGGATTATGTTTCAGTGTTTCAGAATTTAAGACAAAGGAAATACCAAGAAGTACTTAGGAAATTTAAACAACCCTTCGCCACTCAAAGCTAGAATATAAGTTAGGTTAATATCTAACAACTTACAATGCTTCACAACATTCCCGAAAGAGGGACATAAATTTGACATTTGAAGAATACTTATTAACCTCTAAATGGAACATTCCTTATTGGACCAATGAATACCAATGCTACCTTACCTAAATATCAACGAGATACTTTCAGAATAACTCGAAATCAAACTATGTACACTGATAACAAATTTTAAGCATGATTGTCAAGGAAAATATCATAACTTTCCAAAAAGGGACAGTGGTTTTATGTAACATATGTAGAGTCGAAGATTCCCTAAAATAGATCATTGATACCCCTACGCCCATACAGCACACCTCGTTGCAGCAGTATTGCAGGGACGTTGCTGCAATATTACGTTGTTGCAGGTTGCATTGCAATATTGTAGGAACGTTCCTGCAATATTGTCGTGCATTATTGGAGTGGCAATGATCCTACAATATTGCAGCAATATTGCAATTTCGTTGCCGTGCAATGTTCCGTTGGCAACGATGGTACAATATTGCTGCAATATTGTACGATCGTTGCCGTGCAATGTTCCATTGGCAACGATCCTACAATATTTCTGCAATATTGCGCGCACATCGACGTGCAATGTTCCAGTGGCAACGGTCCTACAATATTTCTGCAATATTGCGCGCACATCGTCGTGCAATATTGTAGTGAAAACTTGTGGAAACATTACAACAATATTCTGAAGCAACTATGACTTTGTCAAAATTTTTCGAAATATATACATGACGTCGAGTGGATTCTACGGCGTGTTTCATTTAACTGGATACGCACCGCTATATTGCCGAAGAGTTGCAGGATCATTGCCACAATTTTGCCGTTTTGTTGCAGAATCATTGCCGGAACGTTGCAGGACTACATATTCGTAATGTTGCCGCAACTTTGCAAAAATACACACCTGCAATATTGCGAAGGCGGACATAGGACTGAACCTGCAACGTGTCTGCAATGTTATGTTGCAACATTGCCATTTTGCACCGCATCATTGCAGAGACGTTGCTGCAATGTTATGGTGCTGTGTGGGCGATAAGAAAAGTCTGGTATTGAAGTTACTTAGCACATATAAAAATATCATTCTTCAATCTTCTTTCGGTCACCACTTATAGAGGCTATAACCTAATGCTATGTAGAAGCCAAAAGAGTGTGATTCTACAGGAAAATATAAATAAAAAATATAGGAAAATATTTTTGGATTTGAAGCTCCGTTTTCAAGAAAAAGTACTTGGAATATTTGTTAAGTACGGATATCTTCGATTAAGAATTGACAAATTGCAATAACAAATGTGGTACAACTGTGGATAAAATTAATCATTGTGGAAAAGTAAGTCTAAATTGTAGGACAGTTTCTTTTTGATATTAATTCTGTTGTTAGTTAAGCGCACGCAATCCCGTCAATTTTTTTAACTTGATTCTGATAAGGGAAGTTAGGCACCCCGAAAATTCAAAAAATTATGCAAGTTTGTGTGCAAGTAGAGTAATTCATCCGTAACACAAACCTATTTTTTGTTGGTGCCATAATGCGGTGTTAGGGTGTGAAGTCACCCCTCGGAGAAATGCAGAATTTTCTTTTTCGTGGAATATCTCGAGAACGGTAAGAGATATCGAAAAGAAGTTTCAACAAAAGTTGCATCTTTTTTCGTATCTACAAAACTGCATAAAAATAATTATTCCGAAATTTATATTTTTCAAGTTACCCTCACCACCAACCCTTAATTCGATAATTATTTTTACGCAGTTTTGTAGATATAAAAAAAAGATGCAGCTTTTGTTTAAACTTCTTCTCGATATCTCTCACCGTTCTCGAGATATTCCGCGAAAAAGAAAATTCTGCATTTTTTTCCAGAGGTGACTTCACCCTCCAAAACCGCACTATGGCACCAACAAAAAATACTTTTGTCTTACGGATGAACTACTCTACTTGCATACGAAGTGGCATAATTTTCTGAAATTTTGGGTTGCCTAACCTCCCTTGTGAGAAATAGAGTCTACTACGAAAAAACTTATTTTGAAATTTTGACTCGTTCTTCCACAAGGATTCGTGCCATTTGTGCGTTTATACCATATTTACTGTTGCAGTCTACCAATTTTTAATTGAATGGACATGTCGGTACTCAACAAGTGCCTATTCAGAATCGATTTTCTCAAAGAAAAAATCTCGCAAGAAAAAATATCGTTCTATATTTTCTAATTATTTCTTCATGTAGAATCAACCCCTTTCGTCCTGCGAAACCAGTTCGCCGACACCCTGTGTATGCTATTTATTATTTCATTAAACTACTATACTCAATTATTGGAAAAGAATTTCTTTATTAATATAAAAAACTAGCTTTGCTACTCGGCTTCGCCCAAAACTTAGATTATGATTCTATGAAAGAAAAATTTAATTTTTTTTTTGTGAACATAGTCACATTCATCTGGATTAGTTATGTATAATGAGCTGGGGCCAGTGGTGGGTCCGTATTTTACCTGACGTAGAAAAGTGAATTCTTTACGTGTAGAATAAGACGTAGTAAATAGCTTAACTTTATTACGTTCATGTATTTTATTATATAAAATCATATTGTTTGAAAAAACCGTTGCAGACTGTGGAACGCCATAACCTGCATGGGCATACATATCGTATTCATTAAATTCAGAATTGCGACAACATACTTATTGTTGGATGAAATTTTTTTTCAACCATCTAAAAACAGAACTGCAGCTTCGGATTCCACAGCATTATTGATTTTTTGTAATCTTAAAATTTTGCGTCAAGTAAATTATTCGACAATGTCTTTCTAGTTGGAATTTTATAAGTTGGATTCAATTTATGAACAAAGTTCCTGAAGTGGTCAGATTCAATAATACTAACTGGAATGTTACATCCAAAGAAATAATCTGCTAAAGCTTTATCAATTTCTTCAGAATCCATGTTTATACATGTTAAAATTCGAGTATCTTTTGCACACCAAAGATATGAAATTTAATAAAAAATTTCAAATCATTTATAATTTTTATAATTACATTCCAACCTTTCTTTTTAAAGTAATTTAAAATAGTGTGCAGTAAAATTCAATGCAATAGGTAGAGGTTAATAGTTTGTACTTGAATTTTTGACATTGAATACATTTTCTACATTTTATACAATTAGTTACATTTTTTACGCGTGTCACGTAGTAAATTCGATGTAACGTAGTAAACCCACCACTGGCTGGGGCATAATTCATCGACGTGCGTTACGAAAAGTAGCACGTTTCAATTTTCTTACGAAAAGTAGCACGTTTCAATTTTCTTACGAAAAGTAGCACGTTTCAATTTTCTTACGAAAAGTAGCACGTTTCAATTTTCTTACGAAAAGTAGCACGTTTGCCTTCGTTCTCACGAAAACTATCACGTTTCGGTTTTCGCTGCGAAAACTAGCACATTTGAGCGGTTTGCCACGAAAAATAGCATGTTTCGTCTTTCGCTGCGAAAACTATCACGTTTGAGCGGTTTGCCACGATAACTATCACGTTTCGGTTTTCGCTACGAAAACTAGCACGTTTGAGCGGTTTGCCACGAAAAATAACATGTTTCGTCTTTCGCTGCGAAAACTAGCACGTTAGAGCGGTTTGCCACGAAAAGTAGCATGTTCGCGTTTACCCCGCGTTCGCAATTCCCGCACACTCCCTTACTCAAATTATGTAGATTAAAATTTTCATATGTGTTGTCTTTTGGAGATTGGATGGAATTATTATTTATTAAACAATATTTTCAACAGTTGTCAACGCGATAGTTTCTGCAGTCTGCAGTATAATCCAAAACGAGCTATTCTTCGTGGCCAAACCGGATAATATATTAGTTTTCGCCATAAATTCCCAAACGTGCTATTATTCGTGGCGAAACAGTATAACGTGCTAGTTTTCGTCGCAACAGTACGAAATGTGCTATTCTTCGTGGCGAGGCAGTCAAATGTGTTAGTCTTCGCGGCAGAAGACCAAACGTGCTAATATTCGTCAGAAACGATGGAACGTGCTTCTTTTCGTGGCAAACCAAAACGTGCTACTTTTCGTAAGAAAATTGAAACGTGCTACTTTTCGTAACGCACGCCGCCATGACCCCAGAGTTTACCGTTCGAAAGTTTTTAGGCGACAGACAAACACACAAACACTTTCTGCTTTATATATTAAGATATCCACAAGATAACATTGCAAGTCTCGTAGTTGTATAAATAAAAAGTTAAGTAAACGCGAATAATAAATTTTCTTTATGGCACTAAATAAAATATTCTGATTTTATATTCTGAATTAAATGAAAATATGTATATGTGTTTCTTAAATTCAAAACATTTTATACGCTTAAGGAACTTTGTTTATTAGTCTAACGAATAATATCAACCCTGACTGTCCGGAAATACATATGATTTGTGTTATCGAATACATGGTTTGAGTGTACATAAGTGCTGTCTGAAAACCACTTCACTATCGCCTCGCATTCGCGTATTTCATTTGTTCTACTATCAGAGGAAAGGGGTGGAAGGCGTTCTCGGTCTATCAATACCAGGCGGCCTATCCTGACATTCCAGTTACAGTTACTGTATTGATGATAAGAATCGACATCCTTTGGTACGCAGAAATTTTTTGATGAAATCGACTTAATCGTTTCCCAAATCTGGTCGAAAAATCAGTTGCTCCAATTTTATTTAAAGCATTTCAAATAGAGCTGCAACGAATATTCGAATAATTTAAGTATTTGAATATCCGAATAATTAGGAGAATTCGAATATTCGAAGAAATTATTGGTATTCCAATTACTCGAATATTCGAAGAAATTATTCGTATTCGAATTACTCGAATATTCGAAGAAATTATTCGTATTCGAATTATTCGAATATTAGACGAAATTATTCGTATTCGAATATTCGAATAAATTATTGGTATTCGAATTACTCGAATATTCGACGAAATTATTCGTATTCGAATATTCGCAGAAATTATTGGTATTCAAATTACTCGAATATTCGAAGAAATTATTCGTATTCGAATTACTCGAATATTCGAAGAAATTATTCGTATTCGAATTATTCGAATATTCGAAGAAATTATTCGTATTCGAATATTCGAAGAAATTATTGGTATTCGAATTACTCGAATATTCGACGAAATTATTCGTATTCGAATATTCGCAGAAATTATTGGTATTCAAATTACTCGAATATTCGAAGAAATTATTCTTATTCGATTTACTCGAATATTCGAAGAAATTATTCGTATTCGAATTACTCGAATATTCGACGAAATTATTCGTATTCGAATATTCGCAGAAATTATTGGTATTCAAATTACTCGAATATTCGAAGAAATTATTCTTATTCGATTTACTCGAATATTCGAAGAAATTATTCGTATTCGAATTACTCGAATATTCGACGAAATTATTCGTATTCGAATTATTCGAATATTCGAAGAAATTATTCGTATTCGAATTATTCGAATATTCGAAGAAATTATTCGTATTCGAATTATTCGAATATTAGCCTCTTTCATAGAGGCGCTTAAATATGTTTCTTTTTATTAAAATATAAGGAAAGATAGTATACTAACGACAAAAGTAAAGAGGACAAAAATGTATGGTTACTTATGATAAAAATATACTACTTTTCCATATCATCATGGATACAATCTATAAATTTACACTTTTTATTAAAAATTATTACTCATATTATTTTTCTTTTAGCCTGCAATAATTTAGTATGATATAGTTTTCCCGAGTTCATATGTGATGAAGTAATTCATAAAATGGGGGTGTTTAAGTATACAGAATAGGGTAGTAATTTTGTCTACTTGAAGTGCCTTCTATGGTAGTTGACATATTCAAAAATATCGTATACAAAAAATTGAACAATATTAAATAACGCATAACGTGGTAGCAGAATCTTTAAAAAATTTCAAATAGTATGCTTCATTTTTATATCAGTTATATTTGATTAGAAGGTAAGTAGGTAAACCGTTTGATACGAATATACTGTTCATCCAGCATAGGTACACAATTTAAACTCGAATTAATCATGAAACAATTTCTTTCCAACTCTAAACTCTTTATACACTGGTCGTGGATACATAGATCACATCTCAAATCTAAGAGGAAAAGTGTTATGTTAATCGTAAAGACGCGGAGGACAATGTCCTTAGGTTTTGTATATTTAATACCCTCTGAATTTTCGAGTTGACGTCAATGCATACGAGTCAGACCGACGCTCCTGGTAGTTTAAGCGTTCTCGACGAATTTTCAATGCAGTACGTTAAAATGGCGTTGAACCTTTAAAAGTTTAATGACTGGAAAGAAGGTTCAGTTGAGTCGATTCCTGGAATAGCATCGTCCGTTTTGTTTAAATAATTTTCGCGCTCTTCGATAGAGGACAAGTTATGTTAAGCTCAATCACCATGTTTTTACATTATATTATAAAAGCCTGAAGCAATTTATTATTGAAGCGAAAGACAAGTAATTCGAGCGTACTTTTACTTTTCATTTTTCTTCTTTTATGTTAATGAAAATATAAAATTTCTGGTTGCTTGATATTTTCTCGGTGCCGAAGTATGTTATTATAAATGAAGAATAACACCAGGTGATTACAAAAGATTGGGAAGCCTAAGAGTACCTTGCATAAAATTAAAAAAAAAATACACTAATGAAAAATATTTAAAATACACTTAGCCTTACAAAAATATTTTACTATATATTGAAGAATTTGATGGAACATATAACTGTCATCCCACACAGATAAACCCAATATTGGAACCTTGCACGATTCGCCAGCTAAGGGGAGATGACATCCAATCATATTTCAGAATTTCGATTATTTATATTAAAAATTATATTAGATTATTTATATTAAAACCGTTATCTGAAAACCCTTTTATTCAACCAATACACAACTCCCTATAATCTCCCAATATGGCGGTTGTAGTATTACCCAAAATCATAATTTGCATCGACATAAGCAGAGATTAAAAGTACCTAAAAGTAAACTTGCTATTTTTCAAGCACACATGAATTTTTCTTCCCTGGAAATGTTTGTTCATTTAAGCAATGATATAGTACAAACAAAATTGCCTACGGCGTGTAACTATCTTTCCATTGTGTGAAAAAAAGTTGCTTTCAGTTTCATAAATAAATAAAGAAACAAAAATATCTGCAAATACATGCACACATGCACGAGCACGTTAAATCCATTGGAGGGTTTTTTTTTTCAGCTGGCCGATGCGCGCGCAATTTCCATTCTAATGGGTGTCCAATTTTCACTGTCTTGTTATTCGGAATTACCAAGATAATAGAGGAGCTTATAAGCCCGGCTAAATTTAATTGCGGCGCACGTTGCGAGGCGAAATACTACGGGCAAAGGTTCCGGTGTTTCCTGCCCGCAAAGATAATCTCATCTTGACTCGGACTCCCGTCACGAACGGAGACTCTGGGAGCCAGTGATAAGGATCCAGCATTTGAATTTCCAACCCGTGGCTATCATACTTTCGACCCTTTCCCGTGGAACTTGTTAGAAAGTGCACGTCACTCGGGATTTATGGAGATATTATTTATGAGCGAAAGAGCAGCATTATTTTACGTTTCGACAAGCGAAATTCTGTTTTGACTTAACGAATCTAGGCGTGGCGTGGAATCGCTTCGGTGTAATTTCTTCAAGAAAGAGAAGCTGCGGGGTGGAATATGATTTTTTTTGGATGGGATATAAAAGGCAGATTAAAGTTGCACAAATTTTTTATAAAATAATGTATACGTAGAATGTCATTGTAGCTCCACTGACAATAAGCTTACAGTTCTATAATAGTATACTATTGTAAATAATCTCGGCTTAGGTTTGTAACTCGGGGAAATTTTTTAGAAAAAATCTGTACGTAGAATATCATTGTAGCTCCACTGACAATAAGCTTAAATTTCTATAATAGTATACTATTGTAAATAATCTCGGGTTAGGTTTGCAACTCGGGGAAATTTTTTAGAAAAAATCTAGGGTAAAAGACCCAATTACTGTCACCTACCCAATTACTGTCGCCCTATGCTGTTTTACTTAAAATAAGCCTTAAACCATGTGAATTCATACACGAAAAAATTTTAACATACATTTAAAATTGTAATTTATGCGAGGAAAAGCAGGAATTAATTTTTTCTTCTTTAATTTTGATAAGATGGTAAAAAGTTTTAAGTTGGTTACGCTGTTATTGTCACTTGTCATTCCTACCATTTCACGTGCGTGCGCGTATTGACATAACCTTGTCCAATTTCGAAAATTTTGACAACGTAACCGTACACGTTTTGTAAGTACTATTGTTAATATTTATAACAGAATGTACTTTGACATCTTTTATTAAAATAACAAAATTCCTATATTTATTCTCGTTTACTCCTTGCTGAACTAGAATTTAAAACTGACAATAATTGGGATGTCAGTAATTCGATTGAACACATATCACAGGTGACAGTATTAGCTCCCGTCATATATTTTTTAAATCAATAAATTTATTAATAAAAATAGAGATTTTAAGAGTCATACAAACTTTTTTCTTCAACTAAACATATTAAATAATAATAAATAAATAGATAAACTTATGCCTGTGATCAATAAATACAAAAACTATGCGATACTGTCAGAATCAATCCTTAACCTGACAGTAATTGGGTCTTTTACCCTATACGTAGAATATCATTGTTGCTCCACTGACAATAAGCTTACAGTTCTGGAATGGTATACTATTGTAAATAACCTCGGGTTAGGTTTGTAAGTAGGGGAAATTTTTTATAGAAAATCTGTACGTAGAATATCATTGTTGCTCCACTGACAATACGCTTACAGTTCTACAATAGTAGGTATTTTTATACAGCATAAAGAGACAGCCAAGAACTATTTGTTGCATATAAAATTCAAATTTCACAAAAGGTGGACATACAGTATCTGTGCACTAAGGCATTGACATTGTTGTATCCTACGTTTGCAGAATAGCTATGTATTTATAGTTATCTTGTTGTCTTTCTGTTACATTATTTTTTCGTTTTCTTTGTTATGATCTAGAGACGCGGCAGCGTCTCGACGCCAAGTACATGTTTCGACACTCTGTACAGCGTCATCGTTTAATCCTGCAACCCGCGCTCGCGCGAACTTGTAAAATGGCAACAGCGCCTCACGGACGCATTCCACTACCACTGCGGCCGATACTTCTGCCATCTATGAGCCGCTGATGAAAGCGTACGGTCTTTTAGATGGGAGTGGAGAGCGCAGGGTGCTTTTGGCTTTCGCCAGAGGATATTAGATTTGACGTAGCAGACGGGGAAGAAAACGGTAGCCATTTTAAGAGCGCGATCGCACCGGTCCCGTTCTGCGTGGAAATATCTACCTTTGCGACGGTCCAGCTGCGGTATTAGACCACGCTGACGCGATAGTGCCCCGGGTTGAAGAATTTGGTGCCTTTTTCGTATAACTTTTGAACTGTGAAAGATATCGGATGGCTACTGTTTTCTTCCCCGTCTGCTACGACAAATCTGCGCTCTCCACTCGCATCTAAAAGACCGTACGCTTTCATCAACAGCTCATAGATGGCGGAAGTATCGACCATAGTGGTAGTGGAATGCGTCCGTGAGGCGCTGTTGCCATTTTACAAGTTCGCGCGAGCGCGGGTTGCAGGATTAAACGATGACCCTGCCACGTATCTTTTACTCGAAACACTGCTATTCCAACCTTACCTGAAACTTATTTCATTAATATCTCACCACGCCTGCAATATTTTCTAAATTTAAAGGCACTTTTCTCATGTAAACCGCGTATAAGCTTTCGAATAAGACCAAATTCAATAAAATCGGTCCACGCATGACAGAGATATCGTAATATCGTCTCATGAATCAGTCGGAAACGGTAAGATTTTTCTTCTGATTCTCCTTCAACCAAATTGTTGTCGACATAATACGTATATACGCGTTACACGCACACCTTCGGCCAAAAGAAACTAGTGTATGTTTCGTTCGTCGACTCTCGGGATCATTCGGCAGGGATCGGCGTCCGTCATTTTACATATACCTATGTGTACTATTGAATTATAACCTACCAAGTGTCATCGCTTTATAACCTACCAAGTGTCAATCCATCGTAACCTGCCAAGTGTCATATAAGGTAAGTTGTCAAAATTTGAAATGTCACGAGTTTTTACACTACATGGGAGACTGAATTATTGTCTCAATTAACAAGGTGGGTCGCCAAATTTTTTTAATAGATTTTTTATGTAGACTCGCAGACTTGGAAGTTGTCCGGAGAAGGTTCGACAGAGAAGCATCTTCTTTCGCATAAGTTTCTGGAAATTTGTACCATGCATGTACAAAATATATATTATAACAAATTGCATTGCATTTAAATTGACAGATATTTTTATTATACCAGCAAATTATTTTTAATTTAGAGTTTTTATGTAAAGCTTATAGAAATGAAGGGGGCGCACAGGACTTAGATAAAAATGAAGGGGACGCACAGGCTTGGATAGAACTGAAGGGAACGCACAGGACTTGGATAAAAATGAAGGGGACGCACAGGCTTGGAGGTTGTCCGGAGAAGATTAGATAGATAGACAGAGCATCTTGTTTCGCACAAGTTTCTGGAAATTTGTCAAATAAGGTAAATCTACAAAATTTGTCAAACGACGTAGCATTAAGAATTATTAAGAAAATAGATTATGGTGGGCTGCTTGCAATGTAGAGCAAGTCACATTAGTGAAGAAAGTACGCTGAAAACACATCTGCCTTGATGCTTTTCAATCTCTTGTGAAAGACATTCGTAATACTTTAATATATAAAATCCACAGTAGTTGCCACGCTATTCATTAATTCATTAATTTTTTAGATTAGATTCCCATTAACATATTTCAATTCACCAATAAACCTACTAAATTAATTTTATTCCAACACCAATAAATTGTGCGTTAAAAATATTGGATCGCTTCGTTCATTTTCGCTGAATTATTACCATTAGCATTTAATTTAAATTTCCTGCAACAAGACTTTCTGCCATACACTCTCACCTCCTCCGGACACATTATGTAGTCTGTACACTTACTATAGCAAAAGACCACTCTATTTCTATATATATATATATATATATATATAAGTTCTACGATAAGTTGTATATATATAACTAAAATGTGGCTTTATATATTTACAGATAATCGAAGCAGAAGATGATGCAGTGTGATCTACGTCAGACTATGTACGCACAAATTTGAAGGTAGGGTTTTGCATTGCATACGCAATTATTCATTTAATGATCTAGACATATGAGCACGTACGATAATTTATAAATAATTAGTAAATGTGTCCTATTTCAGTTAACGATGCAGACGAAGAGAATAATTTCAACAGCTGAAAGAGAAAGTAACCCTGCTACATGAGCAAATGAAATACGCACATTTTCATGTATAGGTATGTATAAAAAAAATCTATTTCTTTAAAATTATTATAATAGTTATGTTATTATATAAATATATTATGGGGATTATTTTTATTACTGACGGCCGCCACGGCCCCGGTAATAATATGATATTAAAAATTATTTGAAGTCATTCCCTATGCAAATAATCCTTGTAAAAAGAAGTGAGATCCCCATAAAAACTTCAAAAAAGTAAAAAAATTACGCCAAGTACACGAAATCAAATAAATAAAAAAAATTGAAGATAATTGCAAAATAAAAAAAAGATGTGAAATCAAAATGAGCTGCAAGTACATAAAGGTGCTTTCCCGCAGCGTGCAAAGGCGACACTGTGTAACGCAATGTAAGATTCGGTGCTTTCCAACTGCGCTTAATAATATTAAGCAGATATATTTTTATAGAAATAAATATTTCAATACCAATAAATATTTTATTCAAAATACTTGGCGCTGCGAAATCGAAAAAATGTTAATTGTCTTATTAATAGTAAATTAATAATTTACAATAACTCACAATCTAAACTTACAATCTAAAATACATTACGAACGCACACACAAGAAAAAAAGAAAAAGATTAATGCAGTTTATACATATTTATTCAGTTCAGCAACACCAATTCGAGGCGTAGCGCCAAGTATTTTGAATAAAATATTTATTGGTATTGAAATATATATTTCTATAAAAATATATCTGCTTAATATTATTAAGCGCAGTTGGAAAGCACCGAATCTTACATTGCGTTACACAGTGTCGCCTTTGCACGCTGCGGGAAAGCACCTTTATGTACTTGCAGCTCATTTTGATTTCACATCTTTTTTTTATTTTGCAATTATCTTCAATTTCCTTTTATTTATTTTAAATGCTACGGAGAATACACAGTCAACGACCCCCTGAATAGATCGTACGATCGATAGATTAATCGGTCGGCGAAACAGTCCGCACCAGGCGTTTTAGTTGAAATTTATAAAAGGGAAAGGTTAACGGTACCAACGTCAACTCGTTTATTGTTCGCAACTTTATTTTTAGGCAGCGCGAATTTGAAATTCAAACTTCCGCCGGTCGAATGGCGACGCCAATTAAATCGGAGCGGTGAGAGGACGTTGAATCCCTTACGAAAGAAATTGTGGGAACACGTATGCGGAATAGCTTTGCATTTCGAGCGGGCCGCATACGGTTGACTCAATTTCCCCCGGCTTCAGCTGAATTTCGTACAGCCGTATATCTATTCATGCGAGTCCGTTGGCCGCAAGATAGCATCGTGTGCCCTCTATGGGCAAGGTCCCATCTGTGCAACTGCGCGCCGCGCGACCTTTTCCAGCACTCGAAAGGGTCGGAACAGCCGACGCGACGCGACGACCTGCCGGCCGTGCACGCGAGTGCTTGCGCGCACGCCGAGAACAGTGGATAGACTAGCCTTTCTCTCGGCACCTTGGTCCGCGCTTGCCGAAGAGAAGCTTGCGGCAGCCGGAGCTAGGGTTTCAAACTTAGCCCTCGCCGAACCCTAAGTAGGTATTTCACCGTGCTAGTATGCCACCATGAAGTAAGAGTAAGGAGACTCATCTCTATATCCCAGACAGAAAAAAAGTGGTCACGAAAAATGTTCCGTATAGCGTGATGTTCGCCAAATGGAAGAACTTGCACTTTGTCGGCGCCATCTTGAATATTCGTCCCATAATATATGTTACCATGAAGTAAGAGTAAATTAGTCCAAATTAGTTGTAGTAAATGAGCCAGAAATTAAAAATGTGAATCCTCAAGTTGAAGAGACAAATATAGTTGAAACTATAATAAAAACGAAAACAAAAAGAAAAAGGCTAATAGCTAAAAACAAGCAATAAAAACACATTTGTTATTATTTCATATTTTGTTATAATTATTAAAAATGTTCAATTTAAAAAATAAAACATAATTTTACTTTTTGATATAATATATATCGTCTTCATTTCAATTCCTACTTGTATATAATAATACAATAATTCATATACTGTATCCAAATGAAGGGCGTCCGTAGACTTTTTTCCAGGAGGGGGCAACTGTGGGGTGACGGTGATGAAAAATATAGTAATGAAAATAAGGGTAGCCCGCTTGCTTTTTTAACTCATTTTCAACTCATTTAATTAAAAATTAAATCAGAAATTTAAAAATATTCACTTTTTTAGTATAAACTTAATAAAGATCAATTAAAAAAAAAGCGGTTTATAAAGCCAGGGAAGGGCAACTGCCCCTTTTGCACCCTCCTTCGGATGTTCACAATCCAATTATATAATAAAAATCGACACATATATATATATACACATTCAAATATATATACATAATTCATAATTGATTAGCCTGATACCTCATATGGTACTGTTTATATCGCTTAAATAGCAATAAGATTCTAAAATATTGTATAAATAAAAGTATTAAGATATCTATTACATAATGTAATGATGTTACTTTAAATAATTTTTAGATTGATGATTTTTGTGGTTTTTATATTTTTAGGTGGGTTAGTTTTTATGATTTTAGGCTTATTTATATATATATATTTGAATGAACTATTTATGTAGTTGGTGTAATAAATTTTAGTATGTTGATTTATGTTGATTATATGAGATTAATTTTTTTGAGTGTGGTTTTAATTATTTCTTCAATAGTTTTGCTTTATAGAATTGAGTATATATCAGGGGATAAGAGATTATTTTATGTTTTTCGGAAATGTGTATATGTACATCTCCTGTAATGTAACCATGTATTTCTAACCTTTTTGTCTCATCACCTGTCATTTACAATTTCAAGATGGCGACGACAACGTTCAAGTTATTCCATTTGGCGAACATCACGCTATACGGAACATTTTTCGTGACCACTTTCAATCTAGGCAGATGAGTCTCCTTACTCTTACTTCATGTATGCCACCAATATAGCAATTAAAAAATTACCAACGAAAGAATTATATTGAATCCAAGGAAGGAGCATCGTGGCCATAACAAGTTTTCATCCAGCGTGTTTATTTACATTGAGTGGTTCTGTTTGGACACTGCAGTAACCGAAAGAAGCCTTTCACAGTCGTATCGTTTCAGATAAACGCGGAATGCATGTTTCTGTTTCCTGTACGGGAATTGGGTTCAATCAGGTGTCCGCACATATCATATATACTTCCTTTGACCAATTCGCATATCTGAAATAAGCGGGCATGTGTAGACTGATGTGTTTAAAAAAAAAAGCTTTGCCAGGTAACATTTTTTTTTAGCAAATTAAACTTTTTCAAAATTTTGTTCACGCAAGGTTGCAGCGCTTATCGCACCATTAAACTTCTGTTTGAAACCGGTGTACCTTAGGAATTGCAGGCCAAAAAGTGGGAGTGCCTATTTGACTTTGAGGTTAGTTTTTCTCAGAGAACATTCGTTTGGTAGAAGTAAAAGATTAGTCAACTTCACCTCGAAAAATAATTGTAATTTTTTTAACCAATCATAATAACGCATTTTTCCCCTTAAAGTATGACTCGACACCTTTCGATTGGTGTATAATTAAACCCTCGTATCTTTTTCTTTAAAAAAGCTGTAAAGAAGTTAAATGGAAAGAATCAAATCTTTCCAAACTTTCACTATGTTGATCTAATTATTTTCAAGATATCTCGAGGACCAAACGATTTATGACTAAATCACCTACATATATTATTTTTCCTTATTGTCTTACGAATCGATCAAAAGAAAAAAAACATTAAAAACGGTGCAGCACATCCAGAGATAGACGCAAAAGAACCCTCTAGGTTATGTTAACCCATGTGTGCCTGTAGCGGGAGGAACTGATAGTGTGACCTTTGTGGGTTAAACGGTAATAGAATAAAGCTACAAACGTGCAAAATGATACATGCAATAGGTACTTGTTTCTTTTTTAATTTCCAAAAAATTGAGTTTTTTTAACCATCACACTACCCATACAGCACACTCTCGTTGCAGCAAAGTTGCAGGATCGTTGCAGTGCAATATTGCAACGCAACATTGATGCAACTATGCAGCAATAATTCTATGTCCGCCCCGTGCAATGTTGCCAGGCAACGTCGCAGCAACCTTACATCGGCATTGCGCTGCAACGCTGCAAGGTTACTGCAACCATCCTGCAACGTTGACGCCACGAAGTGTGCTGAATGGGTAGGAAGAAATTCAAAAGTTTTAAAATATCGCCGACCCTTCCTAACTGGTAGTCATCAGAAAGTCAGTAACGACATCAAAGTTAATATCCCTGAATGAAGATTACGGATAGGAGCGAAAGGTTCAGAACTATCTATGCAAGCAAGTGTCAATAAGAATGAAGGTGAAATGAAATATTTAAGTAAGCTTTCCCATAATTTTTCGCTCCAGGTCGTAGGAAAAAGGTCAATAACGAAATTATATAGGATATCTCTGAATGAAAATGACGAATAAGATAAAAAAGACTCCGAAGTACCAATGCTGATAGCTTTCATAGTAATAATCAACGAATGAAGACAGACACTGGAGATAAGTCCAAGATGAAATAAAAGGGAAACGAACGGTTTACGAGCGGTGGCCTGGCTCCTAGAGGCTGACCGATAACTTTTAACCGACTCGACGAAAAAATTAGTCGCTCTTATCGTCCCTCGCTCGCGTCAGTCCCCCTTATCTTCGTTCAACGACTCGCACTACAGTCTACATTGGTCTAGGAACCATGATGGTGACGTTAATATTATTATCGAGTCTTTACACCCATACGAATATGGTAATTTAGGCTTTCGCTATTATTAGACTAAATAGGAACAGTGGATGAGCAGCATATCCAGTAAACGATCATCGTTCTGTCAAAATAGATTAACATTACATGAAAATGAAAATTTAAAACAGCTTTGCGATAAATACAGGTTTTATTATATCTTTATTTAGTTTTGATAAGATTCGTTCGTAGTTTGCTAAAATTATTTCTGCACTTTGTAGAAATATCTAAGAAATTTTAGTGGATAAATATTTAAAAAAATAATAAAAATACCATATTTTTGTGAGAAAGAAGTACCTACCTATATCTCTGTTTATGACGCAAGAAGTCAGGGAAGTTTTTAGATTAATGCAGTGATACTGTAAAACATAGAAATTAGACTAAATTAACACAATTTTTGGAATGGGCGTTTATAATGTCACCTCAACTTACAACAGTGGTTATTAAATGTAAAAATACACTTTAAACATTGCGAAGGTAAATAAAGGGACTAAAACAACGAGCGACTGAATAAATTATTTTTCCAATAACATTGCAACTATTTTGATACAATGTAGAATTAGTTCTAAAAAATAAAACGTCCTTCTCTGTATCGTGCTCATTGATTATTTTAATACCAATATGACAACTGAAATAAAGTATCGAAATTATTTGTACACACGCGTAAAGATATTTGTAAATTTGATTTTTCACCACTGTAGTAACAGAATGTTTACACGATCGTACCAGAATGTAATAAAAATTCGTATTTCGAAGTAAATAAAAAGTACGCTGCAGAATAAACACTACATCATTCGTATCACGAATGTCAGAAAAAGCATCTTATTTATTAGGAAAACGTCACGTTGGCCATTGCTAAAGCGGTATATCAATGCACCATAAATATCCGCTGTCGTTCTTATCTATTACTCCACCTATACTGAATGTATGATATGATTCAGCCAGATGTATGAAAATGATATTGTCACAATTGATTATTTTATTGACTTGTTGAATTGGAGAAATCTCGAAGGTGGCATGACTTCCTCGAATACAATCTATTATTGTAGGTACTCCATTGTTACTTTTGATATCTATTTACTATATGACAAAGGGGCTCTCTGAGATTACTGATTGCTGTTAGGGTGACTGTACCTAATATCGCCAGGCAAAAGTTAAATCGCTGTCGATTGAATAATAATTGATATTTTTCAATGCAGTTCGTTTCAAAGTAAAGAGAAATTATTCATCTTTCATGTAGCATATGTTAGAATCGTTGAAACCTACAAATTGTTAATTAGGACTCAAAAAACGTAAGACATGCAAAAATCTCTACTCAAGAAATATTGATTAATTCATGTATACATATATGAGTTTTTAAAGTCATTTTCACACGTGCTTTTATTATTTCTTGCTCTATAAATGTCTTTTTATCCATATTTGATTTCATTTTTATTAGAATAATATAGAAATTTGAAAATATAGATTTTTAAAAATTTTCATTTTTTACGTTCCGATGTACATATTGGACAAATAAATTTTACTTCGGCTGCTCCGCACATTTCGTGACCTCACCTGTAACAAGCATTACATCGAAACCATTGTTCTCCGGTAGGCGGTATTGAGAACACGCATACTGCTAAAAGAAAAACGCTATTTTCATTATGAAAAATATTTGAATCGATTTCACTTCTTAAGTACATCATTAATTAGGTATTTCTAGTAGATATTCTTGCATTCACAGATTTATTAGACTTACCTTCTCCGAATGTGACGTGAAATTGTGATAGTCCAATAAATTTTTACACTATTAAGATTCTCTAAAATCCTTCCCTTTCTGTAATTGTTGATCACATGATGCTGCAATTATAGTATGTCTTCCTACATATGTTTAGGTACTAATTCAGTGCATAACCGATAAATTTTAGAGCTTACTTTAAGAGATATAGCGAGTGGCGATATTAGGTACAGTCACCCTAAGGCGCTGCAGGCTTTCCTTACCGCAGCGCGTAAAGCCGCGTTCCCACGTGTGCAACGTGCACCACAGACAGGGTTGCCAAATTTCTTTCGGGGAAATATAGTACTTTATGGCCAAATGTGATAAACAGTATAGTAAATTGTGAAAAAATATAGTACCTCTCGGAGGAAAGTGGTATAAAATAAAACCCACATAAAAAATCTTATTTTTTAAATATATACATTTCCTGCATTTGGCATTATTAATTAATTTATCGTCTGTAACAAATATGTTGAAGGTCCAAATTAACATATTTTAAGAGCTCATTTTTTATGAGAGGTAGATTGCCTCTGTTTCTCTCTTCCCGCCACTTTATGTTCATTATTGAAAAAATCCTCCCCATAAAAGCTGACGTGGCAGGGATAGAGAGAAAGTATGAAATTATTTTATATAAATTTTGACAAACAGGTCATAGACAACATTTTTTTTAAGTCGCGTTCAAAAGTTTAATGTTTAAATTCGCAAATTAAAGTTTTGATGTTGCATGGAATAAAAAAATAAGTAAAAATTGTAGAATTTTATCGATGTTTCGGAAATATAGTATTTTTACGTAGGGGAGACCGGGGCAGATTGTAACAAAAAAAGTTTTCACAGTTTTTTCTCGAAAGTGTTTTCCTCAATCAGGAAATAATTTGCGTGATTTACTACTTACATATGTGGTGAACTAATTGCGTGAAAGTACGTGACAAAATCTTGGACACTTGGACATCTAGCTTCATCTTAAACAAATCTGAACCTTTGTTACAATCTGCCCCAGTCCGGGGTAAATTGTAACACATCTGTTTTACTTATTTAAATACAAATATGAACACAAATAAACATTTCTAAAAAATATAAATGAAAACACAGATCATTATTAAACATTTGATATACACGAGTTAAGCAATCATTGCTTATTCATCTGATTCTATCAAAATCTTCTTCTGTGCTTTTTTTACTTTTGCCTACATACTTTTTTTCTATTTTTTGGATTCTCGATTGTTCTGTTGTTTGTCTAGAGCATCTTTTTCCGGTGTGTCAGCAAATAGCTTGCTTTATCACCATTTGGAGCGGAGTAAGTATAGTAACATGTTACAATTTACCCCGAGATCGAATTTTTGCGTTTTATCTCACCAAACGAGAAACTAAACATCAAATCACTAAAATGCGTACACATAATAATAAATCAATGTGTACTGATACGTTTGCGACAAAGAAACAAAAATTCAAACGGTTCCTAATGACGGTTAATTGAAATAAAAGTGCTAAGACAACATTTACTTACCTGCTCTAAATACTAAAATTCTGGGCTATTACCACAAAATGAAAATAATACATAACGCTCGTTTGTCTCACTAAAACCGTCGGTGCTGATATCATCAAGCAGCTCTCGCATGCTGTGGGTTACCAGATTTGTCGTTCAAAAGATTTTACTTATGTTACAATTTACCCCGTGTTTCAACCTGCCCCGGTCTCCCCTACTATATATTTTTCTTGAAGCACTGAAGATGGTCTTTCTTTGAAGCTAATCCCAGATAGGAGCAGAATATTTGTCTGATTGAAAACTTCGACTAATGAGTAAACGAAAAAAATATTGATCGTTAGACTTTAATTTCATTCTTCATATCACGTTTGTAAATATACTACTGTACTAATATATAATAGTAATAAGCTGTTGTAATCACTTTTTTCATTTTTCAGTCGGTCGTATATTTCTTTAGGTGCTATACATTTAGAATAAATATTATAATTCGGAATAAATACTTTACGATTTAAAATCGATAACATTATTTTGTTGATAATATTGCAAGATTCAGCAACGAGTTACTGTGTATTTTGTAACGATGTTTGATATATCAAATAAAGACATAAATAGGGATAAAAATTTACAACCGTAGATAACAAGTTTCTTAAAACACAAATATATCTTAATTGATCACATAAAGGATCAGAAATCTTATCTTGTATTCGATTTTTTGCGTCGATTCAATGTCACAATGGACATGTGGGAATACGGCTTAATGGAGTTTCACCTCTACGAAAGTGTACAGTCTTTAAATTCGAGTCAAGAGCTTTGTTCCAATAAGATATGTTGTTTCAACTGTCGTTTATACACTTCCAATAATTGTTGTACGCACGGAAATATGTAAATAACTTTTTACATATATTGCGTGTTAAAATTTGTAATAAATTTGAGTTTTTCTGCATTCTTCATAATTTCTTTTGCAATTAATATTTCAAGTAAATATTGATGGTTATATTAATATGTTACACATTACTTTATTGTTATAATATATGTATATTAATAGAGAAAAGGGAATCTTAATTGTAAAATGAAGTGCATTAAAAATTCTCTCAATAATTTATTCTTTCATTCATGTCTCTTTTATTTTCGTATACCGAAGCAATATTTCTCTATGCACGTATAAAGTAAAGTTATAGAATCTCCATTAACTTTTTAATCGTGTTAAAGGGCCGCAGTAACTTGTTTGCTCTTGTTGACTTACTTGAAAGAAACCATGATTGGCCAGGCGGTCGAAAAGCAAATAGACGGCTGATAATTTCGGTCGCGCGAGTGACGTCATAACGGACGCCAACGAGGGTTGGTACATTATGGCAAGAAGGGACCATTTGACCCCACTCATTGTTTCTAATCCCACAATAAATTGAAGCAGCTGTACTGGCAATTGATACAAATTTACGTACAGTCAGGCGCATAAGGCGCTGATCTTACTAGGGACTACGATGACTCCAACTTCTTCTGCATATAAAAGTCCCGGACAAATTTCAACTCTTTTTATTTATTTACAGGACGACTCGCGGTATATTCTATGAGCTCTGAGCTGCTGATTCGGGAGTTTCGAATAAAAAGGGTAAGGGTATTATTGTAACTATAGGTAACCAAAGTGTCTCAAATATATCTGTTATTTTTGCACGGTTCGAGAAATTAGAATGGCGATAGGAAAAAATTATTCCGCGAGATTATTTTGTTGATATTTTTCTTTTAATCGGAACATATGTTTTAATTCATATGCTATTACAGCTGGCGATAGCGAGAGTGCACTGACCTATATCAACTAGAGCTATTCTTTTGACCCGGGTATCCGGGTACCCGGTGAGACCCCGGGTAGACAAAAATTACCCGGCTACCCGGGTACACGTGTGATACCCGGGTAAATGATCATCGATTTGACAGCCGATCGTCTTTCGACTTCCGATCATTTTCGGCTAACCTCAGTAATGAACGGAATAAACGTGTGTGCAGGTTAAGATTATGAATATTATGATAAAATGTTTAATTGCTTGAAGTTTATTCCGTTCATTACTGATGTTAGCTAAAAATGATCGAAAGTCGAAAGACGATCGACTGTCAAATCGAAATTCTCAACTATCTCATCACATCTAATTTACTCGGGTATCTCATGGATACCCGGGTAATTTTTGTCTACCCGGGTAGCCGGGTAATTTTTGTTTACCCGGGTAGTCGGGTATCTCACGGGTACCCGGCGGGTACTCGAGTACCCGGCGGGTCGGGTAGTAAGAGCTCTAATATCAACATGGCGGATAAACGTTAATTGTTAACAAATATCAGTGCGTATTATTGTGTCACCTAACATAAAATGCCTATTAAAACTAATGCTGATATTATTTATTTTGTCAGAACAAGCCTGATATGTTCAGAATTTTATACGGATTCACAAACACTGGTCGATATTTGCTTTAAGACAATATTTTCTGAAAACCGGGTTGCAAACTGAAGTCACGACAACTCACCATCTCTCCCGAGGTGCTAGGAGAGGTGGTTCTCGTCGTTGGGAGAGTTGGTTTATGTTTTTTGGGAGAGATGGCCCACATAATCATTCATGAAAAAATAACAAAGAAGAAAGCAAAATTATTTGCAACCGCAGATTTATTGAAATATTATTTCTTTACGCTAAACAAATAAAGAACACATCAAACAAAAAGTGAACTACATACTGGCGAGTGGCGAAGCAAATGATTACAAAAATGAAAAAATAAAATAAATAAATAGAAACTATATTTTAATATTTGTAAAGAATAAACAGTCAAGTACTCAATTTTCTATTTTATTGAGCCTAATTAGTTTTTCTCTCCGGATACAACTATTACATCTGTTCACTATTTTAGCCAGTCGACATTTGGATTTATTTTGAAATAATTTTCTAAACACTCTAGGCAAGTTGAAAGTGCGCCATCTATCTCAACGAAAACTGCGCCATCTCTCATTTCCGCAGGGAAACATGGCCCTCTCGTTAGATTTGAAGGTTAGGAGGAAATGTTACTATGGCCAAATACTTTCGCTACATTGTCCCTTAATACCCGCAATATTATCCAAAACATTAAACGAAATATATCTTAGGAACGTTGCTGTAATATTGCGTTGTTGCAGGGTGCATTGCAATATTGCAGGAACGATGCTACAATATTGTCGTGCAATATTTGAGTAGCAACGTTCTTGCAATATTCCACACACGTTGTCACTGCAATGTTCCAGTGGCAACGATCCTACAATATTTCTGCAATATTGCGCGCACATCGATGTGCAATGTTCCGGTGGCAACGCCCCAGCAGAATTGCACCCACATTCCCGTGTAACATTCCTGTAATATTGCAGTGGCAACGCTCCTGCAATACTGCAAAGGCGGACATAGGAGTGAACCTGCAACTTCCCTGCAATGATGGGGCGCAACATTGCAATCTCGCACCGCAATATTGCCGAACAGTTGCAGGATCATTGCCACAATTTTGCCGTTTCGTTGCAGAATCATTGCCGGAACATTGCAGGACCACATATTTGTAATGCTGCCGCAACGTTGCAAAAATACACACCTGCAATATTGCGAAGGCGGATATAGGACTGAACCTGCAACGTCTCTGCAATGTTATGTTGCAACATTGCAATCTTGCACCGCATCATTGCAGAGACGTTGCCGCAACGTTATGGTGCTGTGTGGGTAGCTATCTAGCTATATATTACTGTACGTTTTTATTTCAGATTGGCATTTCTACAAAACCTAATAATTTTATAATCCCTGTCTCCAAATTTTCCTTGCTCCACGTGGAAGTACATCCTCCACTGTTCCTGCTGTGTCGTACATCTGAACCCTACTACGCCCCTCGGTTCGGTTTCGACCCAATTGTGTTCTCATTTCTTTAAAGGTTCTTTGAATTCTGAGGAAACTGAAAGTAAGTTGTTGCTTATTAGCATTCCCCATTTTCTGGCAATATGTTAAATGTTCAGATGAACCGAAGGCCGTAGCAGGGTTAAAGTTCTATTATCTTCATCTGTGAATAACTTTCAGCAAATAAATCCTGAACAAACTTGAAACACAGTTGTTGAAATTTCAGAAAAAGCTACAAACTAATATACAAAATAACCTTTTCAACAATGGCGTCGCGCGTCAAGCATCCTTTCCTCAGCTACCCGAGAGACGTGCTCTCACAATCGGTAGGCACCCTTCACGGTGTCTTTCCTCGGGTCCGAATTTCTTCCACGTCGAAAACAGAGACTTCTTTTCCGCGTATTAGAATGACGCATGGATTTCGTTCCACACTGATTACCAATGTCCTGGGGGTGGTCGCCAGTTGAGAGTCCAAGCATTTTTCAACGGTTACCAACCCCCTCGCGTCTATTCAGCGTCTAGCAAAAGGAGAGAAGGAATCGTAGCGCGTAAACCACGCCACGAACACGTGTAACGACAATGGACATTACATATGCAGGAGACGGTATGTCGGTGCATTCATGGCTGCGTTTTCTTGTCCCTTTTCGTCTTCCTTTTCGACGTACACGCTATATGGCTTTTTACACGTTCCTCACGTTTGATTTATATTCCGCCTGTGGAGGCATTGTTCGCGCGTCCGCGTGTATCAAGAGTCCTTAAGCCGGCACATTCGTTCTCTCTGTCTGAGGATATTTTGTAATTAGCAGCCAGAATAAGTTGGTAGCATCGTTTCGACGTATTAACACGTTTTATGGTTATTTAGGAATTATACCTTTCACGGCTTTGGAGTATTATGAGTAGGTACTCAGGGATATTTGGAAAAAGTGCTGACAAAGTATTGTAAAGAGTACTGGGAAGTATCGTCACTTAAACAGTAAATACACGTATGTGTAAATGTTGTGCAAAAGAATTGAATTTAGACACACTGCGATTACAAATTTATTGAGGGTTGCGACAGTCTCTTTCGTGTTTAATATACGCAGCCACCCATAATTAGTTGAAAGTGAATATTAAGTAGCTGCCTGTAAATAGTAGTTTCTGACCTTAGGAACCAACTATATCGACACTAACTTGTCGACTATTTATGGCAAAGTAAATTACTTCTCATAACAGGAGTCTTTACAACATGAAAGCAAAATGTACTTGTAGTTAACACGTAAAATTTTTCTTTGAAACTGGTATAAGTCCATTTTTGGAAAAAATGAGTTAATGGTAGTTTTAGTCGGATATGGGTATCCACTTTTTATATTTATAATCACACAGTCAATGGTGTCCAACATCCTCATGAATTAATAAAAAAAAGTTGAACTGTATAATGTTATCGCCGGAATGTTTTTGTTGAAAGTGGGATAAGTCCATTCGTAATAATTATAATTGAAATAACTTTCTAATCGCATTGATTATTAATTATTATGGCAATTTTCGATAGAATCTCTATGGAAGAAAATGCGCAATTTGAAGTTTTTGATTTATTTGAAAAACGAGGAAGGCCTAAAAATTTTAGCAAAATTAAAAAGAGATATAATGAGTTTACTGCCCTCCATACCTCCTATTCACCATAAATACTTCACTGTGCTAAGTGTAAAGGAGAAATAAGATTGAAATATGAATAAGTTTGTTATTATTAGTTATCTTAACGTAGTAATTTACTTTTCATACTTGTTTATATATAAATTCATTATAATATCGATTATTCGATTACTTACATGTCTTCATTTATATAAGTATTATTTTTTACATTAAAAAATACATTTCAGAAAAGCCAACTTCAATGAAAATATAAATTTAAAATTGCTGTTGCTTATAATTTCCATAATGTGTTATTATTGAAAGAGGTATAAGTCCATTTGTAGCTAAAAGATAGTTTATTTTCTTTATCATTTTTATTACTTATTATTGCATAATAAAATTCGACAAGTTTATAGTTTTAAAAACATTACCCGGATTAAAGATCTCAATATATGAATAACTGGACTTATACCACTTTCAAAAACAACGGCTCAAGTCCTGGTAAGGCATTATAAATAAAATGCTAAGTTTCTTATTAAAAAAAAAGAACATAATCATATTTTAAGATACTAAATTAAAATGAGTGAGGCAATAAAGGAACGACCGACTAGAATTAACAAGATTCCAAAAAGTCTACGTCACCCGAAGAGTGCCAAGTGAATATTTTTAGAAGTAATAGTAACAAGTTAAATAAAAAAATATTTTTTAGACAAAGTTTCAGTCTCTTAGGAATATATTTTTCAAGCGAAATATGCTTCTTTGTACCAAAGGACTAAATTGTTTTTAAAACGTAATGCATATTTTCCAACACCTTCGTTTCATACCTGCCTGCTTATGATTATTAACAAGCAGTCGGGAAGAAATTCTTCTCCCATGAAAAATATCGATATAAAAGGTGTTCCGGGCGCCCTGTTGGTTGCGCGTCACCAACATGTGTAACGACAATAGGCATCGCATATGCGAGCGACAGAACTCTCTGAGACATTCGTTTATACGCACTCCTCCTATTTCACTCTAGTCTCCTCCACCTTTTTATTATCATTTCTCGTTTCTTTGCTGCAAGTTGACATCGTCGTCACGTAGCAGACTTCCTATGGACTTGGCTGCTTTCCTGAATACATAACGTCCTTTTCGTACATCCCTCTCCCACCACCCAGCACGGTCTTGAATGTCTGAGGGCCTCTCATCGAGATCAGAGATCTTGATCCTCCAATATGGGAGGTGATTTTTGCTCGTTGCTTTCGTATGATTTCGATAGAGGAATTTAAAAATTCGTCAGCTTCTTAGTTAACAACGATTCGAATGCACTGCTGCACATAGTGAGCTATTAAAAAATACACCACCTTAATATTTGGTTCTATTCGATTAATTTTGCTGAAGAATATGTCGAAGTTGTTAAGGTTACTAGCCTTTTATAAAGTAGGGTTATATGAATTTATTATGGTTCATTTCTACGAGGCTAGGTAGAATTAAAGCAAATGCAATAATTGTATCGTACGTGTATAACAAATCGATTTACTTTTTTATGTGGATTCGTCAATTTCACTGACAGCCAGTTATATGCAAACTTGTTTTTTAGCACTTCAATCTAAAGTGGAAATCAGCAGAAAATTTAACATTTATATTTTTTGTGTATAATAAAAACCTTTTCGATCGATATATGTATCACGGTTCACTTCAATTTTATTTAGGGCGAATTCCACTTACGCCCGTGATTTTCATTAAGGGGACTAGGCAGTCAGAAACTCGATTTTTTTTGGTTTATGTTAAAATTCGCAAAATTGAGGATTTTACAGCCGAATAGGTCGAGCGCGCCACAAACCGTTTCTGCGTGCACGCAGGTAGACTAGGGGTGCGTTCCGATTTTCGCAGTGAGTGCATGAAATTGGTGGCATCGTATTGGTGGCATCGTACGATTCCCTAGAATTTCTCTCACTTTCCACCAATACGATGCTACTTCCGGTGCAGCGAGCGTGCAGCAAACGCAGAATTTCAGAGGTGAAGCAGTCACTGCGCGCGCGCACGCGTATTTGTTTTTCCAATCTTTGATTATTTGAATTTCTCTATTGGAAATAGCTGATACAATTTAATGAAAAGTAATAAAAACAATTAATTCTCTCATGATTACAATGCCACTTTTTTACGTTATTATTCCGAAGAAACTTTATGTGATGTTTTTTTTTAATACAAATGTATAATTACATACTTATTATCGAATATCCCGGAATAACCTCCACAATGTTCTCCATAATCTGTCATTTTTAGGCAAACATAATCTGTCCGAGTGTTTTGTTTACAATTAATGATATGATATGTATATTAAGGCAGGATACCACCTTCGCACTTAAAAAAAATTGAAAATTTTTTTGTTCTCAAAGTACTCTTTCAAGTGTATAGAATCGAAATTCATTCATTAGAAAGGTGGCCGGAACCTTTTTCTTGTGTAAAAACCGGATTGGAACAGATATATAAATCTATATAAAACTTTAAACGCGTTTTTCTCGAAACGATGTTTTCCAAATCGGCGTGTCAGATTACTCCTATAATTTTCATCCGATTGACTTGAAACTTTGCACAATTCTTCCCCGTGGTGTAATCTAACGATGTACGTAGGACTTTTGCTGTAGCGTTGTTATTTTTCTTTTGGTGCGCAATTTTATAAACTTCTTTAAACTTTTTTACCCTAAAAAAATTGACCTTTTTGTTCAAATGGCCGCCATTTTCTTAAAAATCGAAATTTCGTAAAATCCCTACGTACAGCATTAAAAAATATTGTTGCCAATAGGAACATTCTTTGGTTTTTTTTCTAAGAGCCACGTACAAAGCGGAATTTGACACGCCGTCTAACGATGTTCCTCCAAAGGAGTGTATTTTGGCGCCACCTACAAGAGATTATTTTTCACTTTTTCAGTTTCAAAAAATGTGTAATTACAGATTAAAGTTACATTAATGAATGACTGAAACCGATTTTGTTTCTGCGCATTCTTAGTATGCAAAAAAAATTCATGAAAAACGCCTCCAAAATCGCAGTCATAGGTGGTATCCTGCCTTAATTCTGATTCTAAATGGCAAGTTAATATCATCTTCATTTTCGCTTTCATCAGACGAATCACAGCTGCTGATTTCATTATCACTATTATTTAATAGTATCGAGGTTATTGTAAACAACGTCTCTTTTTCCATAGTAGCATTTTTAAATTTCAAGACCGCGTGAACCGCTGCGATTTCTGCACTCACTGCGAAAATCGGAACGCACCCTAGATTCCTCTTTCGAAACTTTAAGCGCGTTTTTCTCGGAATCATATTTCCTCTTCGTTTTGCAGTGATTGGAAAAAAAAACGGAGGTATCAGTTGATTTGAAAAAAATTCAGCATATATGAAACATGTCTAGTTACGACCCGAACCTACGCATAAGTCTGTAAAAACTCCTGGTTTGTCAAAGACAAAAATAGAATGGCTCTTTTCCGTGGCGAGAAATGACGTTTCTTTAAAATTTGCCGTTTTGCAGCCACCATTTTTATAATTTTGATTTTTTTTCTTTTTCGATAGGTTCAGGGCAGAATAGGAGCCAGGGCAAAGTATAAATTTCAGAGGATATTTCACAATTAAATTTCTTACGGCCAGAATCACTGCAAAATTACAGCGGCTCCAAAAAAAAAAACGCCTACATATCAGACGACTGTAGCGCTGTCATACATATATGAGCTATTCCACGTCAAAACGGATAGGTGAAAAATTTAGTTTCACCGATTCTCTTCAACATTACAGCATTTGTCGATAACCATGCAAAAACAAAGAATACTGAATTTTAAAGGCCATATAAAAGATTAGCAATAGTGAGCAGATATAAAAGATTAGCAATAGTGAGCAGATATTCCTATTATTTTTCTCGAGAATGCTGAAAACACTGAACGAAAAGTTTGTTTTATTGCATCGTACATAAATACTTTCCTACGCTAGGCGATTGTTTTGAAAACGCGTGCGTGCGGACTGACCACGGGATCCGTGCAGTTCCAAGCGGTGTGCACTGTCGTAAGTTTTATTTTTTTTGTTGACTGTTCCCGAAATCTCTCCACTTTTTTGAAAAACGCATTTATTAGCTGAAGGCTCAACGAATCGAATGGTATTTTTTTCAAGCCGGATCGTGGGTGGGAACGACGTCAAATCGCGATTTGAAACTTTGACATCGATTACTGTTAAGTTTATTAACAATAAACAAAATATTCTATATACGGGTTGAGAAAGCATTCCTTCAGCTTTAAAATGAGCCCAAGACGGAGGCATTATCTTTAAAAATGACCGAGGTATTACAGTTTAACTGATGACGCGTCAGCCGATTATGTTTCAATTTTTAAAACTTTAACATTAAATATTTCGAAAACTATTTGACATAGGCCTTTAAAATTCAGTATGCTTTGTTTTTGCAAGGTTGTCGACAAATGCTGTAATTTTGAAGAGAATCGGTGAAACTAAATTTTTCACCTGTCCGTTTTGACGTGGAATAGCTCATATGTATATAATATTCAAATCATTTCTTTTTTACTGTTTATAGTATTAATAAACATTACCCAAACGTACTAGTCACAATTTGTGTTCATCTTCTTGTAATTAATTCGCAAAAAATACCTGATTTTCGAGCGATGTGACTGCCTAGTCCCCTTACGGCAGGTTTTCCAATACGCGACTGGACGCAACGTTAAGAATTTCAAAGTCGATTTTCTCGAGAATGAAACGCGATATCAAAAAAAGTTACCGTTTCTTTTCGACGCATAACAAGTAAATAAGTCGAGAAAAAGGAATAAACTTTTTTGATATTGCGCTCCATTTTCGAGAAAATCGACTTTGAAATTCGTGACGTTGGGTCCAGTCGCGTATAGGAAAACGTACCTTAATGAAAATCACGGGCGTTGCGGGCGATTTGGGCGTAAGTGGAATTCGCCCTTAGTCTTAAATCTTATGTCACATGTTTACTGTGTTATCTGCATTCATATTTTCCATACCTGTATTCATATTCCTACCGTCTTTATATATTCTATTTGCTTTTGCAAAAAATCAGTCGGGTTAGAAAACCGTTTTAATTCCCCGTAAATAGTACCACTTTTATAATCAACATGTAGGTTATTCAAACTTTGTATATAAACCCCCAATTCTATATTGTTTTGCAATGAACATGTGAAAAATTATTCCTGTTTTTTGAGATCCCGTTTCGTGTCCGGCGAATTTTTCGAAAAATATATCGTGTCAAAATATTGATGCGAATAAATGAAATGAACTCCGTACGTATAATAAATTTATGAAATGGTAGTGTTTAAATGTTTATAAAATGTCAGATTTAAAAGTTTGCGATGAAGGAACAAAGATTTGTTGTTGGAACGGTGGTTGGGCTGTAAATAATGTGACATTTACTACAATATAAAACATATGTATATAATTATTAGAATAAATGATAGCTCAATTCTCTTAGCTTTCGAGTCTCTCTCTCTCTCTCTCTCTCCTTTCTTCCGTTTCAATCATACCAACTTAAGTAGTGTATGCCAATTTTAGTTATATCTAGTTAATTAATAATTATTTTTACTTAATGATAGTTAATTACATTTATTCAGTTAAAATTACAATAGCACTTCTAATTGCGATCGACAGCTCTATACTTCTCACCATTTTTTACTTGATAATTAAACAGCTTACACTCGATAATTGTGGTTAAAATCTTATTTAACCATTTTAGAGCGACACAATTGAATATAATATATTAGCGTCTGAAGCAGCAATGCAAACTTTATTTGAACATTAAAACGGGAGAATTGCACATATATTGTTTTATTGTATTTTCTGTTTTATAAAACGTATATGTATACGCATAACAAGCGAAAGATTTTTGAGTGGCAGTTCCTTTTTATCATAGTCGGATAATTTGAATAACATTCGATTATTTATGAACAAGCATCTAAAATCCGCCAGCATTTGCTTTTGTTTGCATTCACAAATCGGAAATGATACAGCTAATGCCTACTGATCTATCCGTTTTGCAAAATTCGTGTCAGCAGACACATAAACCGGTCTCGTTACAAATTCCGCCGACTGTTACATCTGAAATTATTACCAGACGCTGAAATCGTAAAAAAAATCCGGTCAAAGGCGTAATTGGATAATTCGAACAAAAGGCTGTAACTTTATATTACTTATATCTGCCGGAAATAAGTCTCCTGAAAACGTATCACTAATTTGCATATGCTAATTTTACTGCATAATTGAAAGACAATGAAAGTGAAATCACTCGTGTACTAAAAATCAAAGAAAAAATTTTCTACGCTTCTACTATTATCGTAAATTTTTCTGAATGTTCTGAAATATTATTTCGGAATTGATAGCTTGTTAATATGAATACAAATTGTATAGGGTGTTAAAGAAAGAGTTAAGACTATTTAATCACGTTCACGTATACGTAATTTTTCGTACCATATAATAATAATAATAATAATAATGATAATAATGATAATAATGATAATAATAATAATGATGATGATAATGATAATAATGATAATAATGATAATAATGATAATAATGATAATAATGATAATAATGATAATAATGATAATAATGCTAATAATGATAATAATGATAATAATGATAATAATGATAATAATGATAATAATGATAATAATGATAATAATGATAATAATGATAATAATGATAATAATGATAATAATGATAATAAGGATAATAATGATAATAAGGATAATAATGATAATAATGATAATAATGATAATAATGATAATAATGATAATAATTATAATGATAATGATACTGATAATGATACTGATACTGATACTGATACTGATAATGATAATGATACTGATAATGATAATGATATTGATAATGATGATAATGATGATAATAATGATAATGATGATAATGATGATGATGATAATGATAATAATGATGATAATAATAATGATAATAATGATGATGATGATGATAATAATAATGATGATGATGATAATAATAATAATAATAATAATAATATTTTACCGGAAAGTATTATTGTACTTCCTTTTCTTCTTTGTTGACGTAATTAATGATCATTAAACGTTATTAAAGCCATCCAAGCGTGTAATTTTCCACGAACAGAAGTTCCAATTGCATGTTTGCGCTTCGCGCAGATAAGTACGTATATATATAAGTGAGCATTAACGAGTCGCTGCATGTAAGTGCGTTCGCGGATACCATGACCTCGCGCGCGACACGAGTATGCCCATTTATTGCAGCGTCGTTACACGATTGTTCTCCGTTACGAAATACTAAGCACCGCGAGAAATTTTTATCGTTGTGTAAATATTTAATCAGGATCACCGCCGACCCGAATACCATAAATCAAACGTGTTCCTGTCGCTTCACTTTTCCTCACTTACGTAACCATATTCGAAAACACAACGCCGGAATACCGGCTGTCGCCGATACGCTATTTTGTTAATAGTGCTTCGACACAAACGTGATTAATTTTGACACTTCATATTTAAATTATTCAACATTAGAAATATAAATGAAAAACAAAGCTGTTGATGGTTAAATGGAAGTTTAAAAGGTGAACGATAGCATGAATACCATAATTTCACAAAAGAAAGCTGTGTCTGGTATATGAGTTAATATGTTTAATTAAATGATTTTGGTTAAGAATCATTACCGATGACGGAGATTTAATTTTGGTTGCCACTCACCAATATCGAGGACAACATTTTATTTCTGGTTACATTCGATCATTGTCAATTATTGTTAATAACATCACTGATAATTAGTATTCACTAAGAACGTGAGAAAAATTAATTATAAAATTTATATATTTTATTAAGCAAAAAACGGTATGAAAATACATATATGAAACAAGGAATTGGATAAAAGATATTGTAGTACAATTTACCGTTTTTTTCTTTTACAAAATATGTAAGCTTTATAATTAATTTTTTCCATGGTGTCAGTGAACACTAATTATCAGTAATAATAATAACAATTGACAATGATCGAATGTAACCCGAAAAAAAATAACGTCGATATATGGCTAGCGGTAGGAAAAAAAAATTCGCCGTCAATAATGGTTACGGGTAACTAAAATAAAATTCGAGTCATCGATAATGGTTACTGGTGGCCAAAAGAAATTTTTAATCATTCATAATGGTTAGTCGAAATTAAAACAATTAAAAATTAATGTCTTTTGATCAATCATTCTTTGAGATATTTTTTTAAATATAATGATAACTGGCTTCCATTTAAATAGAAATCAATTTTTACTTAATGACTTTTTCCAAATTTTTTTTAAAATAACTTATTTTGGATCTCTGTAAACAACGTATTCGTTGGTTTGTTGGTAAGCCTGATGAAATGTATCAGTCCATCCTAAAATACTTAAGGATTAATGGCAGCAATGGCTTTCTAAATATTTTAGAACAATAGAGTGATAAAAATTCATATTTTGTAATAGCTTTCAATTATTACCTAATATATTGTAATAGATTGAACTTTAAATTTGCATTTACTGAATATTAAGAAATAGGGACTTGATCAGTTTTACATTATGTAGATGCACTTTATGCAGAAACATAAAAATCAAATTTAAACTTTTCTTTGACCACAACTGTATACCTACACTGTGTGGACTCACAATTTCTGTATTGTATTTTTGTGCGAAATTCTCTTGTGCAGTTGTCCCTGAATGAAATGAATATGGAATTGATTTAACATATTTCTGTAACTACTTATACGACGTATGTTCAGCTATGAATATGCTACATTATACAGGGTGATTCATAAATGCATGCCAATACTTCTGGGGGCACCATCATTTTTCTTTAATCATCCATAACTCGAATACATATGTTCATACGACGTTTTTACTTATATTAGTGTGTAGATTTATTCCCCGAAGTGTTGACATGCATTCATGAAACACCCGGTATGAATCGGTATGAGCCTGCAAAAAATGAATTACTTTTGACTTTTCTTATACATATGTCTGCTTTTGTTTTGATTCCTTTCATTTTCAAAATTGCTTCAAAAAGATTGTTGGTCCTTTCACCATCGTGATATTTCAACTATTAATTTTTAGGGAACATAAATAAAAAATTACACTACCGGTCAAATGCGTAACATAATGCAGTAATAATGTAGTTGACACGAAATACAAAGTGGCCAATAATTCATATTTACACAAATTGTTCTTTTTTTCAGAAACGAATTTACAAAATTTGTTTAATTTTGAATTAATTAACATAATGAAAGGAGTTTTTCTAAAGTAGATTTCAAGATCACCTTCACTTTTTTAAATGGAACCAAACGTTCTTGTTGCCATACTTTCGTGACTGATGACAAGACAAATTCATTCACTTTCACATGCTGAGCTTCAGACAACATCTAAAAACAAAATTTCACATTTAATCGATTGCGTGCACGAGAGAGTGAGAGCGAGTAGGGAGGGAGAGAGAGCGAGAGAGAGAGTAAAAAGACACTAAAAGATCTCTTATATTATCGGCTTATAACATATGTTGTCGCAGAAGCATACGAATAAAACGTTTAACTCCAAAGTGATGACATTGATTAATTAAAAACAAGTAACATGTATTAAACTGAAATGTTGAAAGTGAACTAATCTATCAAGTTTCAGTATTAAAACATAACGTGTCATTGGGGACACCGTGTATGTAAGATCAGTTTGAAAAACACCATCACTCCAATTATTGGTAATAACATATGTACATACTTAGATAACGTTATCGTCAGAGTAATGAATTAGTTAACAGATTATTGATCGAGAGCGTTGTTTGCCTGACACGTGCGAATAAATCACCAAGAAGATAATGTTTTTTTTGTATATTTCCTTGAAACAACTATCAAATAAATTAAACTTGTCGTTGTTAAAAAAGTATGTAATGCGCGTGTAAAATCACATACGTTTTATTCTGAATTTGTATCTTAGTAAAAAAAATGCGCCCGATATATTACAGTCGAACCCCGACGACTCGAACCTCGACGACTCGAACCTCGACGACTCGAACCTCGACGACTCGAACCTCGATAACTCGAACCTCGATGACTCGAACCTCGATGACTCGAACCTCGATGACTCGAACCTCGATAACTCGAACCCCGATGACTCGAACCTCGATGACTCGAACCTCGATGACTCGAACCTCGATGACTCGAACCTCGATGACTCGAACCTCGATGGCTCGAACCTCGATAACTCAAACCTCGATGACTCGAAAACTCGATAATCCGAAAACTCGATAATCCGAAAACTCGATAATCCGAAAACTCGATAATCCGAAAACTCGATAAGCCGAAAACTCGATAATTCGAAGATATTTTCCCTTCCCTTGGGATTTAAGTTATCGCGGTTCGACTGTACCTAAATAGCAGACAAAATAACAGATATTCAAATGACATTAAAATTGAAAGAAGTTAGCACTTTGCAAGGTTGTGAAAAATGCCCCTTCAAGTCGTGTTTTGTTCGAACCGTGCGATTATAGGGAATTAGTAATATAGAAAAGAGTTTCTCTTAACAAGTTAATCTTTGAAGTAAGAGGTGTACAATATTTAGTGATACTGTCGTTTACTATTAAAGAGAAAGTGAACACTACCACGCCGATAAATAGAAGCATATCGATTAGGCTCAATTCCATTGTTTATCGTTTCGTAGATCACACGTTGTAAGTAACAGAGACTAACCGGACTTGAAATTGGCCACGAATATTCATAAAGATATCTGGTAAATTATTGTTCAAACATACGCTACGTACATATCGTTGAACGCGTCTAGAAATGCATAATAAAAATATATAGTTCCGTTTAAAAAATTCCACTGATATCGAAATCTCTATAAATACTAGCTTAAACGCAAATCCTAATTTTCTATTAAGCTTCCTCCAACATATCAAGCAACTTTCATATGAAACATTTTTTCCCTTTTTCAATAGTTAGAAAAATAATAGCGTGTGTACGAACAAACCGGACATAGTGCTTGATCAGTGATGCCACCAACATGAGTAAAATTTAGTATATTCATTACATTCACGCATGAAAATATTAATTTTACACTTTCTCCTGAACACCACAGTAACTCCACATTTTTCTACGCAAAGAATTTAAACTTTCTGCGATGTTGTGACAGGTGATATTTCACAATATGTGAACATGAATCTGTTATGAATGACGTGATTTCTGTGCCCCGAAGTTTTTATGTTTCATAACCATACGTACAAACATAATAGAACAGTAAACAAAAATGTCCCGAAACGCAGGTTTGCGAGCTGGTTCTTAAGATATTCACTGTTTTGCTAAAAACATTTTTCTTAGAGCCTCGGGAGATAGTGAAACTGCCAATCTCAAGTTACCATTTGCATAGGAACTGCACAGTAACCGTGTCCGCACTTGAGTAAGCATAAAGAATCACTTGGAATTGACACGGGGAAAGTGGCCGTAAATAAGAAACACTGTAAAAGATTTGGGTTCGCAATTGCTTGGTAATATCAAACCTCAGCATTACAGAGAATATAAATAAAACTAAGCCATAACGAAACATATTGAATTCCAAATTACCTACTGCAGTTATTTAACAATTAAACTGGACCATTTTACAGTATAAACAGTCGTATGAAGAATTATTATATAACAGTCTGAAACAGGGAATTGCCAGTCACAACTCATCTGCAAACTTACGTTTATAAAAAACTTCTCTGCTTCTTTTTATGCATCGAGCTCCTCACGATCAGTTCAGTCTTGCCTATAGGTTTCTGAGACACACTATACAATGTTACTCTTTCATATTTTTATAAGATTCGATCTGATTTCTAGGTGCTTCTCAGCGCTTCAGACCTTCACAGTTTGGCAAATTAGCGGCCAAGTCCAATAATCATTTTGGGGCTCATGTTTCGATGTTCATTCACAAGGAGCGATCAAGCAGAGATTCGCCCATGGACACCGCTATCCACTATCTATGGACTCGTAACGTGTATCCATTACGTATTATGTCGTACATAAAACGCTCTTTCGACACTCGCTGCTTTTCAAGGTGATGCTTTGCCCATTCACACGTACGCCTGTTATCTTTCTGGCTATATGCGTGTTCACGTGTCCCTACACACGTCACGGGACCGCAAATTAAGTCCCGCGCGTGAGTACGTTACTCGCGGCCAGCGTCACCGGCACGTAAGTACGTGGCCTTTGAGACGAGTTCTGCGGTACAGTCCGCGACAGAAGCTTGCTCCGACTGCGAAGAAAGCTACGGGAGAACAGAAAGCGTAGAAGAAATGTAACGTACGAATACAGTGGGAGTATGCATAATTAGAATATACAGTTCCTCGCAAAAGTATCCGTAAACTCTATGTGCAACATATTTTACATATTAAATCGACTTCAAAGTAAGAATTCCATATTTTAATTCACATTAATTAAAAAAGTATTATCCGTGAAAGTAGCAAGGAAATTAACCAATGAGTTAATGTTCTTCGAAAATTTCTGCGATTTTATTACAAGCTTTAATCTATCATGCATATATTCACCTAATCTTCTGTGAAGTTCGGGCTTATCTTGTTCCATTCTTCTAGGAAAATTTATTTGAGGACTTCTTTGGTAGATGGTACTAATAACGAAAAATATATTAATATATATTAGTCAAGGTTTGTACTAATGTAAATTCAACGTTATTTAAATAAGTACGATATGGTATACATATGGGGTGGCAGATACTTTTGTGAGTAACTGTAGTTGCATATCACTGAATCACGAAAAAGCAGAATATTTGGACATCAACAACAGAATGTGATGGGAGTTAAGGGTGGATGTGATGAGCATGATCCTTTTCTCTAAAAGTCATTTTGTTTGAATTATCGAAATCATGAATACTTTTTTGAGTGGAAGTATAGTGCGTTGGGGAGGTACAGTGACGTAAAAGTAGCTGGGCGAAAGTCAGTAGCGCCTTCGAGTGACTTCCCTCAAGTTAAGAATTTAGGAATGTAGGGGAGTCCGGGGCAAAGTGAGACGAAAAAAGTTTGAAATCGAATAAAATTTTTCCCTTTCAATAAAAATGTGTGGAAATAGATTTATAATATAATTTGAACATTAAGGTAAATGTACCAATAACGAGCCGTTTAAGGAAACGGTGACAAAGTATAACGAATATTGTGTATAAAATTAACAATTTAAGTGAAACTTTTTTTCATTCATAAAGATTTTGTTGTTTCTCATCAGTACTCACATAACAAAATTTTGTTTTTTTATATATTTAACGTAAAATAAACAAGAATATTTGTACGTGTAAATGTACCAATATATAGCCAACCTCACGCGATTGACCTAGCGGCCCGATTTTCATGTCCCAGTACCTAGCCATAGGTTTTATAATCGTGTAAAAATTATTTTAAAAACTGATTCTTTGTCTTAAATTGAAAAATCTGTTAAGGAAAATTAAGAAGTATAGAAATATAAAATTATTGTATAAATAACCATAATAAACAGATTAGAAAATAAATGCAAAAAAACAATAAGTTTAGTTACACTATCAATAGAAGTTTGTGGTTATTTTATATAAGACTCAAAACAACCACCAAATTCATTAAACTGTACATATACATAAACTTTAATAAACTTAAATTAAATGCTATCATTATTATCTAGAAAAATAATGTTTATATTATGATTTATGATCAAAATACTTACCGGCTTTATTCCAAATATCGAGTCAGAAATTCACACTTGTTTCGTAATTTTGCTCTGGCGATGCCGATTAACATTTGCAACTCACTTCACCCGATTTATTGAACACGTGGTTAGTTACTGGGCTAACAAGATTTGTTTGCACCGATAAATAGCCATGTAAATATTCAAATAAAAAATAGTTTTCATATTCAAATTTTTTCTTTCTATGTGTTACAAATATTTTCAAGATTCTAAAACCCTTTTTTCTATCTAAAAAACTATTATCCTATAATAATTATGCTCTTAACAAGAAGCACGCTCTTCTTAGCCATATCATAACGAATGTCTGAAAACGCGTCATATATCTGGCCTCGAGACTATAAATGGTATTTCTAAATATCTAGACAAAAAAACAAGACGATATAACTTCAGATATTAAACCGAACAATTAAATAATGCAAATTACACCAAATATGTATTTTATCTTACGTGCATAGTTTAACAATTATTAATATTTCAACAGATGGCTAGGTACTGGTGCATGGCTCGTTATTGGTACATTTACCTTACTATTGACAAATGACGAATAGCAATACTTAAAATAAACTTAAAGTACCTATATTAAAATTCAACTTGAAAAGAAAAAGCCAAAACACACAACTTTACCCCATATATGTGAGTTACTATCCGGGGTAAAGTGAACTGCAACAAAAGAAGAACTTTAATTAAGTATACAGCTAAGTATTAACCCCTTGCGCTGGAATTGCGTGTGTAGCACGGCAGCTTCTGTCTTTTTTGCACCGTGGTTGTCAAAAACTATGGAATTTTTTTGAGGTTAGTTTCTGTTCCACCACGCCGCGTGGCTTTCTAGCCAGCTGACAGGTTAGGCTATTGCGCACATCACTTGCGCATCTGTTCTTTGCAGCCATTTGCAGCTCAGTTTACCCCGGTCACTTTACCCCGAATACGTACTCAATGGAAAATGAATTATTTAATAATGTTAGGATTAACGTTTTCTCAAACGCGTGTACATGTATGTTTATAAGCTTGTTATAAACACGCAGGAAAAATTTGGAGTTAAAATAACACATTTAAGACTCATTAATCCAAAAAGCTAAATTGAAAAGAAAGCCAATCGGAAGTCTCTAAAAATTAATTTCTAAGTTTCTAAATGAATTTCCATTTTTCGATATCTGAATGTGCATAATTATCATTGTGATATTACACACATTTATTACGTCACCAAAATTTGTAAATATATTATATTGTTAAAGAATAAATTAAGAAAGCTCATTTTACCCCGAGGTTCACTTTGCCCCGGTCTCCCCTAATCAAGACCCTTTTTAGGATTCAGTACTTAAGGTCCTGGAATGTGTAGTCACGTGGCAAAATAAGTGCAGCCTTTCAGTAGGCGATAGAGAACACATTTCGTGATATGTACCTTTAGGCAGAGTTGGGCATTATCTAGATAAAAAATTATTTAAATAACGATCGAATAAATGATACTTTATCTTTATTCGTTATTCGAGGCTCGAATAATCGAAGTTATCTTTATTCGAAGAGCAACGAATAAATAATTTTATTCGATGGGAATTTATTCGAAGAATGAAGATAATTTTTTTATTCGATGGGAATTTATTCGAAGAATAAAGATAATTTTTTTATTCGATGGGAATTTATTCGAAGAATGAAGATAATTTTTTTATTCGATGAAAATTTATTCGACGAATAACGATAGTTTTTTATTCGAAGGTTTTATTCTAATACATGCGTCGAATAAATTTTTCTTTCGTAGCATTTATCTTTTCGAAGCCTTCGAATACAGCCACGAATAACTTTCCTCAACGTCGAGCGTGTTTATTCGAGCCGCCGAGGCTCGAATAAACACGCGCAATGCTGACGAAAGTTATTCGTGGCTTTATTCGAAGTAGAGCTATTCTTTTGGCCCGGGTACCTCATGGGTACCCGGGTAATTTTTGTCTACCCGGGTAGCCGGGTAATTTTTGTTTACCCGGGTACTCGGGTATCGCACGGGTACCCGGCGGGTACTCGAGTACCCGGCGGGTCGGGTAGTAAGAGCTCTAATTCGAAGGCTTCGAAAAGATAAATGCTACGGATGAAAAATTTATTCGATGCATTTATTCGAATAAAACCTTCGAATAAAAAACTATCGTTATTCGTCAAATAAATTTTCATGGAATAAAAAAATTATCTTCATTCGTCGAATAAATTCTCATCCAATAAAAAATTATCTTTATTCGTCGAATAAATTCTCATCGAATAAAATTATTTATTCGGTGCTCTTCGAATAAAGATAACTTCGATTATTCGAGCCTCGAATAAGGAATAAAAATTATTTATCTTTTGTTCGTTATTTGAGATTTTTATTTAGATAAACTTTTGCCCAACTCTGTCTACGAGGCACTACGTATTTTAATCCCGTTCATTGTATGGCAGATATCAAAACGAGTTCAACTCTGTCTAAGTATACCTAATAATGCTTAGGATTACAGAGTTAATTAAAAAGGGGGGGTGTGGATCAAAGAAATAAGTTGGTGGTTTTTGTTTGCTAGCCACTCAATGGCAATGATGCCTCGATAATAGATCGTCTGCTAAAACTAGAATCTACTTATTGCTTGGCTTACAGAATCGGTGCTGTGGAGTGGAGAGGGAACATGGCACCGCCCACTTTTCCATCTTCTGTTTGGGCATGCGCAGTGAAAACGTCACTACAGCCCGATATACCTGTGCAATGGTACAGCTTACGTGTGGTACACCACGGAAGTGACATGTTCATTCATATATTATTTGAAATTGATGGTACTATTTAGAACAGGGTCATGTGAAGAGTATTATCTGCTTAAATGCGTCAAGTAACTATGATATTTAAGAGGTCATTCCGGTTAGCGCGCCGATAAATTCAGCGATTTTCGGGAATTTATTGCGGCGAAAATAATTATAGTAATGGAATAGAACTTTTCTCTATTCAGTAAACTGCATTTCTACCGTAAATAAAAATAATAAAAGTAATAAAATTATTGCTCTTAAAATGCTTTTGAATTGCTTTTCATGCCTCGCTCGTGCAGGCGATTTCAGCAGTTAGACTTATCTGAAACCAAAAATCCAAACAGATCCTTGATCAGTATGACTGTCGCTATCGCTCGGACTATAATCAGTGATTCATCTTCAAAATTAGCAAAATGCAAGAAAAATGTTTTTTCTCCTTTTTTCTTTTGCTATTTTCGATTTTAAAAGTAGGTTAGACTCGATGAAAATACTTGGTTGTAGTCCCTGCGAGAGTCATAGGTGTGCAGAATAAGCAGTAAAATTCATAAAGCAATCGGTTCGATAGATTTTGAGATTTTATCTTCACGATGTGAAAAAATGACGTTTCGGGAAAAACGCGTTCAAAGTTTTCATCTGTAGAAGCTAAAATAATCGGAATTTTTTCATGAAAATTTAGCAGTACATTCTTGAGGATATGTACTTTCGAAAAATGTTTAAAAAATAAAGTCGATTTTTTCAATCCGTCTAACCGGAACGACCCCTTAAGTTTCTACTGATGAGGATATTTTTCTATCGTAATTGTTTAAATGCTATTGTAAAAGGAACTTACAATTAATAATTTTAAATACTAGTGACTAATATAGAATGTCAGAGACACTAATCATGTTCAGTGTTCGAACAGGTGCTTACAAAAATTGTTGCGAGCCCCATGCGTTACAGAGGTAATAACACACTTATGCCTCTTATCAGGATCAATGAACTCCTTGGGATAAGATAGTGAGACTACAAAAGATAATATCTATTATTCTAATAACAGATTTCGCAATGAATGAAGTTGACAAATCGAACAAAGCTACCGCCTTTTAATAACCAAGGTATAAGGTAGGTATATTATTCACGACATAATCCATTTATACGTCACGTAGATTGAAATTAATTTTTTAATTTTTTAATAATTAAGATTGAAATTAATTTTTGATTTCGATCTATGCGAACCGAAGTGTTTGTGCATACCAGAGGAAGTCTTTTTCTTTTAACTTTTGAACTTAATATTTTAATACGGTTATACTTAAACACTTCTCATTTAAATCTAATGTCATCTAATATTTATTCAAACGAACCTTTCTTTACCCGTAGACTTTCAATGATACTCGATATTTTTGCAATTAAGATATTTCAATAGCAATAACACTCCCTGCTTTCGTAAAAGTGATATTTCAAAATATTTAATTCTTTATACATTTATCGGAACGGAAGGGTTGAGGACAGCTTTCCTTGCGCAGCAACCGGAGTGACGATTTTTAAATTTCACCTTACCTATTGATAAGTTATAGCAGCGCTGCCCAAGGCAGGACCCACGGGCCCTATGGGCCCCATAGTATGGGGTTCTCCCACTCCCGGCCACGTTGCCAGGGATACCGCGCGACGCTAAAGAGGCTAGCGTCTCCGCAACGTTGTCAAATTTTATACTCGCAACACATAGACTGTACTATCATATACGTAAATATAATAGACATTAGTTTATAGACATTGTACTCAAATAAATTCTAGTCCTGAGGGAATTGTCAGTAAAATAAAAATTAAATCATAAGGTTTGCATTAAAATGAATTCATAAGCGGATCAAAAATCAGGATCTAGCAACTGCACAAATTAAACGAACTACTATAATCGTGGCGTGATAAACTCGAACCACTTTTTCAGCAAAAAAACCATTGACAAACTTTGCAGGACACAGAAATTATTAGATTCAAAATAAAATATACCATACATTATCACATTGTAATAAAAAAAAGATCCAGCACAGTGTAATGTTCATAATCTTTTTACATAATGTACATATAACTGTTAAGAATATCATCCTTGACTACCCAACATTTTTCAGCACCATTAACGAGTCTGTTGACACTATCACGACTAGTATATACAATTTTAACAACAAGAGAATCTTCAATTTATTAATTCTTCTGCAATAAGCAAAGATAATAAATAAATCAACGCAAAATAAAATAATAATACGAAGCCGGCTTGAGTATCTCACGCCAAGAATCATCAGATCATCACTATCAGTACGTACATAGTTGATGTGTCATTAAACATTTATTAAAAAAAATTATTTTCCACATAAATTCCTCAAGTAAACTTATTCAGCACGTACCTACAAACGACTTATTTAAACACCAATTTTATTCGCCTTTGATAATTTCAATACCTCACATTAAACTGAATTAACAACTATCTTGGATGTATATTATCAAGCTTAAATTCAGTAATGACTTTGTTCATTACACTGCAAACCTGCTGCCTAATAATTACGATTGAGTTAATCTGTAAACAATGTTTATTATGCCATACGAACAAATTTTTATTTCCAAAATTCAAGAAAAGTACAAAAATCCTCTAGATTCTAGATCTACACGTCCCTGGCTATATTCATGATGGTGTATTCGCAATTCACAGTGTCAAATAGGTTTATATACAGAAATTCGGAAGAATAACTCATTGCCACAATCTTGCTTTTGCGTTTTTAACCGACTTCAAAAAGGAGGAGGTCATAGATTCGACCCGTATTTTTTTTATTTTTTTAATTTTTTTTATTTTTGTTCCCTCATAACTCGTCAGCATATGGACCGATTTTGATGATCTTTCTTTCATTCGAAAGGGGGCGATGCCCCAGTGGTCCCATCCTACACTGCACCAAGATTGGGCCAATAATTTGCCAGTTATGGTTAATAATAAAGACTAGTGTCACCTAATTATTATTATTGTATGTGCGTACGCGCATATCTCCTCAGCATGTTGTCTCAATATATATGTATATATAACTAAACAGTTAAAAATAAAAATAAATTAAAAAATTAAAACCGACTTCAAAAAAAATAAAATTGCACTAAAAAGTAAAAAATAATTTTTCCCTTATTTAATCTACGACTCTCATATTTTTTAACTCGGTGCCTCATCATTTGCACTGTGTAAATCTGGCGCCGGCTTAAAAATATGAGAATCGTAGATTAAATAAGGGAAAAAATATTTTTTACTTTTTAGTGCAATTTTATTTTTTTTGAAGTCGGTTTTAATTTTTTTTAAATTTTTTGGTGCTTAGATTGGCATCACTTGGTTCATAGTTTTAATACGAACGTTAAGACTATATAAATGTATGAGTGACTGTACATCCTTAAACAGGACATCAAGCTTGTTCAGTGATAGATATAATCCGTATGACCGTTGCAGTCGTTTAAATATGTGGAAAGAAGTAGAAAGGAAACCATTCAGTATGGCCTACGTCGAGAATGCAGCGGCTACAAATGACAGGGACACAGTGATAGTGAAAGTTTTGCTCCTTTTCCATGTTTCTTCAACCCACATGAAGACACGTAACTGGTAAGCGACATTTTCCTTCGTGCTCGAAGACTGTCGCAAAAATTGAGAGAATATCGAGAGAAAGCACGACCCATTAGTTAAACAGTAGGTATACGTTTGATACACCTGATTGGATCGATTTTACTTAATCTTTTCCTCCTTCAGGTGGAAGACTGTAGAAAATGAGTATTATGACATTTGTTTTTGAACGAAATCATTAGAGGAATTTAAAAATGTTTTAGTTTTATCTTTTCTAATATTACTTTATATTCACGGATAGGGAAATTTCGGCTTGTTAATAATTTCTTGAATGGCGACAAAATTTCATCATTAGGAAAGTGAAGAATAACTCTCTATCATTTAGATATTATTATCTTCTTTTAAATATAATGAAATATTTTCAGTTACATTTTCTTAAAATTATATATTATATTGGGAAACTTAGTGGAGGCGTGGCTTAGATTTCAGCGCTGTGGTGGTAAATTGGCAAACTATTGCAAGTAGGTCCGGATCCCACCAAACATCCCGAATAAATATTTATTAATCGAATAAGTAAAAGTTTAGTGTTAAAAAAAATTTAAAAACACTCGTTTTTCACAACATGTCTATATATATAAACGGTGATAACCATATGGACTTCGACGGATTTCGACCTACTCTCAGTAGTTCAATTTTCTGCCACTAGTTGGCGTATCGAAATTCTAGGTTTCCCAATACTTACATATTATTACTATTTTATACAGAGAGTCCCAGCTAACGTGTGATATTTAAAAAATGATTATTATGTATGCTTTTATTCCTTAGATACTAAATCTAGCAGCTAAGATTTTTAAGATTAGACACATTTCCTCCGATATTAATTATCTCATCAAATATCCGTTTTAGTGTAAATAATATTCGACACTTTTCTAGGACCTCTTACATCATTTACCTCTCCAAACACGTTCCTCAGGGAAGCCAGCCTTTTCCAAGACACCTTATATTTAATTCTAATAAAATTCATTCATAACATTATGCATGTCCCACAACTGAAATCTCACTTGTCAGATCTCTTCGCGTTTTACCGTTAAGGAACTAGTTCTTGATCAGGCACTAATTTTTTATCAGTTCATGAAATAAATCGTTCTTTTAAGTTTATGTCAATAAATAATTGTTTGAAATAATTACTAACTTAAAATTGATAATTCAAAAATATATGTGTTGTCCGTGAAAGCAGTTAGTATTGTTAGTTTTCGAGAAAATAAATGTGTAAGGTGGCCCACTTGACAGAAGGCCCTGTTGAACGCCATCTCTTACTGTTCGAAGTAATAGATCACTATCGACGCCACAGCCGATTTCTTTGCTGGTTGTTGCGGTATTAAAGGTTATTTTCATACATTTTGCTTACAATAGTTTACTGTACAATGTAGAGCAAGAATTTTAGTATTATATGTATCATTTTGCTTTAAAAGTCACTGATCATTATTTAGTTCCAATTTTTTCTTGTGGAACTAATTTTTGATCACCTGAATAAAAAATAGGTTAGGACATTTTAAAATTATAAAAAAAATAAATTTAGATGGTATAATACTAAACATAAGTTTATTTGGTACATTCTTTTTAATTAGTATCCGATTATTTACATTGAATAGTTTCTTACCTAATACGAAATTAGTTCCCATGTATTTTAGATGATCAAAAACTAGTTCCTGACCTGATCAAAAATTAGTTCCCATGTATTTTACATGATCAAAAACTAGGTCCTAGTCACCTTATTATTCCATACCTTATAAATAATTAAATTATACTCATTTTCAACTTTTTAAATTTTTTCCTTATATTTTAAACATTAATTCATCTTTTAGTATAAAAAAGGTCTATGGTTTAAAGTTGTATTAGGTTAAAAATAAATATTAAAGCGGGAAGCCCTCTAAACTGATCAAAAACTAGTTCCTTAACGGTACTTACGTTGCGAATTGGCGATAACAACGGCGGAACAAGTATTCTCGATTCATGTTCGCGCCTGTTTACGAAGATAATCATTCGTTGAACCAATAGTGCTTTCTCAACCGGCTGGAATTTTTTCATTGGAAAGTAAACAAGAGAATCTGCCCGCTCTAATCGACCATTGATAATATATGTTTATAAATAATCTGCCGACTGTAGTACGGAGATCGAATGCGGCATTCGCCGGGGTAAACATTTGCGATAACCTTTTACCAAGGAAAAGCGTTAAGCTGCAAACGGTAGCCTATCTTGATCGATGTTATTTCATTACTTGCTGGTATTAATGGAGCGACAACGTAATTTAATATCTACGGATACCCTTTCAGCGAGGATTGCCTTACTAAAAATACATCTTCAGACAGGCAATGCTCGTTCGACAGCGGTTTCAAGGAATTTTTAATCACTTCCTTTATTATTAAAAAAGGATTTTTGTACATATTCGGTCTTTGAGAAATTTTTGACGTTTCTCTCGTATAGATATCACTTCTCGTGTTTTAACTAGAATAAATAACGATATTCATGTATAATGTGATATTTCTTAACCCTGTTGCTGGAGCGAAACCGATATAACCGAAATAAAAATTCCGACTAATTTTTAAAGCCAGAAATAATTTGTTACGTACTTACGAAACAATTAAAAGGTTAAATAAAACTGATCAAAATCTGGAATCTCAAGTGGACCCAAGTTCATCCGAAGAAATGGATGAAGTAGAAATTTTATTGAAGCAAAATGACAAAAATCCAAAATCGCAGAGTGTATCTGCTGTTCATGTTCGGACACAAATAGATTCATATTGGAGGGAATCTAGGATTAAGAAAAGTGATTGTATTTTAAAATTTTGGGCAAAAAAGAAATTTGATTATCCTGATTTGTATTCCATAGCAGTTAATGTGCTTGCTGTTCCAACTACGCAAGTAACGGTTGAAAGGGCAGTTTCAGCCCCTAAATTCATTTTATCTCCCAACAGAGCTAATTTAAGCGAAAAAATGTTAGCGGATATTTTATGTATTCGTTTAAATCGCCAGGATCGATAGGATGATTCTAATTTTATGAAGCTATTTGTTCCTGAGTACGAGTGGTTCTGTGATTTTGGATTTTTATTTTGTATAATTTTTTTTTTTTCATAGTTTATATTGGTGGAGGCTTTCGTGTGCAAGTCATGTCTGGCACGGCTTGCAACCGAAAGCATCAAAACTCTAAATTTTTTTCATAAGACATAATATATAATATTCTATAACGTATAACATTTTATAATATAAGTACCAAAGGCAATAAAATTGTTAAAATAAGTTTATACGAGTTTTTTATAAATGAAATAACCGGTTCGGAACAAAATTTGTTTCTCGTTCCGATGGAAACGAAATATTTTTCAGCAGGAACGATATTAACCGAAACGAAATTATTATTATCGGAGCCGAGCCGAAACGAAACGAAAAAACATTTCGTTCCAGGTCCCTGATTCTTACATACATATACAGTATTCCTTTATTGCCAACAATCTATCCCCAAACGACTCTGTATTAAAACGAATAAGAAGAAATGAATCAATTCTCATTCGATCGTTAGTTCATTTTGGTTAATTCATGCGATACCCAAATCTCCAGGCGTTTAATACAATTCAAAATTGTCGGATTCTGCATTTCCTACAGTGGGTCCAGGGACAGTGTGGCCAATGAGCCGGAAGCCGCCATTTTCAGTTCCAGCCAGGTGAAGCGCGCGCGATATTTGAAAAGCGTGGAATCATGTCTTATATAGTGGTGTGTATGTATAAACTTAATATTTAATTTTATTAATGAAAACTTAGATAAATATTTCATAGTTTATATCAGTTAATAATTATATATAAATTATATACTATATATAAATTACATATAAATATATAATTATATAGTTTATAACTATTAAAAGCTCATATAATTATAATTTGATTATACTTCAATAAATACTTAAAAAATAAATGTATGACTTCTAGTTCGAATACTTTATTAATCATAGTATATTACATAGTAATTATATTCAATAATTTATTAAAAAATATGTAGACACGCGTGGCATCTCAATTTTTGACAGCTTACCATATTTGACACTCGTCAGGTTATAACCTGACTGTAAGCTGTCAAAATTTGGAGTAGCCAATTTGAGAATGTGTAAGTATATATGTATACTGTTCTATACATAAGAGCTGCCGGAAGTTGCCTGAAAATGGCGGCACCAATCAGCGGCGAGGAACACATTGGCCACACTGTCCCTGGACCCACTGTAGCATTTCCAGATCTTTAGCGCCATCTATTGACGGCGGTCCCGAATTTTCTCCCAGTATCCTCGACGAACTGTAGTAAGAAACTACAGATGGACGTCCAGAACACAATTTAAATAATAATTACTGAACAACTTTCACATAGAAATTTTATAGACTTCCTAAAATACGCTTGGTTGATTATACTATTCTACTTGGAAACTTCACACAAATTTTTTACTATCGTCGGCATTTGTCTGTATATCACATTTACCACAATAATTATCTTAAATAATTGTTTTTTCGCGAGATGAATTTTATGAATTTATACAGTTACTTTTGAAGGTTATCCAAAATAGTTATATAATTCATATTCGATAAAAATTATTCTGCGTACTCGAAACACCGCTCATAATGATATTTTTAGGAGTATCAGTTTAAATCAATTCCAATGTCATATTTACATTTATGGTACACAGATGCTTTATTATACCAATTAATAGATTCACAATTTCATTCAAATGTTTTCGATAAAATGGTATAAGTATGAATATCAGAAATAAAAAAGTAAGTTACAGAAATTAGTTTCTTAAGAATGTGTGATTTTCATGTCGCCTTTGGCTCCCAAATCGTACAAAATTTTAACATTCTCATCTGTAAGAAATAATATTCTACATCCCTATTAATTTCATGGCTTTCTTCTACTCCACCTTAAGTGACCTATTTTCAGTTCATAATTCTTTAATTACTCAGTACGTCCTAACTAATATTCTAAAAATCTGCGATTATTATATACGTGTGACGTCCCACTATTTTTCGCGCGGTATTATTCCACCATCTCTTCGAAAATCAATTCACAACTCCATCAAAACCTTCAATCTCGAGTCATACCCTACTCCCTCACCCAACCGATCATTTAGACGATATACCTTAGTGGTCCCTATCTCTAAACGGTCAATCCAGATTCCTGATCACCCTTGGCGATGTACCTTAGCGGTCCCCATCTCAAGATGGTCAACTACGTCCTCCTTATCTTTCAATTTAAACGAATCCCTCGTACCAAAAACTTACTAATTCGAGACCACGTCTCACCCCCTCAAACTGCCCTTTGATTTGACTCCACTCTTACCCCTGTACCCATCCAGCTACTCCAAATCCGTCGGATTGAGTATTCCCATATAAAAACCCCAAAAATGTAATTGCGACGCATACTTTGCGCATTAGTCATCACTCAGTTATTTACTACGACGCATATTTGGCGTACGTGTCATGGCGAATTACCGCGCTTACCCTTCATACCTGACATTCCAATCTTTACTATAAATATGAGGTCCACAGAGGCCGGAGCGGATTACCATGTTTACCATTTTTGCGACAAGTGTCTATATAAACCTTGCGAATATAAAAGTGATAACGAATCGACGAATCTCATTTCATACTATATAAAATCAGTGCGAACCCTCCAAGAAGGAGAAACGTCCTGCTTTACTTATTGTAAGTTGCTATTATTACTATTATATATCATTGTATGTCATATTCATTTACTTTACTAAAACTTATTGCGAATCATATTTCTGTATATAACTATTCACTTATAACATTAAGTGCTACTAAAGCTTATTCAATTATTTTTGTTTCTTGCTTGCTGTTAAAGCCTATCGGCTTATTTGCTATTACTTGTTTATTGCTTAAAGCTTATTGGCTAATTTGTATCACCCACTTATTGTTAAGACCTATCGGTCTATTTTGTATTGCACCTTCATCACTAATATTCATGCGTATCACTATTATTATATTTAAACCATATGTTCCTAACGGTACACGTCAAAACAAGACGGTACCCAAAAATAAACAAACGTTACTATTTCCTAAACACGCCTCGTATTATTGCGTAAATCCTACGATAATAAAGATTACAATACATAACACGCCGGTGCAACCGCTGATCTCGTCTCGCGAACACGAGAGCTCTTGTTATGTTTACATGACTTTTCCCGAATCAGCACATCTAAACGTAGTCCGCGGAATATCGCGAGCGGTTCTTTGAAATAATGCAACGGTAAATCAAAACAAAGCTATTAGCGTCCTAACGGGTGTCTCCCAAATACATAATAACCATTTAAACCTTCCCTGGTCGTTTTGTGCCGCGAAATACATTTTCGTGCCGAGACGCCTGCCCAACTCGTCACGCGAAATACATTTTTGTGCCGAGGTTCCTACCCGTCTTGTGACGCGAAATACATTTTCGTGCCGAGACTCTTACCCTCCTCGTGACGCGAAATACATTTTCGTGCCGAGGCTCCTACCCGTTTTGTGTCGCGAAATACATTTTTGTGCCGAGACTCTTACCCTCCTCGTGACGCGAAATACATTTTCGTGCCGAGGCTCCTACCCTCCTCGTGACGCGAAATACATTTTCGTGCCGAGACTCCTACCCTCTTCGTGACGCGAAATACATTTTCGTGCTGAGACTCCTACCCTCCTCGTGACGCGAAATACATTTTCGTGCCGAGGCCTCTTCTTAACCTACCCCTACAATGTCATTCCCCTAAGACCTCAACCCGGGACGTGACATACGACCCCATAAATGGTAATGTTACGAGCCGAGGCTGAGGGCAATGAGAATGGCGGCTGCGAGGCCGAGGATTGAGTTTGTTTAGAGTTTGTTAGTAGCGGACGAACCGGGGTCTGGTATCCCCGGGAGCCGCTATAAGGAGGTTGGATGTCGTGGACGAACCGGGGTCTGGTATTCCCGGGAGCCACTAGGAAGGTAAGCTTTCACGGACGAACCGGGGTCTGGTATCCCCGGGAGCCGCTAGGAAGGTGGATATCGTGGACGAACCGGGGTCTGGTATCCCCGGGAGCCACTAAGAGGTAGGATCTCGTGGACGAACCGGGGTCTGGTATCCCCGGGAGCCACTAGGAATGTTAGTTTAGCCTCGTAACTTTATAATGTGATACACCTTGAGCGGTAAAGGAGTATCTATGTGGGTTGGTCTCAAAGAGGGAATTCAGATGATGATTGATTCAAAATAAAAGAACTCTGAATTAGAAATAACTAATTATATTCTATAAGTTCAGTCTTTTACAATTGTTTCAGTGTTTGTTTGTCGCGGTACCTAAGTCCACCTCTCGGTTTTAACGCACTGAGAAATGCGGGGGTCTCAAAGAGTTTAATGATTACAACACCTATCAGCAAGTCTACGTACTGTATGGTTAAAGTTGAAATAATACTTGAAGGAGAATGTTACTCGATCCCGTAAGACTCTTTCGTCTAAACGTACTAAACTTGAAATGAGCCCCCGAGTGTGGATTCGTGGCCCTTTTTATACTGTGAAATTCGGCTAGAAAGTAGAGGGGATATGAGTGCCTTCATTGAATATTAGGTTTTCGGGGAAAACTCGGTTGCATCACACCACTGCAGGAAACGGTGACCCTGCCGGGTCACGTGCATTCCGGACACCCGAAAGGGTTAAAAAGTCAAAGATAGATCTGCGTACGTAACAGTAAATTTCATATTAAATGTATACAATCAAACTTATTTTGGACCTTCACGGGAGGAGTTTTGTTAGAACCCACACAGCACCATAACATTGCAGCAACGTCTCTGCAATGATGCGGTGCAAGATGGCAATGTTGCAACATAACATTACAGAGACGTTGCAGGTTCAGTCCTATGTCCGCCTTCGCAATATTGCAGGTGTGTATTTTTGCAAAGTTGCGGCAACATTACGAATATGTAGTCCTGCAACGTTCCGGCAATGATTCTGCAACGAAACGGCAAAATTGTGGCAATGATCCTGCAACTCTTCGGCAATATAGCGGTGCGTATCCAGTTAAATGAAACACGCCGTAGAATCCACTCGACGTCATGTACATATTTCGAAAATTTTTGACAAAGTCATAGTTGCTTCAGAATATTGTTGTAATGTTTCCACAAGTTTTCACTACAATATTGCACGACGATGTGCGCGCAATATTGCAGAAATATTGTAGGACCGTTGCCACTGGAACATTGCACGTCGATGTGCGCGCAATATTGCAGAAATATTGTAGGACCGTTGCCACTGGAACATTGCACGTCGATGTGCGCGCAATATTGCAGCAATATTGTACCATCGTTGCGAACGGAACATTGCACGGCAACGAAATTGCAATATTGCTGCAATATTGTAGGATCATTGCCACTCCAATAATGCACGACAATATTGCAGGAACGTTCCTACAATATTGCAATGCAACCTGCAACAACGTAATATTGCAGCAACGTCCCTGCAATACTGCTGCAACGAGGTGTGCTGTATGGGTAGGCTGCTCAAAAGAAAGAACTTTTAACGCGGACCCGCGATTCGTTATTATTTTACGATGTCAGTATGCAAATTGCGTTTACAGGCCCGTGTGAAAGTTATATTGCCTACCGAAGACCACGGAAAAAGAACCTTTAATCCCAACAGCGAGAATTCTGTCTCCATAAAGTGCAGCCGGGAGCGAATATCCCTGCAAAAATCCTTTGAAGAAAATATGATTATTCGCGTGCCGCGCTATTTGTTTTCATACACGCGTGTACCTCTTATCGTTAACTGCAATATTATAAACGGAAACACTTTGCGTCCACCCGTGTACACGTGCTTTCGGTGTGCCGTCCTGATTGTATACTGGGTGCGCTCGTGAAACAGTATTGAATCCATGCTTCCAACGTTTCCTAGAAACGGTGACCATGCAAAGTATTGCGGAACGGTATTTGTTCGACGAATTTTTAAAAACTCTAATTCCAGCTGCGGTTCCGGCTTTGTGATCTCAAAGTGTTGCGGCATACATGAATGTAGGAAAATTGTAAGTATTATGATTCGTTAAATGTGAATTTGAGTGAGCGAGAGGTAGCGTGCTGGATCGTGGGCTTTGTTTACTAACCGTGCGACGTAAAACAATAAAGGAGGAGAGTTGGAAGAGTAACGAAGTACTGTAAATACATGAAGACACGATTAATTTATAATTCTTATCAAGCATTTGTAACTTATTAAGCTGTTAAATTGTTTAATAATTAAATATGATTTTCTATAAAACACTATATAAATATTGTTAAATCTTAGTTTTTGGCGGATTTGTTTGATTTAACATCGTTTTCAGTTATGTGCTGGTTAATTTGTATGATGCATAAATTTTATACATCTTATACTTTTAATAGATTTTTGTTTCTTGCTTTCGGACGTTTTTTTTAATAATGTGTGTTCTCACGTACATGAATACTAGGTGAAAATCATTTCAGGTTTAACAGATCATAAGAAAATGTTAGAATTACATGTATTGTTTAGAAATTCTTATTTTTCTTATCCTACTAAACAGGACTTGAATAAGTTATTATGTATATGATTAGTAGTATTTAATAGTGATAATTGAAATCAAAGTGTAAGTGTCAATTTGCAAGTTTAGCACACAAGATGGTGAAAGAATAAGGTATACTATATATTTATTATTGTGTAATCCTACAATTCTGAAATGAGAACCATTTTCAGAATATAGTCCATGTACCCCTGGAAGAATTTAGCCGGAAGACTGTTCCGTCTGGAAGCTTTCCGGAGGATTGGAAGAAAAGTGTAATAATTTCATTGCAAAAAAAAGTAGACACAAATGTGGTAAATAGGGTTTGTCGGTTTTTAAAAACCGGGTTTAAATACCGGTTTTTTTATAAATTTGTAAAATTCGAAAATCGGTTTTATATACTAGAATTAATATGTAAAAATGAATTAATTATTTAATTAAAAACGTTAATATTTTGACTTGAAATCGCCTCGGACACAAGCATATTGTAGTAGGTAACATTTTACTGTAAAACTAATCTTCCTGAGTCCATATTTTCGGAAGAAAAATACTAAATACTAAAAGTAGAAAAATACTAAATGAAACAAAGATTTAAAATTTATATTTTGTACGAATTTTAGATATTTTAGTTTTTTTTTTTATTTGGTTTCGTATGCAGTGTATTTTATTGTTAGGTATATTTTTGTAGATCCATATATATTAAATGAACTCGAAAATTGTACGGATTTTAGTTATTTTAATTTCTTTTATTCATTTGGTTTTGTATAGATAGAGTATATTTTATTTTGTTATATTTTTGTAATTCCAAAAATATTAAAAAACTTTTTTATGAAAATTCAAAGACCGGTTTAACCGGTTTTTTGGGAATAGTGGAATCCGAAAACCGGTTTTTTCAAAAGTCGGTTTTTGTATAAACCCTAGTGGTAAACAATTATAAGGGAATATGTCTGTTATTCACTGCGTATAAGTTCTACACGTTTATAATAAATGAAAGGCTAATAGATGACTGAAACAGGAAAAATGTTTTGAGTGAGTCACAGGCAGGATTCAGGAAGCATCGCAGCACAATGGATAATATATACAGGGTGATTCTTATAAGTTGACCGATGGAATTATCTCGAATACTACATGAGTTACAAAAAATTCCTCTGGACGAAAAATGTTCATCGAAGTGGGGCATCTTATGCTACGCGTGACCAATTTGTAGATGATGCCGCCAAAGACATTCCAAGGTCAACTCGATTTCTTTCAAATGCGATCTTACATTTTTCTCCATAGCCTAATAGAGCTTTCTGTGACGAGTTCAATGATCTATGATACAAGGTCATTCAAGGACATATTTTTATTTTCGTAAAAGAATATATTTTTTCGAAATTCTTTTCCAGCAGATATTTAGACCTTAAGAAACGGTATAACACTTATTTAAATGTTTTTTCGATATCTTTTGTAATTTACGAGTTATAAGCGCATAAATAAAAGGGGTGGTTTCTCCTTTAAAGTGCAAAAATGGCATCAACCAAATCCGATCTTCCCTAGTCAGTATCACAAAGTAATTTGTTACACATAATTAAAATAGAAGCACTAAGAATTATTTAGGAAATTATTTTAAAAAGTATTCATTCAAAAATGCATAATAAAATAAAGTATCATTTAATTAGGAATCAAATAACAGGCTAATGCGCAGAATAATGTTTTGCATATTCAAATAAATATATGTATAAATATCTGAGATATAACAAACAGTCAAATAAAATAGCTTATTATTTCATCATCAAAATTTTTCTTCAAGTACTACCCAGGTTCTGATTACCTCTGTTCCCATAAAAGCACTAAATTAGGTATAGGGTGACTGTACCTAATATCGCCAGGCAAAAGTTAAATCGCTGTCGATTGAATAATAATTGATATTTTTCCATGCAGTTCATTTCAAAGTAAAGAGAAATTATTCATCTTTCATGTAGCATATGTTAGAATCGTTGAAACCTACAAATTGTTAATTAGGACTCAAAAAACGTAAGACATGCAAAAATCTCTACTGAAGAAATATTGATTAATTCATGTATATATGAGTTTTTAAAGTCATTTTCACATGTGCTTTTATTATTTCTTGCTTTATAAATGTCTTTTTATCCATCTTTGATTTCATTTTTATTAGAATAATATAGAAATTTGAAAATATAGATTTTTAAAATATTTTCTTTTTTACGTTCCGATGTACATATTGGACAAATAAATTTTATTTCGGTTGCTCCGCACATTTCGTGACCTCACCTGTAACAAGCATTACATCGAAACCATTGTTCTCCGGTAGGCGGTATTGAGAACACGCATACTGCTAAAAGAAAAACGCTATTTTCATTATGAAAAATATTTGAATCGATTTAATTTCTTAAGTACATCATTAATTAGGTATTTCTAGTAGATATTCTTGCATTCACAGATTTATTAGACTTACCTTCTCCGAATGTGACGTAAAATTGTGATAGTCCAATAAATTTTTACACTATTAAGATTCTCTAAAATCCTTCCCTTTCTGTAATTGTTGATCACATGATGCTGCAATTATAGTATGTCTTCCTACATATGTTTAGGTACTAATTCAGTGCATAACCGATAAATTTTAGAGCTTACTTTAAGAGATATAGCGAGTGGCGATATTAGGAACACTGGCGATATTAGGTACAGTCACCCTAAAGATTAAATTCTAAAAGATTAGAATTGATTGTTACATCAAATCGCACCTCTACACAAATGCATCTGCAAAAAGATGACAAAAATTATCAATGACTTTTATTATTATCTACCGCCTAGTAGACGTTACCATTGGGCGAAAACACTGGGTCATAAAATATTGCAGTTCTCTGCTTGGTCGAAGATAATTTAACACATAATTTTTTAATTTAAAACACTGAGGTATTTTATTTGGTCGAAGATGGTGTTAGTGAAAACTCTGAAAAAGAGTAATTCTTTGACTTGATGCATACAAATTAAAAGAAAAAGGTGGATTATAAAACGTTGTAGCATTCTACTTATAAAAGGATAGTATTTCCAAAGGCTCCAGAAAAGAGGACTTTTTAATTTGACGAGTAAACATTAAGAAGAATAAATTAATCACAAAACATCTGAGTTTTCTATTTGGTTGAAGCTGCTCTTAGTAGAACCTCGAGAAAGGAGTTATATTCTTTGATCTGGCGACTACAGCGAGTCGTCGATATCACGGAAGAGCCGAGCGTGGGGAGTAATGAAAGTCATTGCATTGGCAATTGCCGCGGTCATGATGCACAGCCGACACGTCTAAAATACCACGGCGTATAGTTTCCGCCATCGTGCATTACAAAGAGGTCTTCTGTGAAAAAGAAGGGGGCGCCATGACAGATTTTCCGTGATGAGCTTGCAGAGGTCAAAGGCCGAGAACCTTAAGCCGCATAGCTCGCCGTGCTAAATACCAACAGAACACACATTGTCCACCCGGTGGTGTGTAAATAAAAATTATAATGTCGATGGATGTTTTAGATTCGTAAGTCTTCTCACCTATCATTGGAATCGTGATTGGAAAAAATTTACTTATCTCGTATTTTACGATTTTAAATATCACGTATATGATGAGAGACTTTTTTGTTTTAGTCAAGATCAGGGTTTATTCAACTTTTATAATTTTACGATACTTCTCGTTACTTGTCTTATGTACAGTCTACTTTGAATAAGCCATTATGTTTTTGTTACGTTGAACATTGAGCGGGTATAAACCTACATACTGAAGTGTTTGACATGTAAAGTGGGTTTAATCAATAATAACTTTTGATTTATTGAAAATATCAATGTCGACAGAACCGTAAACTCCTCTTATGCGATACGTCCCAAGAAGGTAAGTGTTGTCCGTTTTAAATAAGAGCTAATCTACTGGCTTCAGGAAATTATTGGACCTACAGTGATTTCTCTATATTTTCCACGTCGTAGAATATAACTGAATGAAAATTATGATTTTCTATTTTAAGGCGTATTTACGGTCACTTTGATTTATTAATGACACCACATAACGTTGTTAACGAGTGTTAAAAAGTTCCATACTAAATTCTACATAAATTGAGTAACGTATTTTTTTTTCTTATAGATTTAACGTCGCGTCGACTGCATAGGTCATTAGCGACTATATATCAGTAGTAACGTATTCCCTATGATTATTTTATGTATTGGGAAACCAAGAATTTCGATACGCCAACTAGTGACAAAAAATTGAACTACTCAGAGTAGGCTGAAATCAGTGTTTATATAGACATGTTGTGAAAAACGAGTGTTTTTTAATTTTTTGGAGCACTAAATTTTTACTTATTCGATTAATAAATACTTATTCGGAATGTTTGGTGGGTTCCAGCCTACTATCAATAGTTTGCCAACTTACCACCGCAGCGCTAAAACCTAAACCACGCCTCCACTTGGTTTCCCAATAATTCTACTTTTTCAATGAGCAACACCGTTACATTTTCTTATGCTTTCTACCTATCATATTCATAATGCCTGAACCGCACGTGTATTATTATTAATGATTAGTAACCACCAGGTCATTAAACATAACCTAAATTTTCGGCTAGTGAGTAAATTGATAAGATTTTAATTCTTTACAAGTGTAGCAACAGCACGCATGGAACAGAAATGTTGAAAAGAAAATGTCGTACTTAAGTGGAAAATGACAGAAGTACCTACTACTAGCAGTGATTGAAAATAATCCATGCATTAGTATTTGAGACATTTAAAATAAAACACAGATTATTTATTCATGTCACTTTAACATGTATCCAATTGGCTCATCTTAATTTACTTCAAAATCACATCATACGGGGTAGTTGAAAATCAAAAATGGAAAACTATTTTCCCCTACCGCTGTTTCATAATATCCGTAGTTTAGACAGAACATTCTACGCTTCTGCTATCCTTTAATACTGGAAATTGAGGCGGTGAATGCATTCGATTTATCTTGTTGTGGTAAATGTCAACGCGACACACATCGCCATTGTGTAACATGTTTCAAAATTTTTATAAAATGCGACTGTTGACAACATTTTCCCTAACAATAAGTATTATTTACTAGTAGAAAGTGTGTTCATGAATGTATTCAGCTTTAGTAGGAATATTAATTAAATAGTGCTGTGCTACTTGTTTAATTACTATTGCATTTATATTAATTAAGGTGAGGCCTTGGCCCTTGATATTTATGCAATGTGCTCATCGAACTTCCTTAGAAATATTAATGAATGTATTCAATTAATAATATATGGAATATTAATTACCCTATAATTTTGATTGGGTTTCTGACACATAAGGGGTGCAAGTCATTTTCTGCAATTTTAACCATGATTCAAACGTACACAGGTCGTAATTGCTTCAGGATTTAATAATCAAAAAGACTTAAGGGGTAGGTTACCCTCAAAATTTTCGAAAATTCGATTTTTTGATTTTTGCATATTCCGCTAGTTGCATCTTTTCTACCTATTTTAAGCGCAACCGGACTCTGAAATTTAAAAAATTGACGAAATTGTAGTAAAAAATGTGCGAGTATATACGAGGTACCTTGACAACATATTTCAAGGTCATCAAAATCGGTAAGGAGGAGCAATTTCTAATTAATTATCAAAGTTTTTTGCGAATATTTCGAAAACTAAAGCCTAGCGGCGATAAGTAATATGCATAGGAAAAAGTTATTTAAAATGTGGAGTTTTACAACACATCTAAAGGGTCTAGCAGGGTAAGCATGGTCAAACGGCCCTCATGCCGATTCTTGGAATTGTTATTTTTTAAACAATGCTCCTTGCATGAAACACCATTATGTAAAGTTTTAGATCACTACCCCCCCGTTTAAGGGGAATACGGAGGTAAACGCCCCTAACGTTATTATTTTTTTTCTCGGTTACTACTTAAGATATTTGAATGAGAAAAAACGAAAAAATAGCTACATACTAACTGTACTTCATATATTTTTCTCTAAATTATAAATCAATTATTAAGGGTAGAAAAAAATAATTAATTTTTGGGGGTGGTTTTTGGAAACAACCCTTTGAGTGACCACCTCCAAAAAAATCCAGAATAATGCTTTGCTATCGAGCTATTATATAAAAAAACCCGAAGTTGGTCGAGATGGTGGAACATAGTTAAATAATTAAAAGAAGATCATTATATGATAAATATGTGGGGTTTTGTGACGAGAAAGTGTATTTGTCGCGAGCCTGAGTACGTGTTATTTAAATGCGAATGGACGAAACGATTGAGGTTCGTTTGGGTGATCGAAGTGTGAATGAAGAGTGTTTGGGATTTATTGTTTATGTATAGTGTCGGGCAAAGGATCGAGTCGTGAGAGTAATCAGTGGGAGTTCGAAAATCATAGGTAATAACGAGAAAGGTTGCTATCATTATTGATTATTATTTATTAATCCTCGTCGCTATTTACGTCAATAACTGCCGTTGTGTCAGTTCCATCAAATATATTTGTTAATATTTCGGACGGTTTAACTATTTTGGATTTAAAACGCCCGTGTGATAAATAATAAATAATCGCAGCGACATGCGAACAGCAACCCACTGTCCTGTTGCCATTCGCACAATCGCACGTATATCGTTGTATTGCCGCGTAGCTGGTAGAATTTGGTATATATTCGATATAACATTTGTAAGTTTTGCGATTGATATGTCGCGAGCGGACCTTCATCCTTATAATGTTAGTGGTTTCCTTTAAGTACTCCACGGTCAAATAATTTTCGTTATTCATGAGTTCAGCAAGATTCTGAAAATGGCAACAGGACAGTGGGTTGCTGTTCGCATGTCGCTGCGATTATTTATTATTTATCACACGGGCGTTTTAAATCCAAAATAGTTCAACCGTCCGAAATATTAACAAATATATTTGATGGAACTGACACAACGGCAGTTATTGACGTAAATAGCGACGAGGATTAATAAATAATAATCAATAATGATATCAACCTTTCTCGTTATTACCTATGATTTTCGAACTCCCACTGATTACTCTCACGACACGCTTCGCGACTCGCTTCTTTGCCCGACACTATACATAAACAATAAATCCCAAACACTCTTCATTCACACTTCGATCACCCAAACGAACCTCAATCGTTTCGTCCATTCGCATTTAAATAACACGTACTCAGGCTCGCGACAAATACTCTTTCTCGTCACAAAACCCCACATATTTATAATATAATGATCTGCTTTTAATTATTTAAATATCTTCCATCATCTCGACCAACTTCGGGTTTTTTTTATATAATAGCTCGATAGCAAAGCATTATTCTGGATTTTTTTGGAGGTGGTCACTCAAAGGGTTGTTTCCAAAAACCACCCCCAAATAATTAATCTTTTTTTTCTACCCTTAATAATTGATTTATAATTTAGAGAAAAATATATGAAGTACAGTTAGGATGTAGCTATTTTTTTGTTTTTTTCATTCAAATATCTTAAGTAGTAACCGAGAAAAAAAATAATAACGTTAGGGGCGTTTACCCCCGTATTCCCCTTAAACGGGGGGGTAGTGATCTAAAACTTTACATAATGGTGTTTCATGCAAGGAGCATTGTTTAAAAAATAACAACTCCAAGAATCGGCATGAGGGCCGTTTGCCCATGCTTACCCTGCTAGACCCTTTCATCAAAATCGGTGAGGAATCCCTAAAGTAAATAATTACCGCACATTGTATATTAATATATCAGGGGGGTTGGGATGAAAAAAGGCCATGTAAGAAATATTACGTAAGGAAGGGGGGTGGAATATAAAATCTTACGAATTCTTATACTAGGGGAGGTAGGGGGTAAGAAATCGTCAAAATTACCCTTAGGAACGTAATTTAAGGACGACCCCTAAAGGTGTGATTTCCTATCCGCGATCTCTCTCCACTAGTGCAATAGAGAAGTACAGTAGGCACTCGTTGTAAGCCCGACGAACGGGACTGGCGGCGAGCGTACGGCGCGTTGTGGACACTATTCCGCGCGGCCAATGGCGCGAGTGAGAAAACCCGAGAGCGAGCGAGAGGAAACGAAAGAGCCACTCGCTCGTTCCCGGGTTCTCTCACTCTCGTCCGCAGAATCCAAGAAATGGTGGGTATATAACGGGCTTATAACGAGTGCGTACTGTATGCATCTGTTTCTCCCTTGCACTAGTGGCACCGTCGCCGGCCGCACATTGGAACGGCAGCCTTTAGATGATCCTCCGTTCAAAACGCTCGAAAAATAGGTGATTTTTATGATTTTAAAAAAAAAATGGTTATAACATCCTAAAAAATGTTTGTGTCTTTTATTAATACACTCGTTAAAATATAGAAAAGATTGTTTCATATTTTCGGTCTTGACGCATTTTCTAGGTGGCGCTTAGTGCAGCGTTGCCAAAAAGAGATGCCTAACTAAACGGTAACCATGAAATTCACTCACCGGATCGGTTGAAATCAAAAATCGAAAAAGTTTCTCAAAATTTATATCAATGGCTATCGCATTATCCACTGTCACGGGAAAAAACACCAAAACTACGATGATTGGTACCCTTTTGGGCAAAATGTGCTGATAAAAAAACCTGTGTTTCATAAAATTATATTAGAGGATGATGCCATAGCGAGTCCAGTTACGAATCAAATCCCTCACGATTTTCTGATTCGATTCATTATATCATCTAAAATCGTGGTTACCGTTTCGGAATCTCTTTTCGGCAGTGCTGAGTGCTGCACTAAGCGCCACCTAGAAAACGCATCAAGACCGAAAATATGAAACAGAATTTTTTTGTGCCCTAACGAGTATATTAATACAACCAAAAACATTTTGTGAGATATGTAGTAACCTTTTCTTATAAAAAATTCATAAAAACCGCCTTGTTTTAGCGTTTTGACCGAAGGATCCTCTTAAATCATATTTACCACACAAGAAGCACAACAGCAACCAGTTGCTGTATTCTAGGTATTGTTCGTAATATCTTCTCCGCCCAAAACTATGCGCGATTAAACGAAACGAAGTTGGTTACACTTAGAAATCGCCGTGAACACTCGCAGGAAAACACCGACGAACGTGCGCCGAACATGCGAAGGATATGGATGTGTGAGAGGTCAGAGGAGTGCGAAATATGATGACATACGCAGCATGTTCAAAGCGCAGATGACTGTGAGCGACGGAAGTTCTCGTAAGTTTTTCGATTATTTGCCTCGTTTCGTACGCAGTTAGGTTTCCTACATACCAAAACATTTCAAGAATCAATCAAAGGTCTCATAAAACAATACATAAATATATATTACCTATACTTATAGTTAACTTGAATAATTAGTTTTTAACCCATATATAGAGTTCGTAAAGTCCTCTTACAAACAGGCATTTCACATTTCAATACATTGCGAGAGCACTCGCGAGTGAAGCTCTCGAATAATATTCAGTTTAACGGATCCAATAAAAAAGTATTGGGAGAAGAATATCGGCAATACAAAATTAGTTATTAACTTGGTTAGGATATTCCCAAACACCTTATAAAAGAAGTGGTGGTTCTTCGTTTTATAGATACCGATAGTGTGCATCTCCATGCATATGCGATTCAAAAAATATTTAACTTCCGTTAAGCAAAATATTAATATTTCGTAATTTGAAAATAATGAAAATGAGGCTTTAAGATTCCCATAAATACGAATACACAAAATGTCTGAAACATCGAGGACATCGTTTCACTTGGAATTGCAAACACAAGATGAGAAAATGCTGGAAGAGCTCGAATGCAACGCACGAGCTCCATATTTAGGTAAAAATGTTAATAAAACAGGCGCTGCATTTGGGCGAGTACAGTCTGAGCGCGCAGAGAATAATATCGACACTAATGCAAATATGGAGAGCAGAAAAAGCAGACGATTGAATTCGATTCATGGTAATATCTACCAGCTGAAGCTGCTGATGCTATTCTTATGGCACGGTGTCTCCCACCGGTATTCCTTTCGTCTCGGCACGGAGATTAGAGAAGCGAATAAATTTGACGATTTAGTGTTCGAGTACGTTCAACACGGTAGAAAGGTGTATCGCCTGCTGCAAGCCAAGCACAAGATAGACGAGTCGAAGAGAATTACGGTTCACAATCTGTTGACGGAAAGTAATGGCAGTTACAATTTAATCAAATACTTCTTCTCCTATCAGAAATCTAAGGAAGAAGGGTTATTTAAAGACGGAGCGATAAAAGACATTACCATCTGCACTAATATAGATTGGGATTTCGACGACTTGGAAAGAGCGCAGGTTACTGTCGAGAGGATAGATGGTAGAGACGACATTCTGGATATACGGAGCGGTGAGAAGCACTCCGAGCGTTACCGGTTTAATCAGAGCGTCGCTGCTTTGTTGAAATTGGAATTGAAGAACTACGGCAGAGCCAGATCAGGGAATCCAGTCAAGTATTCCGATAGCAAGATACAGGACTTTCTAAACCATCTTGTGTTCGCAGTAAATCAACCCAACGAAGAAGAGTTGGGTAGGATTATCAAGGAAGAAATAGGAAAGGAATTTGATTTTAGTATGACGGAGACTGTTTACAATAAGTTTTTCATGACGATATTAGACTGGTTGCAAGGTAAAAAGAGGGACAGTTTCCTTTCCTATAAGGATGGGAAGGGGTTCTTTGAAAAAATCAGATTGGGGATTCCCGTTTGGTTTAACTTAAGGCAACCGATAAAGTCGTTCAGTGGAAGGACCAAGGAACTAGATCGTTTACATGCACTGCTACAAGGCAGAGGCGCGGGTGAAAAATCACGGCTTGTTTTAATAAACGGCTTAGGGGGAGTAGGTAAAAGCGAGTTGGCTCGAAAGTACGTCGATCGATACAGCGAGAACTATGAGAATAAAATTGTATGGATAAATGCCGAGGGTTACGAGACTCTTGTGGAATCTTTTCGCAGATTAGCTTCTGATAAATTGGGGATTATTACGCGAAACGCGAATGGCGAAGAGAAGGAGATAAGTTCCATAATCGAAGATGTATATAAATCCTTCTCTGGTGGTAGGAGCCTCTTTATTTTTGACGACGCCGAGAGATACAAAAGTCAAAATGAATTTGAACACGGTATAGATAAGTTTCTGCCCGTTTTGCCATCTAATTGTAATGGGCTGCATGTTTTAATAACCTCTCGTAATCAGAAATGGCCGAAGAACGTGCAGATATTACACTTGGATGTATTCAGTAAGGAAGAGGCAACGCAGTTTATTAGAACATGTCTGAACATGAAAGATGGCGAGCTGGAAGAAGATATTAAAGACTTGGCGGAGCAATTAAATTTCTTCCCCCTGGCATTGCAGCAAGCAGTAGCATACATAAGGGTGCAGGATAAAAAATTGAGGCTGGTAGGTTCGAAATTCGAAATTAGTAGCTACCTAAAGAGGTATAGAGAGAAAGCAAGAGAAGTTCTTAATTTTAAGTTTCCGGAAGATAGCGACACTGATTACACGAAAACCGTATTCACGACTTGGAACATGACATTGGACAAGATAAAACATAAAGAAAATGGTAGGGATGCTTTAGAGATATTGAATATTATGTCTTACTTTGCTCCCGAACATATACCCGCGGAAATGTTTTCAAATATAGTAAGGGGCAAAGAGAGATTGGCATCTGCTATTGAATTGCTGATGCAATACTCGATGATTAATTCCAAAAACAGGCTTCTTAACGTACATCAGCTGGTACAGAAAGTCACCAGAATGCACTTAAAGGAGCAGAATAGAGAGAAAGACATTTTAATAAACGCGCTTCGTCTGTTTGATAAGGACAATATGAGCTTAAAAGATGTATACCACGCGATGTCTGTTTGGAATTATTTAAGCAAGTACGAGAAACTGGTAAAGCAGTTTCTTTATTTTACAAGTTACATTGGCACTGCACTCATGAACAGTGCCAGGTATGAGGAAGCCTATTTATTCGGAGTGAATATATTGGAGTTATTAAACACGATATCGCAAATTAATATTGAAGTTGTGGAAGGTCTTTGGAGGACGATGAATACTATGGGGCTGGCGCTTCTGGAACAGGGTCAATATGACATGGCCCTGAAAACTTTGGAGAAAGCTTTGCATATCCACAATATTATTGGGCCAGATAACGTTAATACCCTACTTGTATTGAGTAATATAGCTGGGGTGCTTTCTGAGCAAGGTAACCACCACACAGCTTTGAAGTATTACCAAGAAATCTATGACGTTAGAAAAGTCATATTGGGAAATGATCATCCAGATACGTTGTCAGTTAGACACTCTATAGTCACGACACTTAAAAAGAATGGCAGGTACATTGAAGCCTTACCAATGCTTCAGGAGATCTATGATGTTGAAGAAGTCGTGCTAGGAGCGAGCCATTCCAAGACTTTGGCAACGAAGCACCGCATTGCCAGTGTCCTTCTCGATCTAGGTAGACACGACGAAAGTTTACAAATTCTTCAAGAGTTGTATAATGATTCTACTGTAGAAAGAAGTGATTCTTTTATTGAAAGTATAGAGGACGATATAGCAGGAGTGTATGTATCACAGGGTAACTACCGCGATGCTTTGGAGCTCTACGAAAAAATATATAACGCGAAAAAGAAAATTCTCGGGGAAGATCATCTTCATGTTCTAACTAGTCATCGTCAGGTAGCTGAAGTACTGAGAGGGCTAAGGCGGTTTGACGTGGCGTTAGAAAAATGCGAGGAAATTCTTCGTAAACAAAAAGATACTTTGGATTCTGATCATCCTGAGATCATAAAGACACAAATCACCATAGCTCTTATATTTGACAACCAAGAGAAATATAGCGATGCTTTACCGATTTATCAGGAAATATTGAGAAACGGCAGAGTTATTTTCGGTGACAATCATCCTATCATAGTAAAAGCAAGGAATTGCATTGCCGCGATCTACTCGGAGCTAGGAGATTATGTTAGGGCATTTCCAGAGTATCAGGAGATACTTAGCGTTCAAACGCGTACCTTGGGAGAAAGACACCTCGAAACCTTAAGCACAAAAAATAATCTGGGTATGTTGTATTACTATAATAATAGAAATGATGAAGCTGCCAAAATTTTTCAAGAGTGTCTTGACGTGATACAATCAGCGTATCCTGATCATCCTGCGATGTGGACTGCAAAAAATAACACGGCATTAGTATTTTCGCGACAAAACAAATACGACAAAGCTTTGAAACTTTTTAGAGAGGTACTTGACCATCATGAAGCTACTTTTGGGGAAGACCATCCGAGTATTATAAAACTAAAGAGTGATATAGCATCGTTGCTTGTTAAGCAAGGAAAGCACAATGAAGCCTTGGATGCCTACCGCGAGATTCTTAAGATATCTGACAATGTTTTTGGACCAGAGCATCCAGAGACTGTAAAGACTTATAATATCATAAAGTCATTGTCAGTGATGGCTAATAATCGATTTACCGAAGGAAGCGATAACGCCAGGCTATTACAAAATTTAGTGATAAAAGGAGCAGGCATTAACACTAGGGATAATGATGATAGAACGCGGCTACATTACGCTGTTAATAATGGCAATATAAACACTGTGAATCTGTTACTAAAAACCGGTGCCGATGTTACTCAGGTTACTAATAGGGGCAATACACCGCTGCACACCGCTGTTGCTAATGGTTCCGAAGAAATGGTTGATCTTATATTACAGTATGTAAGTCGTGGAAAGTTACATAGTTTCATCAATGCTAAGACCACTGATAGCCGCACTACGTCCCTTCACGTTGCAGCTGAAAATGGTTCCTTAGAGATTGTGAAATCTTTACTGAAACATGGCGCAACTTGGAACATTAAAAATAAAAGGAACAAGACACCTGTTAATGTATCTAGTAACGGGGATATTACTAAACTATTGAAACTAGTTGGGGGGTTGTTTGTCGATGCAGAAAGTGGTAATGTTGAAATGATCAGCAAGCTGCGGGCAATAAACCTAGACGAGCTTCTGGCTATCACGAATGCTCGTAATGATCAAGGGAATACGTTGCTGCAAGTCGTTATAGCACATAAACATATGAATGTTGCGAGCGAATTGGTAAAATTGTTAAAACAGACAAAATAGACCTTAACAGAATATCAATGCGGAAATTAAAGTAATGCTTTAAATAGTAATGAGAAAATACAGTATTTTATATTTAGTATTCCAGTATTCTGTTCTATCTGTACTAGTAACTATACCTATACTTTGACAAATTATAATTCTGCGATGTAACACGAAATGTGTATTTTAGAAATTAGAGTTTTGTTTGGTAATTCTGGGTTGTGGGGACACTTTATTAAATAATTTTCTAACGAGGGAAGTGCACGAAGTTCGAGTTACTGATTTCACTCAAATTTTGCATATAATTAGTGCACACCATGTATAACAATGTATTAGAGGTATATGATGAACTACTCAAAATTTCTTGGGGAATTTAAAGTTCCGGTTTTTCGAAATCCCCGATATATGTTCTTATATGAATTTGACATTGGCTGTTCGAGAATTTGAATAAGACAAGATTTCCTACTTTTAAATTCGTTACACCAACTTCGTACACCCTCCTGTAAGTTACCGTTTATTTTTTTATCCCTTTGGGGGTTGCAATTCAATTGAGCGTGCGTCGTGTGCGGAAATCCTTCAAGTGTATTCGATAACCACGTTCTCCAAACGCCTATAGGCGTTCATCGTACAGGATGCACCGACTGACCAAATGCATATTTGCGTCCAGAGCACTTGAAGGATTAAATCCATGTATTTTATAAATTTCGCGATTGCTATGATCATTGTAAAGGACAGGCGGAATTTTATTTAGTTCTTTTTCTACGATTTTATCCAATAATTGCGTTTCTATTCAAATCAAGTAGCTGGATACGATCACGTCGTACAAGTTACATCTTGAGCTTATCCAACGTATCCCTCCGCGTTAGTTAAGTCTATCATATTATACGTCGCTCTTGTATTTAATAATTGTTATTACGGTGGATTTATCGATACGTATCCCAAATTGCCATACATAATATTAAGTTGGCGTTAGGTGGAAGGGAAGAGGCGAGGACACTTTAACAACGTGCAGTTCGCACAGATAGTGTCGCCTTAGATAGAATTGTAGAGGGAAACAAAATACAAGTTTTTATACGGGCTAACACAGTGTTAAAAATTACAATTTTATTTTTCTAAGCGTCTTTATTGTACTAAACATGTATAAATACCTAAGTCTATCATAAAAACTCAGACATTGTAAAGTGTGAGTGAGCGGGTCCGTTATGAATGTATGATCTATACGTGTAATTGATGCGAAAAATCATTAAGATAAAACTCGAGGCTTGCCCATGAGTCGTGACACACAGTATGAACTGTTGAAGCCGTAACTGTAACGATCTTGTGTTCACAAACAGAATCGCTGAACCTTAGTGCCTTAACGCGTCAGTGATTAAAGAAACTGTTAAGAACTCTGCGATTATCATCCTCAAGTATTCGACTTATTCGTTCAGGATTCATCAAGCATTGAAGTCGAGGGAGAAGTCTGACGTTGATCTTGGCTGTGTAACCACGCCACAGCGAGTAGTGGACATCTTATGTTGGAAGGAAGTATCCACGAAGTGTGAATAATTATTAGACCATCACCAAACGGAATTCCTGCGAGAAATGTTAGATTTCAGTCTCATCGACCAACGACATTCATCCTCAAACGGGCATATTCATCGATAGTTGAACTGCTGGATCATTTTACTGCATCTTTATAAGCTTTTTCTATGAGATGGAAGACATGAGACTCTCTTCGACGACTCATGTACAGCTTAGCCGAGGATCAATAGGAACATATATGAATACCTGGCAGTCGACTTCTTAAATTATGTCATACCATCCGTCTACCAAACTAACGAGAAGAAAGACTGAAGAACACGAAGAGAACAGGAGAAGACTTCATCGAATAACCCCATGAGAAGATGATCCTGGTCAGTCGTGTGCTCATTGGAATATACACAATGATCCCATTTCTTCATCCACCAATCCCATACAGGGATTCTGCACAAGGACATCTCCCTTAGATGTTTCCGAAAACGTAACAGTTGCAAACGGGAGAAGGGAAATTCAGCGATCACATGGAAATGCATGTGTTTCAGTTGATTAAAGCAGAATGCTTTCAAACGGGGATTATTTTAAAGTATGCGACTTAAAAGACTATGCGACAAGATCAATGGATACAGGTCTTCGCACTTGTGATGAATTGAGCACCTACATTTGCAATTTCGAACCACGTAATTCTTGATGCAGGCATATCTTTCTCTATTTCGTGGGGGAAGAACTTAGGCTGTCGACGATTTTTACTGCCACTCTTGCACGCAATTGCGGAAATAAAAAATTCTGCATGAAATGGTGATTACTCCTGTTACATGGGAAGGCAGATGTCAGTCGAGGTATGAGGCTTCTATTTTCCTTTATCCGTGCTATTGGCATCTTGCGCAAACGTCACAATTGCACTTCTAACGGAAATGTGCTTTCAGCTATCGCTTGGGATACACTCGTGTCTGAAATATCCAACACTAAGAGAAATGATCGAGCAAGAGGAATTCGTCACTTTCTAAGCAAGCTGTGAGGAGGTGAAACAACCAGCGACCCAAGAAATTGCCAAAAATGGAGGCACAACTACTTTTAATCCCAGCTGGAGTTACTGAAGTCAACAAAGGGGGGTGTGGACATCAAAAGAGGAGCCAGATGCAAGGCAGAATAAATGCGATCCAATTTTTCACTCGTCAATGTACACACATACGTTAAGCAAACACGACGAGCCACCCAAAGTGCTAATATTTGTCGATAGCACCGAGGCACGTGTTTCGAATTACGAAAAATGCACTGCTCAAAAAGCTGGAAACATTAGCCGGTGTATGACAAGCATTTTTCTTGATTCGAATTTAATATTTTCAGGGATCATTACAGTATTTTTTATATCAGTTAATTTGGGTGTCTTATCGCGGGTAAAAGTTACTTAAACTTATTTGTATAACTAGATAAGCTCCACTTCCCTTAATTCAGTGTGTTTGCGTAGCTTTACAATATAGGTATAAAAATTTGTCTTTCAATCAGTAGGAAATCAAAAATGTATCGAAAAAAGGTGAAAAACTTATTTTTTAGTTGTAGTAAGATCGCGAGATTTTAACAGCTTAAAATCACTAGGCGATTATCTGCCCCGATGGTTTTATTATATCACCACTGATTTTTCCATTTCTGGCGTCGTGATGCAGGTAGCCGAGCAAGTTTCAAAATCTCCAATAATATTTTTACGATGTGTGTGCACCAACAGAGATCAGACAGTGGCTTTCAACCGTCAAATATTTTTCGATTTTACTACAGCAACGCGTAAACGGGAAGTGTAGACATTTAAGAGAATACAAAGAATTTTTGCGCAAACCGAGAGAGCAGTGTGCAAAGAGCACTATGCGTAGAAAAATAGCAGGTGTGCAATTGTTTTAAGCAATTTCTCTGAATGCACAATTATTGGTAAATATCGTTATAAATTGCAAAGTATATCAGTTTGTTATTTTTAAAATAAACATTTATGCAACTTCTATAGATCAGTTGCTACATGTACCTTCAGTATTAAATATAGTGATACATTTCGAATACATTTGAATCGACAATGCATATAACATTCTTATGATCCTCCTTATGTACCCATCCCAAGTATTTAAATAACAGTTGCCTACCTGTGAGCATTTCACATATTTTCATGTAGAATCTCACAATTTCATGTAAATTTCCTGTTCACCAGTGAATCATATTTATCCGTAATGGAATTTTCATCGATCAAACAAATATGTTTTTCAATTCAATGCTAAAATAAAAGAAGGGATAAAGTTGCTGAAATTATGAACATACAATTGTTGGTTTTCTATAATTGTATATTGCAGCCTAATTTTTTTTATCACTTTTGAGAATCGTATGGATACGTAAGTATGATTGTTATGTTACAAATGGCGGTCTATCTACGAGATTGGGACGACGAACGTTTTACAGTGGCAAAGTAAATTCCCGATTGAAGAGAGTCTTGGTGAACTACTTGAAAGAATACGAAGGGATGTTATAATTTTTATTTAAACCTGTATAGTTTTCACTGTATAGTGTAGATAGTACACAGGTACTATCAGTATATTATAGTTTTTACTATGAAAAGAATAGTATGGAATTGTTTATTACTCGGAACAAACGATCACCCACTCGAGTGGGGGATAAATTATTTTGGACACACTACAGGCAACAGCGAATAACTTAAATGGTAAACTTGTCGGAAAGCTACATACCTCCTCCTCGATTTCTATGACCTTGAAATATGTTGTCAAAGTCATCATTCTGAACAACATTTCCCTATAAACTTTTTGGTGGTCGGCCTTAGTTTCGGAGATATTAATAAAAAAACTTTCGACATAACATATTGAGATCTGTTTCACAACCGACGGTATTAGTATTGGTTGGGGCTAGATTAGGGGCGCGTAAAGCATGGTAGCGAGCCGATGTGAGTATGTGTTAAACTAAGTAGTTTTAGTGTTAACTAAAGTTTTTTGCGAATATCTCGTAAACCAAAGCCGACCGCCAAAAAGATTAAAGGGAAATGTTCAGAATGATGTCCTTGACAACGTATGAGGCAGTGAGAGCAACAACGGACCAACCCACATTTAAAATTTTTTTTGTTCCCTATTTTATATAATTAGTAGAACCTATTGAAATACGTTATTGCTAACAACTCAATTTCGAAAAAAATGTGGGTTAGTCCGTTGTTGCTCTCACTGCCTCATATGTCAAGGTCATTGAAATCGGTGAGGAGGTAGCTTTTCGACAAGTTTACCACTTCAGGTAAGATATATGAGATAATTACGTAAAAATGTTTCTATTCCTTCTTGTAACATGAGTATCAACTATGTGAGAAATATGTCAAAATCCTTGGTCTTATAATCTTTATTTGAAATCGTTTGGTATGATTTATATGTGTGAATTTTACGTCCCTATTGTTTTCAGTGTTCGACACCGAAATGAAGATTAAAATGTCAAAAAGGTTACGTATCCGTGATAATTCTATAAAATCAGCGGATGAGGAAATAACTTGTATTTTATCAAAAAAATATAAATAGCATTTTGTCCAGGATGCGAAGAAAAGCTAGCCTTCACTGTTTTATTCAATGTCGGAAAAATTGGATTTCATCTCTGAAACCTTATTTTATCAATCTGCATTTCATACTGGAACACAAGCACGATAAAGGAGCAGAAGAAAGCAACCTTAACCTAAAAAAAAAATAGGTAGGTATACAATTGTTTTTATTATAAAACCTGTTATGTACATATTTTTAGAACAAATCAGTAATGAAAACAGAAGAGCTAACAGAAACCATGGCTAAACCTGTTTTAAAGATACTTGAGTTACATGTATCAACTATGTTATGGCGTGCTTCATGCATAGTGTTATGTTATGCTTATTATGAGGAGCAAAATAACGAAAGTTGGTACATCTCGGTCATCAAACACGAAAGATAGACAGATTCCAAGATATATCACATCTGATTGTGACATTGGCACTGTAAAAGTGAGGGGGAATCAACGATGCAAGTCAATTAACTTTGCGTCAGTATATAAATTAAATAGGCTTTAAAAATAAATACTATAAATGACAAGCAATGAATAATGACCAATGGTTAACTAGATGTGATTAAACAAACCAGTTTCGCGAAGAGTGCCCGATCTTCAGTATCTCTGCTGCGTAGGTACTTTATGAGAGTGGCAGAAAAAAAAACGTGTTCATAAGGAATAATGTGAGTAATCTTAGTTATGAATAAGTAACTTTGCGATTGGATTCTTGGCATGCGAGGTATGAGCACGGTTTTGCTCATTTATATTTGCATAATAAAATTTCTACTTCTTAATTAAATAATACAGGTAATTTCAGAAGTAGTTGAAGATTACATCTATAATTTAAGATAATATCGTTTGCGAATGTTTTACATCTATATATAAAGGAAGAAGTTCTGACTGACTGACTCACCAGCGCCCAGCTCAAACCGTTTAACCTAGAAACGTGAAATTTGGAAGGTACATTGTTTTCATGACGTAGGCGCCCACTAAGGAAGAATTTTTTTAAATTCCGATCACAAAGGGTTTATCCCGTTGATATAAAGAAGAAAAACAAAAGGGGGGTAAAATGTATTTTCCCGGATTCCTTAATATCTCTTAGGCCCGATTAGGTATCAACTCGGTTTTTGCATACAAAGGTTACCCACACAAATCTCTAAAAATCAATTTCAGGATTTTGCCCTAATCAACCCTGAAGGGGGTAAAAAGGGGTAAACTGTGTTTTCGTGGAGTCCTTAATATCTCTTAGCTCATCCCAATCTGATTAAGTTCCTTCTTCTTCTTTTATCAGAAGTTTGGATCCTACGATTACTTGTACTGTCGGTTTAAAACTTGTACAAAGAGACAGGAAAATGTGTGAATACATCCAAAACAGCGCTTGCTAGCTAGAAAAATGTCTCGTGTGAAAAGGCCCTAACACTTCATAACCTGCAAGCCTCGTCCAACCCAATTATGTGTTCAGTAATTTCTTCTAGAAATATAAATTCCCTTCTGTTGTAATCCAAACTGGTAAATCTAGGTTACAGTATGCATATTTTTTTTGAAAAATGTACGAAGTTCATGTTTCGATATTAGCAACTGACGAATTTAGGGATGATGCCAAAAAGTAATGAGCGACTAACGAAGAATAAGTGCATTAAACAGAGTACTTCTTAACAGCAACATTGTTCTATTTTCAAAGTTTAGTTTCCCCATGCAAAAATCTAGCGACGCGGTAGCGTCTCGACGCCAAGTACATGGAAGACACCCTGTATATGTCGACTGTCGCTGCCGTGTATCTTTACTCGTCCCCCGGCTATTCCAACCTAACCTGAAACTTATTTCATTAATATCTCATCGTGCCTGCAATATTTTCTAAATTTAAAGGCATTTTTCTTACGTAAACCGCATATAAGCTTTCGAATAAGACCAAATATATTCTACGCGCAAAGCATCACTTAAAATTAAGAAGCGTGTTTTGACAGCTTCAAACATAGCGGATATATTTCAGGTAATAAAGTTATATACACAGGTATCTGCCTCCGTGAAATCAATTTAATATATTTGAATTACAATTTTATTAAGATACACAATAACAGTACGGTGTAAATATGTGAAATAAGCATTTGTTGTAGGTAATATTCCAACAGAATTAAGGTGTCTGCTGCACTTACACTTTCCCACCACCTTGAGAAGAAGGAAACGCGTATTTGGAGAGATAAACTAGAGCACTAAAGAGGTGAGTATGCGCATCCGCCATGTTGGGTCCTCTGGAGAGAGAAGATTATTGAGTACCCGCCTTTTTGAGTACTGCCAAATTCGCTGTATAAACCAAATATAAACTAAAATGTAATAAAATACTGTAATAATGTGTCGTGCTACCATCTATCAATATCAACAACGCATGTTTTGTTTATAAAGTGAATCTGACAATACTTAAAAAGGCGGGTACTCAATAATCTTCTCTCTCCAGAGGACCCAACATGGCGGATGCGCATACTCACCTCTTTAGTGCTCTAGATAAACGGAACGCAAATTCTCAGTGTTTATCATTGCATAACCCCAGGAATCCACGTCCATGCGGATTAAGTTTCTGCAGAACGTTTGAACAACAAATAACAATAATTAACGAGGCTCTATTAAACGAATCGGTGCTCCTGGAAAAAGCAAGTTGTTAGCAGTTTACAATAAGACGAAACTCGCAAGCGTAGTCTGTTTACATCGTTCGACGGGCCTTAGGGCCCCTTCGCACGGAACGACCGCGGGCTCGTAACCGGCAGCACGCGATTAGACGTTGGAAGTCAACCGCAACGATCAGATGCGTGACCACAGACGAAATTATACCAGATGTCTCGTAATAGAAATCGAAATGGAACAAATCGAAGTGCCGTTGATAGCGCGCCGTGCGAATCTTAGCTGGCCGGCGTCTCGTTGGCAACGTTCGACTGCGTTTTCATCGATCGATCGTGCAACAAAACGATCGCCGTAACCGATGCTCGAGTTGTTGACGGCAAACAATTACTCAATCAGTCAGTTGAACAGTCTGAACATTCGAAAGGAGTATACAAGGCTTCGGTCACCAATTCAGTTAAATTTTACATACAGTTGCTCGCAAAAGTATCCGTCCACCTTATATGTGACATATTTTACATATTAAATCGACTTTAAAGTAAGAATTCGCAATTCTAAATTCATGTTAATATGAAGATTGATTAATATACTTTTGAAAATGCTACAGTCTCTGCCGAAAATTCGGCCGCGAATATTACCACGAATATATTGATTTTTTTAATATTTTCCGACTTTATTATATGGAATAGAAAATGGAATATCGATTAAATAGAAAAGAAATACCATTTTCGGTACATTCAACTTAGATCCATCGCCATTTTAATAATTTTTGTGCACAATTGTTCTTTCGCGGTAAGCGAGATAACCATACTTTTGCGAATTAAAAATGTGTTTGGTTTTTTATTTCCCAGGATCCTGTCGTCCGCAATAGGCTTGTATCCACTAAGAATAATTTGCATGGATGAGAGTTTCTAACAATTAATCATGATACAGAGGAAACAAAAAACTAAACTATTTATTATAAAAAATAAAGTTTGATAATATTTTTGGGAATTAAATTCTGTAAAATTAGGCATTAAGTCACGTGACAGTGAACACCAATCCGAAAGCATGACGTCACGCCGTGCAAAACACCAACGCCATTGTATGTTGTTGTTGACGGGTTCATACAACAGGTTATTTCGTATTTACCAGTTTATGTGAAGGTGATTCAGTTGTTCGCGATTAAGTATATCTTGAAGCACAAGTGTAATAAGCTATGGAATCAGGATTTAGCAAAGCAAACAGTAGTAATTTGCCTAAAATTGACGCTGTTATGCTTGGCAGATTTTTCGCGGCAAACAGTGACTTTTGCTCATCGGAATTCCGCAATGTTAAAACTTCGATGTAAGTATACATAAGTGTAAAATATATATTATAAGCGTAAATAGTATTATATCAGTTTCATAGACCATAACCTTTTGTTATGACATAGGTATTGTAAGTTAATTGATACTGGTTTTGAGGTTAGATTTGATAAACAGGTGCTAAATTTGAAAACTTATAGTTGTGCTTTTACACTGGGGCACTATACAATACTTGTAGTACGAGGAATTCATTTTTAATTAAAAACAACACCGAAAACTAACAATAGCAATACACAGACACGATCGTTTAGGTTTGTTTTACACGGCGTGACGTCATACAGGACGCCATGACAGTCTGGCCCGTTTTCGAATCAAGTTTAAATAAGTTTTTTAAAACGCAAAAAAAATCATGTAAATGTACGATTTTTCGAAAATAAATACAGTTTTCGTGTAAAATAGACACGAAAGTAATGTTTTAACCAATGTCTCAAATTTAGTCAACTAGCCTATTGCAACCGCCAGTAAGGCGTCAAATTCTGAAAACGCCAACTTCACTGCGTAATATTTATGTAAACAAATGAAATAAACAAACAACAAAGATTTTTTCTTGTATTTCAAGAGTGGTAGAATATACCCCCCAAAATTCGAAAACGTTAAGTGTTTATTTCATTATAAAAACCATCACCGAAAAGTGGTCGAATTTTCGACCGAGACTGTAGAATTTCCCCTTAATAAAGTATTATTATTATCTGTGCGAGTAGCTAAAGACCGAGTGAAACATATTCGCCCAAATTAACCTTCTAATATTCCCAAGATTTTATTATCAGCTTTAATCTATTATCCGTATACACAACTAATTTTTTGTGAAATTCTTGTTCTATTTTTCTAGCAATCATTGAACATTTCTTTGGTAGATGGTACTGTCTAAAAATATATTAATCAAGATTTATACCAATGTAAATTATAATGGATAATTCTGAATTAAACATTACTTAAATATGTAAAATATATTATACATTTGGCGTGGGCGGTTAAGGACAGTGTTAAGCCGCAGAGGGGATTAGTGACCCACGAGCCTACAGCGTATGCTATACACCGTTGGAAGCATCTCGCCAAGACGAATCGATTGATACCAGTTTTAACTTCGAAATCAGATGGGATCACCTCGAAAAATGGCCTCACAGTTCGAGATTTTGCGGTTTTGAACAAAAGAAACCGGTAGTAAAATCCCATCCGGCCCGAGGGACCTGGGGTAGGCACCTGAGGGAAAACCGAGGGATGTAAGCGATACTCTAGCGGGGCTGGGGCGGCAAATGTGCCTCATGACCTTCATTTCAGGGCCGTGTTGGGCCTGCATTTGCCCCATGGGCCACTAATCCATTGGCGATTTCGTACTGGGCATTAGGAAAGGGACCCATAGGGCAGACGCAGGCCCAACGCGGCCCTGAAATGAAGGTCATGAGGCACATTTGCCGCCCAGCCTGCTAGAGTATCGCTTGCATCCCTCGGTTTTCCCTCAGGTGCCTACCCGAGGTCCCTCGGGCCGGGTGGGATTTTACTACCGGTTTCTTTTGTTCAAAACCGCAAAATCTCGACCTTTGAGTATCAATCGATTTGTCTTGGCGAGATCTTTCCAACGGTGTATAGCATACGCTGTAGGCTCGTGGGTCACTAATCCCCGCTGCGGCTTAACATTGTCCTTTGCGAGTAACTGTATAGTACATACTTAGTCCTTGCTATATGTAGCAACCTGTTTAATCTATAGAGCGCAGTAGGTATTACAAATTTTGCGAGAAAATCAAATCCAAAGTCTCGAAATTCTCAGATCTTGTGTGTGTAAGAATGAAACCAATTTAAGGACCTAGTCGTCGAAAGGATTAAAAATGTAAAATAATTATGAAATTATCAGAATCAGTGACTAGAAAGCCATCTTAAACAGAAACTACATATCGGTGAAACACAACATTTAGTTATGCCAATATCGATTCACAAAATAAGATTGAAAAATAAAACTAACAACAACGTGTCATGCAAGCGCAATGGATGCAAAATAAAATTATACAATCGAGACTCGTTGAATATTAATAATTTGCCATCGATTTCCATCTTTTAATATTGATACTTCCTTTCGACCAGCAGCTATCAACAATTCATGATTTGGATTAGGGATAAAAGAAATGTTACGAAAATCACCGAACCGTGCATTCTAAGGAAACTTGTCAGACGCCTCGTATTTCCATACAGATTGCAAAAATATTCCGGTCGGGACATTGCGCTTGATGAGGTATCTTTGCGACTGTTAATTACTTCGATGGGCCCAGAGGAAAGTGAACGTCGCAGCAGCGCTTCCACGAGAATGATGATTTTCAGGCGCGCCAATTAATCGTAAGGTACCCGTTCATCGTGGTTCATTAAGCTGGGACGTGGACGAGCAAGCGCGGAAGATAGTGAAATTATTATGGCAGGCGGAGGTCTTGGAATGTCTATCGTTGCCTTCAGTTTCCCTCTTATCCCACTTCCCGTCGTTTCAGGAAATAAAGGGGAGTTTACGGATTCAATCGCCGAGAAATAAAGAATGTTGCCTACGCCGACTGGTTGGAAAATGGAATCCCAGAATAGAAGACTTGTGACGGAACGAGAAGCGTTAAAATAAACCTTGTGGAATTTTCACACGAGACACTTCCGTGAACTTCACTGAAGAATCCATACTTTTCAAGCCACCCCCACCGACAATCCTTAATTCGATAATTACTTTCGCGCAGTTTTGTGGATATAAAAATAAGATGCAACTTTTATTTATACTTCATTTTGATATCTCCCATCGTTCTCGAGATATTCCACGAAAAATAAAATTGTGCATTTTTTTCAAGGGCTGATTTCACCCCCCAAAACCGCACTATGGCACAAAAAATAGGTTTGTCTTACACATCAACTACTCTACTTGCACACAAAGTTTAATAATTTTCTAAATTTCCGGGTTGTCTAACTTCCCTTGTTAATAAGAGTTATAAATTAATCACGCCTTTATGTTCTTACAGCACTTCCTTACTCTTCCAACTCCTCTTTTTTTATTATTTTACCCCGCACGGTTACCAAACAAAAAACTCACACGTGCCAACTCTCGCTCACTGGCATTAACAAATTAACACTAAACAAATTAACACTTAACAAATTAGCACTTAACAAATTAACACTTAACAAATTAACACTTAACAAATTAACACTTGACAAATTAACACTTGACAAATTAACACTTGACACATTAACACTTGACACATTAACACTTGACAAATTAACACTTGACACATTAACACTTGACACATTAACACTTGACAAATTAACACTTGACACATTAACACTTGACAAATTAACACTTGACAAATTAACACTTGACAAATTAACACTTGACAAATTACAATATGTACAAAATATTTAAAATTTTCCTGCATGAATGTATACGATGTTACTAAAAAAATTAATGATAAAGATGCAAAATTATCCTCACGGCGGACGCCCGTATGTCCAAACCTTCAATTTGAAAAAAGAATCCCCGAAGGAGGAGCGTATTTGGGGTCCTTACTGTAAATACACCTTTCATCTCCCCCTTTCTTGGATCATTTTGACATACAGCGACGAGTAAAAAAAGAGAGATCACCTGATTGAAGCGTCAAAATCATGCGCGTTCCAGCGTGTCGAGGTGAAAAAGAATTTGAACAGAAGAGTAGCGACATCATTGTGCAACGCGCGACAGAATGTTGTCGCTGCTGGTGTGCGTCTTTGGTTCGGTAAAACCACAACGCTTGGTATCATTACCTCGAGACGTTTGTTGTTTCCCTTTTTTCCTCCACGTGTATCACCTACAGATTTCGAGAAGCTGGACAGAATTGCCCGATTTAAACGACAAGAAAAAAAAATGTCGCGATATTTAAGGCGAGAAAGAGCAACTATGAAACAGCGACACTGTCGATATGAAGGGAGATCTCCGATTTTTAACAGAACCTGCAAAGCGGCGATGTCGTTGGGGCTTTGCGAGTTTGAGAGGTTAGGATCTAGAATGGAAGACGATATAAAATATTTTTTGAAGTTTTTCAAATTGCGAAAGAAAGGATATTCTAAACAATTTTTGAGATTGAGAAATTAAGGCGTGATAACACAGAGGCCAACGTAATAATGAGAAAATAGGTATATATGGGGGTTAAGAATTAAAGCTGAGGGAATGATAAAATCTTTATTTATGTATGAAATCAGAAGGATAATCTTATTTCAAATTATTCATCAATTATTTTATTGTGATTATGGGCGAACCAGAAATTGCAAACCTCTGCTAAGATGGTTTACATTTATAACTGATAATTGAAACTAACTTCTATTTTTTTGGATTTTGAGAAGATTTTTCGTCAAATTTTAATAAATTTATTTGAAATCAACTTCGATTTTTTTTTTTATTTTTTTTTATAGAGGATTTAAATTTGAGTAAATTTAGATGAAACTTACTTCTATTTTTTTTAATTTTGTAAAGATTTTTAGTCAAATTTTAATAAATTTATTTGAAATCAACTTCAATTTTTTCGGGGTTTTGTTGACTATTTTTGTTGGAGGAGCTAAATTTGGGAAAATTTAGATGAGACTAACTTCTATTTTTTTGGATTTTGTAAAAATTTTTAGTTGGAGGAGGCAAATTTTAATAAATTTATTTGAAATCAACTTCATTCTTTTTGGCTTTTGTTGAGTTTTTTTGATAGGGGACTTAAATTTGAGTGATTTTAGATGAAACTAACTTCTACTTTTTGGATTTTGTAAAGATTTTTAGTCAAATTTTAATAAATTTATTTGAAATCAACTTCGAATTTTTTGGATTTTGTTGAGTATTGTTGTTGGAGGAGCTAAATTTGGATAAATTGCGATGAAACTAACTTCTATTTTGTCCATTTGGTAAACATTTTTCGTTGGAGAAGTCAAATTTTAATAAATTTATTTGAAACCAACTTCGATTTTTTGCACCTTGTTAAGTTTTTTTGATTGAGCAGCTGAATTTGAGTAATTTTAGTTGAAATTAACTTCGATTTTTTTGGATTTTGTAAAAATTTTTAGTCAAATTTTAATAAATTTATTTGGAATCAACTTCGATTTTTTGGATTTTGTTGAGTATTTTTGTTGGAGGAGCTAAATTTGGGTAAATTGCGATGAAACTAACATCTATTTTTTTGGATTTTGTAAATATTTTCAGTCAAATTTTAATAAATTAATTTGAAATCAACTTTGATTTTTTTGGATTTATAACATTTTGAATAATTTTTTCTTTACTTATCGATTCTATGTTCACAATATGTTTATTAAAGAAATAATATATTTGTTTATAAATTGCTACACAACATCACGAATACATTCAATTTTCCAAATTTGTTTCGCTATCTCGAAAACGAAAGCTCGCCAGACAGCTATTATGTACATTTCCGATTTATTTTTTCAAAAAGTGCCCCTGTATACAAAATTAGTTTTTACAAAAATATGCCTTTTATGCCGTCGTAATATATTGCTGACAAAATAAAAGCTGTACGTTTCCTTTCCACTGAGAAGATAAAACTTATTCAAATGCATTAACATTAGCATTTGCAAATAAATGTACAGAAAGGGGATAATTTGATTAAAGAGAAATCCGCTGTATCGAATCTTTTGATACACGCAGCTGGCAAGTCAAGTTAAGGTTAAATCAGATAAGCAAGCTACGCAGAAGTGAAAACTGTTGCCATAAGGAAGTTGAAGGTGTGAGTGGCCATATTCTTGTTGAAAAAAAAACTTCTTAATGAATAGTGCTGAAATTGCACTAAGACAGTGATTTCTCTTGACTTCATCGTTAGCTCTTAAACCGTAGAGATGTGTGAGTTGCCGTATTTTTCACGTCCCCTTATCGTGTATGCAAATTAATGAATATTATTTCCTACAGGTGTTGCACGTGAATTGTAACTTGAAAGAATTTTTAAGTTCCCTTACTAGTGAAGCGCTAGATTATTATATTTCGTTTGGCGATCCTCGTGTTAGGAAATCTCAAGATATGTCATGCATCGAATTAGTCGAAATTGCTGTTGAAAAAATTGTTCTTAGTTCAAGAAACCCTTAGGTTTAATTTTGAATAAAATTTTGATCTTCAGTTATTTGGACTTTTAAGGAATCTGAGGAAAGTCCAAAGTCGAAATTTGTTTATACTTTACAATGCTGTTGATAAAAGAAAACAAAATGTTAATAATAATTATTGTAATATACAGAGTGTCGTACACAACTGGCGATATAACCTGAAAAGTGGTGATTTTACCTGAAAAAATAAGTTGCAAGTGTGGAATATTTTTTGATTTGAGGTTAAATATTTCGAGAAATACGGCATTGAATATTTGCTTGGAATTAATCAGAAATTGATAGAATGCGTCAGTAAATATAATAATACAACTGTGCACGAAATGAATCCTTGTACAAAAATGGGTAGAAATTGTAGAATAATTCTTCCTGGACAAAATCGATTTTAAAAATGCGTTAGGTACGTGTGGGATTACACTTCATTTCCTCGAAACCAGAGCCCTGTTAACAAAAAGTTATTCTACAATTTCGACAAAATTTTGCCAGCAGATTCATTTTAGTTGCAATTATATTACATTTACTGCTACACGCTTTCAATTCTTCATCACGTGCACTAATGTGGTTTAATTTAGAGCTGTTCGAGTACTCGAATAATCGAGCAGCTTGAAACCCGAACCGAGCCGAGACTCGGTTTCCGAGCCGGGCCGAATAGCTCGAGTGTTTTCGAGCGGCTCGATAGAGCCGAGTAGCTCGAATATACTTCGAGCAGACCGACTATGTCGTGAAGCTTGAAGCTTGAACTTTTCGGGCAGTACGAATGTTTCGAATATTCTAGGAAACTTTTGTAAATAATGGTTGGTGATAATGTGAATAATTAAAATGTAAACTGTAAATGAAAAAAAAATAATTAAAAAAAAGTAAAAAAATTGCGCCAAGTACATGAATTATCTTTGTAAAAAGAAGTGAGATCCCCATAAAAAAAACTTCAAAAAAAGTAAAAAAATTACGCCAAGTACACGAAACAAATGAATCACAAAAAATAAAAGATAATAATATAAATCACAAAAAAATAGAAGATAATAATATCAATCACAAAAAAATATAAGAAAATATACAATCACAAAAAACAGAAGATATTAATATAAATCAGAAAAAAAACAGAAAAAAATATACATAATAATGTGAATAATTAAAATGTAAACTGTAAACGAAAATATTCTGTAACTATTGAAAATAATTACTAAATTCAAATCACTCAAAACAATTTCAATGCCATTTTTCGAAAACCAAGCCTCAAGTAAAAACATATTACTCCACATCTTCACCATATTTTCCCCCGAAAATTCTTCCAGTTTACAGAACATCTTGCACATTCCCATCAGCACCATACGGTTACTACTAAATACAGCAACTCTGCTGCATACCGCCAATTACGCTCATCTCGAAGCTAAACCTCGCGCGCACAAGGTATCTTATCAAAAATTAGCGCAATAAAGGCAATAAATAAGAAGCAGCTTCGACCCGAACCAATTTCCCGTAAATCGACCAGTTCGCGAATCATTAAATTTCTCGGATCAAGGCGAATCGTCCGCTACGTACGTACATACTAATCGCAAAAGTTTGCACACTAACTAAGCCGAAGATATCTAATTGAGTTGCGTTAATTACCTCGAAGGAAAGCTGTCCACTCGGCGATTTCTTTGCAGGTGGTAAGCAAATTGCGCTGCAACTTGTCGCTAATGAAAACTCAGCCGAAAGGAGAGACGCAATCAGTGCCGTTCGATTGGCTCGCGGAAAGGTCGCAACTACACCTGGCCAAGCGAAACCGGAAATTGTTGCAAATTTTTCAGCGGCGAAGTTGCCTGTCGTTAAAACGTTGCGGCGTTTAACGTAAAAGATCGAAGGCTTGGTTTAAAAAAAAAGAGGAGGATGGACACCCCCTCGGGGTTGGGGGGGGGGGAGTGGAGGAGGAGAACCCGTTTTACGACTCTTACTTCTTCCTCCCTTGTGGCCCTCAGCGTCCTCCGCCATCTTCTCTCTTTCTTTGCCATTTCTTTTTTCTGTTGCCTTTCGTTCCGCCGGACATTTTCGACGGGGAACCAAACAAGAATTCGCTACCGTAGAATTTCACCGATCAACGTATGTATGCGACCGTCCTGGTCTTTCCCCCTCGTCCTCTTCTTTTTCTTGCTCCTTGTATTGTCAACCAACCCGTGTTATTGGATTCCTGCATCATCGAAGCGTTACGGCGGTAGGCGAAAGAATTGTCGCGGCACAAGATTCAGTATGCATTTTTAACTACCGAGACAATTGCTGCTATAGGCCTCCTATGTATGCTTTCTATGCGGAGCATTCTAACCTCCTTAGTTAAAATGTCCTACCTAGCATTTTGCCATTTTTCAAGAAACGTTGAAATATTTGAAGCTCCAGACGTCTTTTACCATTTAAGCAAAGTTAGAAAACCCTACGTGTAGGGTTTGTCGGTTTTTAAAAACCGGTTTTTTTTTATAAAATTATTAAAATATTAAATTTAAAAAAAAGGTTTTATATACTAGAATTGATATGTAAAAATGAATTAATTGTTTAATTAAAAACGTTAATATTTTGACTTGAAATCGCCTCGGACACAAGCATATTGTAGTAGGTAACAGTTTACTGTTAAACTAATATTCCTGAGTCCATATTTTCGGAAGAAAAATAGTAAATACTAAAAGTAGAAAAATACTAAATGAAATGAAGGTTTAAAATTTATATTTTGTACGAATTTTAGTTATTTTATTTTTATTTTTTATTTGGTTTCGTATGCAGTGTATTTTAGTGTGTTAGGTATATTTTTGTAGATCCTTATATGTATATTAAATGAAATAAAAAATTGTACGGATTTTAGTTATTTTAATTTCTTTTATTTATTTGGTTTTCTAAAGATAGAGTATATTTTATTTTGTTATATTTTTGTAATTCCATAAATATTAAAAAAACTGGAAATTTTTAGAATAAGTACAAATATTTATTTTCTATTTTAATTATATTTTTTTATGACAATTGGAAGACCGGTTTTTTGGGGAATAGTGGAATTCGAAAACCGGTTTTTTCAAAAGTCGGTTTTTGTATAAACCCCACCTACGTGCTTCGTAGAGAACTAGAAACAGTCTAATTTATTTATTTTTGCGAAGAGGGCACAAAGAAAATAATAAAACTTTAGTTTTCTACATTATAAAATTATAGAATTACACAAATAAAATCGGTAGCTACCACGAAACTAGTAAAAGAGTGTTTTATAATCACCTTCCGAAAGGACAAAAATATTGGGACTGAGACTTGTATTGATACCATCGGTATATTTATGTTCGAAAGTGGCCTTCGTATATTGATCCGTTGTGCGGTACGCACACGAACGATTTGAGATTTATTGAAACAAACAACTACGTTATCTAGACACATCAATTATATCAAGTTTGATACCTGCTTAATTGCCATTGAAGATTTAGCTGCAAAATGGAGGCTGCTCCAAAAATTTGCTGAGATTCAGGTACAGTATTGAATGTAAAGAAGAATTAACTGCGAGTTCACTGAAGGTGAAAATCGTTCTCCAGTTTCTCGTACAGATGAACGTTGATATTTCGCTATAATTTTTATAAAATTGTGTAGATTGATGTTTTCTGATATGTTTCCATGTACTGATGCATGCTTTTATAATATGACAATGGTGTTTAATGTAATTATTTACCCCAGGTAAGTGAATTTTTATACAATTTGGTGTAAAAAGGGGGCAGCTCCAAACTTTGAAAATTCACCCCGCCATAGAGAAAAGATATCTTTGCTTAGTAGTAGTGCTAAATGTTGCGTTAACATGTAAATTTTAAGTGGGTAAAATACTCTCAACATACGTCTAAAAATAGTTTGTTAACACAATTTTTATTAGTTTTCCAAAAGTTAATGTATTTGAGGCTGCCCCCCTCTTGCAACAATGTCTTCAAATTAGTAACTAATCACAGCTGAAACAATGCGTGTAGTTAATAATGACGGGAAAAATCATTTTATTGCATAACGCGGAAGAAACAAATGCAACGAATAGAGAGGTAATAATAAATAATACAGAAAGCAAAGCCTCGTATGAAATAGGGCTGGGACTATTCGAATATTTTACAAGTATTCGAATGCTACGAATAAACTTCGAATATTTGAGTATTCGAATGTTATTATTCGAATATTTAAGTATTCGCAGATTTAAGTATTCGAATATATCAGTATTCGAATATTTAAGTATTCGAATATTTCAGTAGTCTAATATTTCAGTATTCGAATATTTCAGTATTCGAATATTGCAGTATTCGAATATTTCAGTATTCGAATATTTCAGTATTCGAATATTTCAGTACTCGAATATTTCAGTATTCGAATATTTCAGTATTCGAATATTTCAGTATTCGAATATTTCAGTAGGGGATAGGTGCTATAAAGGGGACACGTCTTAAATGGGACAAATCGAATTTCCAAAATTCTAAACGCATTACACATGCAAGTCATTTTCCTGTTTATGGCAACACTAGTGCCTAGTCATTTGACGTAAACTTCCCTGCGGTCTCACTTGCACCAGAGTAGTAATCCACGGTTGATGTTTTTCGGCAGTAAAAGTGAAATTTTCATTGGTTTTCTGTGTCGTTTTCTGAGATTAAGATATATACAAAATGTTAAAGTGTTATATCATTAAAATAGCCTGTATTCAACTGAAACGAAAACGCTTAACAGGTAAGCTTAATTAATTGTTTTCTTTGTTTCGCGGTTATTTTATATTAAACTCACTTATAGTCGTAAAAGGGACAGCATAACAAGTTTTAAATGGGACGACCGTTTCATGGCTGTCCCTCTCATACACATGTACTGCTGGACACTATATGTATTATACTTTCCTGTAAAGTTATTAGTGTATCATCTGATACATAGATGACATTGTTTTAAATTATGAATTATTAGTTGATGGCGTATTGTTTCAAATTTAAGAATTAATAAAGTGACTATTCAAAGCGACAAACTTTATCGTCAAGAAAATGTGTGGCAATAAATTAGCCCTCGTTATAAGTTATAAATTTGCAACAGTTGTATTTAAATGTGCGGTAAATGGGCCAATGAGCCATGCGGAATAAAAGGCACATTCAATTTTTTCTGTTCCATGTATCATTAATAATAAAATATTGCTGATTTATACTACAAAGAGTTAATTTTTTCGTAGATTTCGTTGTATTGTATCATTAAGATTTAGAATTATAATTGTAATACTTAATAAGTTTATTTTTATTAACGTGTCCCTTTCATGACTTATACTGTCCCATTTAAAACCACCTAGTCGTAAAAGGGACATTTCCCACTTTTTTGAAAATCGAAGATTTTCTTATTTTCTATTACAATCGATGAGTTTGCAATGTACTTTTATTGAAGGGAAATAAACACGCTTTCTTGTGATGTAGTTGTTTTTTAAATACCTATAACGACATTGTCAGAAATGGACGCTAAACAAAAGTGTCCCTTTTATAGCACCTCTCCCCTACTCGAATATTTCAACTCGAATATTTCAGTATTCGAATATTTCAGTATTCGAATATTTCAGTATTCGAATATTATTCATTCGAATACTGACCCACTTCAACATATCCGATCGACTTGAAACGTTGCACACATACACAGTTCAATTTTGGGTCAAAATTCACTTACAAGATTTCACCCTGACAAACTAACGAACTCACATCTGAAACTAAATAAAGGCATGTAAAAGAATGAACCTAAAGAACTTGACTAGAACCTAAAATACTTGGATATTCGAATTATATTCGCCAAATAATTGAGCAACTGAAGTATTCGAATATTCGAATACCGAAAAATTCGACGAATAGTCCCAGCCCTAGTATGAAACAATTTCATATTACCAATTTACTTTCACGCGATGAATCACCCGATTTCCCATATAAATACTACCCTGCATAATAACACTATTTTATACTTAAAGCCGTGCACAACGAACTTAGAAAAATAATACAAATTAAATGTTTACCCGTTTATTGCGAGCGAATTAAACGTTACGCGCGTAAATACAAACGAACTTTCTCACAGATGCAGCAATGTACACGCCAATCGTCGACAAGCCCAATCATTTTAATTGTTAGTCATTTGAATGGCGAGAGTTCTTGTATGTATTATGATGGTTCATTGTGACGGAGCTTACGATACGTGGGAATATTTTCCACCTCGAAAGCGTGTTTACTTTGACCATGTCGATACGTTTCTCAACGCGGCTTGACTCATTGTCCGTGGTCCCCGGTTCGCGCGAAGCGACCGGGTTTCCTGTGGGAAGCAAAAAATTGAAAAGCCATTTGACCTGAAGATCGTTGGCGTCGAATGTGGGACACGCGACGTGACAATCGGGAAACGAGGATCCACGCTATGGGTACACTCGGTTTCCCTTTATTCGAGCCCGCATCTCGACGTACCCCATTCGAACTGATTTGTTAATTGCCCGTCCACTCGCCCTCTGCTACCCCCTACGCATTACGCCAGAGGAGCCAGGTCGTGTGCTCCGAAAATACGGGCTGGTAAATTGCTGCAGATCCCCCTGTTGGCTGAGTCGAACTGCTTGACCATATGGTTTCGTGTTATAATAAATTAAGAGGGTCTCGCGTGCCAGTACAGTTCGGCGCGTAAACGGGATGTTCGTAGAAGGAATTTAAAAACGTTAGGTACTAACAGTTCGCCTGCTGCAAATTCCAAGCTATTGAGCAGAGATGGCCAACATTTGGTTCGGATGACGAATAAGGAATAAACTTCTATTTATAGTTTTTACTCGACGAAGAATTTATCCGGGTAATTTTTTAATCAAATAGGCATTTATCCAGATAACGTAAATATTTTTTTTTCATAATTAGTTACTTGTTGTAAGGTGAATGTCCGAATAGCTGGACACGTCCCAGTACTTGGACACTAATGCAAATAATACTGATTATTACATTTCATATTCGCTTTATTAATAAAATAACTATTTTATTCAATTATACTGAAATATTTAATGAAATATATTCATATACGTATTTTTCTTAGTAAACTAGTAACAGTCGTAATAAAAATAAATTTTCTTCAACTCTCCAGTTTGCACCACTTTAGTATTGCTCTTATCTGATTTGCTACACAGTCTCTACTTTTTCTTAAGCAAATATTTTTAATAATGTTTAGTATATTGGCACAACTAATACATTTTTAGCAAAATAGTACCTTGTAGTATTATTTTTTGAATGGGAGATTAAAATTAAAGTTCGTAGTAGTTTTTTATTCGCGTGTCTATCTACTGGTACGGCGAAATCCCGGAACAACCCTAAACCTGACCATGTGTGCAAATTGTGAAATAAGTACGCGTTATTTTTGACGCAATAATAAAATAATTATTTAACACCTTAGCAATTATTACTTTGTATTCTTGTTATCTTGTTTTAATGATAATATTTCATTCATGTGTGAAATTCGTGCGTTACACACGAATACACATAACCTTAAAATTAGTCATTCAATAATAGATTCTTTTTACTCAAGTTTGTTTACCGATTCGAATAAATTACTTATACAGAAGAAATACGGCCAAAAGAAAAAACTATTGTGTTGCTTTTTTTTATTTAATTTCCCTCACATCACTTAAAGTAGAGACTACATATGGACTAACTTTATTAGCTTTCTTGCTCATAGGCCCTCATTCCTGAGAAGCACAATAAAAGTTTATTGTTTATAAACAGTAATTTATCTGACAAGGGGAGCGCACGATCTTCGGAACACCGATTGGGAATAAACGGTGCACAATTTATAGGGGACCCCAAAAGTAATAATTTTGCAGAGTCATAGCGCGCACCTCTCCGAAATAAGGGAGAAATTCAGATATTTTTCTTGATGAAAATGGCGACTGCTCGAGCACATTAAAAGTATGTAATTCCTCCTAAATGTACTCCGCTATGCCAGCCATGTGATATATATTTTTACAGGCATGTGAAAAATTTTATTAAAAAAATACAACATAGATACATTCTTTAAGGGGCTGTTCCCGTTTAGAGCCCATACAAATAGGCGATTTTTTGGAATTAATTAAAGGAAAACTACTGCATATAATTTAATGGGACTTTTTGCATTGTATTAAAGATTTCTTAAACTAGAGAAATATATTTTTTGTTTTATAATTAATCATTGCAGATGGCACTGGGGAGTCGTTGAAGTCGAGGCGTCAAAAAATTCATCCAAAACGGTGGAACCTGAAGCACCTAAATCATTAGTCTGCAATAAAAAACAATGCCAGATTATTAAAAAGCATAAAACTCGCTCGTAGTCTTAGCAGTAAAAATGACCAAAAAATTACAAATTTTTTTAGAAAATAATGACCCGTGAATTTTGAAATCACTTTTTCCCTATATTTTTCGTCCTTTCAACGACCTTAAAAATTACAAATTTTCAATTTCTTTTACTTTTTACTGGTTTCTCCACGAGCCAGAAATTCTTGAAAATAAAAAAAAATCAGTCGAATCGGATAATAACTTTTCGAGATATAGGTTCCACCAATTTTGAGAACGCTGTTTCGAGGAAAACGCGTTTAAAGTTTTAAACGCATTTGCCGCTACTCAAATGCCTATAACTTGGAGAATTTTACGACTTTCAAAAAACCATTTTAAACACGTATTCTTAAAAGGTTGAACATTCGAAAAATGGAATAAAAAAAATCGATTTTTAGACTGGCACCTCCCTTTAATACGTCACCAACTGATCGCTCTGAGTTTTGGGCCAATCTTAAAATTTGCGTGCTTCGCAGTGGGAAATAGAGACAGTTTGATTTCGGTAATAAAGCTGAATGACCTTAAATGACTATTATCATTGAAAAGCCCTTGAGAAGGGCTACAATCGTAGGTGTTCGAAAATACAAGGTTCCGTTTAAAAAAATTAAGTTGACCTTCAAATCTTCTAAGCTGCTCCACTTGAGAAAACGTTCTGTGCGCCATCTAGTGGGCCGCTCGGAACCAAACAACTGTTGCCACAAACATTTCTTCCCAAAACTGTAGAAGTTATGCAGGTGGCTTTTCTTATACGACTCACCCTGTATAGTAAAGGTCTGGAAAAAGCAAAATTCTGAACAGAATTCTCTGCAAAAAATTTTATGACCACCTATGCTCACTAACTGTACCTATACATCACACTCTCTTTGCAGCAAAGTTGCAGGATGGTTGCAGTGCAAGATTGCAATGTTGCACGCAACGTTGCAGCAACATTGTGGGAATGTTGCCAAACGTTGCACCAAAGTTGCAGAATCGTTGCAGTGCAATATTGCCACGCAACATTGATGCAACTATGCAGCAATAATTCTATGTCCGCCCCGTGCAATGTTGCACGGCAACGTCGCAGCAACGTTACGTCGACATTGCGCTGCAACCATGCAACACTGCAACCATCCTGCAACGTTGCCGCCACGAAGTGCGCTGTATGGGTATGGGAAACTTGAACCAACAGAGTGACCCGAAACCACTTACACTCCCTTTAAAATTTACATTCATCCCCAATTGTTTTAAATATTCCCAACCACTCACTATTTTTCGGAAACCTTCCTACTTATATCTTAAATTCCATGTAAATGGAATAGAGTTCTTCAAGTGGCATTTAATTGACAAAGCTGAAAATAATCTGTACCTTCGTACCGATATTTTTCAATTCACACAAAGAGCCCGGAAACCTTGATTCCGGACACAATGAACAGCGGAAACAGAAGCGTGATATTCTGTTTGTAATATCATAATTTCATTTGAAAAATTCGTGATATCAGAGGCAGTGCTACTCTCTTGCGTGCCTTCCGGCAATCGATCCCTCGCAGGAATTTTCACTCACACCGAGCGAAATTATTCATCGGTCGCTCGTATGCAAATCTGCCCCGAGAAAGGCGCGATGTTCCTCTCGTTACGCTTTTGTTCGGTAATTCGCTTGCCGTCAAGAAGGCTATGCTCGTTCAAGCCGTTCAGATTTATGGTATTATAGTTCGTAATATATCTATGCCTCACAATATTCGATAAATTTTTCGCCCGCTCCCTTGTATCCATTGACTGCCCATTAACCCTTGAAATATGTGTAATATGCATAGATGATAACATAGCAGGCACTTTCGTACCGTTTCGATAAATTTCATTCTATATAGATGCAAGGGAATATTCAGGGTGGTTCATTATTCGCGGTATAATCGGAAAGGGGTGATTCTTCGCGATAGATTATGTTGAAAATATTGAATGATAATATAATTTCTTATTTGAGACTTCGTTTTCGAAAAAAGATGACTTTCAGATCTATTAAATAAACCTGTCCCTTACTAGGTATTTATTGTTAAATTTAGAAATTAATTGTTGGACGAAAATAAGTGTAAATCCGTCGAGCACGCGTGTATCTGGTGAAGAATTGGCAGAATACGAGGAAAATGCGATACAAATTAGGGCTGGGACTATTCGAATGATTTAATATTCGAATATTTTACGAGTATTCGAATGCTACGAATAAACTTCGAATATTTGAGTATTCGAATGTTATTATTCGAATACTATTCGAATACTGATGGGTCAAAATTAGTTTACAAGATTTCACCCTGACAAATGAACCTAAAGAACTTGATTTATAATTCACACCATACTATTTGAGTACTTAAATATTCGAATAGTATGCGAATACTTGGATATTCGAATTATATTCGCCAAATAATTGAGCAACTGAAGTATTCGAATACTCGAATACCGAAAAATTCGACAAATAGTCCCAGCCCTAATACAAATGCGGATGTAAAGAATCCTTATATAAAAATGAGTCGAAATTATAAAATAACTTTTTTTCAAACGTGGCTTTATCTTCCACAAAAGTGGCTTTATCTTCCAAAATCAATTTTCTCGAAAGCAAAGCCCCGTTCGAAAAAGAGTTATTCCACAATTTCGAATCATTTTTACGCAAAAAGATTCGTTTCATTTGCAGTTGTATCATTCTCGGGGTATTTATATTAAAATTGCCACGCTCGCTATTACTAACTATTTATTAATGTGAAACAAATGTTTAGTTACAAAAGGGAACGAAAAATAAAAACTATTCGCTCGTTCGTAGCTTCTTGGGTGACGCTTCAGATTAGTCTATAGATACATTGCTAATTATAAGAACCAATCAACCTTTATTTCCAATAAGCATATTTACCAGGAGAGTTTTCAAAGTCAATTTTCTCGAAAATTATACCTCGCATGAAAGATTTCCATTCTAGATTTTCAATTTACTTTGTAAACCCATTTGTTAAAGTTCCTGTAGAGTTCTAGAGCTGGTAATGGAGTACTAGTTTATTACTCTAAAGAGTCTAAAGTGTGAGTGTGTTGGCATCGAACAGCCCACTCCGTTCCTTTGTTCTTCTGACTGCGTGATTAAGGGGACCTTCCGGTCTAGAGCCCAAAAAAATAGGTGATATTTAGGAATTAATTAAAGGAAAACTACTATATATAATTTAATGGGACTTTTTGCATTGTATTAAGCATGTCTTAAGTTATAGAAATATATTTTTTGTTTTATAATTAATTATTGCAGACGGCCCTGGGGAGTCGTTAAAGTCAAGGCGTCAAAAAATTGATCCAAATCGGTGGGACCTGTATCTCCAAAAGTTATTATCCGATTCGACTGAAACTTATTTTATTTTGAAGATTATACTTCTGGCTAGGGGGGAACTAGAAGAAATTAAAAAAATGACATTTTTTTTAGAAAATAACGACACTTGAAGTTTGAAATCACTTTTCCCCTGTACTTTTCGTCCTTTCAACGCCTTTGAAAATTATAAATTTTCAATTTTTTGTAATTTTTCTGGCCCCCCCCCCTAGCCAGAAGTATATTCTTCAAAATAAAAGAAGGTTCAGTCGAATCGGATAATAATTTTTGGAGATACACCGTCGAATGTACATTCGAACATTCGAACATTCGAACATTCGAATCTTCGAACCTTCGAATATTCGAATCTTCGAACATTCGAACATTCGAATCTTCGAACCTTCGAATATTCGAATCTTCGAACCTTCGAATATTCGGATCTATCGAATTTCTGATTGTACCGAATAGGAATCTGAACATGAAATATTTGTTCACAGTTTATCGTGAAATTCTTTTCATATTGGCCTTTACAATTATTTGTTTTTCAAACGATAAATTTGGAATTTTATTAATCGTTGGTTCTATGAATTTTGCAACGAAAAGTATAAATTCTATTTAAATTTAGGGACCTAGGGTATTTAAAATATTTAAATGTTGAATCATAATGCTCATTAATAGCTATAGTAGTAATTTTATTCTTTGCTTCCTTTTACGGGATAACATTGTATCATTCATACATTTTATCCTTATTCGCTAAGTAGTCTTATCTATCTTACTTTACCCCCCTTCCAGTCTTATATACACATTCGTCCATACACATACCTATATCCATGTACATATCCACATTCATCTAACTTACCCGTACAGCACACCTCGTTGCAGCAGTATTGCAGGGACGTTGCTGCAATATTACGTTGTTGCAGGTTGCATTGCAATATTGTAGGAACGTTCCTGCAATATTGTCGTGCATTATTAGAGTGGCAATGATCCTACAATATTGCTGCAATATTGCGCGCACATCGTCGTGCAATACTGTAGTGAAAACTTGTGGAAACATTACAACAATATTCTGAAGCAACTATGACTTTGTCAAAATTTTTCGAAATATGTACATGACGTCGAGTGGATTCTACGGCGTGTTTCATTTAACTGGATATGCACCGCAATATTGCCGAAGAGTTGCAGGATCATTGCCACAGTTTTGCCGTTTCGTTGCAGAATCATTGCCGGAACGTTGCAGGACTACATATTCGTAATGTTGCCGCAACTTTGCAAAAATACACACCTGCAATATTGCGAAGGTGGACATAGGACTGAACCTGCAACGTCTCTGCAATGTTATGTTGCAACATTGCCATCTTGCACCGCATCATTGCAGAGACGTTGCTGCAATGTTATGGTGCTGTGTGGGTAGCTTAGTTGTTAACTATCCTATTTACAATTATTTACAATGTTTACATATTTTAGCGTTTTTTCAGACTTGTAACATCTAATACGTGTTTCTTGTACATTTTTATGCGTTGAATACGAATCTGAAAATCGTTTTTTGTGTAAGAACTGCGAAAATGAAATTCAGTTTTCTCGAACCACTAACCGTCATTTACAATTCAAAATTGAAGTACAAGTGCGGAATGAAATTTGTCAACTCGTGTCTCCTACAAGCCCAAGTAGGTATTGAACAGCTTCATTTGTTTGTTTCATTTGGTTTGGGTTCATACCAAAATTTATTTTGGTGGAGAAAAACGATAACATTTACATTTTCTGGTGCAAGGCAGCTTCTCTTTGCCGTAACAATATCTCCGGCAGTAGAAAACGTACGTTCTGATGCAGCTGAAGTGGCTGGAATACATAAGTAGTGCCGCGCAAGTTTGGCGATTAGTGGATACATATGCTCATGATTTTTCCACCAACCGTATGGGTCCAGATTTCGGTCGATTTGCGGTTCAGACATGTATTTTTGAAATTGTGCCGTAACATCATTTGTTTTACTGGTCTCTCCGAATATAACGTCCATAGCTGTTGTCCGACTGTTGGTTGCAGTTTGATGAGACCCGTTCGCAGGTGTTGGCTCCATTAAATGGAGCTGGCGGTTCACCTTTGACTTAATAGCAAGCTTTGCCTCAATATTTGTTTCATGCATTAAGTCTTTATACCGCGGATCGAGGAAGGATGCAATTCTTCGTGCGGAAACGAAAGTTGTGTTCTCATCGAGGTTGAAGCGAGTACTGCATTCGTTGGATACAATATTTTTAAATTCTACTATCGCAAGCGCATCATCAGTGTTAGGTAGTAAGTGACGAGTAACTAGCATGTTCAAAATTGGTTGCACCATTGACACAGATGAAGTGTCTGCACACAAAATTTCACATGCAATCTGAATTGGGCTAAGCGCTGTGACTAGTGCGGTCAATATGCCCCACTCCCCATACAGCACACCTCGTTGCAGCAGTATTGCAGGGACGTTGCTGCAATATTACGTTGTTGCAGGTTGCATTGCAATATTGTAGGAACGTTCCTGCAATATTGTCGTGCATTATTGGAGTGGCAATGATCCTACAATATTGCAGCAATATTGCAATTTCGTTGCCGTGCAATGTTCCGTTCGCAACGATGGTACAATATTGCTGCAATATTGTACGATCGTTGCCGTGCAATGTTCCATTGGCAACGATCCTACAATATTTCTGCAATATTGCGCGCACATCGACGTGCAATGTTCCAGTGGCAACGGTCCTACAATATTTCTGCAATATTGCGCGCACATCGTCGTGCAATATTGTAGTGAAAACTTGTGGAAACATTACAACAATATTCTGAAGCAACTATGACTTTGTCAAAAATTTTCGAAATATGTACATGACGTCGAGTGGATTCTACGGCGTGTTTCATTTAACTGGATACGCACCGCTATATTGCCGAAGAGTTGCAGGATCATTGCCACAATTTTGCCGTTTCGTTGCAGAATCGTTGCCGGAACGTTGCAGGACTACATATTCGTAATGTTGCCGCAACTTTGCAAAAATACACACCTGCAATATTGCGAAGGTGGACATAGGACTGAACCTGCAACGTCTCTGTAATGTTATGTTGCAACATTGCCATCTTGCACCGCATCATTGCAGAGACGTTGCTGCAATGTTATGGTGCTGTGTGGGTCAGTCCCTGTCATTTCCAGTTTTATAGCTGTGGCTTCCTTAGTTACACTTCTGTCGGCCAAAACGCTGACGACCGGAATTGTATTCTTCACAAGGCGCTCAGCCATGAACAAAGTGGAATCCCATCGTGCCTTGCAGCTTTGGATTAATTTTAAAGTTTTTAATTTAGATTGCACCTGTGCCTTCTCAAGTGCTGCAGTAGCAACATTTGAGTGGCGGAAGTGCGTAACAATTGCACTGGCTTTGGAGCATACCCGTTTTATTTCCTCCAGGCTCAGCCCTGCATTGATGCACAATTGTAGAGTGTGCACGCTACATGTTAGTTCTTGTTTATCAGCTACATTTGGTAGCTGTAGCACTGCACCAACGATATTCGCTGCGTTATCTGTAACGATGCCGCTGATAATGCTTTCGACCCCCCACTCCAGAAATATATGGGTAAATCTTACTGCAAGGTTTTCTGCCGTGTGGCGTTCGCTCATTTCTTCTGTTGTTAATGTGACATTTGCAATTTTCCAACCCTTGTCAAGGAATCTGGCCTGTACGGTCAGATAACCATCTTGAGTTCGCGAGGTCCAGTTGTCCGCTGAAATGGCAACAGCTGACAATGAAGCCAGTGCCTCTTTGATTTTCAACGCAATGTCGTCGTGCAGTGCTTGCAGCCTCCTGGTTATGGTTTGGGCGCAGGGAGGTTTATACCCGGGCTCAACAACGCGCATAAACCTCGCGAAACCAAGACTGTCGGCGAACGATGCGGGCAACATATTAATAGCGATCATTTGTGCGAGCGCTTGATTGATTATTTCGGTGCGGTCCCTGTTACGTGGATGTGAGAATGCGGTGGCATCTTCCAAAGGTACTCCAAGTCTCCGCGATCGTGGTTGTGGTCGGGGAGTCTCTAGGAGTGTTTCTGCCGTTTCATTACCTAAAACCAACTCATCTGCAGTCACATCACTGCTACCAGCATGGGAGTTCGATCCTGAATCTTCATTTCTCCTACAATAAAATATAATGATATATTATTCGTCGATTATGTATTTTGATTGGAGATGTTACCCAGATAGCACCGCACATCCCAAGGACGTCCTTTTCATGTCCAGTTTATATCCGAACGTCCTACGTCCATTTTGAACATACATAGGATGTTCTTAGGATTTTAATTTCGGATATTCTAGGAACGTCCGTTTCTTAAGTCCTACGGACGTTCTTAGGACTGAAATTTCGGAGGTCCTAGGAATGTCCGTTTCTTAAGTCCTATGGACGTTCTTAGGACTTAAATTTCGGATGTTCCAGGAACGTCCGTTTCTTAAGTCCTACGGACGTTCTTAGGACTTAAATTTCGGATGTTCTAGGAACGTCCGTTTCTTAAGTCCTATGGACGTTCTTAGGACTTAAATTTCGGATGTTCCAGGAACGTCCGTTTCTTAAGTCCTACGGACGTTCTTAGGACTTAAATTTCGGATGTTCTAGGAACGTCCGTTTCTTAAGTCCTACGCACGTTCTTAGGACTTAAATTTCGGATGTTCTAGGAACGTCCGTTTCTTAAGTCCTACGCACGTTCTTAGGACTTAAATTTCGGTTGTTCTAGAAACATCAAACAATCTTGTAAGTCACGTGATTGTTTTGCACGACTACATTTCGAATGTTCCGAGAACATTCGTCTCGTAAGTCTTGTGAATCTTTAGAAGACCTAAATTTCAGATGTTCGAAGAACAACCGTCTTGTAGGTTTTGCAGATGATTCAGGTTCGGTTGCAAAACAGTCTTACGACTGAACCTCGCCTTTGCGCTATTTTTTTGTGCAATGAAGACGCAGAAATGTTCCCAGATAGCATACGACGCCTTCAAGACTTCTGTCTTAAGTCGTCGTTAAAACATCTGTCTTGAGGCGAATGTGAAATTTTAAGCAATGAGTCTAGAGGTCGAATGATGATGTTCTGTAGAATATTTCGCATCAATGCACAATTTTTGTAAACTATTAATAATATTTATATACCTGGAAATTGAAATTATTTGTAAGGAAGTGTCTTGAGTAGTTGCGAAAAGCAGTTGCTTCGTAATCTGGGAGTCCTGGGTTCGATTCCCGGCACCGCCAAATTTTTTTCCTTAATGTCCTAACCCAGACTTGATGAAGATGTCTTTAAGGCGCTTTTAAACCATCTGCAAAACGTCTTTAAGACGCCTTATGGACGTATTTAACTTTACTTTCGGACATTTGGAAAACGTTCTGAGAATGTTGACACAGCACGTCCTCAGGACGTTCCACTTTGTAAATAGGACCTTCCTACGACATTTAAAGAACTTAACGAGGACGTACAGAGGATATATGGACCTCCTCGGGACATTCTCCGAACGTACAGTACGTCCGGAACGGACGTTCTTCGGACGTACATAAGATGTCTTTGTGCTATTTGGGTACATTAGGGTCATTCCACGCCAAATCGTACTGGTCACCTAAATCGTACCTCATCAATTTCTCAGTAATTAATGAATGTAAACGACATCTGCTAATAAAAATATCAAGTAAACGCGAAATAAGAAATAGAAACAAAATCTTTTGAGCTTACACCCTATTTTGTGCGTGCTATAAACATTTAAAAAAATCAGGTATGATTGATGTAACTTTTTTCCAGTTTATTTTAGCTGATAATAATCAAAGAATGCAATTTGGTCGTGTAATTTTGTACTTTTCTAAAAGCGGGTTTAATGTAGAATACTTTACATTCATTTTAAGTACATATTACATTCATTATAAAGTTTAAATTGATATTTATAAATAAATTGATCATGTTTCCTAAATCGTACCACTACAATCGTACCAGTAGGATTTCACAGCTCGTATGTTATACAGGTTATGTAAATATATCATATACATAGGTTATTGCGGCCTGTGTGTGATCCATACACATATGTATATGTAACTATATAATAATCATTATTTTATGTTGAATATTTTCTTCTCTGTTTGTTATTGATACTATTTTTAGTCGAGGTACGATTTAGGAGACCGGTTGCCTAAATCGTACCTTTTACAGTATGTGACAAAAAAATTAATAAATTAATTTGTTTTGAACAAAAGGTTAAGCATATAATGGTAGGTGCCTAAAAGATCAAGCTGCAATATCCAATAGTCATTTGCGTTCAAATTAGTACCACATATGAAATACAACGTAAAATGTCTTAAGTGGTACGATACAGGCAACCCTCCCCTACATTCCATAAGCAGAAGAAGTATAGCAATAATTCTCAACCTCAGTATCCAAAAAAAATCGCGAAATTTCGTGTCATTTTGAGCGTTATCGTAATAAATTATGGTGGAGTGCAAAAATGCAAACATTGCCTTCTCGATATGAAAATGTCATTTAGTAAAATAGAAAAATAGAAAAACATAAGATAATGTGAATAGTGGACTGCGTGGTTACAATTTTGCACATACTTCAGTTTATGTTGGTAACTGTAAAATTGCAAATATTGACTTACCTTCTCTTTTCAGGCGGACAATATATCTGATGCTGTGACTGCAAATGTTGTGCAAGTGGTGTCGTCGCACCATGCGTTTTCAGCACGCTATCACAGACTAAACATGTAGCCATCTGTCCATTTGCTGACTTCTTGCAGTGGTCCCAAACCCAACTCAGCATTTTTATGTTACACTGATGTTTTCACTGTTTTGCGCGTAAACTAAGACGGTGTTTCTATTGGAAATTGGTTATTAAATAAATGAGCCAATGTCTTTTTATACCGGTATACCGAACAGAAGTGAGCTCTTCTCTAACAACGGACTGTTCCTCACCGTTGCCGGATATTGAAAGAAAAAGACGCTCTACAGACGTATCGTTATCTTTTACTATATTTAGGTTTCCCTGAATGTTGAATCACTTTTGCCTTCTTCTAATTATAGTGATCAAACAGTTTCCTGGTTTGACAGACCGTTCACACTGACTTTCGAAAGTCTTGAAGCGTTAATGAAGACTCGCATGAATAAAATTACTATTAATGAGTAAGATGGTGTCTATAAATCGAATAATACTCTATAAATTTAGAAAAATATCGTTATAGTAACGAGGGAAAAATAAAAATATTATAGTTCCTCTAAATCGTTTATGGGGTTTTAGCTTCCTACAGAAAAGTCTGCTTATACTGTTTGTCATCCGCTTATGATGGGACACGGGTGGGCCTAGAGGAGGGGGCCCTTGGCCGATTCCGTCGGGATTGTCCACTCATTATTATAAAAATAATAATACTAATAACTGATGGTTGTTTTCGTTTCAAAATGTATAAATTTACCAAAGACTAATAAAGTTAAAAATTTATCGTTTGAAAAACAAATAATTGTAAAGGCCAATATGAAAAGAATTTCACGATAAACTGTGAACAAATATTTCATTTTCAGATTCCTATGCGATACAATCAGAAATTCGATAGATCCGAATATTCGAATAGTCGAATAATTACAGCTCTACTATGAACCCAACAAACAAGATTCTCACCTTTGAAATCGGATTACGTCACATTTTAAGACCGATATTAAAGCAAAACGACAGAAAAACGTTAAAATGTTTACCCGTCGGCAGCGTCATTTTTAAAGCACATATATATATTTCTTATTATTTTTTTTCAATCTGTATGGTAGTAATAAACATTGGGTAAAAGCATATATCTGGATGTGCTTTCATTTGTTTACAAATAAATAAAGGACAGAGTCTCTTTCTCACGAAAAACGACTGCCTAGTCCCCTTAAGGGGACCTTCCGGTCTAGAGCCCCAAAAGATAGGTGATTTTTGGGAATTAATTAAAGGAAAACTACTATATATAATATAATAAGACTTCTTGCATTGTATTAAGGATGTCTTAAATTATAGAAATATATTTTTTGTTTTATAATTAATCATTGCAGACGGCACTGGGGAGTCGTTAAAGTCAAGGCGTCAAAAAATTGATCCAAATCGGTGGGACCTGTATCTCCAAAAGTTATTATCCGATTCGACTGAAACTTTTTTTATTTTGAAGAATATACTTCTGGCCAGGGGGGAAACCAGAAAAAAATACAAAATTTAATTTTTTTTAGAAAATAACGACACTTGAAGTTTGAAATCACTTTTTCCCTATATTTTCCGTCCTTTCAACGCCTTTAAAAATTATAAATTTTCAATTTTTTGTAATTTTTCTGGTTACCCCCCTAGCCAGAAGTATATTCTTCAAAATAAAAAAGTTTCAGTCGAATCGGATAATAACTTTTGGAGATTAAGGTCCCACCGATTTTGAGAACACTTTTTCGGGAAAAACGCGCTTAAAGTTTTACGCGAGCGCCGAGTGGCCGGATGTGACTCATGCATTTGCCGCTACTCAAATGCCTATAACTTCGGGAATTTTGCGAATTTCAACAAATCCTTTTAAACACGTATTCCTAAAAGGTTGAACGTTCGAAAAATGAAATAAAAAAAATCTACTTTTAAACCGGAGGGTCCCCTTAATACAAGCTAAAACTAAATACATTTATTTTTATACTAAGCTGTCATAAAATACAAAATCAGTTTAAAATTATATTCCCAGTTTGTGAAACCTAGAGTATGTGTATAAATATACCTATTTTTTGTTCGTATTATATTATTCACAATAAAGAATTACAAAATCCAACACCAACGGCTTTCGAGTCTTTTACCAATAGCATGAAACGTGTGTATTTAAATTAAGTAAACGATCCAAATGCTGATACTACAACCGATCAACGGTGAGTAAATTAAAAAAATCGCACTGATGGAACGTTGGAATTTCTGACCGCGTTGGACAGTTTCAAAATACTAGGCAGAAGGAGATGACGAACGACGGTCACTGCAAAAGATAGCCATGCTTCAGGAACGCTACGAAATCTAAATCCTTCGGATAGAAAATGTTAAGAACCATTCGCTGCGCCTTTTACGACTCCGGCTTTGCATTCGAATCGAGGAACCGTGCAGCAATGCACCTCCTTAAGTATTCCCGTCGTACTCCCTGTACAACCGTGTGATTTCCTCCTACTGAACGTTTTCTAAACGAATCCTGAACGACTGCAAGGGTCGCTGATCCTGAATAACGTCGGATCACCTTGAACTCTCTCGTCTTACTCGCGCATAAAGCAGCGTTTCGTGGTTGCTCCGCGAGAGGGATCGCGTGATCCTTCGAGCTATGGTCACGTGGGCATGGATCCCTCTACCGAAATTGACGGACAGGTTATACACATACCGAAAAGTCAAACTGACCTCTTCCCCTTTGTGTCTGGACGATCGTTCAGACGAATTTTTCCTTATTCCTGTGATTCTACCGTCTGCATCTCGAAACCCTGAATTACGTTTGGTGCGTATGATGTTTGGTTGTCTGTGGAGGTGCCAATTGATACTGAGGCCTTGGATCTGCTTGTGTAACCATAATATTTGCCTATTTGCGAAATGACCATTTGAATCTCAAACCTTGAATTCGCTTTCGTTAATATGATACTTAGACCGTGATCAGTCTCAAGAATTATTGCCAAGTGTCGTTATCTACTTGAGGTCGAAACGCTTGGTAGCGTACTCTTTTACGCGAAGTATAAAGGAGAAACAAAAATGGAATGAAGATTTAGGTAGACGCAATGCAAAAAGTTATAGCATATTAGTCATTTTAGGAAATTTTATATATTTATAATTTTACATATTACAAATTTATTGTTAGGTTTATAACGGGCCTTATATCGGTTAATGAGCACTAGTAGGTAGTATATATATATATATGTAATGCACAAATGTATTTCTTTCGAAGAATATAATCATCACTTTCATTTCTTTCGAAGAATATAATCATCAGTTGGTAAACACTGCAATATTTATTATTAATTATATTAATATGGAACAGTAGGACCAGTATGAAATTACTAAAATACTAGTAGGTAGTATATATATATACTATAATATATAATATAATCATCACTTTCATTTCTTTCGAAGAATATAATCATCAGTTGGTAAACACTGCAATATTTATTATTAATTATATTAATATGGAACAGTAGGACCAGTATGAATTTACTAAAATACTAGTAGGTAGTATATATATATATATATACTAAAATACTAGTAGTATTTTAGTAAATTCATACTGCAATATTTATTATTAATTATATTAATATGGAACAGTAGGACCAGTATGAATTTACTAAAATACTACTAGTATTTTAGTATATATATATATATATACCTACCTACCTACTAGTATATATATATATACTACCTACTAGTATTTTAGTAAATTCATACTGGTCCTACTGTTCCATATTAATATAATTAATAATAAATATTGCAGTGTTTACCAACTGATGATTATATTCTTCGAAAGAAATGAAAGTGATGATTATATTCTTCGAAAGAAATACATTTGTGCATTACTATATATATATGTATATATATTTATAATAAATGATTATATTCTTCGAAAGAAATACATTTGTGCATTACTTTATATATATATATATATAAATGTATTTCTTTCGAAGAATATAATCATGAGTTGGTAAACACTGCAATATTTATTATTAATTATATTAATATGGAACAGTAGGACCAGTATGAATTTTTTATTTTAGTAAATTTTTCATTTTAATTTTAATTCTATACGGGATAAACCCTTTAATACAAAAGATAATTGCACTCTGTACCAGTATGAATTTTGTATTTTAGTAAATTTTTAATTTTAATTTTAATTCTATACGGGATAAACCCTTTGATACAAAAGATAATTAACAAAAAATATGCGAAAATATACAAAAATGATAGTTTACAATTTGCGTATAACGGGTATCATAGAACGTACAGAGGCAGGGAAATAATTACAAAAAGTGTCGGCGAGATTACACAAGCATTGGCATTTAAACAGATACGGTCTAAATGGACAAATGTAAGTTCCATGAAGGATAAAATGAACTTTTGGGGAAAATAGAGTCTTTTTGTTAGATGGAAGGTAGGAACATGGAAGATTAATTTCTGTTGGGTATCGGGATTAATAAGCTTATACATACAAATAGAAGATCAGCTGTAGTGCGACGCTGTTCAAGGGTTAGTAACCCGCGACGCGATTAAATGGAATCATAGTTTTGGCAGTGCGGAGGGATAGGCATTTCCGTTAAGTTGAATGCAGCTTCTTTGAACGTGAACAATATTTGTACGATCGAAGTATTGACTTCAAAATTAATATTCTTCACATTCTGTGTATTATTGAAGTGTCATATTATTACAGTGCATCAATATTCTTAATAAAAGGGTTAATATTATTAGAAATAAGTCAGTTGTATTCGAGCACGTGGGACAATCAATGATACGGCGTGTCAAAGTATTTGGGGTTGTCAATATAGAGGCTACTTTAAAGTTCAAAGTTACATTTTATGCGGAGTAACGGTTTAAATAAAAAAATTCCATGGTTAATATCCACATCTATTTCGACTTTTTTCTTCGTTTGGCGACATAGACTACGCCTGCAATTTTTGTGACAGCCTTTTTGACTGACACTGTAGAATAATGTCTCAATTAATGATTATCCAACCAGAATTATATTTTGCTTGAATGATATAAGGCTCAAATAGCTAAGCATTCGAATAATTGAGATTCAACTACATCCTCCTTATTTGGATGCACATTTTGTTAAATTGATTTTCAAAGGATAGTGTCTGTAGAATCGTACTGAAAGTGTACATTGGCAGTAAAGATTCGGTTAAATCTCAAGGGTAGTGAGTAGTGGAAGTAAGTAATACAGTTACACATGTATTAGAATTCTTCAGACACAAATAAAAATCACTCAATCATTTACTTTAAGGGGTTATACCTAGTCAGGAGGCCGAAATGAGGCGAATGTTTGTGAATTTTTTTTGGAAAAACGGAAGCATGTATTTTTACAGAACTTCTTGCGCTTGAAAGAGCAACATTTAAAGAAGATTTGGTCATTTTTTCGTAAAAAAATATTTACGTTTATAATAAAATTACAACCGATATCCAAGAAGCCTTTTTAAAAAGTTGTTTTGCGGTGAGCACTGCCATTCGGAACCAGATTATCTAATATAAAAAAAACAAAAAAGACTTCGTTAGTATATTAATGTATCTCCCGATTGACGGGGGGAATTTCCGAAATATTAATTTAAAATAAAATGGCGGCTATTTAAAGTTTGAAGTCCTGATTTTCGCGCGGAAACCGCCATTTTTCGTTGATAAAATCGAAAATATACATTGAAAAAAAATGCGAACGACATTCTGTAGATTTTTATATAAAAAATAAGCCCACGAAATTTTAGAAGGATTGGCGCAGTGGTTGTTGAGATATCTTACTCACCGTTTTTAAAAAGGCTTCTTGGATGTCGTTGTAGTTTTATTATAAATGTAAATATTTTTCTACAAAAATTACCAAATGCTCTTTAAATGTTGCTCTTTTAAGTGCAAAAAATTCCATAAAAATATGTGCTTCCGCTTGTTAAAAAAAAAATCACAAACATTCGCCTCTTTTCGGTCGCCTGACTAGGTATAACCCCTTAATTGCCAATGAAAGGACATAAAAAATATTTAACTCTTTTCTTCTTTATAAAATTGACGTACTAAATTCGGAGTTGTTGCGAATTCCACTCGATGAATAGATAATATTTATTGATTCCCATCCGTGTTATACAGTTATTACAACTTTTAAAATCGCATAACTTTTTTAGAATTGGTCCAAACGACATGAGTTTTTTTGAGAAGCTAGAAGGATTAGTTGGCTAAGTGGCGTGTTACGTCGTTTTGAAAAAAAATGCAATATCGGAATAGCAAAAAAAAAATAGTAAATGGCGTTTTTTTAAACTTTTTTTGGTAAGCCTGTAATAAAAATTCAAAAAAACCCGTTTGTAGATTGAAGTACGTTGTATACATGCCTAAAATTTTATCAAAATCGGTTAACGTGTACAACTGTATACAACTTACTACAATCTACAAACGAGTTTTTTTTAATTTTCATTACATGTTCACAAAAAAAAGTTTAAAAACAATTGCATTTTTTTCAAAACACCGAATCTCGTCACTTAGCAAACTAATCCTCCTAGCTTCTCAAAAAAAAAAAAACTCATGTCGTTTCGACCAATTCTAAAAAAGTTATGCGATTTTAAAAGTTGTAAACTTTCTTTCGTCCGCCACCAAAAATTGCGCCATTTACAACCACCGTACATATAATATACCTATTACAATTATCTATTTTTATCACGCTTCACCTCCCCGTGAATTTTCTTCTCTTCGTGGAATAAAAATTTTACTTGGAAACCTTCCCTCCCTTTCCTCCCTTAAAGTGCGTTTAATTGTGGCCAACGCGTTCATCTTCAAAAAACAAAGTATAAAACATAAAATAATAACTTGAATCTAAACGTATTGTACCTATTCCTCACTTTAAAATAATTACATAAACAACAATTAATCTAACTTCAAAGCAAAAATAAAATATTAAAAACCTCATAGATCTAAAAGCTAAAAATAAAACTATAGGCAAAATTAAGTAAAAAAAAATACAAAACACTTCACTCTCATCAATAACCTTTAAAATAATTCTCGTCATAAAGAAAACCTAACACTAACCTAACCTAACCTAACCTAACCTAACCTAACCTAACCTTCCCCCCTTTCCTCCCTTAAAGTGCGTTTAATTGTGGCCAACGTATAAATACTCTCCCTTCCCTATTGTCCCCTCCCTAATTATGTACTTAAAACACTTTTAGCGGGCAGAAGCAGGAGAAAAACAACGATCCACCGTTCCTGTTTCGACGAAACGCTTCTTATCCTTCCCCCCGGCCTATCCGTTCACGACTCCAGTGACATGCGAGATTATTCCTTCCAGTTAACACCTCCTTCTTCCTGGTCCGTTCGAGGGGATCGCGTGATGATCGAGAGAGACCTACCCGCCGCGCAGGACACCGACACGGGACTCGGAAGTCGGGGGCACTTGGACAAGATTTTCGGCTAGTCCTTGCCGGGACACCTGCGAGTATCTCGGCTGGATGAAAAGAGAGGGCGAAGGGTAGGTCCTGGATGAGGGGCGGGGTGCGCCGGCGAGAAAAAGGAAGGCTCCGGACGGCGGCAGGGAAAAAAGAAAAGAGCGGGGGAAAAAAAATTAGACGCATCTCGCGGAGGAGTAGACCGGTTCGTCTGGTCCTTGATTTGAAGCCAACAGTGTGTCCCCTTTCTTTTTCGTCCATTTTCACCCCCCTCGGGCCTCCCTCGGCCCGGCCACGCCGGCCATCCCTGCGTCGTTGTCGTCTGATCGTGGCGCGGACCCTCTACCAGCGTACCTTCTCGATCCTTCATCGAGGGCGTTGCCTGTTACCGCTGCCGGTGGTTCCTCGGCCTTTCCAGATTTATTCTTTGACCGAGTGATAAGGCCGAGGCTCATAGTGGAAGAATGTTCAGCCAATTAATATATAAGAGAAAAAATAAAGCTACCAATCACCATCAGAGAATGTTTGAATGGCAAGAAATATGTGGTGAGAATAATAACTGATTTAAAAGAAACCGAAATGCTCGGAGGAATTTCGTGTCAGAAGATGGGAAGTAAACTTAAGAAAGAAGAAACCATTTTATGGGTATTAAAAATATGGGAACTAACAAGGGTACATCCGGAATCTGGAAATTCAAAAAATTCTGAAACATTGTGAATATGTAGGGAATTTCCTCCAGATTACAACGCAATTTTTATTTGCTGCCCAAATTCAGTCTATAAGGGGGTGTAAATTGACCCCTGAAAATCCGGTTATTTTCCGATTTTGTGTTGTAACTCGTGAACCGTAAAATATTTTTTTTACCAAATGATAGATCTAATTAAAAGAAGTAACTTTGGTCTTGAAACTTTTTTTCTATCCCTTACAGAAACTTCTTTTTCTGTCTGTTGTACTTTGAGAGTTATACGCGAAAAAGTGGAAGTGCCAATTCGACTTTGAGGTTAGTTTTCACCCGCTTAAAGGGCCATAGGGCCTAAATGAAACACACAAAGTTGCATTCCAATTGGTGAGCCCGGGTTCGCGGTGTTCCCTCGTTAGTCGATCATATTGCTGAAGGCCAGAATTCTTCTCACCTAATTAAATATCACCGTTTTAAAAGACATTAGAGAAGAATTACAGTTGGAACAGAGTGGCACTCATGAGTTACTAGAATCCAATTACCAATAGGGACATTCCACGCCAAAACGGACACTTTTTGGAGTAACATTTCGGATGTGGCTCAAATTGGAATATGTTGCAGTCTTTAGGGATGTATAAACATATCTCGAAGGGTTTTTGAAAATTTCGAAAAATTTTGATTTTACAGCGGTTTGAAGGTAAGCGCTAACTTTTTTTCAATAAATTATAACTATGGAAGTAGTAAACGGATGGAGATGAGGTTTACGGTGATTTGTAGAGAAGCCATTGAAGTTTTCAGAAAAAATTATTTCAGTTTTGAAGAAGAAAAATTTGAACCATTTTTGTGCAATTATTTTAAACAAATGCAGGTTTTTAACAGCGGGCGCGATTTTAGAAATCTGAAAAAAAGGAGAATATAGTTCTATCCTTCCCCTTGATGGACCAATTTTCAAAAATATGGACACTTCAAAATTGGCCAAATGAAAATTAATTGAATGTGACGCTGCGTCGCCCACGGGTCCACTGATCGGGCCGTGCGGTACTCGCAGCGGCCAAGCGGCTATATCTGCTATTCTTATACAGTGTTCTCGTAAATGGTAAGTATTTGTAAAAAAATGAAAGAGGAAAACTTTTACTGTTTTTTATACCCAACATAATACAGTATCTCAATTTTTGGTGTTCGCAATATTTTCCTTGAAACGAGGGTGACCTTCAGTTTTTTAAATGGAATGCTATATACTTAATTACCCAATATGAAAGTGACTGTCAAGACAAATTCAACCATATGGTATACTATGACCTTCAAGGCCACACAAGGTTATAAATATACTGAAATAGTAGATTGAGTTTCTTACTTTCATTCCTAACCTAATTTTTCTGTTTCAAAACTGAAATAATTTTTTCTTAAAACTTCAACGTCTTCTCTACAAATCACCGTAAACCTCATCTCCATCCGTTTACTACTTCCATAGTTATAATTTATTGAAAAAAGTTAGCACCTACCTTCAAACAGCTGTAAAATCTATATTTTCCGAAATTTTCAAAAATCCTTCGAGATATGTTTATACATCCCTAAAGACTACAACATATTCAAATTTGAGCCACATCCGAAATGTTACTCCAAAAAGTGTCGGATTTGGCGTGGAATGTCCCAATAATCATTTAGACCTCTTTGTTATCCTTTTCATAAGCTGCTTTTTTTTTATCACATCGCGACTGGCTATGAGAGGTGGAAATTTTATTCTGTTACGATACTTTATATGTCGCCGTGTTGCAGCGCGACATGCTTTTTAACTCCAAACCCAAATTGCACGTTAAATTGCAGGCCGCTTGAATATGGCAAGAATAATATTGCAAAATCTTTCACGGTACGTTTATAAACGCTGACCCGGTAATTGCTGTCATAAATCGCGATACGTTTTTCTCGTAGTTGCATAACGCTGTTTTCACTGACCGGCACGAAAAGACACAACATTTTTGACAAAAATAACGAGATGAGAAGCCTGGCACGTTTGCATTAAAGTTTCGCCAGGAGCAGCACGCTTAATGCCACATCCACACCGCCGGGCACAAGGAACGAGATTTTATAAATTTTGTAGTTAGCAAATTTAGTTTTTCTAGTGTCCGAGAATTTTTAAAGCATTCGGTTGTAATTAGATTATGAAATATTGTCCATGGAATTGTTGCGCGGAAAACATTTTCCCGCTTCAAGTGATTCCTATTGTTACTGTGATAAATGAATTGCGACTTGTTTCGCCAGCTGCATGTGCTCGAAGTTGTTGTTTTCCTTCAGCGAGAAAAGTCTCACGTGGGAATACTGATTAGGGAAAAATGGCATGTGGGAAATGTCTAGATCGTTCATGGTCCAGTTGCTTTACTACCTCGACACGGTTCACCTGGATATTATGTAGGTCTGTTTTAATAAAAATCGCTGACGTCACATTTACAGCGCGTGGCACAGGCGAAGGGGTTTTCTAACTGTTTCTAATGGGTACGAGTACGAAACACCGTATTTGAAAATACACTTGGGTGGCTGAGACATGAAACGATATTTTTATTTGCAATATCGTTAATTAACAAGACGATCTGATTTTAGAATTAAATAAAAAAAAAATTGAATTCATAAATTTTTATATCTACATTTTTTTATTCGCCCCACAATTGATAAGTAATCTGTTTATAATTCTTCTTCTTCGGGAATTGAATTTATTTCATGTGTTTGAAGCATTTATCAAGAAATTTGAAAATGAAACATATACGCATAAATAAATAGGTATTCGTTTTGGGGAGAATTTCATTTGGTCATTGGAATTCATTTCATCTGAGAAAGTATACATATTGTATACTACTTGATTTATTGTATGTTGATAAATTATTATTGATTGAAAAATGGTTTTTTACTTAAATTGGCTGTTTGTAAAATTTCTGTTGGTATTTTACGAAATTATTCAACAGAATAAAATTGCTTCTTATGGCTTAAGTGTGGATGACACCTAATGCCAGACACTTTGTAATTAAGTGAACTTCTTTGTTCTGAGGCTTCAACTGCTCAGAAAGGGGGAGAGAAAACAATCACTTAATTACAGAGTTTACACCAGCAGTGTGTTAACAAATATGAACGTCATTGAAACACGAAGGAACAGGGGAATGTGTAACGAAACTTTATTGCAAAATGTTTACTGTTTCATCACGATCCACAACACGAGATCGCAAAGGGGATAAATACTTTTCGAAAGGGATCCCTAGAAAAGAGTTACCCTAAGTGTTTCGGGCACAGAATATAAAGCAGAACAGATAAACTATAAATGAATAAAATACGTTTCTGTTGCACTATTATTTTTAGCAACAATACGTTGCTATTGATAGAAACTATACATTAAATGGTAGTTATTATACTACAAGGGTGTGTCAATTTTTTCAATGTTTTAATTTTAAAAACGACTAGTTGAAAAACGGTACAATTTCAGGTTTAAGATTAAACGCTACCTTTAAATGTTGTGTAATACATTATTTACCTAGTTGGAATTTCATTTGAAATTATAGAAAAATACGAAAATTACTAAAATTATTAAAAAAGAAAATTAATAAATGAGCTTATGAATCGCAACAGACGCAAACAAGATATCGCTTCTTTGGTGGACTTTGTTAAATAGCATTAAATTTACTACATAGATGACGTATGGCTAGATCTGTTGCTAAAGTTACATATATTTTCATTTTGTAATAAATACAAATTTCCATACATTTTCACGTGAATGTAATAAATACTAATTTCCACATATTTTTATTCTCATTTTCATGCTTTTATGTAAGCAAGACTCGCTTTAAGCATTATATGAATATGTAATTTGTAGTTAAATCTTACTTAATTTTCACTTTTTTCAACTGTGATTCGAAGTAGCTAAACCTCACTCAAATCAATTTCTGAAGATAGTTTCAGATTCAGGATTAAAAACAGCATTACTTTGTCACTAGTCGTTTTGAATTTTTCAAAAATTTTAAATCTACCCACAAAATCGACACACCCTACTACAAGGACAACATACATTGCACATATTTCGAACAATAAATAATTCGCTGCTTGACCGATTACGTGCACTTATTCACTTTTTTTAATTTTCTTCCGTATACATTTATAATTAGATAATTACTAAACATTTATTATAAACACTATTTCCATTTACACACTTTGTACAAACTATTCTAAATTTACTTGAAGTTTTTAAGCAACGATACAGATATGGAAAGGAGAAAACCTTGTGTAAAAATTGTTTCGAGTAAAAAGACAATTTTTATGCGTTGAATAACATCATTCAAATAAATCCTTGAATTTATTACATACTCGAGAATAAAAATAATTCCTGCGTTATTCTTCTCGCAGAAAGTACCGAATACGTAAGAAATATTTCCCCTACGTATTTGTTATTTAAAATTATTTATTCACGTGGAAGTTCTCGAAAGTATCCACTCGATGCCGCGTAATACAAGAGAAGGCAGAAAAATTACCCCTGTTCCTTGGACCATTCTCGTTTTCCGTTTGCCCCGCTTATTAGCGCGCACCCCTTTTCACGCCTTACTTAATTTACGACTTCATTATATCTTTCCCATCAGCAATATACATATACGCTCGCCTTGAGACTCGCTCTGCGTTCAAACTCAATTTTAAACAGCGGAAACTTGCGAAACCGGGGCGACATGGCGGCTAGCCTATGACGTCTGCGCGGTTTTTCACCTTACTGCGAGATAACGTGCTCGAGGAAAATGACCGAGCTTAAATTACACGACAACGGCGCGAATGAATGATAATTTTATTACGATTAGTCAGAACACCCAGAATGTGGATGTAGGCGGTTTCGCGAATAAATTTAAAACTGATTTTTTTATAAGAAATCCAGTTTCCTTGTGCGGTTAGTGTTTTCTTAGAAAAGCAAATGACGCGTAGTACATTCAGTTTATCATGCATATGGGCCAGTAATTATAAAAGTCGCCTAAGTAAAAAATATGGAGAAATTGAATTTATCACTTTTTGGCACTTTTCAATATATTTCTACGCGGGAACGCAAAAGTCGAAATATAGGTATACTTCAAAACGAAAAACATGTGACAGGCTATTTAGTTTCATAAAAGCTGGAATATTAATCGAGGAAGAAGAAGAATAGTTTAGTATAATACAGTATAGGGTAAGTGTGGGTATTACTGCGGACATTTAAGGTAGGTTAACTTTAGAACCCTCGATACGGCGTTCAAATGAATGAAAGTTCCTCCTCCTTTTTTTAAAATAAAGGTGGGACCTTAATAATTTCATAAAAAAATATAAGGGCGGGGTAATAAGCACAGTTAAATAAAAACAAAGAGATTTATCGACCAATGTCATTGCATGAGTTACTGCGGACATGCATGTATTACTGCGTGCCAGTTACTAACGAAACACCAGTTTACTGCGCATGTATTACTGCGGTCTGATGTCAGGCCAAACATAATCTTAGTACAAATATCACTTGTAGGGTAAACCAACCAGTAACTGGGCTTCTACATGCTTTGCATTTTATAATCGTATTTTTATAAATTATGACAAGAATAAGTAATTACATTTATAGAAATTTCAAGAAAAATAAATTTAAATGCAGTAGTAGGTCCGCAGTAATACATGCACATGGTGTTAAGTAGTGCACCTAATACTGCGGTGAGAAATAAAAATTAAAACTAAAATGTAGACGACTGATTTACTGTTTTTCTGAAAAAAATAACTCTTATTCTATCGAGCAATTCCGCTACAGTACATGTATTACTGTTAATAACAAAAATATAAATGTTTTTCAAGTAGGTGTTCATGACCGCCATATCGGAAATCGACCGAAGTTACGCCTTGACGAATTTCAAACTACGATAAAAGAATTAATAATAACTTTGCTGTACATACTTATTAATAATTATCTGTAATAGAGTTTAAAATAATTTTATCAAAAATTTTCAAGAGATTATGTACTTTCCAACACTAAATATGATCTGTTTTAGAATATCCGCAGGTAATCGGGACATCCGCAGTAATACCCACACCTACCCTAGTAGTCGGTTGGTTCGAGCCGAGGCTCAGATTCAGACCGAGGTTCCCTATCATTCGAGGAGCTTTGAACTTTATATTGGATGGCGATGTTGATAGCAAAGGCCGGTTCTTCAAAGGCTCAAAATTGTTATTGTGGAAGCACAATAATCTGAGTCCTGATGAACCGAGTTTCACTTAAGGGGACCTTCCGGTCTAGAGCCTAAAAAGATAGGTGATCTTTAGGAATTAATTAAAGGAAAACTACTATATATAATATAATGGGACTTTTTGCATTGTATTAAGGATGTCTTAAATTATAGAAATATATTTTAAGTTTTATAATTAAGCATTGCAGACGGCACTGGGGAGTCGTTAAAGTCAAGGGGTCAAAAAATTGATCCAAATCGGTGGGACCTGTATCTCCAAAAGTTATTATCGGATTCGACTGAAACTTTTTTTATTTTCAAGAATATACTTCTGGCTAGGAGGGAAACCATAAAAAATACAACAATTTTTTTTTTTTAGAAAATAACGACACTTGAGGTTTGAAATCACTTTTTCCCTATATTTTCCGTCCTTTCAACGCCTTTAAAAATTATAAATTTTCAATTTTTTTGTAATTTTTCTGGTTACCCTCCTAGCCAGAAGTATATTCTTCAAAATAAAAAAAATTTCAGTCGAATCGTATAATAATAACTTTTGGAAATACAGGTCCCACCGATTTTGAGGCCTTTGTTTCGGGAAAACCGCGTTTAAAGTTTTACGTGAGCGCCGAGTGGCCGGTTGTGACCCATGCATTTGACGCTACTCAAATGCCTATAACTTCGGGAATTTTACGAATTTCAACAACTCCTTTTAAACACGTCTTCCAAAACGGTTGAACATTCGAAAAATGAAATAAAAAAATTGACTTTCAGACCCGAAGGTCCCCTTAACTCTGCTTAAACTATGCCGTAATTTTTAAGAACGTAGAATCAGCGTAATTTTCTCGGGAATAAGTTTTTTTAGAGGCCTTTCCTCGTGCATCAAGTTTTCGTGTATGGGCTTGTATTAATGTGCATGTATTATACAGGGTGTTTTTTCAGGGGTGATAATTCTGCATGAAAAAGAGATAAAAAATATGGAATAAAATTTTCTCATAAATCGCCCCGTTTTCAAGAAAATCGATTGCATTCCAGCTGACAAGGGAAGATCCCGAACCCGAAAATTCAAAAAATTCTGAACCTTGTTGAATATGTACGGGATTTCCTCCTGATTACAACGCAATTTCTGTTTGCTGCCCAAATTCACTCGAAGGGGTGAAATTAACCCCTGAAAATTCGGCTATTTTCCGTTGTTGTGTTATAACTCGCGAACTGTAAGAGATAGAAAAAAAGTTTCTAGACAAAAGTTACTTCTTTTAATTACATCTATGATTTGGTAAAATAATATTTTACAGTTCACGAGTTGTAACACAAAATCGGAAAATAACCGGATTTTCAGGGATCAACTTACACCCCCTTAGATTGAATTTGGGCAGCAAACCAAAATTGCGTTGTAATCACGAGGAAATTCCCTACATATTCACAAAGTTTCAGAATTTTTTGAATTTCCGTGTTCGGGGTGTTCCCTTGTGAGTGCGCATGCACTGAAGTTCAGTTCTAAGCATCCCAGGGCCTCTCAGGTTCTCGCTTACTGTGGCGCAAATTATCAATAGTAACATTGATAATTAATTTGTATATAGATGCAGAAGATAAATAACTGAAACGTTGTCGATAAAGAAAATTTAAATTTGGCAAAACCTAATTTCAGATATGGTACCTCTAAGTTTGTCCAGCCACAATAGTTTGATATCTAGGTGCGCGTGCTTTTTTGGTATTTACCATGTAATTACATAGCACTTTTGGGAGTATGTACTTTCTTAAAATCTTTTTATTCTTAGAATACACAGAGCACTATAACGTTTCCAAGGTTCCTGAGCCTCACATTACAAAATAATCGTGTATGCTCGAACTTGTATTGTCAGTTATTGCTTATTTTTGAGAACATAAATACATTCCATCTGAAAAATAGACATACACCCAAACATATTACCATAATTGTTAAATAAAGCTCCCGCAAAGCTAAACAAGGTGGCTCTAACCCCTTTTTGCTGGACTATACCTGGTTCCATTTGCGCTTAATTGCGTTATAGACACCTCAACAATGCTATTAATAAATCAAACTTATGAACGTCTTCTCAGCATCGGTTGGAAAAGCAACCCATACGAGAACAGTCGAGGGAAGTCAAGCAGGTCAGCGAGGATAACGTTTTCTCCTAGCTCAGAGAAAGATGCAATAATTCAAGTCCCACTGACTGTACCGTATCGAAACCAGGACCATCGGTCAATAAATTGAGCGCTAAAAAGTAGACCGCACTATTTATATGATTGCAAGTAACAATGACACCAAGTACAATCATGTGTACAGGTTGCTAAAAAAGTGATGGTCATTGCTTTCAGGTGTGAATCTACACCAAAACTGTTTTTCTTACATCAACATATTCTGTTCTCTGGAAGGAGAACGAATCTAAAAGGAACCACCTGTCGCAAACGAATCGTTTTCTCAAAAAAAAAACAGGAAAAATGGTTTCATCAAGCATCACTTATTCATGGATGCTAAAACTTTATCAATTTTTTTTTAGGGAAACAATGCTTTTGCGACATATGGTAGCGTTTAGACTTTCCCTCCTTTCAGCGAGCAGAATAGGTTGACGTAAAGAAAAAAGATTAGCATTAATTTACAATGTTATAAACAATTTTGCGGCAAGTTGTTTTTACAAAGTGACCATCACTTTTTTAACACCTTGTACATACCTACAATAGCTGTGAAGGAAAATGCTGTCGCACGAAAAATAATAGCATCGCTGGTATCGTTGACACCGATGAAAGAAGCGAAGGAAATGTGATAATTTCAGATGGAGTGGTTATTAGCAAAAACGACGTGGTAGTGATCGAGACTGTTAATGGATGATGCGGTGATAATGGAAGAACCAGTGGGACGGCACTTTCTTTGGGTACCTAGATCGTTCATCGTTCCTCGGACACGGCCGTTCTACTCGTCGCTGTTGTACGCGCGCGCATGAGCACGTGCAGGTACAGCCACGCACGTGCAGCGTTCGCGCGCAAACAGGTTGCAAGTGTTGCTTCAACGCTACTCGCAATCGGCCCTTCGCCGTGGGAAACAGCCACTTTTCCTTCCGACTGGCTGAGCACGGGAAATCTTTTTTCCTCCTCTTTTCCTAACAGTTCATGCGGCACGAAATTATGCGTGCTCGTTTCACGGGTTTTTCTGCAGGCAAATGAATCGTTGGTCAGCCCAACGATGATGACGATGGCGAACACACGGTTGACGTTTTTGTCCTGCTGATGGTAATTGGCGATGGTTAACGAGACTCGCTCTATACTTATGAAGTTCCTTGTTTCGCCGCCAGGGCAGAGATTTGGGAGAAGAGGACCTTGAGATTGAAAATATATGCGCTTCGTGAATTGTGATACGAGGCATTGGGAGCAAAAACGGACTAACCCATATTTTTTGCGAAATTGAATTAGTCGCAATAGGGTAAAGAGTACAATGTAGGGCGCTTACTTTTCGCGGGTTTCCGGTTACCCGGGTGCTACCCGGGTTTGCGGGTAATACGGTTACGATTACCCGATACTCGTGTTATACGGGTAATCGACGAAATACCGGTTATTGCAGTGGATCATAACAAACCTCTTATTATACCTTTTTGTTTTATGAATATTGTTAGTTATAAATTATTAGTAAGGTAAATGTACCAGTGCCCGGCCATGTCCCAGTACCTGAACAACAATGCGAATTTTATTTATTTTTAAGCTTAATTTTGAATGTAATTAGAAACAAAAAATAGTACCATAATGCATAAGTATTTAGCAATATTAATTAAAATCATAATTATAGAAAATTGAAAATCGTTGGATAGAAATAATTATTTTGTAACACACTTCGTACGCATAGCAGATTTCGAGAAATTTATATGGCTTCCGTTAAGAAACGCCACTCATTTACTAAGAAAATATTGACTGCATTTCTTATTTATATATTATAATAATACATTATTATAATAGTAAATAGATTTAAATTTAGTTTAAGATGGTTAAACTTGCAAGAAAATTAATATTTTTTTAAACAAGTCTAAATGTTCGACTACTGGGACGATATAATTCAGATATCGGGACATCAGGACATGCATTTTTAGGTTGTCCGCTTACTGGGACGATATAATTCAGGTATTGGGACATGCAGTTTTAGGTTGTCCGCTTACTGGGACATTTGCATGTTTTCGTATTTTCATTAATAAATACGTCTATTATAATACATAAACTTTTTTTTCAGTTTCCAATAGTATAATATTGTGTTATCTTCAACATTTCAACAACATTTTTTTATTTTATGATGGTTTTACAAATTAAATTAGGAGACAAACTTTGCCGCTATTCCTTAAGCCCCTTCAGCGGCCGGGTATTGGTACATTTACCTTAATATTGCAAATTGCTTCTGCGCTGTCATCCTCAGTTTTTAAGAAATTCGATTTTGAAAAAAACCCGTACGTAGGTAGGAAGTTCCTACCAACGTACATAAAATGAAACCTCAAATGAAAAAATGTTATTCTACATTTTGAACTCATTTTTCCATGTAGCTAGAATTATCACGTTTCGATTAACACTCAGTATATGAGGCATTGATTGAGAGCATAAACAAACAAAACCGACATTGAAAAAAATTGGAATACATTAGGGGTAAAGAGTACAGTGGTTGGCCACCTAACAGTGATTGGCCCTATTTTGAGAAATGAAAAAATATAAAGAACTACCAATGTTATGCTTTTCCTACTAGGAACCAATATAACCGGGGTCGTGTAATGCGGAGTTACTTCACAATTTAATTTACTTTTACTTTTTAATACATCCCCTTCACTGCGTCCATGAATGAAATGACTCCTTGTACAAAAATGATTCAAAACTGTAGATTAACGTTTTTCGAACAAGGGCTTTGTTTGTGAGAAATTCAATTTTGAGACTCCATTGAGTGCCGTTTAAAGAGTGCCGTATATAAATATCGGTTTTATTTGCAAAAATTGCTCGTTTGCAAAAACGTCACACCACAACTTCGATTCGTTTTTGGACCAGGATTCATTTTATGCGCATTTATATTACCACTTTCGTTGGTGTTTTCAAACGGAAAAATGTCTGCTGCGTCGCGTGGAGTTGTCAGATTTTTCCCTAGACCATTAGTTTTTGATATATATAGAGAGATATCTGCAAAAATTGGTGCATTTCGGGTGTCCTTTTCCATTCGATCGTTGTTTAAATATATTTAAATGTTAATAATGCAATAATAACTTATACCGTTGTATTCGCGAGGGTTCATAGAATAATTTGACGGAACAAGCAACCGATTAACTATTAGTGTTCGAACTCAAAAGATGTCCAAATTTGGAAATTTACATTTTTTTTTCAAAATTGAGTTTCTCGTAAACAGAGGGTGATGGCGACAAACGATTTGCGGATTCGTGTTCAGCGCACAAAAATCTGTAAGAAATGGCTATTGAATGTTACAGATCAAAATGTCTGTTGGACCGGCTCTTGACAATTTATAAAACACTATTTCACGTGTTTATGTGCTTAAATAATATTTTCTGATGCTCAACGGTGAAATATGCAAATTTTATGAAAATATACAGAAGTCGCCAAACTTTGTCAAAAATTACAAACTTTGACTCCGTTTGGGCTCGGTCAAATATTGACCGATTTAAAAAAAAAAATTGCCTCAATTTGTCTTCCCCAGACAAATCTTTTCCGCACTAGACTGTTTCGAGTTCCGAAAATATGATTTTTCGGCCCACCCTCCTGTACGCGGCTCTACTGACCTACGCAATACGTGCCGCTGGTCGCCGAATTGCCGTGCTTCAGGCGTTTCTGACCGAAACTTTTAAATATTAATAACTAACAAACAAAGTCTCCAGCGTAATTTCGTTACTTTTGAGTTTAGTTTTATTTTGTCACGCAGAATCACCCATTTCATTTTCTATTTGTTGCCGAACACTCAGCACACTTTGCGTTTTTATCTGACAGCTTTGATTGTTACACATCACCTATCACAAACCAGTCCTATTAATTAAATAATTGATCAACCGCGTTAGTCAGTGTTAATATTTGAATAATTCAATTTAAATAGTGTAATGCAGCTCGAAACAGTTATCCGTATTTATAATCATCCACGCGAGGAAACGGAAGTTCATGCCATACATGGAATTGACTGGAATGAGTCAATGGACATGGAATGGACTACGGAATTAATATACATTGTTGACTGGTTGGCAATGGACTTCCCGTTTTTGTATATTGATTAAACCACTCATGAATTCGATAAAAACGCAAATTCTAAAGGATTGGATCAAATGTTTTAAAGAAATGGCTGACGTGATAGTGAATTATAAAAGAAGTTAATTATAAGAGAATTAATTGTCGTGGCAGAGTCTTCAGAAAGATAGAAATAAAGGAATGAATAGAAACACATTTGATAATTATTGTCATATATTTTTCCTAAATTTGTATCTTATTATATAGAGCGCCTCGTTCTCGAGATTACACGTAGTACTGTCAGTTGTTGGGAACCTCACAACGTTTAGAGTTATTAAAAAAAAAAACTTTATATCGCGCGTTGGCACCTGTTCCTAGTGACCACTCGCCGCGATCGTCAAGCGTTCAAGGAGTAGGTCAACAGAACGAGAAGAGGACTGAAGCCCCCAAAATTAATCTAGAAGTAGTCCCAGCAATGTCCGACATAGCCAATAAAAGAGACCAGCATTTCGCAGACGCACAACATGCAGCTGGAATAGCACTGTCCTCACTGGGAAGTGCAATCTCAATGCTCGTCGCAGATGAGGAAGAAGGAATAGATCGTCTAACGCTAATAGAATACCTGTGTGATACAGGAAAACTGTTGACACACGTTTTCCACCAAGGGTCGGTCTGCCGAAAATCATTCATTACCCCACTAATGAACAAGGCGGTAAAGCCTACTTTAGATGCGACGACCTCAATGGCTATATGGAGAAAAATTTGCGGAGCAGGTTAAAGAAGCGAAAACAATAGAGAAGGCGTGTGCCGCCATCAAGGCGCCAGAGAAATCGACAGCAAAGAGATCGGCTCAAAAATATCAGAGCCAGGGAAACTGGAGAAACCCATCTGTGAGGGCCCGACAGGTGAGCACGTATCAAAGGGCGAACCGGAAGTACCAAGAGGTTCGTTTCAGACAACCCAGCAGGAGCCAACGTCGCGGGTCACAAACAGGCAAACGTCCGCTGACCCAATCGACGAACCAGGTGGCAACCCAGAAGTAATGCAGGTAAAAAACTATGCAGGCAGACTTAAGTATTTCATGTCAAACTGGGAAGCCATTACAAAAGACAATAAAATACTAGGGTACCTGAGAGGGTATGAGGTAGATTTCTCTCACGCTCCTCATCAGAATGAATTTCCACGAGAGCCCCCAAGGTCAGAAACTGAAATCTCAGACTTAAGAGAAGAGATTAGACAGATTGTAGAAAAAGGAGCAGTCGAGCAGTGCGAAGACTGCGAGGGGCAATTCCTGTCCTCCTATTTTTTAGTTAAAAAGCCGAATGGCTCAAACAGGTTTATTCTCAACTTAAAGAAATTAAACAAATTTATCGAACCGGTGCACTTCAAAATGGAAGATATCAAATGTGCCAGACAATTGCTTACACCAGGCGCTTTCATGGGCTCACTAGACTTAAAGGACGCACATTTCCTCATTCCGGTATCTAAAATGAGTAGAAAATTTCTAAGATTCCGCCTCGAAGGGAAGCTATTTCAGTTTACATGCTTACCCTTTGGGCTGTGCACAAGTCCTTACATTTTTACAAAGGTAATGAAACCTGTAGTGAGTGTGTTACGGGGAAGAGGCCTGTTATCTGTTATCTATCTGGATGATTTACTGGTTTTGGGTAATACAAGAGAGTTAACAGACAAGAAAAAATGTCAGATCTTGACACTTCTGGAGCGATTCAAAGTGCATACCCAATGTAAAATTAGAGAGTTCGCTCATGTCCTAGGAGTTTTAACCGCGGCTTGCCCAGCAGTGGTGTATAGCTGGATTTACTGCAAAAGAGCAGAACGACAAAAGTACCTAGCACTTTTAGCTAATGACAACAATTATGAGGCAGTAATGGTTATTCGAGACAACCTAGGTGAGGATTTTGCTTGGTGGAAAAATAATGTGAAGATAGGCATTAACCCGATAAGGGTAAACCAGTTCGAAGCCGAAATAAGCTCTGACGCATCCCTGACAGGATGGGGAGCTCATTGTAATGGTGTTAGCACGTATGGGTTTTGGCATGAATCGGAAAGAGCTTTTCACATCAATTTTCTAGAACTCTTAGCAGCATTATTTGCTCTTGAGAGCTTTGTATCGCAAGTTTCCAACTGTGAAGTCTTATTACGCATGGATAATACGACTGCAATATCTTATATAAATAGAGCAGGTGGCGTACAAATCCCACGCCTACGTGAGTTAGCACGCGAAATCTGGCAATGGTGCTAGGTGAGGAGTGTATGGATAGTGGCGTCATACATACCATCTAAGGAGAATGTGGAGGCAGACGCAGCATCTCGAATTACGAATATAGATACCGAGTGGGAACTATCCACGCAGGCATATGAAAGGATAGTAAAGACATTTGGCGCACACGAGATTGATTTGTTTGCGTCTAGAATCAACGCAAAGTGTAGAAGATTCTGTTCAAGATACCAAGACCCAGAAGCTGCAATCATAGATGCCTTCACAATCTCTTGGGAGAATGAAAATTTCTATGCATTTCCCCCTTTTTCGCTGATCTTAAAATCATTGCAAAAAATAATACATAACAGAGCTACGGGAACGTTAGTTGTTCCGTGCTGGCCGACACAGCCGTGGTATCCAGTGTTCACATCGCTGCTCATAAAACCAGTGTTAAACTTTCAACCCTCACTAAACTTACTAATTTCTCCGTGCTGGAAGAAACACCATCCATTGGCGACAAAGCTGCAGCTAGTAGCAGGAAAATTGTCCGGCAAGCTTTTCTGAACCAGGGAGTCCCAGATATCACTGGATATCATAGTAGCATCCTTGTCGGAAGCCACATTGAAACAATATAATGGATGCCTAAAGGAGTGGGCAATCTGTGCGAGAACAAGAGGGTGTAACGTTCTCCAACCGAGCAACGTGGCAGTAATAGAATTTTTTACCAAAAAATTCAAGGAAGGTGCGGGATATGGAACCCTCAACTCTGCTAGGGCTGCCATATCACTAATAGCATCCAATAACATCGCAAAAGATCCCATAATATCCAGATTCTTTACGGGAATATTTAGACAAAGACCCGCGAAGCCTAAGTATTCCAGTACCTGGGACACTGAGCCTGTACTAAAGTTTATTGAATACCGTCAGCTCTCGCTTAAGTACAAGGGTCAGGAGATATCAGAAAAAAACAGCGACGTTGCTGGCACTGGCCACAGCGCATCGGTTACAAACGCTCGCGCTTATAGATATTAATAACATTACTTTAACGGCGTCAGGTATAGAAATTAAAATACCAGACTTGATTAAAACCTCAAAGCCAGGTAGCGTGCAGCCGAACCTGGTGCTACCCTTTTTCAAAGAAAGACCAAATGTCTGTGCGGCAATGGCACTTTTAGGTTACTTAGACTATACTAAGGATAAACGTACAAAAAACAGTAGACTTTTCTTGTCGGTCCGGAAGCCTTTTCAACCAGTGGGCACACAAACCTTGAGCAAATGGATAAAATCATTGCTAAGAAAGGCAGGTGTGGACACAAATGCGTTCATGGCATACAGTACTAGACACGCGGCCGTATCCGCAGCCATTAGGAAAGGTGTAGACATAAGTACTATTAGACGCAATGCAGGTTGGTCTGATCACTCGCATACTTTCGCAATATTCTATAATAGACCGATTCACCAGTCGCGCGAATCTTTTGCCTTAGCTGTTTTAGGACCTAAACATCTACGTGTGATCTCGAGAACGAGGCGCTCTATATAATTATACGATCAAACGAACTTACTTGTACGTGAAGTTCGATCGTAATTATATTGAGCGCCTCGTTCGATGATGATTACATCCCACCCGATTTAAACCCCAAAAATGTAACCCTAAAAGGAAAAGAGTGTGTGATGCCTTCCCCTCCGTCTCAAATCAAGCTAAAAATATGACGATCGCGGCGAGTGGTCACTAGGAACAGGTGCGAACGCGCGATATAAATTTTTTTTTTTAATAACTCTAAACGTTGTGAGGTTCCCAACAACTGACAGTACTACGTGTAATCATCTTCGAACGAGGCGCTCAATATAATTACGATCGAACTTCACGTACAAGTAAGTTCGTTTGATCGTATAATTATTGTATGTTGTAATATTTTGCATTTCTGTAAATGAACTGTGTTCTACAACTTTCAATATATTATCAACTTTCGAAAAAGCTCTATTTCTTTACAAACAATTACAGCATGTAGTTGATTGGTATGAAAAATGAAGATACTGTAAAGAAAAGGAGTTTGGGAAAAGAAATCTCAAGATCATATTGATTTGTCGGAACATATTTGAAACGATATCCATCTATTTAAGAATCTTCTTCAAATAATGGACACGTAAATTCTGTTTTCATCAACAATGTTAGTCATATCCATATTCATTAAGAGTAACGAAAACCAGGATAAACAACTCGCAAGATATTATTTAATGATTGACAAATAGATTTCATTTCTTTTTGTATGAATTTATAAGTGTAAAAAAATCACTAATGGACAGCGGTGTGTGCTAAAGGACCATTATTCGTCCATGCAACGATTGTATCATGACGGCGCAGACGTTGAGGACAATTAACTATAATCGATGAGCCAATCAATCGAACAACTAACAGTTAATGGTTATAGAACTTTAACTGCTTGGCGAGACAGCAATATGTTCTTCGTGATTTCTCCAACCCGTTTCAATTGGTGTAGATTAACCCTCGGTACATATATGCCACCCGTCGATTTTTTTCATATCGATTCGATCCCTGTATAAAAGCTTGCCATGAAGATTCATTAAACATATCTGATAAATTCAGGTACTAAATTAATGTCGCATAACGAGGTGGTTGAAAATGTATACAACGGTATGCACGCAATCTAAAGAAACGGAGAAGTCTGATTTTTTATCTGACAAGTAAGCTTTCTTCGAGTATTTTTAAAACGTGACTTAAAGTGCGATTGATATTGTAATTTCTTCACAAATTAAGGTTATGTATCACGAAAAACTATTCTCATTTTACTCGATAATAATCTCACTTTCCCTTATTTCATTTACAATAATTTTTCTTCCCTTTTGTTTATCTAAATATCGTCTCTATCCAATTACTTCGTATTTATACAAAAATAGAATTACAAAACTGGTTCTACAAAGAAAACTTCATATTTGCAATTAAATAATCGTAAGAAACAGATATAGATTTTAAACGTTGAAAGAATATAACCTTAAATCATTTCTCATTTATTGTAATTAATTAAAAAGGCGGTGTAAAATAAGTATGAAACTATTTTGAGGTACGTTATCCAAGGAGTTTGTTTAGATTTTACTGTATTGCAATATTTTCCGTCCGTGTTCTAATGCCATTGAAGTATTAAAAAACTAACAATCTACTTTTGTAATAATATATTCCTTGTTTAATCTATACACACTTAAATTTCGATTTTTCTGGGAAGAATTTAGTTTCAATACTCAAAACCAACTATACCCACCATTTACACTATAAAATTGCTAGTAACTAGTTAAACAGAATAATAAAATAAGCGAGGCTTATAATTTACAGTGAATAATTTCTACTTCAAACAACAATTAAGAATTCACTAGTACACTTTTACTAGTGACGTCCGTTTTCTAATTTCCTTCTTTATATTTTACTTACTAAAAATTTCAAGCACAAGCTGAGGAATATAGGTAGGTAGCTATACTAAATATATACTTATGTAAATTATACCCATAGAAACTGTTATTATGTTTCGATTTATCCACAGAAAATTCGGTAATATATTCTATTTAAGCTTAATTTTAATTACTTAGAAGTACCTAAATCCATAATGTTTTTCCACTTATAAGTACTCATATAAGATTTTAGCATTCTCCTCAGATTCTGACACTGTCTATCGTCTGCCCTGATCTGATCACTGCTTATTATCAACTTGCTTTAGTTAGTGGTTCATTTCCAGTTAAACACCACTGGATCATGTCGATTCATATGTTCGTAGGGATGACAACAAGACACAGGGATACTCAAGGCAGGGAATGGCGAGGCTCGGGGCCACGGACGGCATGAGTGCATCAATCACTGCGAGAAGAGCCCGCCTAAGGCGTCTTTTTGAACGCGAAACGATCGAGCTAGAAAAGTTGATAGGCGCCTTGGGATACGCTTTCATTCCTACGTAACCTTGACCACGTTCGGTCGCGTTTCTTTCGTCCATATCGCAACCTTGGCTGCAATGAATCAATGAGAAGCACCACTTTCACCGCTATCGATTTAAACGAATTTCGTGGGTACCAACTTCAACGAGCTACGTGGGCACAGCAAAATCGGCGCCGACAAGTACTAGGTTATAGTCTTACAAAACTTTATTCGAGTCGGTCCACTAATCTCTTAGACATTCTTGGTACCGCAAATGCTGTAACTATGAAGAGGCCTTGGGAGCAGGGACAGCTACACCATTTCTTAAGATATGAAATTTCTTTTTGAAGAGAATCATTAAAATGGCCCCATTTCCCGACCTGTCAAGCGAATGTAGCCCCTTTATCAATAGTACACTCAGTAATGCTGTATTAGAAGAAATCGCTCAAGTGTATGGACTCTAATGGTATTTCCAGTAGATGTAACTCCAAAATCACGAAACCCGCATTTGTTTTGAGATACGTATACCAATACGTACTCGATGAAATCGAATTTTCAGCATATCATTTAGTTCCTACACCAGCTATCGATCAAGCTAAGATAGGATTGAAATATATACAATGAAATGTAAGCTATGTAATAATAAATACAGCAACACACTGCTACATGCCAACTGCACGATACGAATTAGATAATTGTAAACAGCAGATACATTGTCACACACGGGAGTATTTTTACTTAAACTTAAGCCTATGATATCCATTTCCGCAACATTGTACGCATTTAAGGGGGGTCAATCAAGTGAAAATGAACTACCAGTTATTTTACAGATAAAATTTTGAAAATATGTATTTCCATATTATTTTTTACGCTGAAATGAATTGTGTAAGAATTAATACAGTGACATTTTTTTTTCAAAAATTTAAAAAAAAAAATTTCGAAAAAATTATTCGATTTTAAAATCCATACCCTTATCTCTGTAGTATTGTATACAAAGACTGCAGAAAAAATTTCAGCTCGATAACTTCATTTTTGTCCGAGTTATAAAGTTTTTATGTTTTAGTTACTACCCCAAAACATAAAAACTATATAATTCGGACAAAAATGAAGTTTTCGAGCTGAAATTTTTTTTTGCAGTCTTTGTATACAATTCTACAGAAATAAGGGTATGGATTTTACAATCGAATAATTTTTTCGAAATTTTATTTTTAAATTTTGAAAAAAAAAATTGTCACTATATTAACTCTTACATAATTCATTTCAGCGTAAAAAATCATATGGATATGCATATTTTCGAATTTTTATCTGTAAAATAACTGGTAGTTCATTTTGGTCGGTCCAACGTACGGAGCAGGAGCGTTTTAGTTACTACGCCAAACCATAAAAACTTTATAACTCGGACAAAAATGAAGTTATCGAGCTGAAATTTTTTCTGCAGTCTTTGTATACAATACTACAGAGATAAGGGTATGGATTTTAAAATCGAATAATTTTTTCGAAATTTTTTTTTTTAAATTTTTGAAAAAAAATGTCACTGTATTAATTCTTACACAATTCATTTCAGCGTAAAAAATAATATGGAAATACACATTTTCAAATTTTTATCTGTAAAATAACTGGTAGTTCATTTTCACTTGAGTGACCCCCCTTAACGGAGTAGGTAGAGATATACGAAAGATTCAGCTTGGAATGCCGTCCAACAATCATATTTTGAATGAAAATATTTCTGTAGCTTTTATACCTGAAGTCAAAGAGGTTGCTTTTAATTCAGACGACATAAGCTCGGATAATCGAGATGGAATACGAAACGAAGCTGAATCTTTAGATCGTAGAGGTAGAACGCTCGCACAGGCAGAGACACGATCGACTATTATTAAAGTAATTTTGGAATATTAAGGAGCCATACGCCTATATTCCCACGCCACGAATCGATTCCCACGGACAGCACACGAAGACGCCCTGGTCCCATACTTACAAGATATCGGCGCCGCCAAACACACACGAGCCGGACACGTCGAACCGCGGAGCGTAGTTCATTCAAGGCACGGTACGTGTAACTTCACTCTAAATGAAAACTTAACGAGCACATCCTGATCTTCGATCCCTTGTCTATTCCCTCAAATATGTCTAAGTTGCATTAGCTTCGAGGAGTTAATAGTGGATTGAATATCAATCGTAAGAACGTCCTCATTGTCGCCTTCTTAGTCTCATTTATTGTATTTGCGCATGAAATGGTTTCGTAAATTTACGATGCTCTGTTGAACGAATTCTGACTCCTGTTGCCCGTGGGTAGTCAAAACATTGAACACTTCCTCCAATTGTCTCTTTCGTGCTTCTGCCCATAAATTTTCTCCTTGATCATTTCCTTGTGCTTCCTCTTGACGATGTTCTCTTACATATTCTTGTTTTATTTGTTCCTCTGGCACTTCTTCTTTTATTTGTTCTGCTTGTTCTGCATGTTCTCCGCGTTCTCCCGGTTCTTCTTCTTGTTCTACTTGTTCTTCCGGTCCTTCCTCCTCTTCGTCTGACTCGTCTTGTTCATCGGCATCCTCTATTTCCTCTTCGGAAAAGGCCTCCGCTTCCTCACACTTGATTAAAAATTCAGTAACCCTCTCTTGACAGGGTTCTTCTCCAATTATAGCACCAACCATGTCTTCCAATTGGGTCGCCAATGGATCAGTAGCATCATCCGGGGCTAGCGTCACCGAAGGGATGGTCCGGATAATTTTTCTCCAGGCATGCACTATACTTGTGGCGTTTACGTCCGCCCACGCCTCGTGGAGGAAGTCGATGCAATGCTTTAAATTGTACTTCTCGTGAAATTCCTGTAGCCCACCAGGGTAGGCAAGGATATGCCGCAGCATCTTGTGGCGGAAAGATCCTTTTGTCTTCGTAAAAATTCCTTGATCCATGGGCTGTATAATGGAGGTGGTATTGGGCGGCAAGATCACAATCTCAAAATTATCGTCCTTCTGGTATTTGGACGGTTGTATCTTATGCCCTCCCCAGTTGTCCAGCAACATAAGAACTTTGCCGCCTTCGCCGCTCTCTAAATGTCGTTTTCTCACGGCAGGCTTGAAATGGTTTTCAAACCAATCCGTGAATATTTTCCGGTCCAGCCAGGCGTGTTCCTGCGCCTTAAATATCACCGGCAAGTGATTCATCATATTCTTCAGTGCCCTCGGATTGTGATATTTATATATAAAGAGCGGTGTCAGCTTGTGAGTCCCTGTTGCGTTGGTGCACAACCCAACACTCACGCGGTCTTTCTTCAGTTTCATTCCTTCGAGGTTCACATCGACTTCTTTACCATGGACTAAAGTTTTCGTGGGTACAGCTTTCCAAGTCAGACCAGTTTCGTCCATATTATATATATTCTCGCACTGGATCTCCTCCTCTTCTATTTTGCGAGTCAAGGATTCTACGAACTCTTCAGCCACCTCTGCATTTCCCTTTTCAGTGGAAGTATGATTGCTCAGACGGATGTCGTGACGGTTCTTGAATTTGGCTACCCAGCCCATGCTAGCCTTAAATTCTGTAGCATCAAATTGTTTCGCCATTTCCTGAGCCTTCTCCTGAAGCAGCAGGTCGGTTATTGGATCCCCTAACGCTCTTCGTTCTAAGAACCATGTGTGAAGATGATCTTCTAATTCCGCGTACTTCGGCTTCCGCAGCCTCTTTAGTTTTCGGGTAAAGGCACCCCGGGTACCAAGGTGATGCAGCGCCATACCATTTCGCCGAATGCGACGAGCGGTCGCAGGGTGAATAAAATATTCGCTCGATATTAAACTGATCGATGCACCACTATCCAATTTCTGTACTATGTCGAGTTTCTGCTGTATTGAAAGCGTGGTTTTCCTCACTCGATTCATGCTCGCCAATCCGGTTACTGCTGAAACACAATGTTTCGATTTCTTGATAAAATCTTTCGTCTCGATCGTCACGTGTATTCGATAGAAGCCGGTAAACGACTGCTAACGGTTCTCTCGGCGTTCGGAGCATTTTGTTTTTAAACTTCCGCGGTTCTTCTGTTCTTTACACCGCTGTGACCCGAGGAGCGGTGTCGATCTCTTAACACCGGTTCACAGTTTACCGGCTTCTATCGAATACACAAGGCGATCGAGACGATAGATTGTTTCAAGAAATGTGTCATATGGAATCTAGTCTCCTCCCATAACATTTTTGAATTTCAACCTGCTGAATACTTTCATATCATTTAATTTACGCTCTTCCTAATTTCCCTCCTCCTGTTCACTGCCTCCCATACCTCCCTCTCATTTCTTACCTCCTCTGCTTCCTTTATAAACCTGTCCGCTTCTTCCTTTTTCTTGCCCTCGATATTTTTCTGACTGATTTTCTTCTTCTATCCCCATAACTCTAAGCAGGGGTCGAAATTAACTTTTATAAATAAAAGTTATTTCTGTAACTTTTAACTTCTAAATCATCTTTTCAGTTTTAAGTTAACTTTGTACATTAACACTTTAACTCTGTTGTACGAGTTCAGTTTTATGTTCGAATAAAATCTGTAGTATCATATATATAATATTGAACAAATATTTAACGGTAAAATATAAAAGTTAGGAATATTTTTTTAATTATTATTATTTAAGGAATTGAAAGCAGGATGAATATAGAAGAGAAAGTACAGTGTGATTTTTACACAATCATTTTCACCGAACGAAACTGGTAATCTTGTCGAAGACCTGCCTGTTCACCGATTTCGACGAGGTTTGACTATGTTGTGAAAATCAACATTCTGAACAACTTTTTCTTCTGACGAAAATGGCGGTCGGCCCTAGTTTCCGAGATATTCGCCAAACATTTCTTAAATGGCCCGCTAATATGCGTATGTAGTGTGGACTGCAAATGTAATTTTTTAAGAATTAATTTTTTTACCATTTTTTTTAATTGCTAACATGTAGTTGCCCCCCGCGCTACCCACCCATCGCAAACGCTAGCTCCATACCTATACCGATATCTCGGAAACGATCAATACAGATGTACCTGATTCCAAATAAATACCAAAATATTTTTATGAATATCTCGAAAGCTAAAGCCGACCGCCATTTTCGTCAGAAGAAAAAGCTGTTCAGGATGTAGGGCAGGAGAGGGGAACCCCATCGAAATCGGTGAACAGGTAGCTCTTCGACAAGTTTACCCTTTTTCAAAGCACAATAAATGTTCTTGTTTAACTATATAGAACTTTGCCACTCTACTCTCAAGAAAATAAAATTTATTTACACAAAAATGTATGGAATAAAAGTTTCAGTTACTACACTGCATTTTATAACAGTATTCTCTGAACAAAAAATATAATAGTCATAAAATTACAGTTATTTCATAATTAATTGAAAATTTTTAACAGTTTCATTCGACCCCTGACCCTAAGTAATTCTTCCACTCCCTCCCTGAGCCTGTCACATATATCTGCCATTCCCCTTACCACGATATTTCTCCTTCTCTCCTCGCTTTCTTTTTTCTCTACCTTCCGTTCCAAATCCCTAAACCTTTTACCTATCTCACCCTCCACCCTAGTCCCCTCCCCTGGCCTACATTCTTTCAAGTCGATTTCCAGTTTTTCTAACCTGTCCTCCAGTTCCCCCCTTTTTCCCTCCCTCTCTCTCTACCTTTTCCACCCTCTCTCATTTCCCCTTTTATGGTATCCCTGTCCTTCTCCCACTTTTCTCCCCTCTTTCTCATTTCGTCTTTTAGCCATTCTATCTCTCCTTTCAGCTACTCCTCATGCTCTTTTGTCCTTTTCCTTGCCTCTTGCCTACCCTCTGCTATCTTCTCCCTCATACATCTTAGTATTTCCATTACACCCCCCTTCGCCTGTCCTCCTTTCCCTACCGGTGGTCTGAGTACTTTCTTACTTGTTCTCAATATATTTTCCTTTTCTTCTTCTAGGCTTATCTCCCCATCTTGCCTATCTCTTTTTCCCCTAAACATCTCCTCTATTCCTCCCGTACTATTTCTCCTCCCTAGTTTAAACATTTCCGCATTCGTAGGCCCGCCTCTTCTTCTTGCTTCTTCTCCCCTCTCTTCTACCTCCCTCCGCTCCTCATCTATTCTTTGCTGTAATTATTTACTCCCCTTCTATGGAGCCGCCCTTAAATTCCGTAAGGGTGATTTTGGCGATTTCTTATCCCCTCCCTCCCCCAGTACAAGAATACGTAAGATTTTATATTTCACCATCCCCCCTTCCTTACGTAATATTCTTTACACTGCGTTTTCTCAGTTTTGGAAATTCTTCTAAAAGTGTATATCATTCATTTAACTCGGTTTCGTGTGTGCGATAAAACGTCGCTTTTGAGGTTACTCATATTGGAAATTAGGTTAAAAAAATATTTCGTAAGACGCTACCTGACGAGGAAGTCCCCTCCTTTGTAAGAAAACGTAAGAAATTCGCGAGGGCTCAAAATGACTTGTTTCTGAAAGGAACAATCCATTTAAGAAAAGGCATGCATTTTTATATATATTTCTGCTTTATTCAACTTCCACTCTTTTCCCTCTTTTATGTAAACGACGAAACCACTATTTTCACTGACAATATCTGATGACTCAGATTTGCTGACTTTATCCGATTGTAGATATTCTTTTTCGCAGTCCAATCACTTTCATCATACAGTCAGTGTCAGAACATTTTCAATCTAAATTATTTACTTTTTCCAGTAATTTCACGCTTCGTGAATGTCTCTTCACGATTCCTAGGTAATTTTATGTGTACAATTTTTTACAGATCACGATAGAAAATAAAATTCCGAATTTCAGTTTGCGATTTGTTTTTGTGAACAAGCGAAAGACATGAAAAAAAAAAGTAAAAGAATAATTTGTTTGGCATTTTTGTACAAGGTATACACATGTACTGAAATGTATTTTATTTCCGAAAGAAGTATTTGAACTATACGGAAATATTATGAGAAACTTCTGAAATGAAAAGTTTACCTGCGTTCAAAATGACCCATCTCGGTCTATGCACGTACACTGCATATCAATTTTATAGAAAAAACAAGCAAAGATGAATACTATTTTACAGAATTAATCTATTTCAATAAAAGTCACGAAAATTTTGAGAAAATAAGATATACTGAAAATGAGTAATGACTAATGATTCTACGAAATGACAAAACAAGTCATTTTGACCCCCTTGGTAGATCTGGTGTTAAGGGGTTAGGCCACCTTGGACGGAGCGAATTTGCAGTCATTTTCGGATTTTTTTTTAGCAAGATAATGAAATGAACAGAAAATTTAATATGAAGCCTGTTATTATACAACTCTCGCCGGAAAAAATCGTATTTTTTTTTCTTACAAAATGGCGGCGGTAGAGCCGTGATAAGCAAGATCTTGAGGAGCGACGTTTTCCACGGTGTTCAATCTCACGGCTATACCGTTTGACCTAGAACACACAAAACCGAAGAGATTTATTTTCTGCACGCCTAAAACAAAGGAAGTACGTAGGGAAATCCAGAAACATTAATTTGTCTCGAAATGGTGATCATGGGGAGAAAAAGTGCATTTTTTTTTTATAAAAGTGTCAATTGCGAAGAACATATTCAAGATATCGCAAAACCGCTACGTACTTCCCTAGTTTTAGGCATGCAGAAAATAAATCTTTTTGGTTTTTTGTTCTAAGTCAAACGGTATAGCCGTGAGATTGAACACCGTGAAAAACGTCGCTCCACAAGATCTTGCGTATCACGGCTCTACCGCCGCCATTTTGTAAGAAAAAAATACTTTTTTTCCGACGAGAGTTGTATAATAACAGGCTTCATATTAAATTTCTGTTTATTTTATTATCTTCCTAAAAAAAAATGCCGAAAATAACTGCAATTTTGCTCCGTCCAAGGTGGCCTAACCCCTTAAGGGGTAACACCACTCTAGAGGCAGAAAAAAATACCTAAATTTGACAATTTATTTTGGGAGTATGACAAACGGAATAGAATTTCTTTTCAGAGGGTTTATTTAACACATATTGAAGTACGAAAAACAAATTTTTATTGTCATTTTCATACAAACTGGCGGCGACAGAGCCTGTCGTCGAAAACAGCTTTTTTGAAAACACCGCCACGGGAGGACGGATTTCTCGGCATGTATGAGTCCGGGAACAAAAAATAAAAAAATTTTATAATCTATATACAATTGGCTTTGGAAGTACGTAGTGTTTTTTTTTTTAAATCAATTTTTGTGGAAGTGGTGCACTTTTTAAGAAATGAATTGATTTTTTGCCCTAAACATGAGCATTAAATTGTTTATAAAAAAAAATAGTTTATATTCAATCAAAAAACGGCTACGTACTTCCAAAGAGAATATTGTTGTGAAGCTACTGTAAAAATTTCAAATCGATCCATGCAATAGTCTCCGAGAAATCCGTCCTCCCAGTTTGAAAGAAGTGGTTTCGACGACGAGCTCTGTCGCCGCCATTTTGTATGAAAATGACAATAAAAAAATTGTTTTTCGTACTTCAATATGTGTTAAATAAACCGTCTGAAAAGAAATTCCATTCCGTTTGTCATACTCCCAAAATAAATTGTCAAATTTAGGTATTTTTTTCTGCCTCTAGAGTGGTGTTACCCCTTAAGGACGACCACTATTCTGTCTCTTTCTCCCCTACTTCATTCGCCTGGTTCTTTCCTCCTTTCGCATTGGCGGTACCTTCTCTTTCCCTCTCCGCTCTCTTCCTTACCGCTGTCTTTCACTTCTGCACTACCCGATGTCGCCTGCTACCTCTTCCTAGCGGCGGCCGCTCGAGCTCGTCGTACGTACCACGTTTTTCTCCCTAACCTCAATCCGCTCTTCTCGCCCTTTCCTTCTGTCTCCCCTTTCCTCGATACTCGAACTCCGACACTCAACGCACAACCACTTCCAGCAGCTCCAGCACCGCACTCTTTCGATCCTCTCGCAATCGTGCCGGAGACGGAAGTCTGTGTATAATATTTATTCGGTAGAAGCTCGCAGCTCGGGACTGGCGATGAACATTTAACGCAGGGGGGGACACGATTCTCGCTTCATCCTTGCCGAAGGGGAGAGCGAGATGGAGCGAGAGCGAGTCAGACTGCGGCAGAGCGAGCGAGGAACGGTACGAGACAGACGACGCGTTGTTACTCTGTCTCGCTCTGTCTTTCGGACGCCTAATATACTTGCTCCGCCCTTCGGCTGGCCGTGCGAGCAGCTGTGATTAGGATTGCCAACTTTTTTTCGGGAAACTATAATACTTTACGATCAAATTGGATAAAAAATGTAGTGCATACATTAGGGAAAAATAGGGTACTTTTCAGAGGAAAGTGGCACATAATAAAATTACATTAAAACAACGATTCCTTATTTTTTTAATGTATATTTTTTGTGCATATTGCATTATTAATTGATATATTGTCTTTAGCAATTGTGTCACAGATTTCATTGCACTGGAAGTCCAAATTAACATGTATGAGGAGCTCCATTTTTTATGAGAGACATGTAGAAAAAATCCTCTCTGCGAAAGCTTAAGGGGACCTTTCGGTCTAGAGCCCAAAAAAAAGGTGATGTTTAGGAATTAATTAAAGGAAAACCACTATATATAATTTAATGGGACTTTTTGCATTCTATTAAGGATGTCTTAAGTTATAGAAATATATTTTTTGTTTTATAATTAATCATTGCAGACGGCCCTGGGGAGTCGTTAAAGTCAAGGCGTCAAACAATTGATCCAAATCGGTGGGACCTGTATCTCCAAAAGTTATTATCCGATTCGACTGAAACTTATTTTATTTTGAAGATTATACTTCTGGCTAGGGGGGGAACTAGAAAAAAATTAAAAAAATTACATTTTTTTTTAGAAAATAACGACACTTGAAGTTTGAAATCACTTTTCCCTGTACTTTTCGTCCTTTCAACGCCTTTGAAAATTATAAATTTTCAATTTTTTGTAATATTTCTAGCCCCCCCCCCCCCTAGCCAGAAGTATATTCTTCAAAATAAAAAAAGGTTCAGTCGAATCGGATAATAACTTTTGGAGATTCAGGTCCCACCGTTTTGAGAACACTGTTTCGAGAAAAACGCGTTTAAAGGTTTACGTGAGTGCCGAGTGCCCGGTTGTTGCCCATGCATTTGCCGCTACTCAAATGCCTATAACTTCTGGAATTTTACGAATTCCAACAAATCCTTTTAAACACGTATTCCTAAAAGGTTGAACATTCGAAAAATGAAATAAAAAAAAAATCGACTTTTAGACCGGAAGGTCCCCTTAAGTGGCGAGAATAGGGAGAAAGTATGAAATTATTTTATATAAATTTAGTGTGTTTATTTTCTGTAATTTTAAAGCTGAGCTGCCATTTCTTTCCTGTATTTTTATTTGCAAAATTAGTGCAGCGTTTAATTTTCTTAAAAATGTTGTTAATTATGGTTAGCTCTGAATATAAGTCATCCACTCTGATATTTCATTTTTCTCGCATAGGCATTCGGCGTTTGGGAACGGCCTATGGTGCGATTGGCACGTAAGTGGTGTCCCGTTGGTTTCGCTATTTGTAGAGTTCGGCAAAGAGTAACATCGGAGAGTCGGCGTTGGAAGAACGCGGCTGGCCAGTACGCAGAGGACCCGCAGATATTGGGTTCGAGTCCCATTGCCCGAGGCTCTCTCTCTTTTTCGCCTACACTTGCTAACCTAATCTTTCAATCAGCGACTCACAATTTCCGAATTCAAGCTCATTTTTTAAAATAGAAGTTTAAAGTAAATTTAACCGATTAGTCTCACTAAAATCAAAGCACAGACAGATCGTGGACAACACTTTCTTTAAGTAGCGTTCGAAAGTTAAAATTCGAATAAAATAGAATAAAAAAATAAGTAAAAATTGTAGAATTTTATCGATGCATCGGAAATATAGTACTTTTACGTACTATATATTTTTCTAACAGTATATGGTACACTAGACATAAATATAGTACAATATATATATATACAATACACGCACAATATATATATAGTATTATAAACTGTACAATTCGCAACCCTAGCTATGATTTTCTGTGACGCAAAGCCCGCGTCGTGCTCTTACTAAATGTACAGAGCCATTTTCGTATAAACGCTCAGGCTTGTCGCACCCACAAAGGACGGAGTATCAGGCGTCCAGAAGGCGGAACGAAACAAAGTATGAACGCGTCTGTCTTGTACCGTTGCTGCGGGGCAAATTATAACTGATAGCAGATCAAGATTGAAACTAAGAAATGTAAATATATTAATATAATATTTCTAAATAAAAATCCGTGGTTATAATTTTCTTATTAATAAACCGTCGAATAAAGTTAATGTTAAAGTTGAAAACTTTATTCGACGCTGAATTTAAAACGCTCGACGAATAAAAAAATTAACTTTATTTAATAACGTTAATCCGGGTTATCTTTATTCGACACATGACGATTTTTTGTTCACTTTTATTCGTTATATGAAATTTTAATTTAAATAAGCGGCGGTGCCGAATGAACTTTATAACCTTCTTTTATTCATAGTAATATTAAATTTAAAATGGTGAAAATAGATAACTGACTTAATCAGAGTTTCCGTACAAGTGATCTATGCAGGGCCGGTGTGAGGATGGTTGGCGCCCTTGTGCAAGAAAATTTTTGGCGCCCCCAAAATTTTTGCACCTGTTTTCTATTTAATATGTTTTGCATTTACGAGGTGCAATAAAAAAAAGAATTACATTTACATTTTGTTTATATGGAAATTGGATTCCTTTATTATTAAGTCTGCGATATAGTTTTCAGAGCCCCCTTCGGCTGGCGCCCTTATGCGGCGCATTACTTGCGTAATGGGTTCAGCCGGCCCTGGATCTATGCGAAACTTTAACTATACAGCTATTTCCACTATTGTAAATTTAAGGTTGCCTACCACGAACAAAAGTGTTACATTATGATACTCGTTGAATTCGTCTGAATGTCCCCTACAATCTTACAAAAAGTAAACAGTGTAGCTAAATCTAAAAAATTCAAATTGACCTTGGTTTTGTTATAAAAAAAAAAATTTCGAAATGTTTGTTGGCCTTCTATGTTGTCCATTCAGCACAAAATTTTAAACCTCTAAAAATCATGCGGACTGTTAGCAAAGAGGAGATATAATAAGAGGCGTCACTCGACAAGGACAGAAATAAGCTAGAGAAATCACTAGACAACCAATTTAAATGCCCATTCGGCAATGATCGGTAAACTTCGGCAATAATCAGCAAACTGCGGTAAGGTACATTTTGTCGATTTGAATATCCCGCTCGAATAGACAACCAATTTAAATGCCAAGGTCAAGTAAGGACTTCAAAGGTTCCGCCCGGAGTGACGCCTCTTATTATATATCTCCTCTTTGCTGTTAGAGCGATCACCCTATTTATATTATTAAGATTAATTAATATTTATTTATTAGGTACGTAAGATCTACATATAATTGTTTATGTAACTCAGTTTTAACGCAATACGAATGAGTAATAACTCATTACGCATTTTCTGATTGTTGGAACAATATTTTTGAACCGGCTGCACGAATTCACCAATAGTCCCGATTTTGGTACTGCCAGTGGCGCACCCGGCTGGGGGTCTGCACAAAGAAAAAGGAACATTTCGTTAGGAGATCGACGCAGGCAACGAACCATAGACATATATAGACCAGGGATCGAAAAAGTTCTGGAACTCTTATTTTTAAAAAAATTCTGTTAGAACTTATATGTTTCGTTTAAGAAAATATCTGTTCCTGTGGAATTTTTATTGAAAAAAAATGTTACCTTTTAGGAACTTTTTTAAAAAGTGTTCTCATGGAACAGATATTTTAGAACCTATATAATAAAAGTTCCATGGAAACAAGTTACATTAGAACATTTATTAAAAAAGTTTTCATAAGATAAATAAAATTACTACAAAAAATAATATATTCAGAATATCAATTTAACTGTAAGAATTATTTAATACCCAGATAGCACACGACGTCTTTAAGACGTCCATTTTACGTCTGTTTTTGGTCTGAACGTCTTAACCCTATTAAGGGGTTAGGACACAGTAACGGGCCAAGAAAGCAGACGATTTTGAAACGACGATAATAAGAAAAGTAAACAATCGATTATTATAAGGTTTCGTGTTTTAGTTCACTATATTATGAACTATAAGAAAAGCATATAATATTTACAAAATAACAATTGTACGCCGTACAATGTCTCCATTTAAAATGTCCTTTTTTTTCCGGATGACCAATTGGTGGGCCGGATTCCGGAAAATCGGATGAACTGTAACAAAAACCCCAAAAATGTCATAAACTATAATATATTTCCTAGGCATTGACGATCCAACATTTCAATTTTTGCGAAAATTTACAAAATGGTCGATGTTTGAAAAATAATTATCAAATTTCGACAAAAGTGTGTGATGTTTATATTTTGTACTATAATTAAAAATTTTAAAATGTTGGATCGTCAATGCCTAGGAAATATATTATAGTTTATGACATTTTTGGGGTTTTTGTTACTGTTCATCCGATTTGCCGGAATCCGGCCCACCAGTTGGTCATCCGAAAAAAAAATGGACATTTTAAATGCACGGCGTACAAATGCTATTTTGTAAATATTATATGCTTTTCTTATAGTTCATAATATAGTGAACTAAAACACAAAACCTTATATTAATCGATTGTTTACTTTTCTTATGATCGTCATCTAAAAATCGTCTGCTTTCTTGGCTCGTTACTGTGTCCTAACCCCTTAAGACATCTTTAAGACGTCTGTGCGGAGACATTTCTAAGACGTCTTTCCGAGTAAGTGTTTAGGACGTCTCTAAGACGTCCATGCCAAGACGTTTTTTAAACGACTTCGTTTAGATGTCTTAAAGACGCATGGATAGTACGCGACCGCCAGGCGGCGACCGTGCCGAGCGCTTCTCGCAGGTGGGTTACAGCAGTCATGTCTATAAGAGAGCCGGGCAGATCATATACCGTCACTCTCTAGTACCGGCGTTTTTTGCAGAAGGAAATTTATATTTTCGACTTGAACTTGAATATGCCAAAATGTCTCGATCATTCGCTATTGCAAGACGTTCTTCTTTTTTATGAAGAAACGAAAATATTGAGCAGCATGAAAATTGACTCTCTCAAATGAGGACAAGAGCAGCTACTCGACGGGCTTCTTTTTTCAAAATACTTAATTTCATTAACACGAATCAAGTCACGCTTAATATCTCTAATATCTCTTTAAAGAGCTGCAGTAGGCCTAATCAAGACCTTACGAAGACGTCTTTGAGGCGTCGTGAAAGTCTGAAATGGACGTCTTTAAGACGTCTTCACGACCACTTAAAGACGTCTATAAGGCGTTTAAAAGGCGTCTTAATGACGTACGGTTTCCTGACTCAGGACATTCAAAAATGTCTATAGACGTCTTTAAGACGTCTTTCAGAAAATAGCGGACGTCTTTAAGACGTCTTGAAAATTTGAAATGGTCGTCTACGCGACGTTTAAAAGACGTCTACAGGGCGTTTATAAGACGTCTCACAGACGTCTTACAGAGACGTCTACAAATTGTTCAAGAGACGTCTTAAAGACGTACGGTTTACTGACTCAGGACATTCAAAAATGTCTATACCCACACAGCACCATAACATTGCAGCAACGTCTCTGCAATGATGCGGTGCAAGATAGCAATATTGCAACATAACATTGCAGAGACGTTGCAGATTCAGTCCTATGTCCGCATTCGCAATATTGCAGGTGTGTATTTTTGCAAAGTTGCGGCAACATTACGAATATGTAGTCCTGCAACGTTCCGGCAATGATTCTGCAACGAAACGGCAAAATTGTGGCAATGATCCTGCAACTCTTCGGCAATATTGCGGTGCGAGATTGCAATGTTGCACCGCATCATTGCAGAGAAGTTGCAGGTTCACTCCTATGTCCGCCTTAGCAATATTGCAGGAGTGTTTTTTGCAAAGTTTTGGGAACATTACAAATATGTAGTCCTGCAACGAAACGGCAAAATAGTGGCAATGATCCTGCAACTCCATTGTACCGCATCATTGCAGAGACGTTGCAGGTTCACTCCTATGTCCTTAACAATATTGCAGGAGTGTATTTCCGCCGCAACGTTTCGGGCAGTCAGGGACCGACGACGTGAATGTGTGCAGGCAGAATCATAGTAGTTTAACGCCCGTGTGTCTTTTTCTCATAGAAAATTCTTTTACCCCAGGGGGATTTGAGAACCGAGGACCTGTAGCATCGTAGACGAACACTTTACCGCCGCAGCTACAATCGCTGATTGATAAGATTGCTTACGTATTCGAACTTATACTCCTACCGTGCAATAATTTAAACTCAAATTATTCAACAACGAAGGCTCATTTGACAAACCCCATTAGGGTTTTGTAACACTATAGGTGCGTACTACAAATTTCACCCGGTGTCGTTTTAGGTTAGGTTGGAAAACAGTCTTTAGACTGAACCTTTACATTTGTCTTCTCTTCTCTCTTTTCTCTTGCTAGATTGTATATACGTATTTGTGCAATAAAGACGTTTAATAATAATAATAATAATTTCAGACATTAAAAAATATAGTACCTACTTTATCTAAAAAAATTAAATTGATCTTCGAATCTCCTCTATAAGTTCATGTACCTACACACAACTCCCGCGATAACACTTTTTTCATATCTTCAACGGCCAACGAGATATTCTAGCGTATCCAGTTAAATGAAACACGCCGTAGAATCCACTCGACGTCATGTACATATTTCGAAAAATTTTGATAAAGTCATAGTTGCTTCAGAATATTGTTGTAATGTTTCCACAAGTTTTCACTACAATATTGCACGACGATGTGCGCGCAATATTGCAGAAATATTGAAGGACCGTTGCCACTGGAACATTGCACGTCGATGTGCGCGCAATATTGCAGAAATATTGTAGGACCGTTGCCACTGGAACATTGCACGTCGATGTGCGCGCAATATTGCAGAAATATTGTAGGACCGTTGCTACTGGAACATTGCACGTCGATGTGCGCCCAATATTGCAGAAATATTGTAGGACCGTTGCCACTGGAACATTGCACGACGATGTGGGCGCAATATTGCAGGACCGTTGCCACTGGAACATTGCACGACGATGTGGGCGCAATATTGCTGCAATATTGTAGGATCATTGCCACTCCAATAATGCACGACAATATTACAGGAACGTTCCTACAATATTGCAATGCAACCTGCAACAACGTAATATTGCAGCAACGTCCCTGCAATACTGCTGCAACGAGGTGTGCTGTATGGGTAGACGTCTTTAAGACGTCTTTCAGAAAACAGCAGACGTCTTTAAGACGTCTTTCAGAAAATAGCAGACGTCTTTAAGACGTCTTGAATGTCTGAAACAGGCGTCTTAAAGACGGCTCATAGACGTCGAGTGCTATCTGGGTATTGTTATAGTACTATCCATTGATTCAGTATTTGTTACAACGATTGAGAACTTTTTTAATATTGCTGAACAAAATATCTGTTCCTGTCGTAGAGAAATTTTTATTTTTATATTTTATAAGTTTTATTTTCAAGAACTTTTATTTTATCGGTTCTTCTTAGGAACTTATAATGTGAGAACATTTTTGAAAAAGTTCCGCGGTACATGTTTCAAATAGAACCTATTAAAAAGTTCCAGAACTTTTTCGATCCCTGATATAGACAGAGCAGAAGCTGGGACTATCGGCGAGGGGAAGGTAAGCTTGGAAGGGAAAAGGCAGAGGTTCAGATACAGCCTAGCATACAGGCACGTCGGTTAGCTTCGGAAGCATTCGGCGTGCATAACCACTGCGTTACCCGATTTGCCTGTACCGCTCCCCTTACCGCGAAACTTACAACTCCCCTCGGACACGCTCCGTCTATATATGACTATCCAACGAACGGAGTAACAAGCGCCCGAAAGATGAAGTGGGACAAACTATCAACGCGTCGCGCGTCGTTTGTCTGCTACCGCTCCTCGCTCGCTTCAACTCATGGGTGGCGCACTCAGGAATCTCAGGATTTCATCTTGGGATGAAGGGGGCCCAGTTGAACGGATACAAATATTTTTAATGATTAATGTACCCACGGTTGAAGTAATTCAACAGCTTTGTAAAACGAAATAAGAAACTATAAGATTGTATTGTTTTAATAAACTTTTATAATCGCCTAATGATTTCAAAACATTGCGTCCTGTCGTCTTCGAGAACCCAAGGATATTCGCGTTTACCTTAAGAGGGCACACAACCATTCTTATATGTACGTACATACGAAATCGACGGCTCGTATTTATGGACAAGAACCCGGCGGTGTGCGTGGCTGCTGGCGATTTCAAGAGAATTTTGCGTTAAGGTCAACGTCGTGTTCAGTTGGTGCGTAGCGCGTCGCCTAACAAGCTTGAATTTATTTAACGAAATCGGAAATTATATCATCAAAAATGTTATACGGATGTAAGATTTCAAAGGCTGTTTATGAAGGAGATATAGAGACCGTGAAAGAGATAATTAGCTCTCGCGGCCCGCGTTACTCGCAAGCATGGAGCGATGCGTCGGATGGACACGATTTACTCCGCACTGCTGTTCAGAACAGACATACAGAGATTGCCAAACTGCTTCTGAGAAGCGGTGTCAGAGTTAACAGCAGTCACGAAAGTCCTTGCGATACTCCGCTTCATTTTGCTGCTCTAAACGGTGATACAGAGTTTGTTGGCATGCTTCTACGCAGAGGCGCTAATGTTAATGCTAAAAATACGCATGGTGTAACTGCCCTTCACAACGCAGTTGGAAGTATGGAACCGGAAATTATGCTCGAGCTCTCAAATAAGGGAGCGAATGTTAACGCTGCCGACAACAGCGGCGTGACTCCTCTGCACCTTGCTATTGGAAACAACAGCAGAGAGATCGCCATGTTTCTTCTGAGTAGACGGGCCAACGTCAATGCCAAACGAAACGATGCTTCTGGTCTTATCGCAGCGGACGCAGGGTAATTACCAATTGTTTAGTAATTTTTAACACACGTAGCTCGCCTCAATTCTGCGCCTCTGTGTCTAGGGAAGGTTGTACACCGCTGCACCTTGCCGTCGAGAATGGCAACTCAGAAATTACCAAATGGCTTTTATGTTTCGGCGCTAATGTAGATGCTAGAGTAGATAATGGCAAGACTGCCCTGCATCTTGCAGCGCAGCACGGGCATTTAAAAATTCTCGAGCATCTTTTATACTACAGAGCCGATGTTAATTCCGTCTATACCTCTGCGACTCACGACGGTTATACGCCGCTGCACCTTGCCGCTGGGAACGGTCACAAAGAAATTGTCAAGTCTCTTTTGAGTCGAGGCGCTGATGTGAACGCTAAAGGAAAATGTAGTAAAACTTCTCTTCACCTTGCAGAGCTGCGTAGAAATTTAAGAACTGTCGAGTACATTGTAACGCATACTGGAACTGATGTGAAATCTGAGCACACCTCTGCGAGGTGGGACAGTTGTACGCCGTTGCTCCTTGCTGTCGACAACGGTCACAAAGAAATCGCCAAGTTGCTGTTGAGTCGAGGCGCCGATGTAAACGCCGGGGATCCCTGTAGACAGTTGACCGCTCTTTTTTGTGCGATCGAGAGAGGCGACATAGAGGTTGTGGAACTATTGCTAAAGTGCGGTGCCAATCAGCACAGCACATTTGAATCTGACTTCGCGTCGCCACTCGATGTAGCTGCTGAATTTGGTCGTGTAACAATTGTGGAGCTGCTCTTAAAGTTTGGTGGCGAAGTTGATTCTACGGTTACGCATGGCATAGGAACACCGCTCCATGTCGCTGCTGTATCCAGTAAATTGGAGATTGTCAAGCTTCTCTTAAAATCGGGCGCCAGTGTTGATTCAACAGACGAATACGGCAAAACAGCATTTCACTATGCCTGCGAGGGAGGCGATGAGGAAATTGTTGCGGCTTTCCTGGATCACGGAGCTGATGTTGATTTTCTGCATACCTCTGTAGGTTGGGACGGCTGTACACCGTTGCACCTTGCTGCTTACAGAGGTAACCAAGATATTGTCAAATTGCTTCTAAGTCGAGGCGCTGATGTAAATGCTAGGTCCTCCTGTAGTGGGTGGACTGCTCTTTATTATGCAATTGAGATCGGTTGTATAGAAATTGCAGAGCTATTGCTAAAGTGCGGTGCCGATCAGCATGCTACAATCGAATGCGACCTCATGTCGGCACTCCGCATTACTACTGAATATAATCGTATAACGATTGCGGAGCTGCTCTTAAAATTTGGCGCCGAAGTTGATTCTATATGTGATGACGGTGAAACGGAATTTTCCAATGCTTGTGGCTTGGGTCATGAAGAAATTGTTGCAGCTCTCCTGGAACACGGTGCTGATATGACTATCGAGAGTAATTGCAAGGCGCTTCGTGTCGCTCTGGATGCTATCAAAGCATTTTGTCGTGGATATCATGACCCTGATAGTGGCGACATCTTTTCTTATGTAAACATTGCTTATATTCTTAAACGTCACATGATTAAGCTAAATGTTGCAAATTTATATGCGGCTGACGAAAATGTACCATCGATTAGTAGCGACGATGAAGAGCAAAGTGATTTTCCGAATGAATCCGACAAAGAAATAGCGCGCGTGTATTACAGCAAGAAGGATCGTGAGAAAAGAAGGTGGGCCAGAAAAGATTTTCAGAATGAATGTGAGAAAGAAGTAGCAAGCATGAAGAGCGAGAAGATCGTTAATGCTGATGTCACGTTTTATGATATCTTGACAAGCGATATACGTCAATTAACAATGTATGCTAAAAATAAAAGTATAGTAGAGGCCATCGGATCACGGGATTGTAAAAAAAAATTTCCGATATACGCCAGTATGATAAATAGTAAGTTTAGAAAGGGGGAAGAAAGGAGGGAGTTTCTGGACCGAGGTTAAAAAAATGTTCCTTTTGTCTCTGTAACTATTTCCCTCAGTTATCGCGTAGCTGTACCGGAAGATTATTTTTGTACCTAAATGATGAAGATTTAACAGCTTTAATGGATTAATATTAATGATGTGATATTTATTTGAAACGAATTACGGAGAAATGTGCGAAAAGGCAAGGACGACGAAGATACTTGATTTGATTTAAACAGATCGCCAACATGCAAAGCAATGTTGGGGGGCTTGCCTGGCCTGCCTCAACGTAGAGCAATGAAATATATTTTATATAAATAATTCTACTTTGAATTTGGAAATGTACCCGAGTTCGTGGGCTCGTTATTGTGAGCCTATGATTTGTCTTCCAATTAACTCAAATTCAATGCCTATTTTAATTCACTTTTTCACTGCCACGCACCGCTAATATTTCCGTCCATTGTGGGGTATTTTAATTCCTTTTTAATAAGTACACAAAAAAACGCGTCTTGTTTGATAAGATTCATAATTTGTAATGACAAAATTCGATGTACAATTAATGAACATAAAACTATGGTTACATATAAATATTTATAATAAAAGAAGCCTACTGCTTTTCTTGGATATATTTGAGATAAAATGACTTTGTATTGAATATAAATATAATACTAACGAAGAAAGTCAGGGATTACTTAAGTAGATTTAATAGAGTTGTGTTCGGAAGTGCCTAACCATCCGCCATATTGCTGTGACATCGTATCCTCCGACCAAAATGAAAATTGACAAATAAAAAAGAAGAGCTGGTAAGAGATCATAGGTGAAAGAATAAATTATACTATAGAGTAATATATTTATGAATGTTTTTGTTTGACACACACCGTTGTCAGTTATAGAGAGATATATATACAGTGGGGGACATAAGTATATGTGGATACCCTTTAAAACAGAATAACTTGTTTAGAATTGCTCCAAACGAATTGAGTAGTTTTGAGAAGCTAGAAGGATTAGTTTGCTAGGTGATGTGTTCTGCTCCTGTAACAGAACAGCCCAGGGTTGGAAACGCCCCCTCAAAGAATTTGTGTTTTCATAATAGCGTGCATATCTGTGAAACCGTAAAAGATATCGAAAAAAGTTAAGTATAAACTTTCATTGGTTCTCAATAACCCAGCTAATATGTTGGGGACGAATTTTGAAAAAAATTAATTCTTTTCGCAGATATTTTTGGTCATGTTACAGGTCACTGACAAGGAGAGTATTTTAGGTGTCCACCTCCGATCATTTTGATTTTTGGATATGTTATAGAGGACCGAAAAATAAGAAATACGTGTTTTTTTATTTTTCCCCGTTTTCATATTTGGGGGGTAAAAACTGCGTTCAAAGTTAGGGTTGAAAAATCATTTTTGTGGACTTTTTGAAAATCTGGTGAGTCAGTCATATTTCGCATTCAAAGACACAAAATTCGTCCATGGACACTATTCCCCTATCTCTAATAGTTCTCGAGATATTCCACAAAAATGATTTTTTAACCCTAACTTTGAACGCAGTTTTCACCCCCCAAATATGAAAACGGGGAAAAATAAAAAAACACGTATTTCTTATTTTTCGGTCCTCTATAACATATCCAAAAATCAAAATGATCGGAGGCGGACATCTAAAATACTCTCCTTGTGAGAAGCATGAAACTTTTCTCAATAAATTTTTTATTATGAAAAGTCAATTTTTGCAAAATGGTGTTCCTGCAAGTATAGTTGTTCCAGAGTGGTGGTTTATCTACGGACCCGTTTTGTTTCTAGAACAAGAAAGAGATGTCGAATTGGAACCACCTGAACTTCATTCCTGCAAAGTACCAATTTTTTTTTTAATTTCAAATTGCCGAATTTCGCTTGCATGTTTCATCCCCTGAAGTTTAGCAGTATTTAACACTTTAATGAGTTATTAAATATCTAACAGTTGAATCTGTCTTATTCGTTAAAGGTTTCCAACTGTACACAACGTGAAGAGTGATTAAATAAAGAGTAAACAAATTCATCTGTATAGAAGATTTATTAATGATACATATATGTATACGCACATACGTCCACCTGCGTGGCATAAATAAAATATATAGATATACAATATATGTATACATTTTACATATAATGACGATGAGTGAAAATAGACTGATCATCCTTGCTTTGTTGGACTTTGGTAAAATAGTTCGTACCAGAAGGAGAAGATAATATACGAAACGCCAAAGCAAATGCTGATTGGGCACTGTAATCTTACCGTATTTACATTTCTTAATAGGTATACAAGTTGACAAACGCGGACATCTGCCATCTGCCCCATCATTTACAGCCAAGTCATAGTGGCTAATAAATCAGTGGCGAACAGATCCTTGCAGACGATTTCATTCTAATTCCTCCAATATCTTTTCGTTATTTTTGCACTTCACTTTTTCTATGATGCCTCCCTTAACTCCATCAGATTTTTTGACTCCTGACTTCCATTGAATACTTATCTAATATGTGCCCCATAATTGATTTACATTATTAAAATGTTGCGTAAATTTTTCTCATACAACCTTTTGCTGAAATAAAAATGGCACACAGAGATACGCATATTTTGAAGTAATTTTACAATTAGAAATACGCGGTTAGTAATTTTGAAATTCTGAAAAATCTTTTTGAGAGAAAATTAAGTAACTTTTACTAACTTATGCATTCTGAATAAGAATTAAAGGAGTATTATTAATTATATAAATATTTTCTTCAGAAGTTATTACTGTTATTTTTAAATTAGATAAATCATTATTCAAACAATTTTATAACGATTTCGTCAGTATAATTTTCTTATTTTATAGGAAATTCTAAGAAGCAGGTACTAAAGACGAATATAAAAATGAACTTTTTATCGAACGAGTTAAAAGAAAATTATAACAAAATGCTTTACTCGGGCATTTTTCTTGATTTTTAATTACTAAAAAATTAGTAACAGAACATATTTCGTCAACAATTATCGACAACTTAAATAACAATTTTTTTTAATCTTACCTACTCACATTACCATTGGTTGTTTATAAATATAATACCATCAGTATTTTTAGCAAATATACTTAAATCAATTACACGCCATACTTTTACAAACGTGCGTTTCAAAATACGATGAAATTTTTTTTAAAAAATAAAAGGACGAAGTAGAAGATTAAACCAAACAGAGTTAAGTCATCAAAAGTCAACGAATCGCAGCTATTAAAAGCTTGAAGGCTTTCTTCGAAACGAGTTGGAGGAATTAAATCCTGCCTCATTATATTCCATCACATTTCTTAAAGTATTAAACGAAGCTTGACCATGAACCGGTATAGTAAATTTGGCGTGTAAATAATCAAGTTCCGTTTAATAATGAAATGGTAGCAATGGACTTCCATTTTACAAGCACACCCGTCGATTTGCATATTATGCTACGTACTTCCTATTGGACGGCATCTTACGGTACGGAGATTTTTCTTTTCTTTACCAAAAAAAAAATCGAATCTCATCGAGGAACTGCTTAGTCATTGGATGCAGGGAAATGCATACGATTAAGATTTCAAAAATTTAATCGTAGTCGCGACGATTTACAAAATTTTATTGCACAAAGTGTTTGCTGAAATTTACAACCTGTGCGAGAAAATTGCTTTTGATATAAAGTGCACATTTCAGCACAATTAAGCTGCTGTCTTGCAGAAAAAGAAGTACTTCGAAGGAATTTTATTTGTTCAAAATTTCTCATACCATATTCGTTTATACTAATTATTCTTTGTTTAGTAGCTTCAAATTAATTATAGACTTTACACCCAATCAAAATATACCTGACCATAAGGCAACCTAAAATTTTGTTAGGTATAATTCGTAAAAATGATTTCAAGTATATTTGTAAGGCAAATTTAAATTTATTTTCTCATGACATTCAGATTACATGTATTAAATGCCCTGCTTCTGTACAGCGAAGCTGTTAGAGTCACGGCTCACCCAATGTTTTTTTTTTTAGAAAAGAGGATAAAACGAAAAATATTTCTTCGTACTATGAAAATGTAACTACTTTTATATTGGAAAAATATGTAGTCACTGAGTTATCACATATGCATTTCTTTTGCATCTAATCTGCCACATTTCTAGTTCCTTTCTGACATACACCGAGCTTCCTCAATCCCAACGACACATTTTCTTCTTCGAGTTTACTCGAGGCTACGACATTCTCGAACTGACATTCTTTGGATTTTCAGTAGTCTCGCCTTAGTTTCGACTATTCTATCATCCAATATCCAAACTGAAGAATGTCGATGCATACTTAGGTATATATATATGTATACAACCTCAGAGTTGGACAAAATTTTTCTTCTCAAATAACGATTATTTTGTGACGTTTAAAGTAATTTTTGAATCATGCCCACCTTTACAAGTAAGAAATAAAAAAAGATTAAAACGAGATTAGTAATATTATTTTCGAATATATGACAATGAAAAAATATGGATCCGTTATATATGTATAGCACACATATAGTTAATTTTCTAAACATTCAACATACATATTTAGTTTACTCGATTATAGATACTCAAAATATAGTTGTCTAGACATTCAAACTAATTTGCCTAGTTAATTAACCTTTTTGTTTATATGTATGTTCGTCCACAATGTTAGGAGCATAAAATCTACAATGCAAAAATATTTGTCCTCTACAGAACAGTTGGTGCCAAATTTCTAAACCCTAACGATCGCAAATATAAACGTGGCAATATCTAATAAATACGTAAACGCATAATTTCGTTCACCTCCTAACAACTTCGAAATAAATTCTGATATTCTATCATCGAAACTATTATATTCCATTTCGTCAACTGAAATCGCTTCGAAATTCTCATTTCTCTTTAATCCCAAGGTTCCCCTTCAGTTTCGTGGCGTCAAAATCGATCCAATCGCCAAATAAATGCCCAACTCTGATTAAAGTAGAATACGTTCGTGAATCATAACGGGCAACTTAAGACTGCTTATGAACCATTCGCTAGACACAAACTCATACTCAAGTACCTCGTGGCTTATTAGCAACAATTAGCACAATTACGTTAAAGTCTTTCTAGCGCTGTGCACGTTGTGTATTTTACGAGGAAAACTGCGCGGTGCGTCGGTGGTTATTATAGTCGGAACAAGATCTAGCGGTCGCTCCCCCGGTTGTAAATCACCTCAGACACAACTGCGGCAAGTGTTCGCCGCGAGCTCGCGGCTTCAGACCAGGCGCGAGCTCACAGCGCGTACGGGCACGTTTTCAAGGCCGATTTCATCTCGTCTTTTACTTCGTTTTATTTTGGCATCTTCTGTAATCTTCCCCAGGGACACCCTGTACACGTAAGTTTGCACATAGAACACGACAGATATAATGGCCAAATAACTAAAGACTACCGGTAGGGGTGATCCCCATTGAGTAGTCAACTGACTTCGTTCCGACGGCAGACGAACGCCCACATAAATCTGTAAAGTCCGGTATTACGACGTTCGAAAAATATGTAGAGTCGGTAATACGTAGAATGCGCAGAAGACACTTCGTTATATCGATAAACACTGAAGTTGCCACCCTTAGCCACGTCGAGTGAAAAGTTCGCGGTGACGTGTGTTACTTTCTTCTCCAAACGACGCCAGGTTCTCTTTCGTAGCTGGCAGTCACGAAGTAAAGTAGAATGCACGCGACAACCGTTTGTGACTATAAATTAACATTGAGACTTTCAGTTATTTATTCGCGAAGGGCACTTAAATGGTAAAATCAGCGAATGCTTCCTTAATTGTACTCGGCGTTCTCTGTTCTCTTGATCCGAGATCTTCCGCGTAGCAGTGAAGCCACTTCCACTGCTCGAACCCAGAACACCTCTTGACTATTGTAAAATACTTGTTATTGGGGATAACATCTGTGAACTTTCTTCTGGGAATTCGTCAGGAAAGCTTGGGAAATTAAATTCAGCGACAGTTCTGTTGCACTTCGACGGACTTGTTTTATAATCGACGGTCAACCAGTTCCGAGTCCTCCAATCGTTCGCGAAGGACACTTTTGAAAGAAAGACAGTGACGATCCTGTCACGAGGAATACTTGGCTTTTTCCCGACAGTCGTGTTTAATTTTAACGGTTTTGATTGAAGAACTAAAATCCCCTTCTAATGTTGACCAACTATTCCCTGACCTTCTTGTATAACTTATTACGACAGTATCTTATGTTCCTCTTTCCTCGCCTCTTTCTGCAGTCTTTCTGCATCAACAAACGCAGGCACACTGAAGAAACATTCAGCGACCATGTTCTGCATCGTTTCTTTATATACGCCAGGTGTTAGTTAGCCTAGAACGTGTCTTGCAATTGACTTGGAGAGTGTTCCTTCCACTTCTGTCTGCCTTCCAGCCACTCGACCACTGCGGACACTTCGAAAAGACAATTCGATGGGAATAGCCAATGATCGAAGGGAATTAATGATTTACGATCCATTGGAGAACGCTGGTGTCGCCTCCGCCGGTGGAGATTAGTCGTGTGTCATCTTGAAGAAACGACACGTTCGTAACGTGACTCGAATGGCCGCCGTACGTATGGCAAAGGGACTGGAACAAAGCAATTTATTTGTTTGAATTGTGCTTTCATTTTCAGAGGTCTTTATGTGTCTGTAATCGTGAGCATTTCACGCGTGTATAGGTGTAGAGGCGGTGATGAGGCTTGTAGGGAGTGTCAAGAAATGGATTGGACATGCTTGGTTTATCATAGCTCTTCGCTATTGCTTGCTTCACGTATTCGGCTCTCCAAGGTCCCTCCCGCGGGAGCTTGGGGTCCTCCCAGTCTCGTCTGCGTTGTCAGGGATACCGCGCGACGCTAACCGCGAAGACGCTAGCCCGGCTAGCCCGTCATGGTAGCCTTCGTAGCGTCGCGCGGTCTCCTTGACAACGGAAGGCTCGCTGCGCCAGAGGAAGATTGGAAGGGGAAGCAGGCGCGTGAGGGGCCCCTACGCTGGAGAACCCTGACTCATTCGTATACAGCAGGGATGTCGAAGTAGCGGCTCACGAGCCGCAGTGGCTCCTCCTCACCGCTTGCTCCGTAGAGCCGAAGGAGAACGGTTCCCTCCACACCTACGTCACTCTGATGAATTTCTTCTCCAGGTGCCGCACACCAGAGTTGGGCAAAGATAATATCTAGATAACATCTAGTTAAAAGGTCCTTACGGTTAGTCGTTAGTCAAAGGGTGACTAAAGTTGATGTAACTTATCTTTACTCGAGGCGCCAGAGTTGAAGCTGGTTAGTCAAGAGCCTTTCGTCGTGGGTTGTGAGTAACGTGGTTTCAACTGTCATTCTATTCTTAGTCGAGGAAACGACTAACCGGCGAAAGCCTTTGCGGCCTGACCCGCGCGCGGTCGCCTACCGGTCAGATTCTACAGAATCTGAATTTGTTTATTTTTCATCGTATCAATATGAAAGTGACGCCAATGGATTCTTGGTTTTCTCCCGATTAATTGGACAGAAAATAATTTAAATCGGATTATTTTTAACGAAACGGGCTTTGAATTCTGCAAACAAATTTCTCACGTAATATCCTTAATTATGGCCCGAATTATATCATTTTTGGGCACATTTTCATCGGGAAGACATGAGAAATCGATTGGTAATACTTTTATTAACACTTATCAAAAACAGGCAGATTTTGGCCCGAAGGTCCTCGCTCGCAAGCGGAGAAAGCAAGGCGTCTCAACAACGAGCGAGGACCTTCGGGCCCCAGTAGACCGCCCGTTGACAGCCGAGAGCAAAAAACCGACGGGCCACATAAAATCTGCCTGTTTTTGATAAGTGTTAATAAAAGTATTACCAATCGATTTCTCATGTCTTCCCGATGAAAATGTGCCCAAAAATGATATAATTCGGGCCATAATTAAGGATATTACGTGAGAAATTTGTTTGCAGAATTCAAAGCCCGTTTCGTTAAAAATAATCCGATTTAAATTATTTTCTGTCCAATTAATCGGGAGAACACCAAGAATCCATTGGCGTCACTTTCATATTGATACGATGAAAAATAAACAAATTCAGATTCTGTAGAATCTGACCGGTAGGCGACCGCGCGCGGGTCAGGCCGCAAAGGCTTTCGCCGGTTAGTCGTTTCCTCGACTAAGAATAGAATGACAGCTGATCAACGATAGTCACAACCCACGACTAACGGCTCTTGACTAACCAGCTTCAACTCTGGCGCCCCGACTGAAGTTAACTCAGGTAAGTTTTAGTCGACTAAGGAAAAAGTTGAAGTTGCTTTAGTCGAAACGTTATTTCAATCACTTTTTAGTCGAATGGTGCCCAACTCTACCGCACACTCTCCCTGCCGGGTCTCGTGCAACGCCTGGAGAAAAATAAGTGGGAGAACCGGCTGACCGGGGGCCCGATTCCTGCGGCTCTCGGAGTGGGGAAGTTCGACATCCCTGTTGTACAGTGCAAGAAATGGATATTTCCAAATATTTTGGTGTCGTCCTGGAGTGTTATATAGTATCGTATAATTATGGTTAATCAACTCACTTCAATGTACGGTATAACTGTACATATTGATATTAAATAAGATATGTAACTTCATTAGAAAAATAAAAATGGTAATTACATAGATAGACAAGGGTATAGTGCCTATACGAGCTATAGTGACTTAGGTGTGATGTCACTCAGCGGGGTCTTACCCGACACCCTGCTGGGTACTGGCCGCTAAACGTGCCCCCCTACTACCTACTTGCAGGACTGTATTTAGAGAAGACCAGGACAAAACCGGGGCCCTAAGGCCCTAAGACCAGGACAAAACCGGGGCCCTAAGGCCCTGAGACCAGGACAACACCGGGGCCCTAAGGCCCTGAGGCCCGGACAAAACCGGGGCCCTAAGGCCCTGAGACCAGGACAAAACCGGGGCCCTCAGGTCCTGAGACCAGGTCAAAACCGGGGCCCTAAGACCAGGACCAAACCGGGGCCCTAAGGCCCTGAGACCAGGACAAAACCGGGGCCCTAAGGCCCTAAGGCCCTAAGAACAGTCCTGCAAGATGTAGTAGGGGCACGTTTAGCGGCCAGTAACCAGCAGGGTGTCGGGAAAGACCCCGCTGAGTGACTTCACACCTAAGTCATTATAGCTCGTATAGGCACTATACGCCTCGCCGATTTTGATGGGCTTGAAATATGTTGTCGAGGCTATCATTCTGAACATCTTTTCCCTATACATGTTACCACAGCTCGGCCTTAGTTTTCGAGATATTCATTAAAATGTTTTGGTATTTATTCGGAATCAAGTACACCTGTGTTGATCATTTTTTAGGTATCGCTATAGATTTGGGGACAGATTGGGAGCGAGAGTGTAAATATGTAGCAACTAAGTGTAGATATGTAGTTTAAAAAAAAATGGTAGAGAAAATATTTAACAATACTTTTTTATTTATATCTCGGAAACTAATAAATATCCAAAGCTTAAATTTTATATTTGTATACCCTCTCCCTTTCCACCACACCCCTCAAATTTCGTGTCGATCGGCCATTGGTGACGTTCGGAATAATATCCAAATATTTTTATGGATAGGGCTAATATGTTACCACCTCTCGGCTTTAGTTTCCGAGATACACAGACACGTAGCTGCGGGCCCCCCTGGGGAACCTGGACAACATATCTCAACGTCACCAGAATCGGTGTGGTGTGCCGTTTTTATATAATTAACATAAAAATCTTCTAATAATATTTCTTAATATCATGAATATTTTTATAGGCAGTTTTTAATATTTACTTTCAAGTAAAAGTGATCCGCTTGTGCGATCAAGAAATGGAATTATGTAATTCTATAGATCAGGATGCGTTTTATGACTCATGCAAGAAGTTTGACTGCGCGAATTACCTTCGGTTGGCAAGCTGGATAAGAGAACAGCTTCACTTTTCCAAAATCGTCTCCAGTTGCGAGTAGTTTCGAGTCTCTACTACGAGTACAGTTGTTCACGTCTGTGCCGTCTGCACCTTCAGGCCATATACCAATTGTCTCGAAGGATATCACGCAGCTATGAGTTGCCCACTCTACGTCCCTTAGCATTGAAGCTTGTGGAATCTGACGGCAAACTCCGGGATTCCCTGTGCAATTTTACATACGTTAAAAAAACCCACCAACGACAAAATGATGAAGGTTGCATTGTTTATTCTGTATTATTTTATTCATTGTTGCATGGAGTGGCACCAATGAAAGAAATCTGATGATTATCGATAGTTTCTGAATATTAGGCGCAATGATTAATGGTTTAATACTAATTGGAAATGCTATCAAGTTATTAGATGGATTTTTTTAAAATCTAAATTGCTCTCAAGTGGGACGATATTAGTAACTAATTTAGGGGTATACATTTTGTTTTATGTAATTTTTTTCTTTACTTTATTTTCTGCCACTTTGCGTATTATGTACTTTACTGTATTAATATCCATTAATTTACTTACAATATAGCAGCTCATAGTCCCCGCTATTGCTTCGTAAGTATTGTCCATCCGTTGACCAATCCAGATGAGTTATAAAACTGGAATGACCCTGAAATACATTTGTACGTTTAGGCGAAGAAATAATGCCCCTTCAGAGCGTTGTACGTGGTTTTTTTTTCTAACTTTATTTTTGCCTAGAAAATAAGAAACGTTATATGCGTGTTAGTTTTCAAGGCAACTGGAATATGGGTTTGCAGCAATCGCCTTGATAGAAGTGCCCAGCTTTTGTGCAAATAGTAACTACTGTTGTGCGTGCTCTTGGCAAGCAATATTTAAACAAACGTATGAGCGTATATGCGGCTATGAGTATGATAGTTTCAGAGACATTACATTCTTCAGATAATAATAAGTTTAGCAAACTTATTATATTGTGCAGAAATCAGTGACAGTAGATTATTGAATATATTTTGAAAAATACTTATTCTTTGCACTCAATAATGTAGAATACCTCCATAATCTTAAGTATCAGCTAGAATTCAATTAATTTTGATTTTCCCTCCAGAAACCAAATTTTTTAAATTTTAGCAACCTTATTTTTTTTATTTTTTATATTAATTTTTGCATCACGTGTTTTAAATTGAAAATTTCGAGTAATTAAACTTTTCAAATCAAAGCTGTAATGTAGCGCATATTTAATATTTATTGTTTATTCGACAATTTATGGGTACCATGCAAATTTTTTAAATAAAGTTTTTCTATATTTCTAAAAGTAACGGAGATATTCCAGGTAAACAGAGTTATTGGGCCACCCTGTATAACGAAACGAGAAAAACGGATATGAGTACCCATTGTTAACCGAGATAATTGTTCAATAACTGTAAGAAATATTGTACAATAACTCTACAAAAATAATTATGCAATTTAGATTTCACTAATATAGTAGGTAAGGATTTATAAATTCTTATTATTCATTTTTTAAATATGTGCTATCAGAGGCTACCAAGTGCAGAAAATTGAGTAATTTAAATTTTCAGAGGAATCATATTTTAGTCGGATTGTCTGCTATTATATTACTATGAAAGTATTGGATATGTTTTTGCGATCATTTTTAGTAACAATGCATTATCGTGTAACGTAATGTCTCCTCATTTTCGAGTGACTAAAACACATGTCTTACTCTACGTCTTCGTATCCGCTTCGGCTAGAAATGAAGAAAAGATATGTGTTAAGTAATATTTGTAACTTTAATTACTTTATGCTAAATAATATTGAACATTCTATTCGGAATTATTCGTATTATTGTAATTATTTTATTAACTGTGTGGCTGTGATATATTTTATTTTCTTTCTCATTACGATCTGTTTATTATTCTATAATCTATAATCTACATATATCCTACATTGAATTGTTTTAATACATTCTAATTATTCACTGATCGATTTTGTTAAAAATAACTATTCTTTCAACAAATTGTATTTTCCCGTTTTTAGAAATTGAACGCTAATAAATTATGTGGCAGTAGGTACATGTACACAGGGTGAAATAAAAACCATGAAGTGGCATATATTCCAAGTGCACACATACGTACACCTTTTAAACAGTAATAACTATGAAATAAGAAATTTTATGACATGTGCCGCGCGAAATTTGAGACACCATGTTTGTACCACTCTATATATGTTTGTAATGAAAGTTCCGCAAACAAAAATGTTTGATCCCAATTTGTTAAAATATATAGTTTACTAGCACGATTAGCGAAACGTTTAAAATATATTTGATTTTAAGCGAATACATTTATAATTAGAAAACCGAAAATGACCCATTAATTCATTCGATATAAGAATTATTTACATTGCAGCATGCTTGAACATCAATCATTTTCATCACATTTTGGCAACGCTAATTACATACCCATTAAAAAATATGAATGTTAATGATATACCACAAGGAAAAGTCTATTTACAAATGATATGATCACAAAATTTTGTATAATACATAGAAGCAAATTGTACAGCGGTACATTTGCGAGAAGTCAATGTTGATGTTATAATATTATATACGAAATGTAAGCTACACTGTGTTTTAAAAATTGTTTTAATTTAGCTTATACAGGGTGTAATAAAAGTCATAATGCGTTCGGGGATACGATTTTTCTAGAAAAAAATAACCAACATGAACTTGCAGGTGAACTTTTGTTCATATCGAAGTATACAGTTAACCCCGATAACCAGGTTTGACGGCAGGATCTGCCGGCAGCTGCGGCGCAGCCTACGTCCGCATTCGACTACGGTTCTGCCGGCAGATCCTGCTACCCGCCTGACTAGTGATCCTCTAGGCAGTGATCGGACAAACGCATATCGTCGCTGATTGGTTGCTGCGATTTGGTCTAAAGCGGAAGTAGACAGAGAAAGAAACTGTAAGAAAGAAAGAGACAGAAATACGAATAGAAAGAGATAGATAAACAAGCAGCTTGGAAAGCAGACGATTTAATGAATGTTTAGGTTATGTTATTTCCGGTTTTGCCCCAAAATGGCTGCGGTTTGTCCGATCACTGCTTAGAGGATCACTACGCCTGACCATCCAACAGCGCCATCTGAAGGCCACAATTGCCAAACAATTCCCTGCGCGTGACGTTCATGGACGTCCCTACGCACTAACACATGTATACCGTGATTGCTATAGGTGTATCCCTACCCCCAAATAACAAAGCAGATTCTACATTTATTAAATAATTCATTTACTTATTTCAAAAAGTATTTATTCTATGTTTAATAATACAGGATTGGCGATTACAATTGTACAGGTAGCGCATATAAATTCGAAGAAGAACATTCAATATTTACATTTATAAATCTATATACAATACGTCCCGTAACCAGTGGTACCTACTGGGTGCGGTGTCCGAAAATTTCCTGTATTTTAGACTTCTTTTTTCTGTAGAATCACCATATTCCGTATTGTGTTAGCGCTGAAAACAAATAGAACATTAGTATAAAATTAAACGTAACGTATGAATAAACAGGATACATGCGATACTTACTTCAGCTCCATCTCCGCACAGCACACACCCTAGGCGATCATGCATGCTCCTGCGAACATTAACATTTATAAGAAAATATGTATTAAATTATTATCTACTAAACAAGACGCTAAACATTCGCACTTCGCGCATAACCCTACTTGTCTGTCTTTCAAATAATGTGAATCCCGATTTCCGCGACGTAGATAATTGGAAATTATTCAATTCCATAATTACGTTTGCCTTCTGGATACGTCGAGATGAATTTCCTGGATGTTGATGTATGAAATTACTTGGAATATTCTTTGCTTTTTCCGGCACTGACTGCCACCTCAGACCTCGAAAACGAACGCAAACTGGACGTAGAGTCTTGACCAATCACGAATTTCGGCACTATGGCGCAGCCAATCCGAGCGTAGCTCATTGTACCGTTCAAAGTGGCACCCGTTGTGCTTGAAGACGTACGCTCGAAGAATATTCCAAGTAATTTCATACATCAACATCCAGACAATTCATCTCGACGTATCCAGAAGGCAAACGTAATTATGGAATTGAATAATTTCTAATTATCTACGTCGCGGAAATCGGGATTCACATTATTTGCAAGACAGACAAGTAGGGTTATGCGCGAAGTGCGAATGTTTAGCGTCTTGTTTAGTAGATAATAATTTAATACATATTTTCTTATAAATGTTAATGTTCGCAGGAGCATGCATGATCGCCTAGGGTGTGTGCTGTGCGGAGATGGAGCTGAAGTAAGTATCGCATGTATCCTGTTTATTCATACGTTACGTTTAATTTTATACTAATGTTCTATTTGTTTTCAGCGCTAACACAATACGGAATATGGTGATTCTACAGAAAAAAGAAGTCTAAAATACAGGAAATTTTCGGACATCGCACCCAGTAGGTACCACTGGTTACGGGACGTATTGTATATAGATTTATAAATGTAAATATTGTATGTTCTTCTTCAAATTTATATGCGCTACCTGTATAATTTTGTAACAATTGTAATCGCCAATCCTGTATTATTAAACATAGAATAAATACTTTTTGAAATAAATAAATGAATTATTTAATAAATGTAGAATCTGCTTTGTTATTTGGGGGTAGGGATACACCTATAGCAATCACGGTATACATGTGTTAGTGCGTAGGGACGTCCATGGACGTCACGCGCAGGGAATTGTTTGGCAATTGTGGCCTTCAGATGGCGCTGTTGGATGGTCAGGCGGGCAGCAGGATCTGCCGTCGATCTGCCGTCGATCTGCCGGCAGAACCGTAGTCGAATGCGGACGTAGGCTGCGCCGCAGCTGCCGGCAGATCCTGCGCTCTCCTGGCAGACCCTGCTGTCCATCTGCTGGCAGACTGCAGGCAGATGGTTATCAGGGAAGTTCTAATTAAACGACTTTGAAAATGATTTGAATTTTGATATAGTTTTTGACAGAACTTACAAGCAATATTTTATAGGCAAATATCATCTGTTTTACTAGGTAATGGACACTTACACTAAGATGAAAAAATAGGGTTCAAAATGTGGAAAATTTGAGAGCCGAAAGAATTTAAATATGAAGCAGAACGGTTAACAAGTAAACATCAGCTACGAAGCAGATTTGTTAAAGATTCATACATTTTAGAAGTAAAAGGTATTAAGGATTGAAGCGCATATTCCTAAAATACAGGGAGTCTCAAAATACAGGGACTTCCCGAAACATGCAATATCTTGATGCAAAATGACATCGAAAAGTCCTTTACCGTTTTGGAATCCGAGGCTTCGTTCTCGAGATATTCACAGGGCCACCTTTACCCATGGGCTATACGGGCTATAGCCCAGGGGCGCCCGTGATCCAAGGGCGCTTAAGAATCAAACATGTTGAAATGCTTTTTTCTCTTTAATTTTGGAGACAAAAATTGTCCTTTCGTGCCGTGTCCACACCGCCGCAAACGGAACAAGGCGTTCACATACGATTCGTTCGCTTAGTTTTGTTCGTGTTTGCGGCCGTGTGGACGTGGCGGGGGCAGGCGGGGGCACATTTGCCTTGGTGGCGACTCGGGGTTGTAATGTACTTCCTTGCACCGATTTCGAAGAAATTGCACCCTTGGGAACTAGGGCGCCAAAATTTTTTAGCCCAGGGCGCTCAAATTTGTTAAGACGGCCCTGGATATTAACAGTTAAATGTTAGCAGTCGAACTTCCAGGCCGCGCAGTTTAAAACAGAAACAGCTGAGGCGACCGCGCTGGTTCATTTTCACGGTTTGAACGACGTCTTTAAAGTAGTACTACCGATACGCCTTGAGTCAAGTGCGTGTTAGATCGTCCTTTGACTTCCGTGGTGATTTGATTTGGCAACGTAGCACGATTGATTGTGTAGTTTTCTTCTGCTCGCTTGAAGCTTGAAGGTAGCATTGCATAGGGATATATAATTGTGACGTCAATGTTATAAATATATGTTACTTGCAATAAAAGTGAATATTTTTGAATAATTGTTATTTTTATTATTTTGTATAATACTATTTTATTATTTATGTATTAATTCATCTAATTCTTTTAATATTCTGATAGAAAGAGCGTCGAGTATCGCTTGTACATACTAAGCGCATTTCAAACTGCGCGGTCTTACCAACCTCTTTGCGACGTTTCCAAATCGTGCGTATAATGGCCGAGTGAGCACAAATAATTTTATTCATTTGCTTATATTAGCTATAAAAATTGGTGAATCAATATTTGGATACATGCATTATGTATATGGAATATTAAATCTATATTTCTCTCAGTTTCATGAAAAACTGAACTGGTTATTAATGTGAATTTTTGTTGAAAACGTCATTTTCCATAAGACTACACGTTAATAGTGGAAACGTAAAATTATTAATAACTTTTTTCTGGGTTGGTGTAGATTTCCAAAAATTTACATGAGTCAGTGTAAGGGCAAAACAAACTACTGTACAAAGTTTCAGAATTTTCTGAACAGTATTTCAAAACCGGTAGTACTACCTTAATACGTACAAGTAAGGTCTTAGGAACTCCAGACCAAAAACAGACGTTCATTTCAACACGGTCTGCCCTACTGTGCGTGTGAATCTGTATCTACACGCGCCTCCTGCGTGCACGTGCGAGCAGTCACTGCTCGGCGCTCAGCTGTTTCGGGTTTAAACTGCGCGGCCCGAATTCGACCGCTAATATCTCGAGAACGAAGCCTCGGATTCCAAAACGGTAATGGACTTTTCGATGTCTTTTTGTATCAGGATATTGTATGTTCCGGGAAGTCCCCGAATTTTTGGGCACCCTGTACATCAATCCATAATGCACAGCAGAGAGTATTACAAACTCTTATGATTAAATATATGCAGTACTATTTTGTTTCATATATTATAATTCTTTATTTCTTATGAAAGCATGTAAAATGGCAACCGTGCACTTAACGAAAGCATCGTATTTCTAATTTATTGTTACTGTCTTTTTAATAAAATTCCCTGTCTCAGTACCTGAATCGCACAATGATTGTTGTGACATCCTGTATAAATAAAATACGAATAAAAAAATGTTTGTAGAATAGAAGATGATCTTACCATACATCGTCCAACTCGGCTGTACTTGGTTGCGTCTTCATTCACTTGATAAATATAAATGTAATTATCCCTGGACCCAAGAGCCAACAGTGTTCCGTCTGGTGAAAATCGAACAACCTAAAAATAAAGCGTGTAGTGTAAACGACTGGCGTCGGCACGTTGTCCGCCAAAAATTGGAAAACTAGAGTATTGAATTTATGTTTGGTTTATTAGTGGCATATTACACACATACGAATTTGCGTTAGAATATAATCAAATAATTATTTTCAAAAATCGATTGTCTGAATATCATGTCTATCAATTAGCTCAGATAATCAAGATCCCAATATTATCTTCTAAACTCGTAAGAATATAATTTCAGTATCTCCAATTATTCCAACAGATAACAATAATATATTCCCCCTTTGTTGGCGAATGTGTTTCACCCTTGAAACGCCGGATAGTTTGATCACACATTGGATGCAAGGCCCATTTTGGCCCGTACTTCTATTCATACTCATCTCAAAATAATTTCTCACATTAGACTTCCATCTTGTTATAGTTTAAAATTCTTATGGCTTTTGAGACGTAATACTAATGACAAGTAACATATGCAGTTCGATATTTAAGGTGGGTCCGAATGGGCCCTGCACCCGCCAGGTGAGGGTTAGTAGGATTTAAAATTTTGAAAGTCAGTTTTTCGGTTTACATAACACACTATATACCTGAATAGGTTCTGATCCATCGCTGTGATGGGTGTACAATTCTCGCGTTTCACTGTCGATCGCCAACCACTTTCCGGAAACGCATCCAACTACCATAACATTACCATCTGGCGAGAATTCAATGCTTTGTGCTTGTTCCTAAACGAACGACAATGTAAGTTTAATTACCGAGGAACTATTACAGGGATGTAAAAGAAGAAGAAAGGTTCTTCTTCATTTTACAGGTTCACTTCTATAATACATAAAACCAAATCGATAAAATGACGTCTTTAATTACTGTGCACTTCTAAATCATATTGCAACGCATGTGATATTCAAATTTTGAACAATTAATATCAGGTTGTATTAAGTGTCGAATGCGTAAAGTACAGCTCCTTTAGCCCGTGGATAGATAAAACTTCCTACTTCAAGACATTGCTGGTTTTGAAATATGTGAGTTAAATGTAAGTAAGAGTATACGTGCCATTAATTATTTACTAAATTACATCTACCATTTCATGGAAGCAGTATGATTCAAACTTTGTAAGCTGTACTCTAAAATAACGTAAGCACTTCAATAATAAAACAATCCGCACTAACCCCGATGTCTTTACTCCAGACAACGGTGTGACTAAGGCTGTCCCACATTTGCAGTAACCTGTCGTGACCAGCTGTTGCAAATTGTGGTAACGTCGGATGAGCAGCAAGGCCCCAAACCTCTTCTGTGTGTCCCAACATGGCTGGATTGAATCCCATTCCCACGTCACCAACCAAAATACAATTTCTCGTGGTTCCAATCAACAGCTGGGAACCTCTACCCTCTGCAAGCGTTCGGATTCCTCCAAAGTGGTCCTCGATCTATTGAATAAAATTTACCATTTACTTGGAAGGACCTTTTCATGCGATTGAAGAGAAAACACTTGTATCCTGTAACCGTGGTACAAATTTTTACTGTTTCTTTACGTCCCATTATTATGGGCGTAGAAAGATTGAAATTGTTTATAGGGCGTTCCAAAATTCAGGTACTTCAGACTTCCCGGGACATGCAATATCCTGATGCAAAAAGCCACCGAAAAGTTCTTTACCGTTTTGGAATCGGAGGCTTCGTTCTCGAGATATTAACAGTTGAATATTAGCGGTGGAACTTCTGGGCCGCGCAGTTTAAAGCCGAGTCAGCTGAGCGCGCGGTAACGTACGCTCGCACGCACACGTAAGAGGCGCGTGTAGGTACAGGCTCACACACGCAGTTGAGCCGACCGCGCTGGTTTATTTTCACGGTTTAAACCAGCACGGTCGGCTCTACTGTGCGCGTGTGTGTGTCACTGCTCCGCAGTCAGCTGTTCCGGATTTAAACTGCGCGGCCCAGAAGTTCGACCGCTAATATTCAACTGTTCATAACTCGAGAACGAAGCCTCGGATCCCAAAACAGTAAAGGACTTTTCGATGTCTTTTTGCATCAGGATATTGTTTGTCCGGGAAGTCCCTGAATTTTTGGGCACCTTGTATGTGTATATCGAGCAATAGCGAGGTTTTCAATGCGCATGCATATAAATGGACGATGAAACTCCACAGCGCATTAGTATTAGGATTAGCCTCACACCTTTTTTCTAACTATTCCTTTCAAACCTTATTATTGCTTGGTATGCTTAATGATAAAGAAAGTAAATGTAATAAATTTATAAATGATGGATTAAAGGAATAACTGTGAGTATTCAGTGTGCGAAGCTGATTATTATTTATTATACATATTTTAAGACAATATTTGCTAAGGCTTACCTGCGCTTCTCCTCCCGTTAAATTTAAGGATTCGTCAAAGTACAATATTTTGCCATCTTTGCCACCACCGCTGACAATAAAGCCGTCTTTCAGAACACAAATTGAAAATATAGAACCTTCGTGAATGTTCCTCGCCAGCTTGGAGATTGTATTTGTACCTGCATAATAATACAATTGTGAGTACGGCTTATTGATATTTTAAATTTTAATTCGATATTAAAATAAGATTACAAGTAGGAATATTAAACTAGGAAAACTATTTTAGTAAAAGTAATCAGAATAAATATTTAAAAACCACTTGTTAGTACCGCCACAATATACATATATATGTAGGTACATTTGACTGCCAAAGTGTGAATAGTAAATGGCTAATTTAAAATCCTATTAAATTTATTTCCGAATCAGTTTATCTGGATTTCTTAGTTTAGATTCTGGTTTATTTACGTTAAATTCTCGTAATTTAAACGGTTCTAATTTAATATAATATATAATTAATTTAAACATAAATTTCTGAAAATTATTCCCACACTTAGGTTTAAATCAGATCGAAGAAAATGAAAATCATATTGTAGCTCAATTTAGTTTACTTTAACGGGACGGATTGAAAAAAAACTGTTACCTCTGCCCCAAACGATAATGTTACCGTTGCTGTCGCCAGTCAGAACGTCGCCGTTTTGATTAAAAGCCACGCAGGTTACGTATCTCGGTTTCTCTCTGCTTTCGAAAATGCCCATTCGCTTGTACAGCATACCTCCGTTATCGAGGGACCAAAAGGACACGTGTCCCTTTCCACAGGACACAATCTGGTTCCGTTCCAGCGGATGCCACTCAGCGCATACCACTGTGTCGACGGAGCACTGCAATTAACAATTCAACGGTCATACATTCAGTGACCGGTTTTGGTTTTGCAGACTCCGTGGCAACAAGGTATCTCTCCTTGCAGTCACAAATAGGTTTGGGATTATTTGTCGAATTTTACTCGGTCCGAATATTCGAGTAGTCTGAGTATTTGAATATACATATATCGTACAAAATTCGACTATTGTAGTATTCGAATAAAATTCGAATATACATTCCAATTAGGGCTATACCCAAATATTTGAATACTTGAATTATCGAATACATTCAAATAGTTATATACTTCCACGGGAACATTCCAAAGACGAATTTTTATTCAAGCCGGGATAAACTCAACGTATCAAAATATACTAGAAACTTAGTTTTTGTGATTCTGAAAATAAACGGTTTAATTGGTCGTAATATCTATACAAAGTCCGGTCGAAATAACCTTTCACTAATTAATATTATGTCTAATTGCTATTTGTTGAATTGATTAACGGTTCAGACAAAAGTTATTCATTTTTTTTAGATATTGGATCGCGTCAGAAAATGAAAATTTCAGTATTTGAATATTGCAATATTCGAATACCTATTCGAATAGTCTCTAAATTATTTAATAATATTTCATATTATTAGCTCGAATTTTTCAAAACGTTCAAGTTATTCGAACAGGCGCGATTTTTTTAAACTTACGCAAAGGATCAAGTTACTTGAAATACTACGCGAATAATCGACTACCATGTGAGAAGTAAGAATACTAACTTGTGAAATGGATTTACAATGATTTTGTATTTTATTGTACCGAAAAACTATGGAATAGTTCAATTAAAAAACAATGTGTGTAGAAGAAAATCTGTTAAATGAAACGTGCCTTTGTCTCCGTCACCTTGGTACCCCGTTCTCCTTTTTGCCAGTCCCAGATCGAGATGTTGTGATCAGAAGTCTCATCGATCGCGCACAAATAATTTCCACCGTCTGCTTTGGAGAACGAGAGGCAACAGATCGATCCATCGAATTCTCCATTGCCGATTACACAAAGGGTGGTCAAGCTGACCGAATTCCATATTCTTATGTGTGGCTAAACAGAATGAATACATCACAACACGGAACTCACATTTTTCTTAAGAATCATTTTACTTGGTTCCCAAAACTGAAAAATTAACTTTAATTTTAGAAGCTAAACTTTGTCATTGAAATTCATTTTTTAACATATTTACCATGGCATCTCGTCTATCAGTTCCGCACACTTGGCCAGTAGCAACCACTAGTTTATTTGGATGGATCGCTATGCTGAAATGTATGAAAAGAAACACATCAATAAAATTAAAATACATATTTACTATGCGTGTTTTAAAAAGTATGTAAATATTTTATTAACGTGAAGTGATACGAGGCAATTAGGCAGTACTAGGGACGTTTATACAAGGTGGCTCTGCCTCGCTGTGCCTGACCTGCCTAACGCACGCGGCGGTCGGCAGTAGTTAAATCCCTCGCGTCAGACGCCTTTTACGCATATCTTCAAAATTAATAACTCGGAAACGATGCCTCAAACGCAATTTCGTCATTCTTGATTTTTCTTTTATTTTTGCATGCAGAAACACCCTCTAAAGTTTCTGACACCTGTTGCCGAACACCCCGCACATAATATACAAAGTAAGAAATACATTTTTAAACCCCTCTAATCAGTGGCGGATTTAACAGGGCGGCCGATGAGCAGTTGCCACCTGGGCCCCTGCGCAGAAAGCCACACCCGTCTAGGGCCCCACTCTTAAAAAAAGTTACGAATTTATCCAAAGTATTTTTTTTCTGTATTATTACACTGAGCCCGTTTTTAGTAAACTACCGCTTTATTTTCCCGAAAAATGGGCCCCTGCTCAGAAGGCCCCCGTAGGCCCCTGTCTTCAAAACGGAATTATGATTTTATCCAGCACTTTATTTTTTTCTATACACTATAGTTTTTAGTACACTACCGCTTTATTTTCCCGAAAAATGGGCCCCTGCTCAGAAGGCCCCCGTAGGCCCCATTCTTCAAAACGGAATTATGATTTTATCCAGCACTCTATTTTTTTCTATACACTGTAGTTTTTAGTAAACTACCGCTTTATTTTCCCGAAAAATGGGCCCCTGCTCAGAAGGCCCCCCTGGGCCCCTGTTTTCAAAACGAAATTATGATTGATTTTATCCAGCACTATATTTTTTTCTATACACAGTAGTTTTTAGTAAACTACCGCTTTATTTCCCCGAAAAATGGGCCCCTGCTCAGAAGGCCCCCTGGGCCCCTGTTTTCAAAACGAAATTATGATTGATTTTATCCAGCACTATATTTTTTTCTATACACTGTAGTTTTTAGTAAACTTCCGCTTTATTTTCCCGAAAAATGGGTCCCTGCTCAGAAGGCCCCCGTAGGCCCCAGTCTTCAAAACGGAATTATGATTTTATCCATCACTCTATTTTTTTCTATACACTATAGTTTTTAGTAAACTACCGCTTTATTTTCTCGAAAAATGGGCCCCTGCTCAGAAGGCCCCCCTAGGCCCCAGTCTTCAAAACGGAATTATGATTTTATCCAGCACTATATTTTTTCTATACACTGTAGTTTTTAGTAAACTACCGCTTTATTTTCCCGAAAAATGGGCCCCTGCTCAGAAGGCCCCCGTAGGCCCCAGTCTTCAAAACGGAATGATTTTATCCAGCACTCTATTTTTTTCTATACACTATAGTTTTTAGTAAACTACCGCTTCATTTTCCCGAAAAAAATGGGCCCCTCAGAACCTTCGCCACTTGGGCCTTTTTTCTTAAATCCGCCACTGCCTCTAATGACAAAACACATTTCGATCAAAGTCCCAACTCGGTTAGCCCTCTTTCCTATAAAAATATGCATTTGTACAAACTTGCGCAGTCTAAGTGTTACAGTTTTACGCAATCGTTACGGTGCAAATGACTTCAATCAACCTACCATTTTATGTCATCCGTATGACCCAAGTAATGCCTTTGACAGTGTTCCTCCATATTGTAGAGGACCACCACAGCTGCCACGAAGTAAACGATTTCCCCAGTTGGCAGCAGATGCAGATTACTTCGACAATCCCTGCCCCGGTAACCGTAAACCCAGTCGAGCTTCAATTTGCTCTGGGGCGGTGTGCTGACTTTGTGAAGGTCGTAGGACTCCATTAGAGGTGTCGGAACGTAAAGGACAACGGGTCGCCCTCGCAGGTACATGCGGACGGTACTTTCCTCTTCGTTGTACTGCATATCTCTGGTGCTGCAAATAACAAACACTTTGCCTGATCTATTCCTTCTTTTCAAATAAGTCCCCACCAAATATACTGAAGAAGAAGTATCATTGTACAGCTAGGTTATACTCGACGCTGAAGTGGGCATGTACAAGGCGGTATGAAGAGCATTAGGGTACAGACATATGTACCAAAATTAACAGTTTCTGAAATATTCAAGTTTCAAGGTAGCGTCCACGACGCTTCATTCATATTTCATACCACAATGGCGGCTTCAGCTACCGAAGGCGGATAGACATATGTAAGTTGAGTTAGGTCTGGGTTAGGTTGTCGTATTTTTCAGGAAATTGAAAGACAAGTTTTATATGAAAAACCATTTTTTTTTATATATATTTAATAAGATTGTGATATATTAAGTATCTCTCGAATTTAATTGCTGTTATAGAATCATGTAGTGTATTATAGAAACTAATATCTCGTAAATTATGAAGCGTGATACCTTAATGCTGAAATGATTCTGCTATTTTTTTTTCTGAAATTAATAACTAATTTTTTATGAACTTGTAAGCGTTAATGCATAAAATTTGATAATAATTTTATTACTTCAATATGCATTCGATATTAACACTCGTGTAAAAGAAACAATTCTATTGAGTCCCAGTATTATTATGTAGTACGAAGATTTAAGTAAATAATGTTCCCTAGTATAATAACAGAATATGTTAACAGACCCTGGGTTAACAGGCAGTAGGAAAAGAGAACTCTATTTGCCTTTCACTTTTTTATTACAGTTATTACTATACTCGCGTTACTCATTAAATTTTTCTATGCCTCCACAACTTTTCAACTACCATTTACTTAGTCTGATACATATTATTATAGATACTAAAATAGAGCTTTTTACCTATTACTTGTAAAATATAAATTTCCAATTCGGAGTAACTGCGAAAAACAAAATTACAAATTTAAATCTCACAATTTTCTCCTTGAATCCCAAACATTATTTAACAATTAATATTGAACAGTGCATCTCAAAATGTTACTGAATAATTATGAAAGAGTTAGAGTAACAATTGGTAATTGTAAGTAATATGGTATTCGAAAATAGTTGGAAGCATGAGAAGTTATAAACAACCATAAACTTAATCAACTTAATCAAAATAATCCACGGCAACCAATAAAAATCCTAATACACTTGAACACTATATATTGAAACTTTCACATTGCTGTCTCTTTTTCAGCATACACTTCAAGGAATTATAATTTTTAAATGAGGCAGTGGGAGCAACAACGGACCAACCCACATTAAAAAAAAAAAAATTTCCCTACTTTATATGGTTAGTAGAGCCTATTGGAATACGTTATTGCTACTAATTCAATTTCGAAAAAAAATGTGGGTTAGTCCGTTGTTGCTCTGACTGCCTCAAATCAGATATATCTTCGGTCAATACTTTCAATTTCACGCTTATCTGCGGTTCATCAACTTCCCCTAACGTAGATGCTACACACAGGCTCTTCAATCACTATCGAAAAACTTGTCACGCCACAAACAGATTTTGTACTTATGAATTCAATATCTACCGGTTGATAACAATATTGCACGAGTTTTAAAAAATCTTGCCTTCACAGACGTTACGTGTACCAGGCTCGAGATCTGATCCTGGCCGATCGAAATTGCAGAACTTTCCGTGACGATATGCTCTCGAAACCGACACAGAGTGACTCACGCGCGCGCGACTCCACTTTTATTACTCGGCGAAGCCGTAGTTTCGCGCGTTACCACGTTACGTCACTTTTACGCTCGTTTTTGCCGCGCTTCTGTTTTCCTTGGCAGAATTACAATCAAGGACGCTCTGCCGTTCAACGCAGAATTTACGATCCACTGGAGAAACCTGCCCAAAACATTTCGCAATGGCGCTAATAAACCCCTTTTTTCAAATTGTTTTTTTTTTTTTTCGAAGTGGTTCATCCATGAACCACATTGCGTGTCAAATATACGCGTATTGAGGCAATACTGAGTGTTTATACGTTTTGTATATTCATCGATGGATTTAAAGCAATATTGTAAAATACAGGATTTAACTTCTTTTTTTTTTCAGCGGCGTTGGCCGTGATGGACACACCGGTTCTCGTTAGGTCACCGAAGTTAAGCATCGCGGGACGGGTACTGGGGAAAGATGGGTGACCACCTTTCTCCCGGTACACCGCTCGCTGCTGGGAGGAGAGAGAGGAGAGAAAAGATAAATGACGTGTGTAGTTCGTTGGGCAATATAAACAAAAAGCTTGAAACGCCATCCTGTTTAAACAGGAAAAAACAATAAATAAATAAATAAATTAATAACGTTTCTTTACGATAGACTTGAAGAGTTTCGAATAAGAGAGACTCGAATAACTCTTGAAAGAACAAAAAATCAAGAATATTTTTATATGAAATTTCTATCTTGATTTGAATTATTTAATTGTGTACTGTTCAAAGTAATAAGAAGCGAGGAGAAATTTATTTTTTATTTTGTGCAAAATGAGGAAGGAATTGTAGTAATGGACTGCAACAGAACAATAGTTGCTGAATTTCCCTTTGTTTTCCTGATTTTAAGGAAGCTTGAAGCAATCAGAAGACAGCTTAAAACTTGTAGTTTGTTTAGTACATGTTTGGGCATAAATAGCCGTGGGACTTTAAAAAACATCATTTATCACAAAGTGACCCCTGACAACGGTACTGAATGCCTAATAAGCTTCATCAAAATAGGCGATTGTTACTTTGACCATATCGAACATATCGAATTGACAATTGTCGATTTTGGTGCGACTTTGGTAGACAGTAGTTATTTTTTTGCACAGCTGCGAAAAATAAATTACGCGCATATCTCCTCAGCATGTTGTGTCAATATATATAAAACTAAAAAGTTAAAAATATTTTTTTTTTAAATTTTAAAAGATTAAAACCGACTTCAAACAAATAAAATTGCACTAAAAAGTAAAAAATAATTTTTTCCCTTTTTTAATCTACGACTTATTTTTTAAGTCGGTGCTTCATCATTTGCACTGTGTAAATCTGGCGCCGGCTTAAAAAATACGAGAGTCGTAGATTAAATAAGGGAAAAAATTATTTTTTACTTTTTACTGCAATTTTATTTTTTTGAAGTTGGTTTTAATCCTTTAAATTTTTTTTTCAATCTCAACTTTGAGGACTGTTTTCACCCCTTCAACACGAATGTCAGCTGATAAAAAAAATACTTGTCAAATACTTTTGTAAGAACTAATTTCTACCGAAGTCGCATCAGAATCAGCGATTGTCACTTCGATATGTTCCCTTGTAAGTTTAAATAAATGCCACGAAAAATTGTCTGTCAAAGCGGGTAGAGGGACTTCCCCTTTTTCGCGAATTTTTTGCACAGCGCCCAAGATCTGCTAGAAACGTCGTGTACCAGGAAACCGGGGATTCACAGTTGTACAGGTACAGGAATTACGATTCACTTTCTTCAGAGGACGTAGCAGTCTGTGGCACGCCCCTTTCTCATTGAATGAGCCATTATCCACGTGGCTTTAGCGCCTGTTGTTTTCAACCTGTGCTTTAAAGGGTATAATTCCCTGGCTTATCCTATCCAAATCTACGGGGTTGCAACCGTTTGCACTTTTTATGCGTGTCTGCCCCCGCCTGCACTTCGTGTGGCGATTTTAATGCGAGGTTTCGCGTGACGCCGTGCAATCGCATGCCAAATACCGGTTTCTACTCGTGTCTCTTCGTTTAACGCGGAATTTGTAAGTGCATTCCTTACGCCAACCTTTCATTCCCAAACGGGTAGAAATTAAAGTCTCGAATAAATCGAATGGTTATCTTTTCCGTGATTTTTTCGGATTTTATTTTTCACGGGATCTTAATTTATTGCTTAATCGTAGGGCTCGAATGTTTCCTATTTTTGGGGTTAATCTTCCATTGAAGAGGTTTGCTTACGTTTCACTGAAACCGTATTTGTTCAGTGTGTTTTCGCTTTAAATGTAATAAATAATAGAATAATTATTGTTCCCGTTTGAGTGTGAAAAAAAAACAAGCCAAAGTAATCGAAGAATCATCTGAATTTTTGCAAGTTTGGAAAATAAAATTTTCTTAAGTTAAGTTTGGTATCTGTAGGATTAAATTTCTCGTGGAATTTATGTTTATTTTAGTAATTGAAAATTAATTAAATATTGCATTTGATTTTATGTCAAATTATTGCTGTTACGTTACTGATGCTTGAATAATATTTTTGAAACTTTATGTGCCCATATAAATTGAATCTTATTCAATTTAAGTTGAAGAATTTTAAATAGTATTTAAAATATACTCAATTTAAGTTGAATAAATTTTAAATAGTATTTAAAATAATTAAGTTTTAAAATTTATTACCGAAATTACGTTTATATTATTTTTGTTACATAAAATTGGAGTATCTCCAATTACAATATACATATATGTATAATTTAACGAACTACACATCAAATACAATATTTTCTGTATTACCGTTATAAATAGAAGTCTTTTTTATTTTTCATAAAATAATAATCAAAGAAAAATATTTAAAAAATTATTCAACATAATATATTTTAATATTTAATCCCCACACTTCATTATTTTATAACTCATCTACAATATGTATTACCAAAAAACTTTTGTTAAAATTTTTGTAGTGACTAAATTAAATGGCTTAAGCGCGTATATTCTCAATGTATTTTCAAAGTCAATTTTCTGGAAAATGGAAGCTTGTACAAGAAATTGTAATCATAAATTTTTAATTTACTTTTACGAATTCAGTTCGCTCTTAGAAATATACTCTACTTTTAAAATTATATATTACATTAAACCACGCATCAATAATATTCAAAATACAAATTATGCTAGATTTACCTGATCCACCAAACACCAACGAACGTCATCCCAAGTAGAAAATCCATCAGGATTGTGAACGAATTTCGTATGTAGGAACAAAATTAAAAAATTCCACTTTACTATATTATTTAAGATAAATATCGACATAATCATCATAATGTAATTTTTTCCACCCATTTATTCAGCTTTTTTGACATTTTCACTACTACCATGGACAGTGACTTAACAAACTTGTAAGACAAATCCTTCTCCCAAGTATTCGTAGACAAACACATAAACTTTCCTACGCCAAAAATTCGGTATAATGTCCAAAAAATACTGGAGAATTCCACGATACGAGATTCCTCCGCAACACGAAGCCACCTATGAAAGTAGCAAACAGACGAGCATGCTGGGTATTCTATTCCGTGCGTTCTAAATCACACCAATTTCCACTTCTAAGCAGCGCAAAATGTAGCTTCTACGAAGCAGGTAAAAATATCGGAAACCTTCCTTGAAAGTTAAGTGGCTTTCAGGATCTAGATACCCGACAGCCTGAGAGACATATGCCAAGCAACATCTTCCTTTTAGCAAACGAAAAAGAAAGCCGTGTCCGTGATAATGTGCTCGTATCAGGCATTCGCTGTTTAAAATGAAAATAGATCTTTCACGGTACTCGCGCCAAAGCATTATGCATGCATGCCTTTCTTCGCTCCATTCTGGACTCGTCAGCGCCATGGGTCTTGCGCCTCTTCGGTATACCTATGTGCGCGAGGTCGAATGCCGAAGGTAACTTTTATTATGGTAATTAACGGCATGCTATGCGGTAGTAATACATATCGCGTCGCTTCGAACTCACTGCTAAGGGCAGCAATCGCTCGTCCAACGCGTTTCCTTCGTCAGCGATTGCTCGATGAACGGTTGTAACAGTACCTACCTACGTGAGTATGGTATTTATAGCATGGTTCCGTATTGGTATTAAAGTGCTGTATAGAAATGGTGGGTTGGTTGTAATTCTCATGCGACGATTAAAAAGATATCGAATTAAAAAAATGTTTAGAAGTGTTTTGGAGCTGTATGAATTCTTCAATGTTCTGGTGCTTTATGAGCACTTTAATGTGAAGAACGTTGCAGTATTCGTATGCTACATTCGAATATTGAAATAATGAAATGTTCCTTTTCCGATACAATTAGGAGTTAAACCTGAGCAATCTTTGTCTAATAGATTTTTAATTAATTGTTTAGCGTTAATCTGAAAAAGTTTATTTCCATCGAGTTTTGAAGAGGTCTTTCGCCGTCTTATACCGTTTACTATTTTAAAATTTCGCTAATATTTTTTGCCAACATAAATTAAAAACTGTCCCTTTCAGGACATTCCCTTGAAAACGCGTAACTACTCGAATATAGTAGTGGAATATTTGATAATTTGGGTTATAGTTGGTGGCTTGAATATTTGAATATTCGAGTACAGTCTTACACCGTATGTAATATAAGAATTTTATTCGATTGGAATATTCGAAAATTAAGTTACCCTAACAAAAATATATATATATATAAAGTTTGCTTTATTTCTGTTGTCAGCCTCTAATTTCCATATAATTTAATGAAGAATGTAAATGATTAGATTGATATTAGCAAAATGTGCCCCAATAATATTTTTCAGTTCCAAATTCTGTCTCCTTTTTGAACTCGAATAAAAAATTTACGTTGTCAAAAAATTATTATTAAAATTCTAGGTAGGGTAAAGTATATTCGACCACTTCAGGAAGTACCTCCATAAATCGGAAACGTGTTCATAGTTTTGAGCGGAAAAATCTGAGAACAATTACAGCATTGTAATTGATGTGTAAATCTAATAAAACAGACTCAAACTGGTTTCCTAATTGGACCATGTCTATTTTTCATTAATTTACGTAGGAAATTTTATTTAAAAATATACTTACACTCGATAAAAAAAAAATGAAAAATAACTCTGAGATGCACTTTACAGCACACTGAGGAAAAATAAATATGCATTTGAGAATATAATCAGTCGCTCTCAGACGGGCAATTTATGCACTTGTCATAATCGGTATTACGACCGTTAGTGCAGGTCAAAAGAGCTATCTCTTGCAAGAAAGACATTGAATCCACTCTTCTCCCATAAGTTATGAGCCATAATTTTATTGATTCCGAAAATGCAGACGAACCACACAAAGGCACTCTTCTTCATTCTCTGATTCACTCCAAGAATTCTGTACCATAATCTGTCCCATATTTTTCACGTTGTGACCATTTTATCCTTAAGAAAGAAAAAAACGTTGCATAATTTGGACCGGTCTAATTTAAGAACCAATTAGGTGGTTCAATTCAAGAAACTAACCCATTTCTGATGTTTAGGTGTAATAAACGAAACTAAGTAGTGCAAGTATCAGCTAAATGTTATGATAACATTAAATATATAACCCTTCATAAAAAATTGCTGGAAGATCCCGAACCCGAAAATTCAAAAAATTCTGAGACTTTGTGAAAATGTAGGGGATTTCCTCCTGATTACAACGCAATTTTTGCTTGCTGCCCAAATTCACTCGAGGGGGGTGAAATCAACCCTTGAAAATTTGGTTATTTTCCGATTTTGTGTTATAACTCGCGAACTGCAAGAGATAGAAAAAAAGTTTCAACACAAAAGTTACTTCTTTTAATTAGATCTATGATTTCGTGGAACAAATATTTTACAGTTCACGAGTTATAACACAAATTCTGAAAATAACCGGATTTTCAGGGGTCAATTACACCCCTTTAGAGTGAATTTGGGCAGCAAAAAAAAATTGCGTTGTAATCAGGAGGAAATTCCCTACATATTCACAATGTTTCAGAATTTTTAGAATTTCCGGGTTCGAGATGTTCCCTTGTAAGCAACATGTAAGCTACAACCCCATGCTAAGAGATACCCATTGCTTACGTCAATTTATATGTAAATAACAAAGACTATAGTCCAATTAATTTAGGACTCGGTCCAAATTAGGGAATTTTTCCCTACACGACAAATAAAAAAATTGAAAAGCAAAACATTGAAAAAATTTGAACAAAATATTGAAAAGAGTTTGAAAAGAAAAATATCTGATGAAAAAAAAACTTATTCAAATATTTTGTTAACGGAAGTTTGTAGCGCTTATTGCACCATTACTCTTTTGTTCGAAACATTTTTTTCTGTCTGTTGTATTTTGAGAGTTATACGCGAAAAAGTGGAAGTGCCAATTTGACTTTGAGGTTAGGTTTCACTCCCTTAAAGGGCAATAGGGCCCAAATGAAATACACCGTTGTTCTTGTTTTGAGTCACTCTAAAAACCCACAAAGTTGCTTTCCAATCGGTGAGTCCGGGTTCGCGGTGTTCCCTTGTTAGTAATTATATATAATTTAGCATAAAATATATGACAACATGCTAATCCTGTTAGGCTCTTTTAAGATAGTCCAATTTATTGTGCACGTAAACAGAAATTATCTTTGATAACGGATAGTTAAAATATATATAACCACATCTAGCAAAGACTGTCATAATTATAAATAACTCCCTTCTCCAACCATCAGATTAATTCAACATCGAACAAAATGATGCAGTTTCATAGGCATCGTAAATTAATACTAGAATATCCTACCCAATCTCACTTCAGTTAATTAACAGTCGCCTCGTAAACCATTTAGGAGTCCCATAAAGTTTGCTCAGGTTACCCGACAAATAAGCGAAAATAAGTAACGCGTAACTCTCAGCAGCCACGTAAAAGAAGAAAAGAAGTTCGCGCGGAGGCGCGCGCGAACGAAACACCACCACTCACCTGCAAGTGGTTGAAAAAGGTGCATTTTTAAAGCTGGATTACACACGTGCTCGGCGCACGAGGTTCGTTCGCTTGAGGCTTAAGCGAATATCGTAATGTAGAACTTAAAATAAAAATTCTGTTTCCATTTTCACACAGTTTAGAATATGTAAAACATGCTTTTAAAGGAGTTCATTAAAACTTGCAGAAATAATGGAATTATCGCTGTTTAATGTTGCAGAAATTTTGTTAAAACTGTTCAAATCCTGGCAATATAATGCAACAGTACGATTAAGGAGAGATTCTCGTCTAACAGCCCCAAAAGTAACTCATATTTCAGAATTTTTTTTTAAAAAACTGTTAGTCTTATTGGATTAAATTCTTTTGGGATATAAGGAGGCATCTTTAAACTCGTTGGAAATATTTTTTTTATGTCGATACTTCTTCGTATTTATTAATTACTGTAGAATCCACCGCTTCAACGATGTAACTCTTGTTGGCGGAATGTGTAGCAACTATCACAGTCATTTGATTGCAAAAAAATAAAAGTTTCTTAAAGTTAGATAGTTTACGCTGGAACTGGTCCACTTTAAAGAACAAAAATGAAAAATTGAAGGAGTTATAGCGTTTGAAAGAAAAAGTAAGTTTTTTCCTTAGACAAATTTTTCATATTATTCTTTATATCGGCGAGAAAAGTATTATAAATAAAAACTAAAATTAAAATTTTAGGTCCAGTCCCAGCGTAAATTATTTAACTTTAATAAAATCAGATGATTGTGACAGGTACTACATCTGACGCCAACATCGTCGAAGAGGTTAACACGATGCCACAATAATTAATAAATAATAAGAAGGATCCACATAAAAAAAAATTCTGCAAGTTTAAAGATGCCTCCTTATATCCCAAAAGAGTTTAATAACAATAGTTTCTAAAAAACAAATTCATAAATTTAGGGGGCTGTTATACGATAATCCCCCCTTAACTACAGAGATTAACGTGTATCTAGGTTTATCAGAGAAATCAAAATGACAAACTTTTTAAAAAAGTATGTAATAGGTACGGGTGGAGATATATTAGATATATTGTTTACATGATGCAGTGAAAGCCACGGAGAATGCAGTTATAAATTTGAGTGGTTTTTACAGGAACTGACAAACCAATCGTTCTAACTGCTTGTGTAGTGTTAAACGCATTTCTTATACCCAGGGTTGCCAGAGATTAGTTGCGGCGCAACACCTACAGGAGTGGTGGTAATGCGTGCGTGAACTGACGCTAGCGCCAAGGCGGCCAAGTGGCCCCAACGCGAAGCCAACCACGGCCAACCAGCGTCGACAAACTATTTCCCGGCGACGCTGGTTGGCCGTGGTTGGCTTCGCGTTGGGGCCATCTGGCTGGTTTGGCGCTAGCGTCAGTTCACGCACACATTACCACCACCCCTGAGTAGGTGCTTGGCCACAAAAATCCCTGGCAACCCTGCTTATACCACATCTTCTGAGGTAGCTGACATGACTTTGAAAACTCTAATGGACACACCAACTTGAAATTTCGTGTAAATATAAAGTAAATGTCTCTTTATCGCATGAACTACACGCAATGCGATATTTTGAAATGGAATAATTTTTTTAAATATCGAACACGAAAATTTTGTAAGATAAAGTCGATCTGCCTTCTTTAACCCGTGGACGCCACAGGAGCCACTTTGACCAATAATATTATATAATTTCGTTCGTACAAATTCTCAAAATAAGCTTTTATATTAGATTTTGCGTTTTATTATCTAAAATTCTTATTCTCTCGGAGCAGTAGATAATACTGATAAGTAACGAGTAGGTAATAGTTTGGGGTGGGTCCAAATGGACCCGGCGTTCGCTAAGCAAACTATAAAATATCACCATTACGGCAATTTTTTATATTGTTCAAATATATTGTTTATATTTTGAAAACGATTACGTAGATCCGTACGAGGAAATTTATGTGACTCAATAAGATACGTATACCCATACAGCACGCTTCGTGGCGGCAACGTTGCAGGATGGTTGCAGTAACCTTGCAGTGTCGCATGGTTACAGCGCAATGTCGATGTAACGTTGCTGCGACGTTGCCGTGCAACATTGCGCGGAGCGGACATCAAATCATTGCTGCATAGTTGCATCACTGTTGCGTTGCAATATTGCACTGCAACGATCCTGCAACTTTGCTGCAACGTTGCGTGAAACATTGCAATCTTGCACTGCAACCATCCTGCAACTTTGCTGCAACGAGAGTGTGCTGTATGGGTAAGAAAAGGTACCAAAATTCAGATTCATATCTTAAACAGTTTCTATTGTATAAAATTTGAAAGTCGTCATTTTTAGAGCGCTCACGCTGGCTCCTTTAATGGACGAGAGTAAAAGCGAGAATGTCGGAATGCGATAAAGACGTGTTTATTTACCCGTGTTTCACGTTGTTCAGCGCCGGAGGCTTGAAGAGGTTGAACAGAGACTTGGTGGATGCTGACAATCTATAATGAACGAAAATGCAAACGAAAACCATGCGGTGCAATACAAAGAGTAGAGAAATAGAGATACAGAGGAATAATAGGTACAGTAGAGGAGGAGCATCGTGACGGGTCGATAGTGTCGATTTTCCATGCGATTTACACTCTGTTTCCCGTGGCGAGGGGAATTACGTGCTTCCGCTCGCGTTCCCTCGACTCAGTTGGCTTTAAAGGGAAGCTTCAACGGGTAGCAAATGGAGACCAACCGGGAGACACTTGCTCGCTTTTCAAGATTAATGAGCTGTGAATTCAGGAAGTGAATTCGCGTCGGCGTACATAATCGATAGTTCGTTGCTTCTGTCGGCTTTGCCGATCAACACGCAGAAAATACACAGGGTGTTCACGTTGTCAGTGTCAAACGTTTTTCTAATAGGTACTTAGGTATATGAAGAAAATAGAAGCGGAAAAAGTGTCACTTTTTATAACCAATTTGCAATAATTTTTAACATGGAAAGAGTCATTTAACTTTTTTAAAGCGACTGACAAGGAAAATTTAATGATATAAGATTTAATAACGTTGAAAGTCACACGAGGTAAAATTCTGTGAACATTTCAATTTTTTAAATAAGAAATTCTTTGAAACACAGCTATTAAATGTTCAAATTATGTATTTCTGTTATTTATTTATTTCGTCTTAACAGTCACATTCGTTGTTTGGTAGTTATTGCAAACTTAAAATCATGTGTAGTACAAAAAGTGGTGAAACTCTCCAATTTTTTTCATATACTTATCATTTGCGAGAAAAGTGTTTACTAAGAAGGGAATACCGCGAACCCGGACTCACCGATTGGAACGCAACTTTGTGGGTTTTTAGAGTGACTCAAAACAAGAACAACGGTGTGTTTCATTTGGGCCCTATTGCCCTTTAAGGGAGTGAAACCTAACCTCAAAGTCAAATTGGCACTTCCACGTATAACTCTCAAAGTACAACAGACAGAAAAAAATGTTTCAAACAAAAGTTTAATGGTGCAATAAGCGCTACAAACTTCCGTTAACAAAATATTTGAAAAAGTTCTTTTTCATCCGATATTTTTCTTTTTAAGCTCTTTTCAAAATTTTGTTAACGCAAGTTTTCAGCGCTTATTGTACCATTAAACTTTTGTTTGAAACATTTTTTATGTCTGTTGTACTTTGAGAGTTATACATGAAAAAGTGGAAGTGCCAATTTGACTTTGAGGTTAGGTTTCACCCCTTCAAAGGGCGATAGGGCTCAAAGGAAACACACCGTTGTTCTTGTTTTGAGTAACTCTGAAAACCCACAAACTAACACCATTTAGGTGTGGTTCAAAATACCTAATTAATTACAAATAATTTTTTAATAAAACTGGTTCATCGATACCACTGTTTTCTCCTTTTGAGCTTCCATAACTTATTGTAAATTCTTTATGATTTCACTTGGTGTAAAATTGACTCAATATATTAGTGAGTATGTACTATTTTTTTAAAACTGTAACGAATCCCATTTATTCGGTACGGAGAGCGAAAATAAAGACTCGTTAGAAGAAGTTGCAAATACATTAAAAGCGAATTCATTATATTCAGATTTCCGAAATGGAAAAAATATTTTTTCCTCGGAATTTTTCGAAAAATTAGAATTTATTTCTATATATGGTTTCATACTGACACGAAGTATTCTCCACGCACAAATCTATAAACAATGAACAGAGATTGATAAAATATAAACGTACGCGATACAATTTTTTTATTACTTTTATTAATACTCCGCTCTTGTCAAACGCTTTTATCCGGCATGTAAAGTGATAAACAATAAATATCAAACAACAATAGTAATAATTATAGAAACTACAAAGTCTAAACAAATATCGATATCACAGTAAAAAATCAGAACTCAAAAATACTTTCAGGTCGAATAAATTATTAAGTTCCACGGCGTGATTTAGTTTTATAAAAAGGCTTTGTTTATGCACTACAACACAAATTCAGACCACAACTGCTAAATAATTACCAACGGATGCATTTTAGCAAGCTCCCCTCAGATCAACAATGGCCTCCAATTAAGTTTCACTTTGTGCTCCGAAACTTCTGTTTTCACGAAGGAAAAATAACACGATCGACCGTCACGCAACACGCGTGTCAGAACACTTAAAGAAACGGAAAGTGCACTGAAAGTTTCAACATGGATTGGTGCGTAAGTAAGTGGAAAATCACGAAAGCAGGCAACAGTGCACTCACTTTAAAGATGGGCGTCGGTTCTGTGCTTACCTGCCGCTGACAAGTTGCGAGCTGCTCCCCTGATTTTGCGGAGAATGCGTAAAGTCCCCCGTCGACGACCACCGCTTTGCCCTTCTTAAGCTGCTTTGGAGTGGCCCGTTTGATCTTGCTGTCGGTGATCTACCGAATAACAGGATTACTATGTGACGAGCAAGCTCTTTACCTGCGTTGCAGAATGGTTTCTTCATCACCGAGGCTCAATTACGAAGTTCAGAGAGGGTTTAGCCTAGAACCTCTGTCACGCAAATCAGCAGTTTCAAGCGATATTGCTGTCGATACACTTACATACTTTTGGCAGTTTTGTACAGGGTGCGGTATTATTGGTGTTGCAATCGAAAGGACAGTGATTTTGCATGAAAAAGTGAATAGCAATTGTGGAGGAAATTTTGTTCATAGGAGGCTCCAGTCTCGAGGAAATTGATTTTAAAAATTCGTACCTGTGGTACGCATACATCTGACTAATTGACAGAGCTATGTCGAAGTTGTGAAATAAGTTGTTTTATTTCAAAGTAGCTAAATACCCACGCGATTCGCTTCGGGGCTAAGAGATATTGACTCCATGAAAACACATTTCACCCCTTTTCACCACCCCCTTAGGGGTTGATTAGGGCAAAATCTGGAAATAGGTTTTTAGGCATTTATATAGGGAACCTTTCAAAGTAAAAACCAAGTTGATATCTAATTGGGCCTAAGAGATATTAAGGACTCCATGAAAACACATTTCACCCCCTTTCACCGTAGGGGTTGATTAGGGCAAAATCTGGAAATAGGTTTTTAGGCATTTATATAGGGAACCTTTCAAAGTAAAAACCAAGTTGATATCTAATTGGGCCTAAGAGATATTGAGAAGTCCGTGAAAACACAGTTTACCTCTTTTTACTCCCTTAGGGGTTGATTAGGGCAACATCCTAAAATTGGTTTGCAGGCATTTGTGTGTGTAACCTTTGTATGTAGAAACCAAGTTGATATCTAATTGGGCCTAAGAGATATTAAGGACTCCATGAAAACACATTTCACCCCCTTTCACCGCAGGGGTTGATTAGGGCAAAATCCTAAAATTGGTTTGCAGGCATTTGTGTGTGTAACCTTTGTATGTAGAAACCAAGTTGATATCTAATTGGGCCTAAGAGATATTAAGGACTCCATGAAAACACATTTCACCCCCTTTCACCGCAGGGGTTGATTAGGGCAAAAGCTGGAAATTGGTTTTTAGGAATTTATGTAGGGAAACTTTCAAAGTAAAAGCCAAGTTGATATCTAATTGGGCCTAAGAGATATTGAGAAGTCCGTGAAAACACAGTTTACCTCTTTTTACTCCCTTAGGGGTTGATTAGGGCAAAATCCTGAAATTGGTTTTCAGGCATTTGTGTGTGTAACCTTTGTATGTAGAAACCAAGTTGATATCTAATTGGGCCTAAGAGATATTAAGGACTCTATGAAAACACAGTTTACCTCTTTTTACTCCCTTAGGGGTTGATTAGGGCAAAATCCTAAAATTGGTTTTCAGGCATTTGTGTGTGTAACCTTTGTATGTAGAAACCAAGTTGATATCTAATTGGGCCTAAGAGATATTAAGGACTCCATGAAAACACATTTCACCCCCTTTCACCGCAGGGGTTGATTAGGGCAAAAGCTGGAAATTGGTTTTTAGGAATTTATGTAGGGAAACTTTCAAAGTAAAAGCCAAGTTGATATCTAATTGGGCCTAAGAGATATTGAGAAGTCCGTGAAAACACAGTTTACCTCTTTTTACTCCCTTAGGGGTTGATTAGGGCAAAATCCTGAAATTGGTTTTCAGGCATTTGTGTGTGTAACCTTTGTATGTAGAAACCAAGTTGATATCTAATTGGGCCTAAGAGATATTAAGGACTCTATGAAAACACATTTCACCCCTTTTCACTCCCTTAGGGGTTGATTGGGGCAAAATGCTGAATCTGGTTTTTAGGCAGTTGTGTGGGTAACCTTTGTAAGTAAAAACCAAGTTGATATCTAATCGGGCCTAAGAAATAATAAGGAGTCCGATAACATATTTCACCCCTTTTTACCCTCTTCGGGTTGGAATTTCAAAAAATCCCTTCTTATCCAGCACCTACGTCGCAAAAGGAACATACCCTCCGAATTTCATGTTTCTAGGGTCACCGGTGTGGGCTGGACGGTGATGAATCAGTGACACAACGATTATATAAGTATAAAAGATAGATAATTCTTAATCGGGTACAGACCTACTTGATGGATTTTCACAATTGGCTTTCTCGAAAGAAAGTTATTCCACAAGTTCGACTTATCTTTGCATTATAAATTCTACTGATCGTGAGTTTCAGTCAGGTGTGCTACCAGACAAGCTTTCAAAATGAATTATCTCGAACAGGAACCTCCTATGATCAAATTTTATTACACATTTCCCGCTTACTTTATTTTGAAACACTCTGTATACGTTGATAAAGATGCAGCACGTGTGGTTGCGCTTTTACATATTGTCAGAACAGAAAATTTGGAACAGTTTCAACAGGAAATTTTTTGTTCGTTATATTCAATTTCACTTGATGTACAGGGTGTTAAAAAAGTAAGGGTCCTTTACACTTCTTCTCATTTCAGCGAGCAGAATATGTGATATAAAAAAATTAACATTAATTTTCAATGTTATAAACAATTTTGCGGCAAGTTTTTTTAACAAATATCCACCGATCCAGAGGTGTAGATTCCCCCCTGAAAGCAGTGACCATCACGTTTTTAACCTCCTATACATTTTTCTGAACTGTTTTTATAAGGTTTGAAGTAATGGCAAACATTCTGTAATAATAATTCATGCAATTGATTTTTATAATACAGTAAATTAGAGTGTTTTACTGAGGAATAGTTTTATGTTAGATATAATTATTGTATAATCCGTTTTCTAATTATTCTTTTAATGGACCGCTTAATTAGTATATTTATTTCCTGAAATTATAAATTATTTTACGCCGAAGTTCGTTGAGTTCGAATCGGTGGGTTATTTTCTGCATTTCCCTGTTAACGAAACTGTTAAACCGCGCAAGGCATACAGCTAAAAATTTCAACAATACGAGGAAGCTACATCTCGCAAGAATTAGTGAACACTACAGAGTGTTCGCAATAATAAAAAAAAAATCACAATGCTCACTTATCTACTTATTATTGGTTAAGTTATTCTTCAGACTCTGTAAATTGCACTTGTCTTTCTTTTTGTAAACCATAGGGATTCCCGTATAATTAATAATAATAATAATAATGCGAAGTATTTGAAAAAAAAAATGAAACAGGAAAACTTTTACTGCTTTTTATACCCAACATAATACGGTACATTAATTTCTTATGTTCGTAATATTTTCCGATAAACGAAGGTGACCTTGAATTCTTTAAATGGAATGCTATATATTTTCGACGCATTATGAAAGCGACTGACAAAACTGATTTAATCAGGTGGTATACTATGACCTTCAAGGTCACACAAGGTCAGGAATGAAAGAAATAGATGGAACATTTCGTAATGTTGTATTTACTACATTTATTGCGTGGTTACATTTAATTTCAGAAACACTATCACCTTCCGAGAAAGAAGATCGTATGGCGGGGCTTGTAAAGGTGCGATCCCATGGCGCGAGGTTCGGCGAGCACGGCGCCGTGGTGGGATAGCACCTTGAGATGTAAAGTCGAACGCAACAGGTCGTAAGAAGGTAGAAGAAGCCAAGAAGAAGCCTGCCTTTCTGGTGAGAGTCGTTCATCATAAATTCTATTCTCCTATTGAGGCGTACAAAGCTACGCACTGTGCCGTCCAAGAAGGTATGTAAACAAACTGCGTTCACAACTCCTCCACAAAAGGAGTTACAAGAGATACAGAGAAAAAGTTAACGAACAAAATGATTTCAACAAATCCGATAAAGGAGTCCACAAAAAATTCAAATTCCGTTATGCAAGTAGCAAAAAGTTCATGCGAAACAGGAGCAGTCCATTGTTCCTAAAGACTATGAAGAGTAACTACTGAAAGCTTGTCATCTGGTTAGGTTAGTACATATATGTCACCTTCGAGAGTAACAAGTGCAAGTAGAAAAAGTGGTACTACAGAATTTACTGTTGAAGAGACTGAGGATGAAGAGTACAATGCGGCAATAATGTATAATAAAGTTAGCGATGACGCAGAAAATAGCTCCGTTGAAAGTGTATCGTTAAAATTGTCATCTGATGGCCAGGAGATGATTGACTCCTCCGCGGAAACAAGTTCGATTAGAACGTTTTTGGTGGAGAAGAAAAAAGAAAGGGCACAGAAGTCAGCAAACGACGATGATACGGAAGAACCTAAGATTCTGAGTAACAACGTTCCAAATGATACGTTTAAATAGAATGAAAATCGTCCCGGCGAAAAATACAAAATACGGAGATCTCGATTAGTCGGTCCCCATAATACAAGTTTATTACAAAATTGTCGGAAGCTAAGAAGATTGCCCTTTAATTGACATAAAAATAAGTCAGATGTGTAAAACAGTAGAAGGTCAGTTAGACTGTTCAATATCCTTCATTAACTCGGATCGGACACCATTAAAAGGACTATATTGAAACAACCAAAGATTTCACCCGAATATGACTCCGGCTTAAAATCGGCGAACAGAGTGTAAACGAAGCTCCAGTTGGTTATTTAGCTGCAGCATTGACAAGAATAGATATTGTAGAGTTTAACAGATCTAGCGATGAAGAACCGATTACCATACGAAAGAGACTTACCTTCGACGATAACAGTTGCGTAGAATCTGAAGATGCACGTAGCACGAAGCAACGTTGCGAATGGGGAAGATGACGCAAAGGCGCAGAGGGCGCCACTAGCGCGTGTACTGCGGTGTTGCATCAGTGCGCATGGTTTGCGCGCGAATATTTCATTTGTGGAATGTATGCAGTGGGTGGTTACATAATGTTTTATAATTAGTTATTCTTGCAGTCATCTTCCCCATTGAAATATTATAAATAACAGTATTTCGCGAAGACCAAACGCTGTGAATGAAGATGACGGAAGTCATCCGACGAATGATACAGCTTCTACTCCGTTCAAAGAAATTACGGACGGCACCGATTTCAAGGTACGAAAGCAAAAATTACAGGAGCATGCCTCTACAAAAGATGAAAATAAAAAAACGCAAGTGAACAGAAGGAGAATATGGGTCCTGAGGACTGAAAGTATTATCGCCGTAAATACTCCGAAATCTCAAAGGAGATCAATGAGGAATATATCGATACGTGAATATATCGAAGCAGAAGGAAAATAAGACTACATCGAGAATAAGAAGAAAAAGGGTTCTCAAAGTGAAGGTAAAAGATGATGGAAATGTTAATTCGATAGCAGATTTGCACAATACTATCGATAGCATGAATTTTGACGAAAATAATAACAAAAGGAGATGCAAGCAGGAGAAGCGTTAAGCTTTCTGGTAAAAGCAGTTCGTAATAAGCCATTATTTTGCTTCCTGTAAATAGTACTTATTTGTTCGATTGAATAGGTCTTATTACAGAAAGAGGCTGTAGTGTTTCCGTAGATAATAAACCAGTACTACCTATGACTCCTCGTGTTGGACAGAGTAAAACACAGTCTAGTAAAAAGAAACGGAGGAGTATTTTTAAAGAAACTCTTGTATCACGAGAAACGCCGGAAAAACGTAATTATACATTTCTTTCCACTGCTGTGTTCAGCCGATAGGTATAATTATGTACTCATGCAAATTTATTACTTCAACTCCCGAGCGGATCAGATGATCGCAAAACAGGACGGTACAATCTTCGGCTTGAACTTAAAGCTCGTAGGTAATTGCAGAATATGGCATGCGCGAGAAAATATACAAAGTACTTCTACATAATTTTTAATATTTTATATATTTATATTTGAGCTCGTCAGATATTTAATATTTCAATAAATCATTTCCTCTGTACATTACGCATAATAAAATCTTCTAAACCGAGATATAAAATTTTTCTACTACAGATATGGTGGAAGCAAACGGTGTACGAAATTTTGTTTGAGAATAAACGCGAATAGCATGAAAATCAGATTTTATGCTTTTATTCAAAATATTATTATGAATATTTGAGGAACACGCAACTTATATATAATAATCGTCCGAGCGTCAGGTGCACGTGTACCCGAGGCGACTTCAGAATCGATTTTCATGAAACAATGTTATTCCACATTTTCAATTTATTTTCATCTGAAAAATCATTCACTTTGCGGTTCCACTACAAAATTGATCCTACCTATATAGTGTATGTATGTATATGTGAGCTTTTTCTCACATTTTGGATGCGTTGTACACTCTTAAAATTCGGCCGTTAAAAGTTCTAACACGTTGTATGTTTGTATGAAAGTAATAAAATTTAAGTAATCTGATTTACAAGGGAATACCGCGAACCCGGACTCACCGATTGGAATGCAACTTTGTGGGTTTTTAGAGTGACTCAAAACAAGAACAACGGTGTGTTTCATTTGGGCCCTATTGCCCTTTAAGTGAAAACTAACCTCAAAGTCAAATTGCCACTTCCACTTTTTCGCGTATAACTCTCAAGGTAGAACAGGTAGAAAAAAAGGTTTCAAACAAAAGTTTAATGGTGCAACAAGCGCTACAAACTTCCGTTAACAAAATATTTGAAAAAGCTTTTTTTTCATCAAATATTTTTCTTTTTAAGCTCTTTTCAAAATTTTGTTAACGCCAGTTTTCAGCGCTTATTGCACCATTAAACTTTTGTTTGAAACATTTTTCTCTATCTGTTGTATTTTGAAAGTTATACGCGAAAAAGTGGAAGTGCCAATTTGACATTGAGGTTAGGTTTCACCCCCTTAAAGGGCGATAGGGCCCAAATGAAATACACCGTTGTTCTTGTTTTGAGTCGCTCTAAAAACCCACAAAGTTGCGTTCGAATCGGTGAGTCCGGGTTCGCGGTGTTCCCTTGTTAGAAGGAATCGGCACCGAATAGAATGTGAATTAATTTAATTTGAAAGCACGTACCTGGTTACGGGCAATGGCGTGGCTCTGGGACTTGGAGATGGCACCGGGGAAACGCTACTACTACTGGGACTGTCCGAGTGTAACGACCCAGTTGATTGGTAATGAACAGACCTCCTGGAAGAGAAGTTCAATTTGTCTCACCTATTTTCCACGTTAACAGGTTTGGAAAGTAAAATTACTACTATTAATATTGCCCACTTTAGAGCAGCCTGGTTTATTTTTCTTGGTCCCAAAGCACAAGGTGTGGTAGAAATGGGGAATCCAGGGTTGCCAGGGATTGTTTGTGGCGCAACACCTACAGGAGTGGTGGTAATGTGTGCGTGAACTGACGCTAGCGCCAAGGCAGCGAAGTGGCCCCAACGCGAAGCGTTGACAAACTATTTCCCGGCGACGCTGGTTGGCCGCGTTGGGCTTCGCGTTGTGGCCGCTTGGCTGCCTTGGCGCTAGCGTCAGTTCGCGCAAACATTACCACCACTCCTGTAGGTGTTGCGCCACAAACAATCCCTGGCAGCCCTGGGGGAATCACACAATGAACAGAAAGATGGGCCAAGACAGTACAACACAATGATTTATTTGGAAACCTAGAATATATTGCTCGAATTATTACATAGCAAATAAAGGATTCTATTCAGGCTCGGCTCGAGGGCTTATAATACATTTGTTTCAGCTTTTTGATGACCTTACTCTGATTTTTTATTCGCAGCAGAAAAGATTTATAGTACAACTTGTAATATTTAATTTGGAACTTTATTTTAAACAATGCCAACAATGAAAAGACCATTTTCTAATTTTGTCTATATAAAATCAAGCTCTCCGACACTATATATTTTGAAATATCGTTGCCGCATTTTTTCGGGTTTTATTGAGTCCAACCCGCATAAAGTGAGCAAGAACTTATGATTCACTCTCTGCATTCAAGGTGCTCAGGATTTTCCAGCAAGACCTTGCTGATATATCCTATGTATAAAATTTAAAGAGAAATGTTAAATATAGGCGCATAAATATGTTATTAAAAGGTTTGCAAGCAAAATACGAAATTTGAAGAAAATGATAATAGATTTGGTTTTGATAACGTACGGGTAAGAGTAGGTTCAGAATATTTATTTAAATAATTTATGTGAATTATACAGGGTGTTCGCGGTATTATGGACCAACGTCTCTCTCGCAAATGGTACGTATTTGAGAAAACTGAAAAAGGAATACTTTTACTGCTTTTTATACGCAACTTAATACGGTATGTCAATTTTTTGTGTTCGCAATATTTTCTGAGAAATGAATGCTGTATATTTTTTTACACGATATGGAAGCGACTGTCAAGTGAAATTCAACCATGTGGTGTACTGTGACCTTCAAGGTCACACAAGGTCGGGAACGAAAGGTATATATTCTGCTAACCAGTTACTATTAATATTTACTTATCAGTTTATATGAGTCATATCCAGGGGTTGAAAACAGTTATGATATCGGTTTCGGTTCTCGAAACAGTTATGAGAACCGAAATAATCTTGAAACAGTTACGAGTGAAAACGGTTCTGGCCTATATCGGTTTCGGTTCCGGTTCTACAGAACCGATATTATATCGGTTCCGTAACGGTTATATATCGGTTATACAGTAAACTCTCGCTATGGGCTGAGCTCGCCTCAACCATGCGTAAGCGCCTTTTAAATTATGATTAAATAATAAATCTGTGAAGAATAAATTGATTCTCACAAGTAGTTTGAAATAAATTTTTTTTTTAAGTTACGTTTAAGTTAAACCCTTATTAATGTGGCGTCCGCCTTAAGTATCTAAAAATTTAAACAAAGTAAATTGTATATTCATACCGAAATTGTTGCAGAGCAACTTCCAACTATACGTCGCATTTTCATGCTGTCATCGCACGTTTCAAAATACTTACGAACAATGTCGCATTTCTTTTGACCCATTATGTCGATATGTTTTTAAATATCACTAATAACTATTATACACTACGACTAATATTAATTTGACACTTAATTTAAAGTATTACTAACACTAACAGCAATAACTTTCCTAATATGTACACACATACTACTAATTTTATATTAATTATGAAGATTATTAACTATTTTTTTTTAATAAAGACAGTGTCGAGGACGATAACGTGTCTTGCTGCGAAATATAATACTTTTTGTATTAAATTCAACGTGCTCGCCACTACCTCAGGAATACAAGTGACTCTGGCCCATGGTCTTAAACCCTCCGACCCAGAGAATCGCTCGTCGCGTTTGTTTATAAGATCCTTTATCGCTGACCCTCTCTATCTAGAATCTCTCTTTTCAATACTTAAGTTACAGATGATGTCTTTCATTTCGGCTTTTCCTGCATTGATAGAGTTTTGAAAAGAGAGACACCAGATAGAGAGGCCCAGGGATAAAAAAAACTTATAAACAACTCGAATTTCCGTTAAAAAAATATGACATAGATCGTAAATATGTTGGAACGTGCTACGCATACCCGATGCGTAACCGATAGGATACATTACTGTTATAAAACCGATATATAACCGTTACGGAACCGATATAATATCGGTTCTGCAGAACCGTAACCGAAATCGATATAGCCAGAAATTTCGGTTCCTAATAACAGTTATTCAGAATATCCGTTCTTCGTAACTGTTTCAGTCAGAACCGATATATAACAGTTTGAAACAGTTATTTTCGGAACCGTTTCAAGCCCTGGTCATATCTGTTACTTAAGATTTCTAAATGTGATCCATGTAGATTCAAGTAATCACTTAATACTCCATTGCAAAACATCGATTAGTCTTATCAGTATAAGAATGTCGTCCTTGGAAAATTTAATTTATCACCGTACGCACTGTATGTAGATTTCGCTTCATCTAAGCGAGTGCAACACTAATTATTTGCATTAATCACTGACGCGAATAAATTATTATTCCACAAACATTTTTCAAACATACAAAGGGGAAAGTATAGAAACGTGGGAATATGGATTTGGTAACAGAAATGGTAATAATAATATTAATGCTTTATTAACGGCAAGCCTATTATCGTTTTAGTCACATCTCGTATTTTTGTTATAACTTTCTAATAATGTTCTTGTAGGCCTACATTTGTCTAGAATGCTGGGTTGCCAGGGATTGTTTGTGTAGCGCAACACCTACAGGAGTGGTGGTAATGTGTGCGTGAACTGACGGTAGCGCCAAGGCAGCCAAGTGGCCCCAACGCGAAGCCAACCACGGCCAACCAGCGTCGACAAACTATTTCCCGGCGACGCTGGTTGGCCGCGGTTGGCTTCGCGTTGGGGCCGCTTGGCTGCCATGGCGCTAGCGTCAGTTCACGCACAAACAATCTCTGGCAACCCTGCTAGAATGTGCCTTTTTGTGTTTATTATACTAATCACACATACTTTTAGATTACTAGACTATTCCAGGCTACAGTCTGCTAGAAAAATTCTAGGACACCGTATAGAACACCCCACATGAATGTCTGTATTGTGTTTAAACTTATGAAAACGAGATAAGAATTGTGTTTAAGGAAGCAAATGATAGTAATAAGATACTTTTTCTTATGGTCACCGTTTCCTAGTTTTCAAGGTCATGAGTATCATTTTTAGTGAAACATTATATTTTTTACAACCCTATATTAATAACAACGTGAAAAAATTGTCATGTGGAAAATTGTATTTGAACAACATTTGGTCATTTTTTGGTAACTTCAACGATAACGAACATATTAATATGTATGTGGTGTCACACCCTGTAGAATAACGAAGTATCGAAACAATGAATTCATATTAACCTTGGTTTATAAATGTAGAATGTGAATGTATTTACGATTAAAAACATAGAAAATTTACGTATAGGTAATATGAACAATACCTCTGAGGAAGTTGTGACGAATGTGTGTAACTGACAGGTCTTCGTGAATTGGAGATCAAATCCCTGACATCCTGAGAAGATCCCGACGACGATGAATTTCTGAGGCAGGAGGTGCCAGTTTGGCGTAAACGTATGTCTTTTTGGGGCACCGAATTTTGATTACCTAGAAGCAGACAACATCAAACGTATGAGAATATTGAATCGTTTTTAAGAAAATTGCTCGATTTCAGGGACACTATGCGACGAGTTAAAACTACATACCCATAACACAGTTCGACAAAATTTGACTTTTTTCGGACTTTTAACATTCAATAGCCGTTTGTTATAGGTTTCCGTGCGCTGAAAACGAATCCGCAAACCGCTTGTCGCCATCACCCTCAGTTTTTGAGAAATTCGATTATAAAAAAAAACGGCAAATTTTCAAATTTGAACATCTTTTGTGTCGAAACAATAGTAGTTATTGAATACAACTCCTGAATGCAACAATATAAGTTATTACGTTATTAGTGCGTTATGAACATTTAATTATGTTTAAACAACGATCAAAGGGACAAGAACACCCGAAATGCACCCATTTTTGCAGATATTTTTCAATTTATTTCCAAAACTATGGGTCTAGGAGAAAATCTGACAACTCGCGCGTGACTACCACTGTCGGCGCCGCACGTTTTGCCAAACTATTTCGCTTCTGTGTTGAAAACAAAACGTGACTTACAACTTCTGTTGATGCTTTCCGAAGGAAAAATGTCTGTTGCATCGCGGGGAGCAGTCAGATTTTCTCCTAGACCCTTAGTTTTGGAAATAAATTGAAAAATATCTGCAAAAATGGGTGCATTTCGGGTGTTCTTTTCCCTTTGATCGTTGTTTAAACATAATTAAATGTTCATAACGCAATAAAAACTTATATTTTTGTATTCAGGAGTTGTATTCAATAACTACTACTGTTCTGACGCAAATAGTGTTCAAATTTGAAAATTTGCAGTTTTTTTCAAAATCGAATTTCTCAAAAACTGAGGGTGATGGCAACAAACGATTTGAGGATTCGTTTTCAGCGCTCGAAAACCTATAAGAATAATTATTATTAAGAGTAATTATTATAACCCATTAATATCCTATTCATAATATTATTTTCAATGTTAATCCGAAAGTCGAGTTAGTTTTTCATCGTGAATCGCACAGTATTGCAGTGGTAAAGACACTAAAATAACTCGAAAAAATTTAAGTGCATAGGCTGTTCATACTTTCACAAAACGTTTGGTGTATAAATATTAGTAAAGATTCTGGTATACTAGTAGTTTTAAGGATTGACCGATAAGTATGCAATTATGTAGAAGAAATGCTATAAGAAATAAAAGTGTTTTCGCCATTTGCCTTTCCACGATACAATTTCACGCATGGAAGCCTATGTAATGCTTTGATCTGATATAATTCTATTTACAATAAATTAAAATAGTATAGATTCATTATGCACGTACATATTTATTAAATGTAGATGCATGCAACCCCTGAAAGGAATTAAGTTTCGATTATATGAGAAGTCGTGATCAACCGTAACGAGAAACTTGTTTACTGAAACTGTGACGTAACCTGTTTAGAAAGGGAAATGATGTTTTACAGATTAGAAGCACTCGCGTGTAATTTAGTAATTCCTAGTAAGAAAACTGTAAAAATAACTTGTAAGCTTTGCATTGATCATTGGGACTGCGGAAGGCGCTCAGCCAGCACTCCTTTGGAGGCAAAAATATTTTACGAAAATTAAAGGAAGACTCTGAAGCGGGCATTTGAGAAATCTTTGTAACAGAATGTTCTTTATTTTCAGCTGCTCTTCGCGAACAATGGAATTATTCAACAAATACTGTATGGTACGCTATAATGTTATAACATCTGTATTTCCTTTCCCTTATTGGCACAATACTGTCGTTTATAATTTTTTAACAGGGTCATTTTTTCGATAAAAAACGCCTCCAGTGTAAGATAGGTGGCCATTCGTCCCAGATTCCTGGGCACAGTCGCCGGAACGCGATTTGTGTCCCCGGTAAATTTGTCCCCGATTTTGCCCCCAATTCTGAATTTAAGGTAATCATTTGCCCCGATTTTCGGTAATAGTCCCCGATTCTGTGTTTCAAAATTCCACTAATTTGCCGACAGTGTAACCGAGTCTACGAGGAATAGAAGTAGTTACTAAAAAAAAAAAGATTTTTTTAAAAAATGTTCTCAGTGCATTATAAGTTCCCACGAGAACTGATAAAGTAAAAGTTGTTGAAAATAAAAGTTCCAGTTGGAATGGCACTTATAAAATATAAAAATAAAAATTTCTCTATAACAGGAACAGATATTTTGTTCATCAATATTGAAAAAGTTCTCAATCGTTGCAACAAATACTGAATAAATAATTATTACAGTTAAATTGATATTCTGAATGTGTTATTTATTTGTAATATTTACCTGCGTAGATAATTTCTACGCAGACATTATGGAATTTTTGTGTATTGTGGTTCATGTAAGTTATAAAAAAATGTTATTTAGGTATTATTCTTGACAAGTTCTCTTTTCTGTTCAATACTTCTTATGAAACTAAAAATTTTTCTTAAATAAACACGAAGCATATGATATTATATTGTTAAACAAAACTAGTACCTAATAGTTTAGTACTTTTCTTTATCTTATGGAACATTTTTTACTAAGTGTTCTAATATAACTGTTTCCATGGAACTTTTATTATATAGGTTCTAAATTATCTGTTCCATGAGAACACTTTCGTTGGACAGTAAGTGATAATATTTACATTTCCTGTTCCTCAAATTTTTAATATAACAGAATAATTTACTCGTTAGCAAGACGGCGAACAATGGAAGAAAATCAAAGTAATATATGAATCCAGAAAATATGACGTCGCCAAAGACTCCAAAAGTATCCCTAAATATCTGTATTGAATAATAATTAAAATACAATCTAACGATTTTTTCCACAGTACATGCTACGCATTGCCTAAGTAATAGTATATTTACCTACGTATTTTGCACGAGTGCGATTAAATTTTTGCGACAAATCGATTTTTCTTGCTGAATGCGAAAATTTATATTTCATTTTCACTGATATTCATAATTTTTCATTAATCTTCCCCAGCTAACGGGGAAAATCTTATATTCTATTTCATATTTCATTTTAACTTCAAAAATACAAAAAAGCAACAAATTTTTATTCGTTACTTTCAGTGTCTACTACTCTACTGCCCTGCCCAGTATTCACAAAGTTCTGCCCGAGCTCCGTTCGGCACGGGCGCATAATTCAGAATCAAGTGCACCAATTGCTCGTTGAAATACGAAGAGAACGGAACGTGACCCTAAGCGGTCGCGTGCCAACAGGTACCCCCGATGAACTTTGCTCCAAATCGGCTCAATCTCGTGTGGCTTCCTTCTGTGTACCCGCAATTCGCGACGGCACTCCGACAGCTTTCGTAACGATTGCCTCGAAACTTTGGAATTCCGTGATACAACACGATCAATCCTGCCTAGGGAATTTATGTACATCGTGCCTTTCTGGCCCGCAGTACATTTCGCCAAGTAATTATTGCGACCGAAATGACGTCAGGATCGATATGTAATTTAAGTTCAGGCTCAATCAAGGCAATTGGAATTCTATTTTATTACACACATTTTCGTGAACGGCTTATTTATACGGCTGGCAATTATTAATGGATTGGGTAATAATTAATGTGCCTAATTTAAAAAATCTGAGAATAATTGATTTTAGAGATTGACATCTAATTGTAACGATTTGAATCTATCGGGGCTGGGGAAAATTTGAAATGGTCTGAGCCAGATATTAGAAACTGATGAATTTAATTTAATGTTTAAATAAAATACTGTTTGAAAATACTTTTTCATTTAATGCTTAAATCAAATACTATTTGAAAATATTATTTCAATAAAGCTTAAATCATGTGCAAATACTATTTACTATTTACACTCGGATTCGATGATAGAAAATAGGAGATACAAATTTCAAAAACAAACAGATCTCCCAAATGTCGCTAGCTACCTTCTTAAGAATCTTAAGATTTCGTATATTCGGGGAATCATATTTCTTGCAAGTATTTCTGCGCGTAGGTATGTATGTTTACACACATGTTTTGTATCGGGAAACTTAGGCTGTGTTCCGATTCACGCATAATGCGCATGAAGTGCATAGGGTACGTGACATATCCTATGCAGTCTATGCGCAGTATGCGTGAATTGGAACACAGCCTTTGTGGAGACGTGGCTTAGTGATCCTCTAGGCAGTGATCGGTCTAACCGCAGCCATTTGATGCAAAACCGGAAATAACATAACCTAAACATTCATTAAATCTCATTCTATTCGTATTTCTGTCTCTTTCTTTCTTACAGGTTCTTTCTCTGTCTACTTCCGCTTTTGCCACAAATCGCAGCAACCAATCAGCGACGATACGCGTTTGTCCGATCACTCTCTATATAGACTCTAGAGGATCACTAACGTGGCTTAGATTTCAGCGCTGTGGTGGTAAGTTGGCAAACTATTGAAAGTAGTTGGATCCCACTAAACATTCCGAATAAGTATTTATTAACCGAATAAGTAAAAATTTGGTGTTCAAAAAAATATAAAAACTCTAGTTTTTCACATGTCTATACATATATTTGTAAGCGACGGAAAAAGAGAGCCACCGCACAGTGGCGTGTTTATAGGGAAAAATTGTGAATAAATTATTTTATGCCCTATTCCTACGTATTTTGACCTGCTGATTTCAAATATATTGTTATTTTTGTTGTAAACTAAAAAGTGGTAAAAATGAAGGTTGTATTTGTTTTAAAAAAATCATAACTCATAAACTATTTATATGTATGAAAAGAGGTTATCCAATGGTATTTCTGCATATATTTACAAAATACAAAAACTGAATTTTAAGGGTTGGTGGTGGGGGTAACTTGAAAGGTATGGATGTTTTGAAAATTAATTTTACGCGGTTTTGTAGATATACAAAAAAGATGTAACTTGTGTTTTAACTTCTTTTCGATATCTCTCAGCATTCTCGAGATATTCCACAAAAATAAAATTCTGTTTTTTTCCAGGGGTAATTTTACCCCCTAAAACCGTACGATGGCACCAACAAAAATATAGTTATGTTACGACTGAATTACTGCACAATTACTACACTATTTGCACACCATGTTTCATTTGTGTCATAACTTGCTTTGTGCATGATATTCTTGTGGTCAGTTATTTTTGTACCTCTTCTTATAACTTTGAGGGGTGGTTTTACTCCCTAAATATGCAAATTGAGCAAAATAAAAAGACACATATTTCTTATTTTCCGGTCCTCTAAAACATATTCAAAATCCAAAGCAATCGGAGGGAACCTCTCCTTTTAAATCATAAAAAAGGAGACGATTTGCTGCCTAGTTACTTTTACTTTACAATGGTTTTCGGCACCTAACACAAAAAGTTGCGCCTAGTAGCAGCTGATTCCTTTCCTATTCGATAGTATACACATCTGCCTTCCTTATGAAACAACTTTCAGCGTGTCACATTGTGTCACATTTTTTATATACGTAAAATTGCCGCAAATAAAATGTGCTTATCTAAGAACGTTACAGAAAATGTTTAAAAAATCGGAAAACGTTGTTCTATGGATCATTTTGTTCGCCTTAAAATATACTATACTGTCAACTATCCCACAGATTTGTTGCAATTTTTGATACGCCAAACACAGAAGAAATAGAACGCCCCCAGAAGTGCCTAAAAAATTTTGCTCAACTTTAAACATTTATAGAGCAGTTGGTATTTCTTTTAAGGAAAAAACAAACTTTGACCATTATACTAGACATATTTAAGAACATTTTCATGTGTTTACATTTTCATTATCTGTCAAATCGGAAATTGAATTTATTCACAATTCCCTAGAAAACACGCCACGTGCACCGGCGCCGGGAATCGAACCCGAGCCGCCCGCGTGCTGATCAGCAGCGTTAACCACACCGGCTACGCCGACTCTACGTGGTCCCTTATACTCCGTCGCTACATTACTTTCGTTGGGACGCCACCTATGGTCATAACTTGCACATCATAGGCCGTTCCCTAATTTGCCCTAAACTCTTACATATTTTAACGAAAAAATTCTAACCTCAAATGCACGTGATAAAAATAATTTGATAAAAAAATTCTTTGAACAAAAGTTAGTCAGTATTCAGTTCACAACAAACTGCAAAAGTAAATATTGATAAAAAAAATTTTATTCAATAAAAAATCGAGATCACCTCCATTTTTTTTAATGCAACTGTATATATTTTTCTACACCAATCGATGCATCTACATATTCTGGTTAAAAAAGTATTGGAGTATATAGATCGAAAACTGATTAGTTCAGAAGTTATGATTTTTGTGCCGACTTCCCATTGATCTCGAATGTGCGACGAATCCTTCAAGAGTCACCGTGTCCTAGCGACGAGAGTTTGGAGGTTTCCCGGATTTCTCTCCCTGGCAACGTCGAATATCCGGCTTTTGTTACTAAGTAGCTTTTTATTAAATAATTACAAATAAAATGTAGAAAAAAATTTCCACAGACTATAAGAAAGGTGTAGGACGTGTCGAGGTTTCTACACTACTCAATTCTATCGGCGAATTTTAAATATCAGCGCCAATTATTTATTATTGCATGTCTGATGTTTGTTCCGTTTTTACTTAATTACGCCATACAGCGATTACTAACCAATTTCGACTTCATCGCATGCTAGAGTCGTGGAAGCTAGAAAATTGATCGACTTAATTGATTGACGAGACTCCGCTTGCCACACCTCGATTTCCTGCGGAACTGGGTCACGACTAAATTGTACTGTTCGCAAGGAAAGAAAGATGGAAACCAAGTTTATTGGATTCTACCGTGTCAAATATCCGTTCGTAAATAACTCTATAAAGATAGAATTACGTCTCACAAGGGAAATGCGTAAAGTTCGGGTCATCGATTTGGCCCAAATTTTGGATGTAATTATAGTTAGTCCGTATCACATAGCCCTACGTTAAACAGACAGGGTTCGCGACTGAAAACTTTGCGAGTAAATTAAATTCAAGGTTTCGTTTTTTTTCAAATCTTGTAATTGGTATACATGTGTGTAAGGGCGAAAATCGATGCTTGAACAACCGCCGGTTTGTAGCAGATTAATTTGTGGGGATAATGAACGATCGAATTTTTGATTTTAGACGATTTTAGGTCAAAGCTAGAGTGGTCACCGCAAAGTTCTAAAAAAAAAACGTCGCCGGGAGGTCGCTAATATTTATTTTATTTATTTATATTTTGCATTGCAAAAATTGCTACAAGTAGTTTATAATGTATACTTTCGAATACATAAACGTTCGTTTAAAAAAGTCTTCACGTTTAAAAAAAAAAAAACGTTTCAGATCTCAGAGGTAGGCATAACCACTTAAATAACTAACCGTGAAAATAATGGAAAATTAGTAAAAATATAGACATAAGCCTGCCTATACTATAATCAAGCCGCCACTGAAACTTCAGACAATGTTGTATCAAAAGTTCACGGGTGTAGATCGAATATTGCAGTTATTATAAACGTTTAAAACGTGACGAGAGAACATATTTTCCATGTTAATAAAGGAAATAATGCAACTGGAGCGGTGAAAAACACATCTGAGGATTATTCTTGCAAGCCAGTGTTGAAGATGGTTTAAGAAATTTCGACATGTCTTGAAAACTATAGTGGATATAAAAAAATTGTTATAAAGAAAATTGAATGGTTCGGATTGTTTAAAACTTGTGTTGGGAAAGATTTTACGGTTTAAATTACTAATTTTAAACAATTTGATTATACAGTTTTATAGATCATAAAAAGCCGTTAAGTTTTCATTCTAATAATTTTTTATATCCGCCATAGTTTTCAAGGTATACAGGAAAGTTGGAAATCACACATTAACCTTTAAGGGGTGTTTGTACTCCGAAGAATTGAAAATGGGCGCAAACGAAAAATTTGTCTGATACTTCTATCGAGGTCCTCTACAAACCTGCACAGTTTAAAAAAAATCGGAATTTTGGATAACCGAAGTTCCCTTGTAAATCGTTAATCGATCGTCGGGGAAGGTGGTCAATTTTGATCCGTATTCCGCCTTCCTTGATGAACGACTCATAGGATGTGGCGAATGTTTACAATATATTTGTAGATCCCATGCAATCATTATGTCAAATACGTTGTGCGGGAATTGTAAAGATGCATATTATAATAAGCTGTATTGGGAAACGTAGAATTTCGATACGCCAACTAGTGACAGAAAATTGAACTACTGAGAGTGGGTCGAAATTAGGGCTGGGACTATTCGAATAATTTAATATTCGAATGTTTTACAAGTATTCGAATGCTACGAATAAACTTCGAATAGGGTGAAAGCACTAGTAGTCGACCACTTAAAGCTAAACTCGAATGAAAAGTACTGAAAAAAAATAAGCAATCAATGTTATAAAATATATAAAATGTATTGAAGTAATTCAAATGTATTCAATGTATCACTAAATATTTTGTGTTAGTAGGAAAGCTCGGGGAAAATAAATAATTAGCGTTAAAAATAAAGTGTCCGAATGGTTTAATAATCGACCGCTTAACTCTAAAATTCGACCGGTCCGATAGCTAGTAGTCGACCACCTTTTTTAATATGAAATTCAAAATAGGTTATGTGCGCATTACAAACTAAAATTTATTTTTAAATATAATGTGCAACATCAGTAAATAATCAAGAGACACGGTAGTGTCTCGCGCCAAGTATATATAGGTATATGCGCAGCGCGAGTCACTCGTGGCTATATAACGCCGAGCGGTTTTTGGAAGAACCCTGAGATTACCGAATCTCAATAACGGCTGATCCGATTAAGTTTTGAATGGTCTTAATGGATAGCTTGGGTTTGATTTACATAAGAAAAGTGTCTTCGTTTTGTTCCTACGTGCCTTATGAGCTGAGATATTTCGATGCAAAGTTGCAATTTGCCGAAATTTATGTTAAGAAATTTTTCTCCATCGTCAAGTGTGGGCCAGAGGGGAACATGAAAGGGAGAGGAAATGTCTCTGGCACGTCGTTCATTGGATGAAGGTTCCGGCCTATCGGGTAACAAATTGTTGTCACGTGACAGCCAGACAGTACATCTGTCAAGGAAAACGTAACCTTGGCAGTGTCAAACCACCATAACCTGCTAAATGTCAAATGAGGTAAGTAGTCAACGTTTTTCCAATGTCACGAGTTTTTACTCCATATAGGAGATTGAATTATTGTCTCAATTAACAAGGTAAGTCGCTAAATTTTTTTAATACATTTTTTGTTGAGCTTCTAGAAACGAAGGGGGCGCACAGCTTGGACATTGCCCGGATAAGGTTCGATAGAGAAATATCTTCTTACGCACAAGTTTCTATTATACTAGGCATGTACAAAATAATAATAATGCATTTAAATTGCCAGATATTTTTATACCAGTAAGCCATTTTTAATTTAGAGTTTCTACAGGATGATTCTGGAGCGTCCTGGTACCCCGTGGCGAGGTCAAGCCCCCGCAGTGCCCCACTGAATTTTAGGGCTTTCGACCCTCGAAGGGGTTGGAGTGCCTATTAAGAAGTGAGAAATCTTCAACTTCCGCATTTCTCATCAGATCTTTGCGAAAACGACGCCAATTGATTCCTTATGTTTCGCCGATGAAACTGACACCAAGAATGACGTAATTCGGAAAATAATGAAGGAAATTCCATGAAAAATTAATTTCCATAACCTCAAGCAGCGCCAAGTATTTTGAATAAAATATTTATTCGTATTAAAATATTTATTTGTATAAAAATATATCTGCTTAATATTATTTAATACATTTTGTCTTTGTATAAATAGTCATTGTGATAATTGGCGCAATTATAGTATATCATTACTTTTGTAAAGTTAAAAAATATAGCACATTAATAAATTTATATTAATTTACGACAATGTTTTTAAATGCGATTCTTTTTGAATGGGTTATATACTTGGCGCTCTTTTTTGTACCTTTTTTTAAAATTAATAATGACAGGAATAATGCGTAACTAAAGTAAGGTCTTTTAAAAACTTTATCAAAATTTTAATAAGAAATAGAAATTATTTTTTTTTCTAATGTAAATTAAATTTTTCGTTTTTAGGATAGGAAGCAGTAACAAAATTTAAGTTTTTAAAGTAGGTATTTGTATTCTATAAATAAATTATATAAACGTGGTCGACTATTAGCATTCATTGTGAATGCAGTTAGCTTCAGAAGTCGACCGCTGTCGTCGACTATTGAAAATTGAAAGGGAATGATGATCCAGTTACCGACCTCCCATAAATAAATAAATTATCCCATTTTTTTTTAAATTATTGAAGCGCATATAAAATTGTTGATGCTTTTTCAGTGGAATAGCATAATTTTCCAGTAAAAAATGTATAGAACTGAATTACATTTGTCGTTTCTATTCAAAGCACACTTATGTTTCTCGGGTTAGAAAACAGCAATGGCGCATGTAGAACCAAAATTAGTTTACAAATCACTTTAAAAGCATTTCTTTTTTTACCTATGAAGGGCGCTTTTTGTCGTATTGTAAAGTTAGAAATTCAAAATATAATATAAAATTGTCATTGAATAAATTCTTTATTTCAGTACTTATTTCTTTAAGCTAAATAATAAAAGTGGTCGACTACTAGAGGGTGGCCGACTACTAATGCTTTCACCTTATTTGAGTATTCGAATGTTATTATTCGAGTATTTGAGTATTCGAATATTATTATTCGAATATTTGAGTTTTCGAATGTTTTTATTCGAATACTATTCGAATATATCATTATTCGAATACTTAAATATTCGAATAGTATTCGAATACTTAAATACTCGAATAGTATTCGAATACTTAAATAGTCGAATAGTATTCGAATACTTCCAATTCGAATTATATTCGCCAAATAATTGAGCAACTGAAGTATTCGAATATTCTAATACCGAAAAATTCGACAAATAGTCCCAGCCCTAGTCGAAATCCGTCGAAGTCCATATAATTATCACCTAGACATGTGAAAAACGAGGCTTTTTAAATTTTTTGAACACTAAATTTTTACTTATTCGATTAATAAATACTTATCCGGAATGCTTGGTGGGATCCGGACCTACTTTCAATAGTTCGTCAACTTACCACCGCAGCGCTGAAATCTAAGCCACGCCTCCACTAAGTTTCCCAATAGTTGTATTTATGTAGTACCTAAACCTTATATCGATGGCTTGGTGCACAAATATTGTACGTCCACTTTTTGTGAAATTTCAGTTTTTATATGCAACAAACAGTTCCTGAAAAATCACATTTATATCTACATCATAAATTCGTCGAAAATAATATTTTTCTTCATTGCATACCCATTTGTGCCCTAAGCCAACAATATATTTTATAAATAAATGCTGCAATTTTCTGAATAAATTCTACACATATACTCCATAAATATGTATACTTTAATGTATTCATCCTCTGATACTAAGGTAAACAAATTTTATCGCGGGTCAGAAATGACCCGGTTTCGCTTCTCGTCTCACTTGCGGACCATCCGTCGCTCGTCGGTTAAGAATTGCAACGGTCGTTATTATGCACGCGATACGGCTCGTCTGTTAGCAGGAGAAGTTTTGTCATGCAGCAGAACTCGTGGCAAAAGGCCCACGGTAAGGACGATGTCCTTGTATACTCACTTCTAAGCGGTGCGTGTCCGTTCCTTAAGGGCGAGGACACCATTCTCTCGTTTCTCCTCTCGTTCCTATCGTCCTCCCTCTTCTCGCGTCCTTCCAGCTGAGCAATTCGCCTCAGCGCATCCGCGAGAGTAGCCCGAAGACAAACTAGCTCGTCCCTCTGCGCCAAGGATTGCCTCTCGAGGTCCGCGACTCGGCCCAACAGGGATCCGGTCTCGCACTCCAGCATCTCGTCTGTAAAAGGGAATTCTCGTTCACCGCGCGAACACACAGAGGTATACACATACAACGGCTCGAAAAACTTTATGGAATTCCGTCGCGTTGTTTATTCGAATGCCTGAGGGGCGTTCGATAAATTCGCCGAACCTATGGAACTTTGCTCCTTTAGTTTCACACTGTTATACGGTGAAAATTCCTGGATGGCACAGAAATGAAATTGTATGTTTCAAACAGTTGGGGAGGAAAGTAAGAGGTTATGTGTCATTTGTAGCGTAATCGCTCGATTTTGAAACATCCCTTTTCTGCGCTTTTAGGGCACAGTTGTATCTGATTTGATTCGGATGACGAATAAGTTTTTACTGGAATAGGAATTTTGTTTGTTTATTTATTTATTGTTAATGGAATAATAATTTATTCGTTGTTGTATTTATTATTTGGAAGACACTTATGGATTTAGCATGCAACAAAAATATAAACCGTTAATTACAGCATTATATGAATAATTTTGGAATGGCCATCTGAATAAACAAGCTATTACGAATAACGAATAATTAGTATTCAGATGATATATTCGACTAAAGCGAATTTATTTACATAATTAATTGGGTCGTTTCGTGATGGGCAATAAACTTTGGTTTATTCGAAATTGTTAAAAAACGGTATAACGAGATATAGGTTAGATTTAAGAGGCAGCGAACTTTCATTCGTTAAATCTCCCTAATGATACCCCTAATTTGGTTTAGTTTTTTTATTATCCTTTTCTCCATTGCATTTTACTATTCGCGTATAACAAAGGTGTATTATTATTATTATTACTTTTGCTGAAATCCATCGAAACATCTTTTTTGATAGTTTAAAAAATTCTAATAAAAGAACGTGTCCCATTATGAGCATTATAGTTCTTCCATAATAATTATTTAATTGCGATACAGTTCGAGGGTGGAATATTGTGGAGGAAGACTTGTTTAAAAATTCATTCGATTTTACACTGTGTTACGTAGATCATAATATATTCTACATCTTAGTCTCAACAAACAACGCTTACTATATGTACAACAATGATACATACATGTGTATATGATACAGTACGTCTAAAACCGCATATGCGTCACGCACCACGCCGTACGCCACTATTATCATACACATTCTAAGTACCTCTCTCTCTCTCTCTCTGCAAGCCTTCCGTATTTGTAAATGATATCTTTAACAGCGGCCATACAACGTTAAGCCGCGTCCCCACGGCGCGGCTAGGCTCGCCGTTTCAGCCGAGACAGATTAGCTTTTCTTTGACTCGTGCCACATTTACCGACAACGGACCAGCTTATCATTCCCACGACGCTTGGATCTCAATACATTCTACATTTTAATCTCTACAAATAATGCTTATATACTAGTAACAGAACGATACATATGAATACAGGGTGTACCAGAATTGAAGGATACTCCGGGACATGCAATATCCTGATACAAGAAGACATCGAAAAGTCCTTTACCGTTTTGGGATCCGAGCCTTCGTTCTCGAGATATTAACAGTTGAATATTAGCGGTCGAACTTCTGGGCCGCGCAGTTTAAAGCCGGAACAGCTGAGTGCGGAGCAGTGACCCCTAGCATGCACACGCAGGAGGCACGCCTAGGTGCAGACACACACACACACGCACAGTAGAGCCGACCGTGCTGGTTCAAACCGTGAAAATGAACCAGCGCGGTCGGCTCAACTGTGTGCGTGAGCCTGTATCTACACGCGCCTCTTGCGTGTGCGTGCGAGCGTACGTTGCCGCGCGCTCAGCTGACTCGGCTTTAAACTGCGCGGCCCAGAAGTTCGACCGCTAATATTCAACTGTTAATATCTCGAGAACGAAGCCTCGGATCCCAAAACGGTAAAGAACTTTTCGGTGGCTTTTTGCGTCAGGATATTGCATGTTCCGGATTGTCCCTCAATTCTGGGACACACTGTATAATATAGTACTTATCATATCACATATGCACTATGTATATTCTTTAAGAAACCTTGGAAATCCTGGAATATGTAGAATATATGTTTGGTTGCCAGCTACCCAATTCGATTTTCCGCTATCCTCTCCATTGCGCATTCAATTCTGAACGCACGTTTAAGCCTCATTCACATTAGTCAAGTTGTATTTGAAGGCACGTAAAGTTGAAAGAATCTCTACTTCACTTGAGACTTGAAAGAAACTTGAGAGGATATTTCAAGTCAAGTAAATAACAGGTTCACATTGGTAATGTAGTTTCAAGTTACTTGAATTCGAGCGATTTGACTAATGTGAACGAGGCCACGCGCCGTGGGAATTCACCTTAACATGCAGTCACAATCTACCAACTATTGCCAACACTATGCTTCATTTACTCAAAATATTTCAGACATTATTGTTGTAGCATTCTTGTGAAAGAGTCTTCAGGAAAGAAATCAAATTACAATTTTGATCAGAAGGGGTATTACCACCTGCAAATATAAGGAATTTTATTGGATGCTGTCGGAAATAACAGTAATATCTATACATGTTATAAAATGAGGCAGTCAGAGCAACAACCGACTAACCCACATTTTTTTCGGAATTGAATTAGTAGCAATAACGTATTCCAGTAGGCTCTACTATAGCCATATAAAATAAGAAAAATATATTTTTTAATGTGGGTTCTGTAATTTCATAGCCAGATGCATCAAGTATACGAGCCGAATTTTCAAAGTCGGTGTCTTCGGAAATGAAGCTTCGTAATGAAAAAATTTTTTCATGTAGAATAAATTAATGGTGACGGTATAAGTGAATATTCATTGTTATTATATTATATACCTATATGTTTTATTCAGCCTTGCAGCTAAGAATTGGACTTGGTTTACATAAACCTATACATATTTAGGGGAGACCAGGGCAAAGTGAGACGAAAAAAGTTTGAACTCGAATAAAATTTTTCCCTTTCAATAAAAATGTGGGGAAATAGATTTATAATATAATTTAAACATTACTATTGATAAACGACGAATAGCAATACTTAAAATAAACTTCGAGTATATTAAAATTCAATTTGAAAGAAAAAGCCAAAACGACCACTTTACCCCATATATGGGGTAAAGTGAGCTACTTTTCGGGGTAAAGTGAACTGCAATAAAATAAGAACTTTAATTAAGAATACAGCTAATTATTAACCCCTTGCGCTGGAATGACGTGTGTAGCACGGCAGCTTCTGTCTTTTTTGCACCGTGGTTGTCAAAAACTATGGAAATTTTTTTGAGGTTAGTTTCTGTTCCACCACGCCGCGTGGCTTTCTAGCCAGCTGACAGGTTAGGCTATTGCGCAGATCACTTGCGCATCTGTTCTCTGCAGCCATTTGCAGCTCAGTTTACCCCGGTCACTTTACCCCGAATACGTACTCAATGGAAAATTAATTATTTAATAATGTTAGGATTACTGTTTTCTCAAACGCGTATACATGTATGTTTATAAGCATGTTATAAGCACGCAGAAAAAATTTGGAGTTAAAATAACACATTTACGACTCATTTATCCAAACAGATAAATTGTACAGAAAACCAATCGGAAGTCTCTAAAAATTAATTTCTAAGTTTTTAAATGAATTTACATTATTCGATATCTGAATGTGCATAATTATCATTGTTATATTACATATATTTATTACGTCACCAAAATTCGTAAATATATTCTATTGTTAAAGAACAAATTAGGGAAGCTCATTTTACCCCGGGGCTCACGCATTCGACTCATTCACTCTCTTTCTCCCAATTACACTCCCTCTACTGACTATTTACGCTACTTATTACCTTTTCCTGTTCATTGTTAGTACCTATGTATTATAATATCAAATATTTATATCTACGAATATAATAATTCATACGAGAAAGCAGAAATCCATATTGTACATAGAAACCGCCATTGTGGATCCAAGAAGAGAAAATGGTGTGTACAAGAAAGAATTAGTCACAATTGACAACGAGGCAAAATTGGTAAAATAGAAGCAGGTGCGGTGGAGATAATCGTGCAAAACCTACAGATATGGAATTGCAGCTGAGCACAAGGCTGTTACTCTTTAGACAACCTTATAATGGTAGGTAGTGAGAGAATGACGATCAGAAGAAAGACAATTTACCGTAACAGTCTCTGTCTGTTGCACAAAACCAGCACAATTTCATGTTCAAAGTGCACACTCAGTCTCGTCAGGGAGATGGAAAAACATACAGCGAACATATAAATACACTCGTTAGAGCTTTTCCCTATGACTCACGCAGCCCAATTTTCTCCTCGCTCTCGTTTGTAAAATTGCACGGCAGACAATTTTAACCGGCCGATCGATTAATCATTTCTTTTTTAAATTTTCTTTCCACTTAAAAATAGGATCTTAGGGCAGGAGCACATTAAATCCTCAACCACCACTGACGTGTTTCGCGTCTAAACTATTCCATGAGCTCCCTGGCAGTCGCGCCGAGGAGGCAGAGATGTTATTCTGCTTGTTTAATCTAGGTGCATTTCAAGCCATGGTCACCTACGACTTAAGCCGGCTACACACGTAACTGCATGCTTCAGAACAAGTACACCTAACGGCCATGTAGCCTCCACACGGCACAAGTATACTTGAACAATGTCAGTATAGGTCGAACTATGTCGTAGATGGACGACGACGACGCTTTAGCTTCTTCCGTTTTACTTTCGACGGAAAAAAACAACGTTGAAAACGTAGCTTGCGGTGCAAAGACTGGCTAAGGAGAAGGCAAAACTATTTACGCACTAATCTTTTAAATGAACTAATAATTTACCCCCGGGATTGGCGTAACTACTTGCGAATGGATGAAGAAACGTACTTGGAACTTTTATCACGCGTCACCCCTTTGATTAGAAGGAAGGACACAATCATGGGAAAGGCTATAACGCCACATGAATGGCTGCTTCCGACTTGCGCAAGTCTGGGCTTCTTCTACACACGCTCAAGTATACTTGCGCGCACACGACCTGCGTAAGGATACTGTTCAGAGGCTCAAACATTAGGTTGGGTTGGAAAACAGTCCCTGACTGAACTTCGTCTTTGCTTTTGTTTTGTTTACTTTCTCTGTTGTTATCTGCTGTGCTTTGTTTGCAATAAAGACGTAACAAAAAAACATTTTCATGTCACTTGTACAGTCAAAATACAGGTGCAATATTATTATACACGCGCGCATGTATACTTGTGCCATAAATTTGTACATGTATACCGCTCAAGTATGCAGTTACGTGGGTAGCCGGCTTAAGGCTCAGCGAATTTATGAGACACCGTCTCTTGCATGACATGTAAGCGAGAAACAAAATATTTGGCAGTTAATAAGATGAGTAGCTTTCCTCGTTTTGGTAATAATAGAAGTGGAAAATTTTAATTTTGTTCCAGTATGCTGCCCCGTTGAAACTTGAAAAAATATTAAATTAATGTAAAACAATTATTATTTTATTGCTCGTTTTTTTTCTGATGCCTAATTAGAGTATGAGCCTGATGTTATGAAGAATGCTGATAAATTCGTTGAATTTTGTTTCTTTACTGGTGGACTAAAGTATTGAAACTTAATTTTCTCGATAAAGCTGTTTTTTAACATTCCCTGCTTTCCCCCTTAAATGATAATAATAGCTACTTAGGTCATTCCATGCTAAATCGATCACTTTTTGTATTCGATGTTCCATATTTTAAAAATACTGAATGTCGAGCTTGCAGTTTTTGCCCATTTTCGTGAAAACGGGTTCTGTAAATGCTTAAATATAAATTTTTATGTCCACAACTATCAACCATATGAATTTGGTTCTGATTTTATTAGAATCGAGAAGGACTGTTCTCTCTAAATAAATCTGTTTTTAGAATAAAAAAGTTTTTTGTAACATGAAAATTGTAATAAATAAATTTTATTTTCACTTCAACGATTCTAAACAATTTTATGTTTAATATCTGATATTATACAATTATATGTGCGTTTTTACTGTTCTTTGCTTGTTAACTCTGTGATTTGCAGTGTCTAGATTGCTTCTATGTGAACGCAAATAGATTGGAAATACTGTATACTTAGATTACGAACAAGAGCACGGATTAACCTTCAATTTAGGTCATTATCATTATAGGTCATTAAATTCCATATAAACGCGTAAACTCGATACAACTTGCAATGTTTCTTCATTTCGTTTATTTTTCGTCGTTTGTGGAACGAGTAATCGTACGTATGTATGTGAATGTTGCTGTAACCGCATGAACATTGAACTCAATTTCCTTGTTAGGAAACATTTTGCCTTGAAATAGTACATTCTAGATTTATCTATCTAGAACGCGAGGAAAATCATAGCAATCGTAATGACACCTACGTTTTTCGTTGAGCAAATAAATAAAAAATGTAAGTACTGATTTTCCGCTCAAAGTTATAATGAGCTGATTTTTTCTTTTGATACATTGGTCATTTTAATAGTGCAGTTTTTAGGTTATGTATTTTCATACGTGGGGGAGCATCGTATGTGGACAATATTTATCTAAAAATATCAATTACTTGTTATTACAAGGAATTGACATCAACGATTATTAGCAAAAGTAAAAGAAAATACGAATATCAAGCAGGACTGGGACTATTTGTCCAATTTTTCGGTATTCGAATATTCGAATACTTCAGTTGCTCAATTATTTGGCGAATATAATTCGAATATCCAAGTATTCGAATACTATTCGAAAATTTAAGTATTTGAATACTATTCGAATATTTAAGTATTCGAATACTGTTCGAATACTGAAATATTCGAATACTGAAATATTCGAAACTGAAATATTCGAATACTGAAATATTCGAATACTGAAATATTCGAAAACTGAAATATTCGAATACTGAAATATTCGAATACTGAAATATTCGAATACTGAAATATTCGAATACTGAAATATTCGAATACTGAAATATCCGAATACTGAAATATTCGAATACTGAAATATCCGAATACTTAAATATTCGAACACTGAAATATTCTAATACTGAATTATTCGAATAGTATTCGAATTCTTAAATATTCGAATAATAACATTCGAATACTCAAATATTCGAAGTTTATTCGTAGCATTCGAATACTTGTAAAATATTCGAATAGTCCCAGCCCTAATATCAAGTTGTAGGTGTTTATCTTGTTACTCTTATGATAATATGATAATAAATAACATAATCGAACAGTACTAAGGCATTATTATTTGTTATGGCAATAATTGTAAACGTATGTATTAATTTTTTTATTTATACTTATTCTTGCGTAGAAAAATATATTTTTGATGGTTCAGATTACTGGAAACAACTTATACTGCTTTGCTGAAGGTATGATTGTGTAAAGAAAATAAAGAAGGAAGGTTAAGGTAAAGTGTAAGCGAAAGCCTGACAGCTATCCTACTGGCGAGACCTTGCTAGTTGATGTTCAGTGCATTATAGAGTGATAGAAAAGTACCCCAACGCCTTTGAACTCCTCCTACTCTTTACTCAAACATAACCTTAACATAATTCATACCCAAGAATTGGATCAAATAAATTTATAAAATTCTTAAATTTTAAAGTAAATGTACAGGGTGAGTGACGAGAAACAGACCACTAAATATCTCTGTTAGGATTGAAAAAAGGAGAAAATGTCAAATAGGAAAGTTGTCCTGTTCAAGAGGGCGAATATACGGTGATACAGTCAGATCTTCTGTTTCATGTTAAATTTACGGTTAGTTAAAGGTCTTCGATGTTTCTTTAAATGGCGCCACGTATTTTTAAGAATTTTCATCAGCGATTAAGCGAGTTACGTAGATGGTAGATGCAACGCGAAACGTGTCTTCGAAATACAGAATTAGACTGGGAGAGGATTAAAAAATAAATGGTGTTTTAAATTGTACGAATACTCACGCCACGCCTGCTCCGCTTCATCGATGGTGTCCATCGTGTCTGGCGTGGACATTGCGATTAACCCCTCGCGATGACCCCGACGTATTAATACGTTATTCAATTGAATTGATTAACAAGCGCAAACAGAGCCAATGTACCGCCTCGCATCGTGCCTCCTCAGCCCGGTGACTTTTCTTTCGAGCCACGAGGCGAGCGCATGCGTAGGTACTTGATAAGACAGCAACTAATTAACACGCTTAATTGTTTTGTCGCAATATTAATTAGCGACTCTGACGGTTTGCGTAGTGATAGATTCTTCTTGATTTCGGTGATTCTTTAATGGTTTTATTTACTGACGTCTTCTTGATGGCATGGGCTACTTCTCCCACAGAATTTTTCTCATTACACGAGATGTTGGATTTTATTTTATGCATGATTCACCTCCTATTTAAGAAACAATAAGCTTTTTACATATGCTACAGTTTTTCAGAACTGTATCGGTGCGTACACAAATTTGTTACTAAGATTGATGTATATATTTGGAAATGTTTTATTTCCCATACAGCACACTCTCGTTGCAGCAAGGTTGCAGGATCGTTGCAGTGCAAGATTGCAATGTTTCACTCAACGTTGCCGTAGGGGTGCAGCAATAATTCTATGCCCGCTTCCTGCAACGTTTCAGGCAGTAGGGCCAAAATTATAAATAACGGTGCATATAGATACATATTGCAGGAACGTTGCCGCAACATTGCAGGAACGGTGCCGCAATACTGGCATAACGTTGCAGCAACATTGTGGTAACGTTGCAAAACGTTGCCGTAACGTTGCAGAAATGTTGCAGCGATAATTCTATGTCCGCCCCGTGCAATGTTGCACGGCAACGTCGCAGCAACGTTACAACGACATTGCGCTGCAACCATGCAACACTGCAAGGTTACTGGAACGTTCCTGCAACGTTGCCACAACGGAGTGTGCTGTATGGGATAGCATACTACTTAGCAAACTATCCCCGCGCTTTGCTTCGGGCCTAAGAGATATTAAGGACTCCATAAAAACATATTTCACTCCATTTCACCACCCCTTAGGGGTTGATTAGGGCAAAATCTTGGAATTTGTTTTTAGGCTCTTGTGTGGGTAACCTTTGCAAGTAAAGACCAAGTTGATATCTAATCGGGCCTCAGAGATTTTGAGAAATCCGTGAAAATACATTTCACCCCTTTTCACCCCCTTAGGGGTTGGTTAGGGAAAATGCTGAATCTGGTTTTTAGGCATTTGTGTCGGTAAACTTTCTAAGTAAAAACCAAGTTGATATCTAATCGGGCCTAAGAGATATTTAGGAGTCCTAGAAAATACATTTCTCCTCTTTTCATCGCCTTAGGGACGAAATTTCCAAAAATCCTTCCTTAGCGGGTGCATACGTCATAAGAACAATGTACCTTCCAAATTTCAAGCTCCTAGGTTAAACAGTTTGAGCTGGCCGTTGACGAGTCAGTCAGTCAGTCAGGACTTCTTCTTCTATAAATTTTAACACAATGTGATATTTTTCGAAACCTTCGTCTATGTGGAACGGGACCTCGTACAACGAAGAGAATTTTTTACGATTTCGTTGAGAGACACGGTAGAAGTATAAATTTTTCTGAACTGAAAATTACGTTGGAGCTGTGTAAAATTGTACGAGAGTCATTTCACACCATATCGGCCAACTTTCGCACTTTGTGTCAGGGAGTTTGATGAAATTGAAATATTATACATATAGTCTATGCGAAATTAGGGGAGGTTTAAGTCATCACTTTCCTGGTTTCGAATTTGTTTGAAAAATAAAAAATGTCCATGTCAAGTACATAATTCTTCCCTATTTCCGCGCAGACAGGCTACAAGTGCAGTTTCATTTCCTAAACTATCAATCGTACGGAGTTGGTACTCCTTTTATTTAAATCGAGAAGACTCCATTTTCCTGAATAAATTTATTTCAATCGCTTTGGTAACGTAAAAGTTGTGAACAAATTCATAAACGACCCAAAAACTGTTGCTGAAAGTCTGTTATGGAAATTGAGGGATTCCACTAAATTGACTGGTTTTTGGAAGGTGCTAGAAGCATCTTTATACGAAAACTATGAATATAGTTATAATAGTTCGTGAAACGAATCTTGACATATCCATTGAACTAATAAAATCGAATTCGGATGAAGCACTATATCGGTTTGATGAATCAATATGGTCGCGGTTAATGAACCGCGAGATACGATCAGGAAATTTGGTGTGCGACAGGTCAAACGATGGTTCATTGCGTGTAAAAACACGCAAGGAAGATAGATCAATTTCGCCAATTAGCGGAGTGCAATTAGTACGGGGAAAGTTCAGCGTCAGCGCATCGAGAAAACTTCCCTAACGAATAGCGGCACCGTGGCTGCGAGCTGGAAGGTTGGTTGACATTGTTTCTGGAAACCAGCAGGAGAGACGGCGAATGAAAGGCGAATTCATTGAAAGTGAAACGTGCACGCAGCCGTTACAAATCGCGATAAACAATTCCTACGAAGCACGCCACGCGACTCACGATGAGTGATTTCATGGTCGAAACATTGGGCCAGTGTTTCTCAAGCTCTTTCGACTGATGTACATAAATAGATCAGAGTTGGGATTACTTGAATAATTCGATATTCGAATAATTGATGATTCCTTGAATAACTCAATATTCGAATACTTGATGATTCCTCGAATAATTCAATATTCGAATAATTGATGATTCCTTGAATAACTTAATATTCGAATACTTGATGATTCCTCGAATAATTCAATATTCGAATACTTGATGATTCCTTGAATAATTCAATTTTCGAATACTTGCTTGATGATTCCTTGAATAATTGAATATTCGAATACTTGATGATTCCTGGAATAATTCAATATTCGAATACTTGATAATTCCTTGAATAATTCAATATTCCAATTCTTGATGATTCCTTGAATAATTCAATATTCGAATACTTGATGATTCCTTGAATAATTCAATATTCCAATTCTTGACGATTCCTTGAATAATTCAATATTCGATTACTTGATGATTCCTGGAATAATTCAATATTCGAATACTTGGTGATTCCTTGAATAATTCAATATTCGAATTCTTGATGATTCCTTGAATAATTGAATATTCGAATACTTGACGATTCCTTGAATAATTCAATTTTCGAATACTTGCTTGATGATTCCTTGAATAATTGAATATTCGAATACTTGATGATTCCTTGAATAATTAAATATTCGAATACTTGATGATTCCTTGAATATTACCAATTTTCCTTCTGTATATTGCATGAAATATGGTTATAGGTATTCGAATATTATATTCGAATTAGGACTGTAATTAACGAAACTATTCGAATGTAATATTGGAATATTTGAAGATTCGAATCATATTCGATAATTCGAGTATTCAAATACTCGAGTATGGCTTTAAATCGAATATAATAGAATAGGTACTCGAACTGCTTAAATATTCGAATGAAGAAAAGTTCAATAAGTAGTCCCAACCCTAATATAGGTCACTTAGGATGAATAAAAAGCCACGTTGTAGTCTTCCTGGTATGACTATATTCTTTGGGGGGAATTCAATTTATTGCCGTACCGTTTACACTCCAGAGAATTTTGAACTGTCCATTTAAGTCTACTTTAAATGATTTTTCACTAAAAGTCTCATTTTAGACTGTTTTTGCAGAGTTGTGCGATAATCATTAAAAATATTTGGGATAAGATTAATATCATAGTCGAATTGGGCTAGTGTGTCTCAAGCTTCTTCGACTGACGTACATCAGTTAAAATGTATAAAACAATTTGGAACGAATGTTGAAACAGTTCAACGAATATTCACTTAATAATTTTTAAATAATTGTAACTAAGGATTTCACTCTTTTTAGTTTGATATTTTAGAATGATATTTTAGAATGATAGTCGTTTAAAAATATTTTGACGAATTTTAGAACAATATCGAAGTTGAATTAAAATTGTTTGTTGAAATTTCTACACTATTAAAATTGACATTTTATACATAATAATTGTAGTGTACGTAACAATTTAGTTTCTACAATTTCTAAACTCGCCAACACGATCTTAGGCAATGCAAATTATCAAATATTTGTTATAAGAATATTTTTCATATTGAAATTATTTTTCAATTAAGCGAATTATTTTTATGTGTAAACATAAAATGGAAAGCAATGAAGAAATAAGAAGCCGACAGATAAATGGGGCAAATGAGATATAAAGACTGAAAAATATAATAATTCAGTATACAATAGAACTTCTGTTATCCGAACCACAGTATCATCCAAATAGTACTTTAATTCACATGAAATTGACATATTACAGATTCGGAGTAGGAAAAATTACAGGGGCTAAATGTGAAGAAAATTTCGAGTTTCTTTTTATCGGACTAGATTCAAATTAAAGAAAGAAGTTAGATATTTAAAACTCAAGAAATTAGTATTTCATTTACAGACCAAAATTAAAAACTTCAAAGTAAATATTATGCGATGAAAACACCATGTTTAAATGAATGCAAAAATGCTTATTTAATTATTCAATAATGCAATCAAGTTTTTAATTACTTGAATAAGGTATTGCAAGTGGCAATATGTTACAAAAACCATATTCATAATTTATCGCAAATATTCGAATACATTTTCATAAGTGGTTTTATTATAATAAATTATTTTCGCAAGCAGTATATGTACATGCAGACGAAATTTAATATTAAAGAATTATTGATTTAAGTTTTTTAAATGAGAGTCATTCTAATGTTAAATAAATAACATATTTACGAAGAAATGAATGTGAATACTTGATACTGCATAATTACGAAATTTTTGTAAATTTCAAAAACGTGAATTTTTTTTGAAAACGTATTTGATATAAAATTTTAATGATAAGAGTAACGGTAGTAAATCGTGCGTAAAAAATCTCTAACTTGTTTATATTCTCATGTAGCCACCAATAAAATATTTATTACAAAATACCATATCCAAATTTAATCTATTACCAATATAAACCAAAAACATATTATTTTTGTGGCTTAATGTTCTTATACACGTATGCTATAACAAATAATTTAATATTTATATCCTATACTCATATTTACTGTCATATTTCGTCATATTTTATATTGACACGTATGCTGAAATTTATATATAAATATTTAACTATAACGTTTTACTTCTGATAATTTAATCAACCCATTACTTTCTTCCATTTAGAATAATTTTTTACTTCTGACAATTTAACGAACTGATTACATTCTCCTCATTTTAAGGTAGTAATTGACGAGAGAAATAAGGATAGCAGATTATAGGATATCCTTCTCCTTGGGGATTAATGTTTCTCAGCAAGCAACGTAACTGGAAACGGTTTCTACAACGTGCCAGCAGGCTTACACGCAGAATAGCAGCATTATGTAAGCTTATGTATCTTTCAGAGATATGGAGGAGCATTTGGCATTCCCCTTCCTATTTTTTACACGATAACGGTACGAGATAAGTGTACATACATTATAACCGCCCATTCAGCTAAAAATTTAAATAACATGAGATACATTATAATCGTTCGTTTAGCCAAAAGTTTCAGCATAAATTATAAACCTGTAGTAAACTAAACACTTCGACAACCGAAATCAATCGAAATCGTCCATTTAGCTAAAAGATTTCAATTCACTGCTTTATCCCCCGTTGAGTTCTAAATTCTCTTTGTAATTTTACAGTCGACCTTGCAGAATATTTACAGTTTACACGAAGAGAAACGTTCTCCATGCCCTTCCGACGAGCAAACGCTTTATCTTGCGTGCTGTTATCGCGTTTTGTCTTGTAACGTGAATCGCACATTTCTCCAGGCCTGCCTGTAAATATTTCTTATTCCGGACTTGCCAATCGTTTTACGTATGCTACTCGTAAGACTTAAAGCAGTACATTAAATTAGTAAATTGAGCAAAATTGTTAAATAAATACTAATAGGATAGGGCCTTGAATAGTATTTCTTATTTGCCGTTGAAAATTTTAATATCTCATTAGCTTTTATATCAAAGAATAAATAATTCTGTACTCAATCGCGAAGTTCGCTGGAAATATTTCGCCACGGAAAGATTTACTTCTTTTCAAATCTAATTTGTGAGGAAATTTCCTCAGAAATTGTCACTAAATGATAGAAATATCTACTTGCAAATATTATCGATACATTATTACCTCCGCGATATTTATAAATAAAATAGATATTTCTTTGACCAAGAAATTGACTTTTTTAATCACCATTTATATAAATTCAGTTAAAATATACACATCAAAGTTTTCATTTTTTCAAATTCTCATAAAAAAAGTATCAAGTGACATCATAACGTTTCATGTCGCTACATTATTTTCAAAATTCGTATAAGCACCGAGACAGGAAGAAGTGTGTCAAAAGATAGACTACCCTAAACCTGCAAATCCACGTCTTCATCAGAGCCAAGCTATTCCTCCAAAATTACTAAAAAAGCTCTCCCAAGCATCCACGCGAGATCACTTTGCCGCACTCCAAAAATATGTATCTACCACGACCCAGCAAAATTCTGAAAATCCACTTCACCGACTCTTATCTCTCGCCAAATCTGCACCGATAAGATCCCATCGCACTGAGATAAGGTGTTACCATTCCGTTCTCACGACACACGCCACACCACCACTGCTGTTCAAAACGAAAACACTATTAGAACCCACGAATCTCAACCTCTGCGGATCACAGCTTTTCTATTCACTTTCAACTGATAACGCCAGCTTGGTCCCGCTGACAAAATTCACGTTCCAACGCGTCCGCGACCACTCTGAACCCGCGCAATCGCTTCGATCGGTTCAAGTAAGGGCTTTGCACTTTCCCTCGAGTTTCCCCGTGGCTCATAGGAGGACGCCTAGGGCAGACAGACGTTTCAGTCGCGAGCGCGTGTAACACGTGTGTCTTCCGTGCGGCCGCCCCAACGTTACTGTCAGCCCGAGGTACATACAGCTGCTTAGGCGGGATCAATACGTTCTAGATACTCCAGATGATCCAGATGACTCCGCTACGCTACGAGAACCATTGACTGGGGTCACGATAGCCGCTGCTACACGCACAACAGGCTCGCATTCAAATGTATTTTTGTTTTGTTATGTTCACTTAGCGAGGCTGGCGCGCGCAGAGGTGAGAGCTACCTTGGCTTCGGGCCGCAATGCTTGGTGGGATGGATTGATGGTGTCGATATTGGCGTTTCAGGTGCAACGCGTATGTCGGCAAGAATCATAAAAATAGAATGGAAAATAAGTGCGCAGATTGACTGATAAAGGTAACCCTCGAGTAACATGGTGCTTTCATGATGCAGCTAGGATATGACACGAATCCAAAGAACTGGAGGATCTGCATACAGCGCGGGGTTAGGTGATTTCGTTAATCACCTGGATCTCTCCTGGACGTAGTTGTTTTTTGGAAATTAACTGGCTGGTTTAACAGAGTTTCGAAATTTGTAGAAAATAACCTTGCTTGGTGTACGAGGGGCACCCGCATACCTGTGAGCTCCGGCTCCATAGTTAAGAAGTCCAAACTGAATTTTTATATTTTATTAAAGGACAATCTTCTTTAACTCGTAACATGTTTATGTAATACCGCTGGCTTTTCAGACAATGCCGCCAATCCTTCCGCTGTCCACTTTCATCGTCTTCGCGAATCTGCAGCTGTCATCATGCGCACCTGGCAAAGCCGGAGCTGACGAATTTACCATTTTCAAACGATACTCCATCGCAGTGAAGCTATACACATTTGCTAAGGACTTTTTCACGCGATACACTTTTGTGGCTGGTTACTGGTATCTGTGTCATATTTGCACTTTTTTTCTACCATTTTCTAGCTTTTTTAAACGAGCTTTCCTTCTGTCAAGTAAATACAGGGGGAACAAAAGTACGCGGACACCCTTTAAAATCGTATAATTTGTGTAAAATTGGTCCAAAGGACTTGAATTTTTTTGAGAAGTTAGAAGGTTTAGTTGAGATGGTGATGTGGTTCGTCGTTTTGGAAAAAATGCAATTGGACGGAATCGCAAAAAAATAGTAAAGGTCGTTTCTTCTAAATTTTTTCTGAGCTTTTAATGAAAATTCAAAAATCCCGTTTGTGGATTTAAGTGAATTGTATATATGTTCAAAATTTCATTGAAAGCGGTTAAAGCAAAATTGCAAAATTCCCGAAATCAGCGATTTTCGACTTATTCTGCGATCTTTAAGCGTTTGTAACTGAGAGCAACGTTAACCGATTTTTATGAAAATTTAGGCATGTATACAACTCACTTAAATCTACAAAACGGGATTTTTGAATTTTCATTAAAAGCTCAGAAAAAAATTTTGAAAAAAACGACCTTTACTATTTTTTTTCCTATTCTGACCAATTGCATTTTTTTTTTTTCAAAACGACGAAACAGGTCACTTAGCAAACTAATCCTTCTAGCTTCTAAAAAAACTCAAGTCGTTTGGACCAATTTTAAACAAGTTACACGATTTTAAAATTTGTCCCCATACTTTTGTCCTTCACTGTAAATCTGAAATACCCGTCGCGATCTACAGCAGTATACCGTGTGAAAAGACTCTAATAAGTGCGTATGCAACTCGAAGAACAGTTATTTGAAACAAGGCACGGAGTATTTGTCGATTTTTTCTCCATTCGTATATGTGAGCCTTTCAATAAGTATTCGAATATGCGTCGACATATTGTATTTGAATACTACTCGATCTATGGATTGTGATCTGAATCACCAAATATTCTAACATTATGTTCGATCAGTTGTGTACGATCAGAGCGAAATTTCTTTTCACCCCAGTCGGAGTAAGTTTGTATATAGAGCTGAAAACTGATTTAAGAGCCTCAAACATCTCTTCAAGCCTCACGATCCGAAATAGCCTTTCTCTAATTAATTCCAAATTATTTGTCAACTCGAAAACTGTTTTAGACAAAAGTTACTCAGTTTTGAATGTAGAAGTACATAAGAAAAGAAAACCAATTGTTTGCAAACTACTATACGCCATTTTGTTGAGGTTAATTTGCAGTATTTATTTTTCTTACAAGAGATGTTTAAATCATATGTTCCAGATTAATAACTTAAGATATTTATAATAATGGATACAGAATGCCTGTGGAATAATTCGACACTGACCAAGGATTTTATTAAATAATACATATACGCAAACCTGAGACTTTGTTTTTCAAGAAAATTAAAATTGAAAATGGTTTATGGCTACCACGTACAGAAATTCGCCACGAAATCTATTATTTCTATTCGCGCCAGTGTTTACAAACATTAATATTTCTTTTAGCTTCCCATGTTTGTTATGGTTTGCAAAGAGAATCAGATTACGTGACATCCACTCGCAATCTCCAGCTTGGGCGTGCGACATGTAAATACGAAAAGAAAAAGGATTAAGACTTACAATTCTCCAGTGTATAATTTATGTTACTGCTCTGGTATTTTAGTTGTAAAACTAACGCAAAAATATTGCAACTTCTACAAGCCACATTTTGAAACCCATTACAATCTTGCGACTCTTTTAAAAATCGATATCTATTGTATTACCACACAGCTTGAAAAAATAAATAGCGAAAAAATTGAAGTTAAAATGAATCCTTGTGCAAAAGTACATACCAACATCAAAATTCTACAATATCTTTTCCTTTCAACAACGCCACATTTTTTAAGAAAAAATGAAAAAGAAAATTTGCAAGATGCATCTCAATTAGGGCTGGGACTACTCGAATAATTTAATATTCGAATATTTTACAAGTATTCGAATGCTCCGAATAAACTTCGAATATTTGAGTATTCGAATGTTATTATTCGAATATTTCAGTATTCGAATATTTCAGAATTCGAATATTTCAGTATTCCAATATTTCAGTATTCCAATATTTCAGTATTCCAATATTTCAGTATTCCAATATTTCAGTATTCCAATATTTCAGTATTCCAATATTTCAGTATTCCAATATTTCAGTATTCCAATATTTCAGTATTCCAATATTTCAGTATTCCAATATTTCAGTATTCCAATATTTCAGTATTCCAATATTTCAGTATTCCAATATTTCAGTATTCCAATATTTCAGTATTCCAATATTTCAGTATTCCAATATTTCAGTATTCCAATATTTCAGTATTCGAATACTTGGATATTCGAATTATATTCGCCAAATAATTGAGCAACTGAATTATTCGAATATTCGAATACCAAAAAATTCGACAAATAGTCCCAGCCCTAATCTCAATGGAGTTTTAAGAAAAGTTCGAAAAAATGTTATCGGCAATTTCGACTCATTTTGGCACAAGGATTCATTTCATCTGCAATCGTACCATACTTACAATCATTTAGTCAGCTACACACATATTTAACAGACATTCAAATTTACTTTTATTCAGAAACCAAGCCCCAAATAAAAACCTGTTGTTCTACATTTTCGACGCACAGTTTCATCCAAGAATCATCCCCTTCGTAGTTGTAGGTACCACTAATAACGGACCACCCTGTATATAATTGCTACAACGAGTTCTTCGAGTTTTGCTCCCTTCCAGCTGGGAACACCTATCGCGTGAATGCAGCCTAAACGAATACATACAGTCATTTCCGGAGATGAGTTTAGACGCATTCGATTAACCCTTCAGGATCGCCTGTAATGATCGAATCGCATCCTGGATATTGGCACACCCTTGCGTTTCCTCGAAATTACCTTGTCCTATATACAACGAATGGCTCCGTTAAAAGTGCTTCGGTTATGTCATCCTCCGGCACGATTCCAGCTGATGAAACAGTGCGCAAAATAAGGCCAAGCCAGACAGAATAGTAATTGCACCCCAAGTGGTCGTTTCTCGTACCAAATCACCAAGATTTACAATACCTTCCAAACTAGGCTTAGGACTATTTCAATACTTCATAAGTAGGTACTTGAATGCTAGGAATATGCCTCGAATATTACATTTATTTACACTAAATGTGTACTCGAAAATTTCTTTCCAATTAGAGTTGTTTTCGAAAATTACTTTCGAATTAGAGCTGTCTTCGAATATTGTATTCGAATTAGGGTTACACTTGAAAACTACACTTAAATTAGAGCTGTATTCGAAGTTGCATTAGAATTAGGGTTGTACTCAAATATTAATCCGAATATTACCCTCGAATTGGAAATTAGATTCCAGTATTCACATTCTAAAAATTTTCTTTTCCGATGTGAGACTACGTTCAAGCTAAGTAACTCTTATTTACAAATAGTTTGTGATTCATTGGCGAAAGGGTATTTCAGCCAGCGAATTTTAAAAGGGTCTATGATCTCCTTCCGCTGTTTACACGGAGGAACATAAAAAATCGTTTATATTTTTTAATGCTTTATAAATATATGCTAGCTTGAATAAAACAATTTATATTCTTTTGGAGGCACTAGCGGATTTCCGATTTGGAAAACACTGCAAAATTTAAATGATTCAAATTCAGCAAATTTGTTTAACGCGTTTGCGATCGAATTAGTAATAGTTTTATGAATATGTATTCATTTTGTAAGGGCGTGAGAGATAAATAATTTCACATAGAAATCTTGACAGAAGCAAACTATAAAACAGTTTAATCGTTTTGGGAGAAAACTTTAGTAAGTTCAGATAAACCAAACTCGAGTAGATTTTCTTTAATAACAATATCAGTTGTTAACAGTGTTCCAGAAAAATTAATTACGAAAGTATTTTTTGAAAATATATAAATGTTAGTTTCTTGTTTCCATTATTATATAAATAAACCTAATGCATACCTGCCTATGTTTTGTGTGAATAAAAATATTGTTTAAATTCGGCGAAATATATATCTGCTCAACTTCTATAATTCTTACATAACAAGTTATTCAACTGAAGATGACTGGCAATAATATTTTTAGAGGGAACTCATTTTTCGATCTGTAGGCGTGAGATACAGAATGTGGGTGTCACCTAATTATATACATAACGTTATTAATAGCCTACAAAGGGTTACGCATACGTGAAATGGCCTTGCCTTTTCTTTCCTGGGTGATATACATAGATAGCTTATCGCTGTTATATAGATTATGCGCATTTTCTTTTCAAACGTCCACTATTTATTCATCTTACTGAGCATGAAATTTAAGTAAAATAAAATTAAAGAAATATTCAGTTAAATAAAGAATTTGATTATTTTAATTAAATAATGAATTTGATACGATGAAAAACCAATTAAGGCAGCAGAATACAATAATAAAATACCCACATTTAACCATGCCCCCCAATTATTCTTTATGTTACTGCAAATATCATGAGAACATAATTTTAAAATACTTCCACATTTAAATTTGCAAAAGAAGGGGTGAAATTATTTCGACAAAATCAGTTCAAATTCTTTCTCACGCAAATCATTATAACACATCGTTGGCGCACTTCCACAGATATACCGAACAACTGTCACCTGCGATCGCTGCAATTTTCCCAAGCACAAAGTTCTTCAGTTTCTGAAGTAAAATTTCTAGATTTGCCTCCCCCTTAAAGTATGATATTTCAAAATTCCCTTTTAAACGAAATAGACTATCTATACAGGGCAACTCTGGTGGAGATCAGTCTATTTTACTTGAAAATTGGTGGAAAATGCAACTAAAGGGTCAAGCATATTCGAAATTCATTAAACAGGAGCAGGTGGCCATTTTGAAACTACCAGGGACACACGTCTTATTATCAAACTTATTACATATTCCTTACATTTATTTTTTTTTAAACAAGTGAATCAAACATGCACATCTCTATTTGAATAAACAACGTTACAACCAATATCTCGACGATAAATTGCTTTCAAGGTCGTCCAATGTCATTATAGCGTTGACCCCTTTGTCATCCTCAGAAACCCTTCTTTATTGCATCCTATACGATTTTCGATTGCAATGCAATAAACACCACCCAAATAGGCACCCTGTAGAGTACCAAGCGAACACCATGGAGCGCCAAAGTGTCACAGAAATTCCAAGCGGATTCAGGTGCGCGGTGAACGTCGGAATTTCGCGAAATTCCAGCCGGGACCGTTACACGCCTGTCCGCAGGAAGACTAAATGGAGGGTCGATATTAATGAAAGAACGTGATGAGCACGGCGCACCTTCGCATCACGTCATCGTGGCACCTTGAATGGCTTATATAACAAGTGACACTGTACAGTGCACAATATATATTCTCTGCGTTTACGGCGCGCATTCGATCCCATGTGGAACCGTTCTGGCGATGACGGCGCCGCTCGTTCGAATCGGCGTATTTACGAATTCGAAGTTACGACCTATAGTTCCTGAAGCCATGAATTCTAGCGTCACCGAGTACCGTTCCGTTGGCGATACGAGATATCTTCGCTGGTATTTTTAGTTGCTGGTATTCTTCATACCATCACTGCCAATCGCGATAGCCACGGATATACAGTAGGGCTGGGACTATTCGAATAATTTAATATTCGAATATTTTACAAGTATTCGAATGCTACGAATAAACTTCGAATATTTGAGTATTCGGATATTTGAGTATTCGAATATTTGGGTATTCGAATATTTCAGTATTCGGATATTTCAGTATTCGAATATTTCAGTATTCGAATATTTCAGTATTCGAATATTTCAGTATTCGAAGATTTCCGTATTCGAAGATTTCAGTATTCGAATATTTCAGTATTCCAATATTTAAGTATTCCAATATTTAAGTATTCGAATATTTAAGTATTCGAATATTTAAGTATTCGAATATTTCAGTATTCCAATATTTCAGTATTCGAATATTTAAGTATTCGAATATTTAAGTATTCGAATATTTCAGTATTCGAATATTTCAGTAATCGAATATTTCAGTATTCGAATATTTCAGTGTTCGAATATTTCAGTGTTCGAATATTTCAGTGTTCGAATATTTCAGTATTCGAATAATATTGTATTGTCATCGGAACTATATATGTGTGCAAAGTTTCAAGTCGATCGGATATGTTGAAGTGGGTCAAAATTCACTTACAAGATTTCACCCTGACAAACTAACGAACTCACAACTGAAATTAAATAAAAGCTTGTAAAAAATGAACCTAAAGAACTTGATTTAGAATTCACACCATACTATTCGAATACATCAGTATTCGAATACTTAAATATTCGAATAGTATTCGAATACTTGGATATTCGAATAGTATTCGAATACTTGGATAATCGAATTATATTCGGCAAATAATTAAGCAACTGAAGTATTCGAATATTCGAATACCGAAAAATTCGACAAATAGTCCCAGCCCTAATATACAGCCACGTTTCCATGATTCTTGCTACTGTTTTATGTCTCACTTTTATTCGTAAACAGACGTGTCTTATGTTAGTTACCACGTTTTATTCGGGAGGTCGAACTATTTAAGGAGGTTGGTCTGGGAGATTGATAGTTGCATTGGAATTTTATAGGGTTACAACTTTTAGGTGGATGTGTCGAGATTCTTTTATATAGGGTGTTCACATTGTTGCTATAGAGCAGTGATTCCCAACCGATGCGATTTCAGAGGCGTCGCCACGATTTTTTTCATATTATCAAGTTATAATTTTATTCTGAAATACATATTTTTAATGTATTTTCTTTACCTTATTAAATATGCCTTACTTAAAAAGGGGGAAGGTCGCAGGTTATTCGAATATTATAAAGGGGGATCGCGGTTCAAAGAAGATTGGGAAACACTGCTCTAAAGCGTTCTTGTTGTAAGTTGCAAGTAATGAAAAAAATTGTGGTGGAAAAATGTTTGAATAATTTTTTAAAGGTACACGATTGGTTATATCAGTTCTTTGAATTGGCAGTAAATTTTGACCAATAGAGGGGCTTTTCATTTAATTAAATGGGAAGCTATATTCTTTTTGTATGTCACATGAAAGTACACTTTCCAGATGAATTTAACGATGTAAGATGCAGTAATAGTTAAAGTCACGCGAGGTTAGCAATGAAGGAAATAATTTAAAGATTTCTTATATTATGGGATATTAACCTATAAATGAAACACGTGAGCCATTTCGAGCTGATACTGGTAGGGACTGGATAGAGAAATAGTTGAACAAATTTTGATCCCAAGATCGAAATAAAATTGTGTTAGATGGCAGGTAACAAATGCGGGGCCAACTATAATGTATACTATCGTCAACTAGTCAAGTGCTACACAAACTTAAGAACCGTAGGTACTTGAAAATAACAGCACAAGGTGTTTCACTTTTATTTCGTGCTTCACCTTTTTTTTTAAAAGTGATTTTCGAAGTGACAACTTACCCATTTCTTGCCTTCCGCCGTGTGCTGAATGCCCGTTCACGTGCATCGTGGACTCCGAACTTTTCTTTTCATGCTGATATTGTTCCTTCGTTAAAGACGCCGTTCCTGAAAAAATAAATATTGCCTGCTCAATCAGATTGTTTTTAAGCTCAGTGACAGGTATATTGTTGAATAGTGAAAACAGTCACGATTACATTTACTACAAAAGGAGAACTCCATAATATTCTGCTGAGATATCGTTTAGATTAAATTTGAATTTTTATTTTTTATTTTTCTAATTTTGAACTTGATACAATTTACACTCTGTCAAAGTGATTCAAAATTAAACCAAACCAAAATACCAGACGTTGCGCTAGCTTCGAAGCCATTCCACGCGAAATCGGACACTTTTCGGAGTAACATTTCGGATTTTTGTGAAACTTGGATATGTTGTAGTCTTTAGTGATGTATAAACGTACCTCGAAGGATTTTTCAAAATTTTAAAATTAGTGGACAGCTCTCTGAAATTATAGTGTTCACCTTTTTTCAATAAATTATAACTTTTGAACTAAGAAACTGACAAAAATGACCTGGGGGGCTTACAGTTTAGATATAAGAGTACCTAATAAAAATTATTGCACTCTAAAAAAACAAATTTTTGACCATTTTTTGCAATCGTTCTAAATAAATGCAATTTTCTCAAAATACATACATTTTTAAAAATTTGAAAAAATCGAGGACATAGTCCTGATTGTCCTCTTTACGGACACGATTTAAAAATTATGGACACTTTAAAATTGGCCAAATGAAAATTAATTGACTGTGACGCCGAGTCGGTGCTGGTTTCACCCCTTAAACATGCAAACGTTTCACCTCTAAAACATATCCAAAAACCAAAGCAATCGGAGACGAACACCTGAAAATCATATAACTTTGAGGGGTAGTTCAACCCCCTAAATATGAAACTGGGACAATACAAAAAAAACACGTATATCTTATTTTTCGGCCGTCTAAAACATATCCAAAAATCAAAGCAATCGGAGGCGGATACCTGGGATACTTTCCTTGTAAGTAGAAGGTTATGCTGTTTTCTCGAATACACAGTGGCATGTTTTGTTTCAAAATGGACCACGCCCCTGCAGAATTAATATTGAAATTATCTGAGATGAGAGTAGAGCTGTAATTATTCGACCATTCGAATATTCGAATAATTCGAATAATTTCTTCGAATATTCGAATATTCGAGTAATCAGGAGTATTCGAGTATTCGAATATTCGAATGTTCGAATATTCGAAGGAATTATTCGAATTCTGTGGTATTCGAATATTCGAATATTCGAATACTCTAAGTATTCGAATATTCGTTGCAGCCTTAGACGAGAGCAGCAGGGCATACAGATAATGACGATGGGCAGGCGAACCACGTATGGAAAGTAGTTACACCTTCAAAAGTTAGAATTACATTTTTTCGAAAAACAGCACAACTCAAAGGAGGGTGTAAAATATGAGGTTGATTAGATATTCTGTTGAATTTCTTGACGAATATGCTATTCGTGATCCTGCATCTGTTTAGATAGAAAATTAACGCGAATTTAAAGAAATTATATGATCAGTATATGAACTATTAGTGAAATGGAAATTTTAAACTGCTGTTCCCATAGAATTGATATTTTTCGAGTTACGCCACTATCAATGCCAAGCAGCGACATGCAGCGGAGGTATCTCGCCCGAAGCAGAGGTCGCTGAAAGTGCGGGAGACGCGGGAACGAGGTGAAACACAAAACCAGTAAGCATTGACCTGGCCAGAATGCTGCCTTATTGGTGCATAAGGCTGGCCCCCACGAAGCTTATTTTACGATATCGCCAGTGTGCCGATGCACGCACCTCTCCCTCAGCATTCGTTCCTTATACGTATTAAGCGCGACGCGGATAATTGGTTCACCGTTCGTGAGTAACCTCGATATCAAGTTAGCGTTAAGATTGCCTGGTGTACGGTTCCATGGAATGCCTATGGAAAAACCGGCTGTCTGTTATGTGTTTCGTTACGTCCATGAGAAATCCGTGCCGCGATACGGAAGAGCATCTCTTGCACGTTTCTCGGAACAATGGGAGGATTATTTCTATTGTTAGAATTCGGGCGAGAAACGTGTAGAACCATTGTATTGTAATAAAGCAGTACATTTTGGTGGCTATTTCTAAATTTCTTACTAGAGAACGGGCTAGGAAGTGAGTTGTTTTACTAATTTCTTATCCAAAGACCAAACAACTTTTGTATCTAACTTCGTCTTCTATCTTTAGTATTTTCCCAGGAATTCAATAAAATAAATTCTTCATCCTCACTTTTGGAGGCTGTTTCCATCCTGCATACATGCCTCAAAAAGATACTCGTCAAATATTTTCGAAAATTCTGCTGGTGTGGTGATTAAAATCGAGTTGGGGATGACGTGAAATAACTGGGGGTCACTGCGGTTATAGTGGCGCCACCTATGACTTCTCAGAAATTTTTCTCAAACAGGCTACCAGAAAAAAGAAGATATTTTTGTATTCAATATCTCTTCTGTAATTTTGTTGCTTTGCAAGGAGTTTGAGAAATTTGATTTTTATTTTCGAAGCTTCAACATTGTGCTCTAAATTCGCATCTAGTCATTTCTGTGTAACTTCTTTAAATTTTTTGGTGAAAATCAAGAGAAATATTAATTTGTAACAGCAAGATGGTTAATACGCACACCCATGACTGATTAGAGTACGCAATTATTTACTCTGATGCCGATCTAGTGTCCTCGACGTTCTTCAAGGAAACTTTTTAATACGACGCAATGATCAGAATTTAATGTCGTTCTTGGAATGGCAGAGTGATGCTTCAGCTCAAGGTGACGTATTGCAGCTGCACTTTTATTGTCCAAAGGAAGGAAAAATTAAAACACGAAGACTTTATACGTAGGTATGAGCGAGAATGCCGAAGAGTATTCTGTATTTTTATTAATGCCGCATTTAAAAAAGTATTGATGAAATATCGAGTATCAATCATCACTAATTAAATAGTAAATGTAATATACAGGGAATTATTATTTTCTGTGATTGCAATTAAATCTTCTCCATTGTACTGTCTTTGAAAACGACAAATGATTTCTCCTACACTTCTTCAACTTTGTTAGGAAATCATGATGTCCTATAGTGCACAACAGTTTCAATAGTTTCTTAAGGGAGATAATCACAGAACTGGGTTACAAAGTAAGGTCCATTTTACAAGTTATTTTAGGTTTCGTTAATATTTTCTTTGTTGCCTTTTTGAGTACACCAAAAGTACAGTCTGCAAAGGGTAGACTAAAACAAAAGTCATTAGAAAATATTAATTTTGTGTAAAGTTGCAAAAAATATTTTTCTTCCGGTGGACAATATTTTGCAGCATTTATGGAATAAATTGATTGAAAATTGTAAACGTACATTATAAAATGCAAATTTCATTTGAAATATGAGCAAATGAGAATATGAAAAAAGCATGAATAGGCAAAATTTACTGTCACATCTTTACAGTAATATCTTAGAATTTATTGTCAAAAGTTAAATTCGAGACGCTCATTAAATTTGGCATATCAATTTTTTGAGGCTTCTTTACTTTTCCTAGTTGCGGACCGAGAACAGTTATAGTTAGGGTTGCCAACCGTACTATACTATATAGTACTGTACTATATACTATTAGAAAAATATATAGAAAATAAAATATATAAAAATACTACATTTCTGATATATCGATAAAATTCTACAATTTTCACTTATATCTTTATTCTGTGGCAACATCAAAATTTTAATTTGCGAAATTAAACTTTAAACTTTTGAACTTGACGTAAAAAAAGGTGTTGTCTATGCTCTGTTTGTCAAAATTTATATAAAATAATTTCATGCTTACTCTCAATTCCCACCACTTCAGCTTTTACAGAGAGGATTTTCTCTACATTGAACATGAAAAATCAGCTCCTCATGTATATTACTTTGGAGTTTCAGCGCACTCAAATTTTTGACATATTTGTTAAAGATAGTAAATTGCAAATGGACAAAAAGATATGCCTTTAAAAACTAAGATGTCCTTATTTTAATGTAACTTTATTTTGTACCACTGTTCTCCAAAAAGTCCTGTGTATATTTTTTCACAACGTACTATATTTTTCATCACACTTGGCCGTGAAGTATCTACTATATTTTCCCGTCAAAAGCTTGGCAACCCTAGTTGTAGTATTTCTCCTTAACGAGCTTGTTTTTCTTCTCGAACCTGTTGATCCGTCGGCCATTGGAAACGATGAATTTTCATAAAGTCGGATACGCACGGAAGGTGTGTAAAGCATTTTAGATATTTGCGATTAATAAGCTACCTAAACAGTTACACTTGTTACGTATCGCAATTAACTGTACACAGTACTCAACGAGCGTAAAACATTTATGATATTCACGCGCGGTTTGTTGTTGCTTTCCGCGCATAAGCCAGCACCCCGGCCGCCCCAGTACGCGATGCGTCCAGCGGATTTTGCGCTCGAAAGGCCATTTCATTTATCATTCATTTCTATTTCTCAATGGCTCCACGGCTGCATGCTCCCCGTACTTTCTTCCTTACGTAACAAGATGCGAACGATAAGCGATTCTCGGCGCAGGCTTCAGATTATGTTAATGATAAACTGGATTTGCATGCGTGGAAATTGATGTCGCGTCGCTGTGAATGGTGCCTGGGGCGCATTGATAGAGTTCGGCTGATCTAACCGAAGCCTGCCGCCGTCTCGTTGAGCGCAATTCCTGACAGACAGGCTACCGCCCGCTGAAAGTGGATCACGTTCGTTGATGAGAGTGGGAAAGTCTGTCCTCTGTTTATTTGCTCATCCAATTCGCACCGCGCACACATCCGCGTGAAGGGAATTATATTCTAATTGAATCACGGGCGTCGCTTGTAGCATGGAAATCTCGAAGCCACGGAACTATCCTGACGAGGGGTACCTCCTGACGTTTTATACACAAATTTTAACCCTCTAGCGCCCAGACCGTTGAATCGTTATTTGTCAAAATTTGACTGATACATATGTTGTATCTTGGTATTTTTTTAAATGAAAAATAGCGATTTTTTATTTTTTTTATTTTTCGTTTTTTATTTTTTATAATAATCCACAATAATTTTTTGAAGGGAATGTTTGAAGAGAAGGTAAATATAAAAATATAAAAACTTTTAAAATGAGTGTTGCACCGGTGCAACTCGGGGAGTTAGAGGGTTAACGAAACTTGGTTAGTGAATAGAGAACTGAAAGTTATTTGATTCCTGGATGGTTGCTACGTATGCAATTTTTCGAGATATTTAACAATAAAAATGGTGTCTGGAAAGGTGACGGAGAAAATATTCTGAATTCATCTGTGATTTCCTATAAAATGATGGAAGAACGAAAGAAATATTAAGTCAGTGCAAACTTTCGTTTGCTCACTGTTAGGTATATGGAAATGCCTTTTTGCGCTTTTACCAGAGAAATGGTAAAAGGTCACAAATAAGTGAAGGAAAATAACATTGATTAAAGAAACGTGTAACATACTTTTAGTTTTAATAAAGACTTTGGTTCCTCAAAGCAAACAAAATTTTGCATCGACATAATATTTATAAAATATCATTTGCTATGTAAATTCGAAAGAGTGACGAAAATATGTGTTAAAAAAAATTGAGCTGTCGAATTATGAAGCTGCTAGCCTAACCTCTGCCGTACCATATTGCACAAAAGAATTTTCAAATCGTAAGTGCTTAACAAAGTAGCGTAGGAAATCTTTGCTCTTAAATATCTTTCGGAGTATCGATTGTCTACTAGAAAAGCTAAGTAGAAAACAATTACTTCTCAGTTGCATATTTATTTACGGAGTTTCGCTAAAATCGATGCGTCACACGTGGCGCCCTCTCGCTTGTACAATTAGTTCGTAGGTACTTATTGCCAGGGCAAGCTCGGGAGATCAATTAGTTTTACTGCAAATTTCACTTATATAATAGATCTGTTTCCGTGATAAAATTGTAAGAAAGAGTTTCCATGGTGTAACGCGCGACCCGTATATTCGCTAAGCTTAATGAAGCGTCTTAATTGTTCTGTAACGTCTTACGTAAGACGCAGTTGTGTTGTTGCGTTATGGCGCGGGCATCGTCCTTTTTCTTGGGTTCACGTTTATTTAAAACGGTGATTCCACCGACAAGAGGAGTGCAGAAGATTTTGGTCGTTGATTTTGTTCAAATTTTCCAGGCAATTTATAATAATGAATTAAAGAAATAGAAGCAACAGCTTTCGAGAAAATAGAGTTCAGTGTTTCGCCAGTTCCAGACGTTCGTTATATATAGTATCAGTTTCAACTGTTCTAAACTGAAGATTAATTGATTAACATGTTAAAGTGGATAAGTTTGCTATTTTGTTATTTAAGTTTGCAATGAATGAACTCTACGTCTACTTTCAAATATACCTATTACCTAGACATATGTAAAACTTTCAAATATTTCTTGGATACCTCATACCTACACACGTACGAATAAAAATACAATTTCGAAAATGCTAGATGAATATTTCTTCCACAAGAAAAGTGTCGTGGAACGAATTCCATTGAACTTTAAGTAGGTCACACGCATCTGAAAATGATATCTTTCATACCAAATGGTTCCGCCCCCAAACCAGTCTGTAGATAGCAAATAAGAGATATCTTATTTTAATCTATTACTTGGAAAGCTTTAGTAAGCTAATTATTTATATTCTACGAATTAGAAATAATCAGATTTCTTCCAAGCAAATTTATTTGTCGAATACTTTTATCATTCGAGGGACTGTCGTATTTTCACTTTCGAATAAGATTATTTTTCTACACCCAGCCCTTTGTTCGAAAGGTGTACGTATATTCAAAACTTGAAATAACTTATCCAGAATAGGGTCGGGACTATTTGTAGAATTTTTCGGTAATCGAATATTCGAATACTTCGGTTGCTCAATTATTTGGCGAATATAATTCGAATATCCAAGTATTCGAATAGTATTTGATGTATTCGAATACTTGGATATTAGTTTGGAATAGTTTACAAGTATTCGATTTCTACGAATAAACTTCGAATATTTGAGTATTCGAATAATAACATTCGAATACTTAAATATTCGAATAATAACATTCGAATACTCAAATATTCGAAGTTTATTCGTAGAAATCGAATACTTGTAAATATTCGAATAATAACATTCGAATACTCAAATATTCGAAGTTTATTCGTAGAAATCGAATACTTGTAAACTATTCGAATATTAAATTATTCGAATAGTCCCAGCCCTAATCCAGAATGTAAGCTATACATATATTTAGTTGTATTTTGCAATGTTATCAAGAAAATAAGACTACATTTCTCTCGTACTATTAATATGAAAATACGTACGTGGGGATTTAAAAAAATTAAGATTTGGACGTATTTATTTACAGCTTTCCAAAATGGCGTGCACTTTTTCGTACTTTTTTTCACCTTCGGAAATTATTCAATCAACCTTATAACTACTTTAGTGTCAATAAATCAACTATATTAAAACCTGATGACTCAATAACAACATAGGGAATTGTTTGAAAATTCCTAAACTTATTTCAGTCTCTACATATTTATGCTATAACTACTAAATTCAGTGAATACACTTTTCGTGCAATTATAAATTATATAAATTATAAATTTTATAAACGATATAATTCCACGATATAGATCGATACAAATTACACGTGTGACATTCCTTCTAAATAAAAACTCAAAGTTTTTCAGACGGTTCGCAATAAAGTGTTTGTGTTCCAATGTACAATTAGATATCAGGAAAGGTTCTTGCCACTTGCACGAACAACTTCATATCGTCCACCTGTATCTATAGGCGTGCACATACCAAACAGCACGCGCGCGTTATCTTTTACCAGCACTTTCTGGTGCACCGTTTGATCAAAGTGCTCGATATTGTCATGCCGCGGACGTTAATACTGGCGCGTTAGCTAATTACGTCGCATAGCCACTAAATTTCCTGGTTCTCCTTATTTGTCACAGAAATGGACTTGGAACTGAAGCCTTCCACGTGTCAACGATACGAGTCACTTTACCTCTCAAATCTGACGCGACAACAATGTTAAGGGATAATAAAAAAGAAAAACAAAAACAAAGCGAGCATCTAGCGAAATTAAGAAACGGGTTAAAAGCGCTGATTGACTCTGGGGTGATGAACAAGACTATTAAATATATTAAAGGCATCCCAAATATTACTGACGTAAATCCTAGTTTTAGGGGCAAAAATGGGCCCCTCAGAACGTTTGCCACCTGTGCCTTTTTTCTCAAATCCGCCACTGGTGGTATAGTTTCCGCCTTATTACTGTCTTACGACATTATTATCCCCAGAAACTTTGCCAAATGACGGTTTTTCTGACGCCGAATTACCAGTTAACGATTATAAAATCTTCCGTCAAGACAGAAACAGCAATACTAGCGAGTTTAAGAGAGGTTCTGGCGTTTTAATAGCTGTTCGCGATACTTATTCTAGTACACACATTACTTCGCCTATTAACTGTTTAGAATTGCTCTTTATGCGAGTAGTGATTAGGCATCATTCATTCATTATACGCGCCGTTCACCTGCCACCATCCTCCAACTCTATGAATTATGAGGTTCACTGTCAATCAGTTGGGTTTATTATGCAGCGTCATCCCAATTCTGACATCCTTCTTCTAGGTGATTAGAAACTTTCTAGTAATGTTACATTTTACAACGATCGTAATGATATTCTTCGGCATTCATCAGTGAATAATAACGAATCTATTGGATCTGATAATAATTTGCGTGAATATTTTGATCTTTCAAATCACCATCAATATAATCATACTCGGAACTTTATAGGTCACACTTTGGATTTATGCTTCTCTGCCTGTAGACGTGTTATTGTCTCCGTCGCAGCTGATGCCCTTCTCCCATGTGATGTATATCATCCTCCGTTTACCGTTACGATTCCTGTTCTAATTTCGAATAATACACCTGTTTCACCCATTATTACACTGTTCAACAGCCATCCGGACTTCTAACATTCAATAGCCGTTTCCTTTAGATTTTTGTGCGCTGAATACGAATCGGCAAACCGTTTTTCGCCATCACCACCACTTTTCGAGAAATTGGGTTTTGAAAAAAAAAAATGCAAATTTGTAACCTCGGACATTTTTTGTGTTCAAACAGCAATAGTTATTCGGTTGCTTGTTACTTCCAATTATTCTATGAACTCTCCCGAATAAAATGATGTAAGTTATTATCGCATTTGAAACATTGAAATATGTTTAAACAACGATCAAAGGGAAAAGGAGACCCGAAATGCACCAAGTTTTGCACATAGTTTTCAATTTATTTTAAAACTATGGTCTAGGAGAAAATCTGACTACACCACGCGATACGGTAGACATTTTTCTAACACAGAAACGAAATCTGTAGTTTGGCGAAACATAGGGACACCGACAGTGGTAGCAAAAGTAAACGACGCGGCACGGGCGTATCCACATTCCACTGCCGCTCAACGTAAAGGTGCGCTCCCACGGCGCGGCGTGTGGCTCAGCGAGTCTGTTTGGCGAGCACAAGTCGGCGAACCACGAGCGTTCCTACGGCGCGGCCAGGCTCTTTTCTTTGATTCGTACTACATTTACCGACAAACGAACGGGAGGACAAAGTTGAGCCATGCGCCGTGGGAATTCACCTTAACAGAATCGCTTAAAGCCGGCCACACGTAACTGCATATGTACTTCAGCCATATACAAGTTCATGGCACAAGTCTACATGAGCGTGTGTATAATAATGTTGCACCACTATTTTGATTAAATGTTTAAAACTGGTTTTCGAATTTTACAAATTTATAAATAAAACCGACAAACCCTAGGTACCCTTATAGCCGGCTTAATATGACTATCCCATTGAAGTATTATACTACCAAATGTAGGTTTGCATTATCTCTTCCAATCAGGTATTTATCTTTTTGTTCCAGTTCCGTAAAATCCTTTCAACTTTTTCTGATGTTTATGTTTAAACTTATGTTTCTATCTATCTGTAGAATAAATAAAAATATCATTTATAAACAGTTTTTCTATTAATTGGTCTTTGTAATGAAATTAGATACGGTGTTACAATCGTTTCTAAGGGTAGGGACAAAAGTAACAAATGACTAATTTTAAAGAAAGGCTTATTTAAAAAAAACTGGTGTAATATATTCCAAGATTTCCAAGTGTTTCGGTTTGATTATGCAGTAGATCTCAATAGAAGTATCAGACAATTTTTCGTTTGTGCCCAATTTCGGTTCTTCAGGGTGAAAACAACCCTTAAAGGTTAATGTGTGATTTCCTACTTTCCTGTATATCTTGAAAAATATAGTGGATATAAAAAGATTACTATATAGAAAGAAAACTTAATGGCTTTTTATGGCCTATAAAACTGTAATCAAATTATTGAAAATTTGTAGTTTAGACAGGAAAACGTTGCCCACCAAAATTTGAAACAATTCGATTACATAGTTTTATACAGGATAAAAACTATTTTTGATATCTACTATAGTTTTCAAAATATACTGGAAAATAGGAAAGTATCTACTCATCAACTTTTAGGGGGTGCTTTCACCCTGAAGAATCGAAAATGGGCACAAACGAAAAATTGTGTGATACTTTTATTGAGGTTCTCTATAAACTTGCACAGTTTCAAAAAAGCGGAATGTTCACGTAACCGAACTTCCCTTGTTCATCATGATAGGTAGTACAGTTTTCTCCACATTTCTGTTCTTAGTCTGCTCACAGTAATAGAATTGCCAATGGGTCCGTGTACTCCTGGCGTATAAAAAGCACCGCGCTGCCAATATTTTATGTAGTGTCTGTAAATTTTTGAGGATGATAAGAAGAAATTGAAAGTCATTTAATAAAAATAAAATCATCGTACTAACAAATATTTCACTTAAATGTAGGGGTGCGTAAAAATATGATAAGCGCCCGCTCGCTGGTTAAGAATTCCCAAAAAAAAGGATATATCTATCAATCTAACAGATATAAATATTAATTGTGTAACATTTTCAAATTGAAAGCAGATGTACTTGTTTCACTGATTAAATAATACGAACTAATAATTTCGAAGAGTTTGTCCCAAAAAACCGGAGACTCGAAAATTATTAAATGCATTATAGGCAATATATAGGTATAGTCGATTTATTTTACACAGAAGATTTATGTTAAAAGTTTTACTAGTTTCTATTATCCTATTTGTTGGCTTAAACTCTTTAATCTGTTGAATTATTCGCAAATTCTCCTTTGTCGTGTGCTTAAATTCTATAAAATAGTTTGTTAGGAATGTTTATTGTGCCAGTACAATTAAAGTGTATGTGGATAACGATGCTGATATGAGAATTAGTTTAATATGCGTGTAGACCGTTATCAGATTGTTCAGCATTCAGCGCGCGTAGAGGGAAACGCATGACGTAAACGCGTGATTAGAAGCTGGAAATCAATGACGGGCACGTTCGCATAAATATTCAGCCCCGTCTCCGTGACCTCTACTACTACGTCATTGGGACGAAGGATTGCAACAGTTGGATTTGCACATTACCGTCATCCCACATAATGTTAAAGAAGGAGCGATTTGAGCAAGGAATGTATGTATTAATTGTCGTTCGCGAATGGAATGATATACGTAACAAATGGAGGGTATTCACTTTTCTTGTTATACGCGACGTAAGTAATATGTTGCAGTAGTGGTATAATAGGGAGGTAATGTTAAAGCAACAGTTTTTAAGTCTGTTATTATTGAATTGAGTGTGGAGGTATCAGGCTGCCATTTTGAAGCTATGTTTGCTTCTATTCTACTTGCGGCAAACTTGAAAATAATTATATAAAATAAGGAGTACATGTATCTACTCCCTTTTCTCTGTGGTATTTTGGTATTTTGGTATTTTGTAATTTTGTAATTTTGTAATTTTGTAATTTTGTAATTTTGTATTTTGGTGTTTTGGTGTTTTGGTATTTTGTATTTTGTATTTTGTATTTTGGTGTTTTGGTGTTTTGGTATTTTCGTATTTTCGTATTTTCGTATTTTGGTATTTTGGTACTTTTTTGTACTTTTTTTGTACTTTTTGGTATTTTGGTATTTTGGTACTTTGGTACTTTTTAGTGCTTTTTGGTACTTTTTGGTACTTTTTGGTATTTTTGTACTTTTTGGTATTTTTGTACTTTTTGGTATTTTGGTACTTTTGTACTTTTGTACTTTTGTACTTTTGTACTTTTATATTTTTCTAGTTTTGTATTTTATACATTATCCTTCTTTCCTACTTCTCTATTTTCCTATTCCCATGGTTTTCCATTTTTCTATTTCATTTCTATACCCGCTGACAGTTTATTCTATACTATACACTCCTTATTCAAAATTCAAATATTGATCTGGATTTGTATATTTCCCTCACCTAATTCAGCATGAATGATCATAAATTATGAAACTTAACTATTAAGGATAACCAAGTGTAAAATCTTAAAGATCACGATGTTGAGTGTAATAGCGAATTCGGACGGTCGCACTGGTGCGCACTGAGTGCGACTTTTAGCCAATTGGAAGCGAAAAAACTCGCACTCAGTGCGCACCAGTGCGACCGTCCGAATTCGCTATAATATTTCAGAGTTAGTGTATACATATGTATATTTAAATAGTTAAGTGAAGTTATTACATATTTAACTAAAAATAATTAGCGTAATATAGTAATTATTTACAACTGTATAAAGTGCCAATTGACCATTTATGATCCACAAAACATTACTCAATTAACTATAAGTTGTTCTAAATTGACTAACTTCGTTTTAAATGTTTAAATATACTGCCATAATGAAAAGGAATTTAAAACATTTAGTTACGATTTACGCACTAAAATCTCCATATACCAATGTATAACTATATACTTCATATACCAATTAACAAATAAGTCTATTCGAATAAACGTTTAAAATTAAAGATCGGTTATCATATTCTAATTTTAGTCAAAGATACAATGCGTCAAAATTAAAGGGAAATTGATAACGAATTACAAACAACATACTTCGAATTCCAGTAGAATGAATTTAGCTGATACCTGACTTGTCGCCGTCGCTACATGCATACTGGACTTTGGGGTCAGTCAACTGCAACGCGATGCAAACTATGCATTTCCACGTTCATCGTGGAATTAATACGTGAATCTATTCTACGTGGTTCAGTTTACAACTATTTCGTTTGCTTCTCCATCTGTTTGTTTACAATCTCAATGGCTTTGCTCGCATCATTCCCTGAATTTATTTATTTAACGATTCACTTATCGAAATGTGTACGGTGCCACGTATCAAGGTCAATAAACTGCAATGCTATGCAATCCGTGCAGTCACGTGTCGACAATAGAATTAATGCCCGGACTCTGTCGAAAGTTACTTTCTAGGCACGTAATCCATAATTTTCCGAAACTGATTCACATTTTACACGCCATTAAGTTGTTGCTTACGTTAAAAGAATGAAATAACTGGTTACGTTGCTCGAACAATTCGTGTGCTTCTTTACTTCACTATTAAATTCTAACAAAGATTACACAGAGATTTTTGAATTGTGACATCTCATAAAATTTTCAATCACTTCGTAGAGTATAGCAGAAACTTCGCCTTCATTACAGGAAATACTTCTTTGTGATGAAATTTCTTTCTGGTATTAACTTACGATTTCGTGATTCCTTCACACTTTCTGAATTTCATTTGCTCTTTATTAATATGTACAACGTTCCTTGTACTGCTTACGTTTTAAATCCGTTTGTATTGTGTTCTATATTAATTTATTGTTTTCACACATTTACATGGAAACAGTACCTAACGTTTCTTGAAAGGCTTGTCGAGTTCTCGAATTTAATATACATATGTACAATGACTCGTTACAAAAGCGCGTTTGCATTTGTAAAATTGCAAGTGGTTTGGAATATTTCAAATAAAACTTATTTTCAAAAGTACAACAGAAATCGACATCGTTTGTTTCGACGGGTATTCAATAAATAAATTCTCTTATTTTTCTTTAGTGCCTACTCATATCAGTAAGGTTCCTTCCGTGCAACTTATACGTGGAACACTTTAATGCATATAATATTTACATAAGGTATTATTTGTAATTATCTTGCGAATATGTTCCCATGTTAATTTGTAACCATAAGTAAATTAATTAAGTGAACAACAGGAATTTAGTGGCTGTTTTTCCACGATTATCTCTACAATCATCCGCGCCTTACATCTTCCTCCTAAATAAATTGCTAACGAGATTACATTATACCATGAAGATTAGCGTGTATCGTTTCTATTCTGAGCTAACAATTGCTCATAAATATCAAGCGTATTTCATATGCAACATTGTTTTTTTTATCTCTATTAGTTCCCGAGATATTTAATTAATTAGAATTTTCATCCCCAAGTTTAAGGGTACTTTTCACCTGTTAAACACGAATATCAATTGACAAAATAAATGTACGTATGTCAAATCTATTTTCATGCTTTAATCACGTGCCTTTCGTCAAGGATTGAAGATCGAAGATTGTCAATTAGACGATGTTCCTTGTAAGTGTAATCTCGGAATATTTACGTAAAATAAACAAACAAACAAAAATTCTGAAAATACTTATTTTCGTTTAGGTATCAAGTACCAATCTTATAAATATGTTTACGATCTTTTTTGCTGCAACCGTCTGTTACTTTATTTAACAACTAGCTTTACTACTCCGCTTCGCCCGAAATTTAGATTCTGATTTTATAAAAAAAATAAATTGTCATTTATTCATTTTTTTTTTTTGTAAAAATAGTCACATTTCGTGACCGCAGAGTTTACCGTGCAAAAGTTTTTAGGCGACAGACAAACACACAAACACTTTCTGCTTTATATATTAAGATGAAAAAATTATTTGTAAACATAATACTTAAGATTCAAATGTGGTAAATACGTGCTAATTAATTTTGCATCAACAAATTCAGAGACAAACTGATAAACAAGATTGGTGAGATTCTTAACTCTCTGAATCCAGGAAATCTCAAAAACAATTTTTCCGCATCAACATTTATTAATTTCATACAACGTATAGGGTATACATATACGTCGTGCGGATTCAAGCAAAATATACAGAACGTACATGTGTATTGGGATCTGACATCCGTCACCATGACATTTGGTGGCGGAAAGTAGAAGCGCTCGTTGGATACACATCAATCCCTGCCTGTTCTTGTGCAGTTACCGAAGTGACAAGGGAACACCGCGAACCCGGACTCACCGATTGGAACGCAACTTTGTGGGTTTTTAGAGTGACTCAAAACAAGAACAACGGTGTGTTTCATTTCGGCCCTATCGCCCTTTAAGGGGGTGGAAACTAACCTCAAAGTAAAATTGGCACTTCCCCTTTTTCGCGCATAACTCTCAAAGTACAAGAGACAGAAGAAAATGTTTCAAACAAAAGTTTAATGGTACAGTAAGCGCTGAAAACTGGCGTTAACAAAATTTTGAAAAGAGTTTAAAAAAAAAATATCGGATGAAAAAAAACTTTTTCAAATATTTTGTTAACGGAAGTTTGTAGCGCTTATAGCACCATTAAACTTTTGTTTGAAACGTTTTTTTCTGTCTGTTGTACTTTGAGAGTTATACGCGAAAAAGTGGAAGTGCCAATTCGACTTTGAGGTTAGGTTTCACCCCCGGAAAGGGCGATAGGGCCCAAATGAAACACACCGTTGATCTTGTTTTGAGTCACTCTAAAACCCCACAAAGTTGCGTTCCAATCGTTGAGTTCGGGTTCGCGGTGTTCCCTTGTCAGCAGGATTTGAACCTGCCCAATCACAAACACTTTGCATAGAAAGGAACATTTTCGCAAAAAACTACATTACCGAATATACAACACATGTGTCTTGAACCCATATCGGCGCCATCTTTGTTAGTCCCCGCCCCCATGTCAGATCCCAATACGTCACGTCGCCCGGATTCAAAAGGTTAATGACCGACCAAATTAACTTCACTAAAATAAATAAATCAAACAAGAAAGCTTGTATTACAGACACCGATGTTTAAAAGAATTCGCAGCTGACCAAATATCGCCTTGTTTTATGTTAATAATTTCCACGTATGCCTGCAGGTATCTGTGTCATCATTGAGTTCGAGAACCGCGCAACGGGTCCTCAAAAGCTTCATTTGCAATTCCTTCCTATTGCGTATCGCAACGATTAAACCGCGAAGGTTTCCAACATTAAATTTCCTGCCGAGACCTCTATTTAACCATCTTCTCTCTATCAACCCGAATTGTAGCAATTGTCCACGCTAATTTAAAGGCTCAAGCGCGTCAAACGAATGATCTTACAATTTAGTGGTTCTGGTACATGGTAAGTAATGAATTTCGCTTCGAGGGCACGGCCCCTGTAATACAGTTGAATCTTCATCAAGAGGCAACATACACCTAGGACTAGAAAAGCCAGTGTCAACTTTGACAATTTTTTTTTCTTTGAAAATATTTTTTAATTTAAATATCTTTATATGCATCCCAAAAGACGCACTTTAATGTAACAATTGTGTACATTTAAGTCGCAAACTAAGAAGATTGAAAAACTCTTAAAAACGGTAACCAATATTTCTCGAGAACTAGTGGACCGATGCAGTTGAAATTTGGAACAGCGGTTTTTGATAGAATTATCTTATTTTTTCAAGTGGCCGCCATTTTGCGGAAACAATGATCTCTTTCAAATCGACTACGACAAAAACTAGATTCTTCTATGTGTTTTAAGAGATACTTATTTTTCTTTTGTTTCGGATAAAAACTATCGGAGATATTTTGGTTCCCGCGGATGCGAAAGCTGTTCTGAAAAAACTGCCTAACGGAAAACATATTCAATCTTCTTAGTTTTCGAATTAAATTTACACAATTTTTACCTTAATGTATGTATTTTAAGATATATATAAACATTTTTGAATCAAAAAATATTTTCATTGATAAAGAAATTGTCAAAGTTCACCCTGGTTTTTCTACTCCTATAGTGGAAGATGACGCACAGCTCGGCGCAGAGGGCGCCACTAGCGCATGTACGGTGGTTTTGCATAAGTGCGCATGCGTAAATAGTTTACGCGGGAATTTTTCATTTGTGGAATGTATGAAGTGGGTAGTTAAATGTTTTATAACACACCGATGACAAGTGGCACAAGTGGAAAAAGGTGCAGTCACCTTTTAGTCCCCAATTTAACCGGAATGTCGATTATCTGAACATCGTTTAATTGAATTGAAAAACAAATGTAGCAAAGCATATTTAAGTAAATATTTACATATTTATTTGCAATTATATTACTTCATTTTTGTTGCACCACTTTCGAACACGACTCTGAACTTTAAATGTTATTATAATATTTATGACTAACTCTTTATCAATTACGACGTTTGCAAACATAATTATTCAATTAGAAACTATTTTTTGAAAATATTTGAATGTGATAATACTGAATTGCTGTTGGAACTTGAAAGACTAAATATTTTAGAATTTTCAGCACACCTCTTATACTGATTAGGGCTGGGACTATTCGAATAATTAAATATTTGACTATTTTACGAGTATTCGAATGCTACGAATAAACTTCGAATATATGAGTATTCGAATATTTCAATATTCGAATATTTCCGTAATCGAATATTTCAGTATTCGAATATTTCAGTATTCGAATATTTCAGTATTCGAATATTTCAGTATTCGAATATTTAAGTATTCGAATATATTAGTATTCGAATATTTCAGTATTCGAATATTTCAGTATTCGAATATTTCAGTATTCGAATATTTGATTATTCGAATATTTGAGTATTCAAATATTTGAGTATTCGAATATTTGAGTATTCGAATATTTGAGTATTCGAATATTGCAGTATTCGAATATTTCAGTATTCGAATATTGCAGTATTTGAATATTTCAGTATTCGAATATTTCAGTATTCGAATATTTCAGTATTCGAATAATTCAGTATTCCGGTTCCTTCAACATATCCAATCGACTTCAAAGTTTGCACACATACATAGTTCAATTTTGGGTAAAAATTAACTTACAAGATTTCATCCTGACAAACTAACGAACTCACAACTGAAACTAAATAGAGGCTTGTAAAGAAATGAACCTAAAAAGAACTTGATTTATAATTCACACCATACTATTCGAATACTTAAATATTCGAACAGTATTTTGATAAATAATTGAGCAACTGAATATTCGAATACCGAAAAATTCGACAAATTGTCACAGCCCTAATACTGATATACATACGATGTATATCGAGTTCCGATAGTGATCGACTTCTCGAGAAATTCATTTGTTTCAGTTTAAATATCAAATGTGAAATATACATTATCGGATTTATAAGTGTTAAGTAGCAATCTTATATGAGATAAATGTTTTAAATATTTTAAATATTGAGAAACTTTTTGTTTATTGCAGTGGAAAGCTTTTAAAGTAAACTTAATGTGTTTATGGATCTGTTTTTCAGGCTATTCATTCTATTTTTAACTTTGTTTCTACGGCTCTTTAAATTAACGTCTTGTTAATTAATGTCATTACCGAATTATCTACACCTACGCCTTAATTATTTTATTATTTTTGGAGCAGATTATTTGGCACCAATTCAACTGAAAGTGAATTCGAATCGACCTCAATGATGTTGAAATATAACCATCTAAACCTTGCCAAGTCTTCCTGGCACGTGTAACCAAATCAATTCTCAAACACAACTGCTTCTTAATACTGAAATGTTCAATTGAAAATTGTCAAATCAGGTTCAACAAAATACTGTGTTGCAGAATTAGGAAAGAAAAACGCGAATAAAAAATATTCCTCTGTTAGTTACATGTCTCTCTGTGAGGATAATGACATCATTGTTTAATTATCGTCTTCGTCGTTTTTCTTCTCATTGACACATGCATATTTGCGCATATATTTTTACATAACACATGCAATGCTTCCAGTCTGAAGTCGCGCTTGTAAGAATAATGAAAAATTGAGGTAATCAGTATAATGAAAAACTGTATTATAATAAACTTATTTCCTACCTACTTTTACTATTTACTATATAAATACAAATTATACTAACATAACATAAACATATGCTGTGGTCCGACATCCACAATAATTTGTGTATACCAATATTTTTTAGACATACAATTACCCATTTTAATTCGCATCTGAACAATTTATTTTACCATGTCTACTTAAGTATATAAATGTTAAATGCGATGGCTGCACAAAGCACTGGATACATCTTTTGTAATTTTCGTATAGCTTTGGAAAATTAGTAACTGCAGAATGTAGAGTATGAATTAGATTCGACCTATTCATAAATTCAATTGTGAAGTAAATTTTCATTTTGACTTTGACTTTAGTTCCGCAAACTTGTATTGAGCTAAAAGGTTTGTGCCAGTGTATAGAATGAAGAGAAGAGATACAATAGGGCGGATATTTCTTGGAAAGAAGGTATGTATGTTAAGTGACAGCCAGGAACGTGACCAAAGTACTGATAAGGTTGACTAAATACTGAAAGTAACATCTTAGCTCAGGCAACCGGTTAAAGTGCACCCAGGTGGAGGAGGATTTTATTTTATTTCACCCCTTTTATGAAATCACCCTCAGATCTTGATACTTTCACGACAGAAATGTGTATAATTAATTTAACCAGGGCAGTATACAGTTTGCATGTCAACACACAAAATTTTGTTATCCCATTTTCGATATTTAAATCTTCAAAACATTTGCTTATATGTGTTTAGTTACTTCGGTCGAAATATTTAAATTAATTCTTTAGTTGTAGTTTCAAAAGGCAAACACTTAATGATTAATATTTTCAGGATCATTCGTTTTGAATTTCAAATCTACCGCGCAAAATCACTTGCAAATTTTGATTAACTAAGAGCCAACGCAATGTCGTGGCATATAGGGTTAGTGACGCACCATAAATGAATTCTATAAATAGCATACAAATAACTATACACATATTATTGTACTAATTAGAAGTGACTGTTGCGGCTATTTAAGGGCTGAAACACATTGCATCCCTCTGCACTAGTAAATAACAGTTGTAATCTTTTTTAAACCAGTCCTGTGAACATAAATCTGTATCGTATAAATCTAACATTCTTTGGAAACATGATTATATAATTTTATTTTATTTCTACAAAGTTCGTAATTCGCAAGTAATGCTGACTGGTCAGACTGAAGTATTATTACTTTATCTCTTATTATATATATTTATTACCATATTTCAAGACAGTACATGTCACTTTGTAATCGTTAAATTATCGTAATTTAATTTTTAAAGTCTTTTAATAATAGTAGGTTATGCAAAAATAACAACATTTAAATGTAATATAAAATGCGAAGCAATTAGATATTACTGTAAAAGAAACTAATTACAGAGTTTAGTAAAATAAACAGTTTCTACGGCTCCACACTTTATTGCATATCGGTTATTCAAAGAAAAACTCCATCTACTTTAAAATGAAAAAACACGAAGAACTGTATAAAGTTCTCAAAAATAGTATTTTTTTCTACCTCGATTTATTTAGTTGAAGTACCTTACTAACAGTATAATTAGTTCAATAGCAACATTTTCTTATACGTTTTCTGTAATCCTAGTAATTTATTATCTTTCCTATCCCACAAATGTACATAAATGTATCCACGTTTCAAATAACAAATGAATATCCTTTTTCAAAAGATACCTACTTTAAGCATGTTTACTGTTTGCACTGTATTTTCAAACTGATTTAATCACTTCCAAAAGTAAACGAATAAAAAGTAATAAATTAAGTAAAATTGTAGGTAGGGGAGACCGGGGCAGGTTGTAACACGGGGTAAATTGTAACACAAGTAAAATCTTTTGAACGACAAATCTGGTAACGATATTAGCACCGTCGGTTTTAGTGACCCAAACGAGCGTTATGTATTCATTTTGTGGTAATAGCCCAGAATTTTAGTATTTAGAGCACGTAAGTAAATGTTGTCTTAGCACTTTTATTTCAATTAACCGTCATTAGGAACCGTTTGAATTTTTGTTTCTTTGTCGCAAACGAATCAGTACACATTGGTTTATTATTATGTGTACGCGGTTTAGTGATTTGATGTTTAATTTTTCGTTTGCTGAGATAAAACGAAAAAATTCGACCTCGGGGTAAATTGTAACAGTTTACTATACTTACTCCGCTCCAACTTGTGATAAAGCAAGCTATTTGCTGACACACCGGAAAAAGATGCTCTAGACGAACAACAGAACAATCGAGAATCCAAAAAATAGACAAAAAGTATGAAGACAAAAGTAAAGAAAGCACGGAAGAAGATTTTGATAGAATCAGATGAATAAGCAATGATTGCTTAACTCATGTATATCAAATGTTTAATAATGATCTGTGTTTTCATTTATATTTTTTAGAAATGTTTATTTGTGTTCATATTTGTATTTAAATAAGTAAAACAGATGTGTTACAATTTACCCCGGACTGGGGCAGATTGTAACAAAGGTTCAGATTTGTTTAAAATGAAGCTAGATGTCTAAGTGTCCAAGATTTTGTCACGTACTTTCACGCAATTAATTCACCACATATGTAAGTAGTAAATCACGCAAATTATTTCCTGATTGAGGAAAACACTTTCGAGAAAAAACTGTGAAAACTTTTTTTGTTACAATCTGCCCCGGTCTCCCCTATCCCAAATTGAAAAAACTCAGTTTGTCTCTAACGAAAATTTAAAACGCTTTGCTTTGTCAAAATACAGTATAAATATCAAGCAAACTATGAGCACATTTGTGTGATGATATTTTCACCAGTTTACAAGTAGCACGGTATATTCAACAGAATAGCTAAAAAAAAGAGCAGAAAACTGTTACATGATGCTAAATACAAGAAGCCTTCAAATTCTCAGAAATTCATTTGTCTGGGAACTAACAGCGTCGCGCAGCTTAGAAGCGGGAAGTTCAAGACGAATTCCATTGCCTCAGCTTCGTCTCAAGTTTAGGGCGAACGTACGAAAGTCTCGTATGCACGCGGATGTTTGGCTAAAGTAACGCGACCAAGATTTCAACCATTCCGTATTGCCAATTACGAGCTCAGCTTCTGACAATGAGCCAATGGCGTGCAGTGTTTCTCACGACATTCAACACCGTAATTTCTCTCGCCATTCTCTGACTACTGTGAGTCGTGACACGGGAAGAGGAGGCCTCTCATCATCGCCGTTGGTACCGTAAAAAAGAACAAAATCTAACGGATATAGAAACAAATTTCCGTTCAACTTGGGTTAATTTTTTTCCATCATTCGCGTTGCATACTCTCGTAAGGAGACTAGGTTCTTAAGGTGTTATGCATTGATTTTGATGAAACTTTGGAGGAAGCTGTGCTGAGTAATAGTGAGATCTCCAAAGCGCAGGCTCACCCAGAAGATGATACCGGGTAGCTTCGGGTACTAATGGTTGTGTTCGGAACATAACCACTTTTGCTGTTTTGTGAATAGTCAAACGTGTGATCTACAAGTACGATTTTATTTAGAACAGCTACACACTATTTACTAATTTTGTTAAATATATATAAGCTACATGATATACTGAATTTGGAATGTATGTCAGTATAACCTTTTCGACTAACAAGGAGAGGTTCCCAGGTGTCCGCCTCCGATTGCTTTGGTTGTTGGATATGTTTTAGAGGACCGAACAATAAGATATACGTGTTTTTTTATTTTGGCGTACTCGCATGTTACGGGGGTTAAACCACCCCTCAAAGTTATAAGATTTTCAGGTGTTCGTCCCCGATTGCTTTGGTTTTTGGATATGTTTTAGAGGACCGAAAAATAAGAAATGCCTGTCTTTATATTTTGGCCAATTTGCATGTTTGGAGGGTGAAACCACCCCTCATAGTTCATAAGGGGTACAAAGTTGTGTTGAATAAAACTTGATATAAATGTCATTTTGCATCATAACTTGCTGTATGGATGATGTTCTGGTCGCCATTCATCGTTATTAGGGGGTAAACTACGCAAGAGGTGGTTCACCCCTCAATGTCAGTAGCGATGGGGGGCCATAAAACCACTAATGTGTCATCCTAAAATAAATTAGGTCTAAGCTTTTTTAAGAATTTTATATTTTTTTTACACGTTTCAAGTCTCTCAAATGCGCAGTTAACCGATTACGGGTAGTTTACCCCCTAATAACGGTGGCTGACGATAAGAACATTATCCATACAGCAAGTTATGACGCAAATTAAATTTATATCAGTTTTATTCAACACCATTGTGTACCCCTCATGAAATTTGAGGGGGGGTGGTTTCACCCCTTATGCATGCAAACAGGCCAAAATAAAAAGACACGTATTTCTTATTTTTCGGTCCTCTAAAACATATCCAAAAACCATAGCAATCGGAGACGAACAGTTGAAAATCTTATAACTTTTAGTGTTAAAAGGGTTGAAAGCTTTGTGAGTTATAGGCGATGCTCGAGACGTGATTTTTTAGGCGCTTTGCGGTGACAACCAAAGCTCGGTGCAGGGTCATCCAAAATTGAAAATTTGTAATTTTTTAGATAATATATGAAATTATCCAAGCGCTATCGGGCCCGATTTTGGAAAAATTATTTTGAGACAAAATGACGGCTGTGCAAAGTTGAAAAAATCGCTCTATTTTCGAGTGTAAAAAAAATCTAGGCAAAAAAAGGAAAAGCTCCCGATCGCGCTTAGATTTTTAACCCTAAAATAAACCCGCAAAGCCTCGAGTTAATCGGTTCATTAATTTTTTAGTTATGTGTGTCACCGACTTTGAAATCATGATTTTGAGGAAAACGCGCTTAAAATTTTGGCTCTGAGCGCTACACCGAGGTACACCGACCTACTTACACGCGCATAACTTTATCAATTTCGGCCGGATTAACTTGAGACTTTCAGGGAATATTTTCAAGAAAATAAAATAATCGAAAAATCGATTTTTCGAAAATTTCTAGGTAAGCCCCGGTTAACACATATATTTTCATGAAAATAAGAAAATTAGATAACAATTTAGGTAATTTCATCTGCGATTCCATAACTTTCCGAGTGAATTATTACGAGTATCTCTTTGGCGATCGCGAAAAGTAGGTTAGAGTGTATTTGCAGCCTGTTGCACAAGCTTCGTGCGACGAAGTATATACGCGAACCGTTTTACATTCGTTTAGAAGAAAAACTGTTTTCACACTCGTTAGGAACGGCTTATAAGCAATAGTTGTATATGGTAATCCCTTCGTTGCTGTGGGAATTGCTTTCACCGGTCTCGCTGACGAAGTAAAAGCACAGGTAAATACGCGAGTGCAAGGAAATCGCGCAACGCGTTATGCTTTCTGTCAACCGTATCCCATTGCAACAAGCACTAGAAAAACAAAAATCGCCCGCGTCACTGCACTCTTATACAGATATGGATATCTGGTTATCGTATTTCAAGTCGTTACAACAGGCGGAGCTTGCAATGAAGATATAGTTTCGCAAAGAAATAGCAATGTGCAATAAACAGTGCAACTATCATTATGCACATGGGAGAGAATTCCTTTTGCAATTAAGTATTTAAAGTATGCTATACCACATACTATTACGATTTTGTTACTACATAGAATATAACGTTATTCATTTCAAATATTTCTTCTACTCCAGGTATTTTAATTTTTTTTTTTTTTTTTTAATAATTCAACTTTGATTTCTCTGTTCCACCTATTTTAATTCTTACTCTAAATATTAATTATTGTATTTTAATAAAATTAAACGGTATTCATGCTTCAATTCTTCTTATTATGTAATTTTATAATTTTAATTGACTTCCCATTTGCATTCTTCTAGTGCAGATATTTTAATTTCCATTCCAGATTCCGGTATTGTATTTTACGTAGAACGCATTATTAAAAATTTTATACAAAATTTAGCATTATTCGTTTAAAGCTTTTTAAGTACCTACTGCGTGTAAGTACGTTTTCTAGTAAAGTGACAATTTCATATTGGTAACATTCTAAAAGTCAATAATTTCATGGTGGGCTTATGCAACAAAAGAAATAAATTGACCACAATGCTTGTTCGTCATTATGGATACATAAAGCTTTTTCCTATATTCATCAAAATATGAAGACGTGTACAAAGAGTAAATAAATTAAATGTTGTCATTGAAATTGAAAGGTAACTTGTCTTCGCGACTAAAATGGCGTTACCGAAGTGACAGAGAATGTCTGTTGATCAATAAGTATCGAGTTGCGTCGTTTCATGTAAACTGGACGATAACACCTTATCACTTGACGTGTTCTAATATCTTGTAACTGATATTTTCAAGAGATTTTATATTTATAACCAGCACGTATTTTCTTAATGCCATTGAGTTATTGGGAAAATATTTGTCTTCAGAGAATTGACTAAAACAAATCAGAAAATTTAAACATAACCTGCAAAATACTACTTAGCGTGAGTGTTGGAAAACAATCTGACAAAGTTTGCATATTCTGTCCACCGTAGAGGAATTTTGAATTTTGAACTGTAATATAATTTTTGGTAACAAAAAATATATTAATTAATATTGTCAAAATTTAAATTTTGTCCTTTAATTTTGTACAGGCAATATTTCCAATGAAAAAAATAGAATTGCTCTGCCATTCTGTTCCTTGCACTGGATACAGTTTTGGAAAATTATGTACAGTTTTAATAAAACATTCAGTAAATCTGATTTTCAAGATTGAAATTAATACGTAACAACGACCATTTCTGACAGTTGAAAGTACACTTCTATATTGCTGTTATCCATAAATATTGCCAAACAGCACCAAATGATTTTATGATTCTGACACTTGATTGCACACCTAGTTATAGTGCAATCACTTTCCACAGTCTTATATAACTACCAGTTATGCAGTGAGCGATTTGTTTTTCGCCGTATAAAGTAGTGTTCTTTAAACGCTTATTGTTAGTCTAAAATCATTTCTCAAGCTAATTGAATAACAACTGAACGGTAGAACTAGAGTAGGTAAATATTCTCGTTTCTTGGCAGTGGAATTTGAAAGCAGGGTATAAAGCAATTGTTAGAAACTTTATCAATAATTGCTACTTATGAAAATTATATAATTTCACGGGGAATGACAAAATCCGTTACTAAACTTTTTCTCATTCTTTGGAATTTTCTGAAATTTCAAAGAGCTTTTCAGGCTTCTATAAATTAATCTAAAACAGAAAATAAAGAAAATATTGAAACAATGCAAGAGTCAAGTCCCCCATTCTCAGAGGCGGATTTAACAGGGCGGCCGATGAGCAGTTGCCACCTGGGCCCCTCAGAAGGAAACACCCCTCTAGGGCCCCTCTCTTAAAAAAAGTTACGAATTTATCCAAAGTATTTTTTTTCTGTATTATTACACTGAGCCCGTTTCTAGTAAACTACCGCTTCATTTTCCCGAAAAATGGGCGCCTGCTCAGAAGGCCCCTTTAGGCCCCTGTCTTCAAAACGAAATTATGATTTTATCCAGCACTATATTTTTCTCTATACACTGTAGTTTTTAGTAAACTATCGCTTCATTTTCCCGAAAAATGGGCCCCTGCTCAGAAGGCCCCACTAGGCCCCTATCTTCAAAACGAAATTATGAATCTATCCAGCACTATATTTTTTTCTACACACTGTAGTTTTTAGTAAACTACCTCTTCATTTTCCCGAAAAATGGGCCCCTGCTCAGAAGGCCCCTTTAGGCCCCTGTCTTCAAAACGAAATTATGATTTTATCCAGCACTATATTTTTCTCTATACACTGTAGTTTTTAGTAAACTACCGCTTTATTTCCCCGAAAATTGGGCCCCTGCTCAGAAGGCCCCACTAGGCCCCTATCTTCAAAACGAAATTATGAATCTATCCAGCACTATATTTTTTTCTACACACTGTAGTTTTTAGTAAACTACCGCTTTATTTTCCCGAAAAAAATGGGCCCCTCAGAAGCTTTGCCTCCTGGGCCTTTTTTTCTTAAATCCGCCACTGCCCATTCTGCTTTCTTATATAATAGTTTCTATATAAAATAATGCAGATAATCTGGGCTAAGCTTCCTTCGATCATATAGAAATTCTTAAATTGTTGACTTCCTATAGTATTTGGTCTTTGTGAAGGACACATCGATTTATTATCGCAACAGATACCTAATTAGCTCCTTTCACTATAGTGTCATAGAGTTATTCATATGGCCACGTGAGCGTCTTCGGATAGAAATATTATAAAGTCGTTGTAGATAGGCAATATGTATTTACTAAAGAATTATTACAAATTCGTTGGAATATTGTAACGCAATGATGTTTCTTACAATCAGCATGCTTCAACACAACTAAACACAGACCTCAAACGAAGTTTATTTAAACAATCCAAACCATTGGAGGACGTGACGGATTTTTTATGAAAAGTCTCAGTTGGTTCAGTTTCAGCGATAGAACCTCCCGACTAGGACTGGAGCTACTTGTAATATTTTCCTGTACAGTAGAACGACGATTAACCTTACGCCAATTAATTATTATTGGAACACAGAACGAGGCACGCATCTATAGCGCCACAAGTCCTATGCTAACAGTGTTTACATTTTGAAACAGGTATCCGTTACGATCCAAATGCCCGAGTTCAATATTTCGCAAGAATTGCTTGGACATTAAGATAGACGAAAGTACAGAAAGGATTAGATGCCGTTCAAATATTTAATTTAGAAGGAATCCGAAGCTTAGCTAAAACTATTTAATTGCTTTTTGTGTTGTGCTTTCCACGTGTCCCTTCGCGCAGTAAACATCAATCTTTCAAAATTGTTTTATTCCCAGTCATTTTATGACACAAATTTATAACATTGATCCTCCTAGACTGATTATCCAAAAAACTGTTCGTCCAAACAGATTTGTCTCTCTATTAGTTGGGATAATTAACGTCCTACTGTATTTGAGTATTCGAATACTTAAATGACTCAAATATTCGGCGAATATATCGTAATTTGAATATTCATTGATTCTAAAGGGATCAATTTATTGCAACGAAATTTTATTAATCAATGCTCCATTTACTGAACAATGAGCTGAGACTGAGCTCCTATTTTCTGAACTACTATTGAGCGTCACTCCAGTTATATGAACACTTACAAAGAGAATAAAATGAAATAACTAAATTAAAAACGATTATATATTTAATTACAAATGAGATGTATATGTTTTAAAACATTAATAAGCAGAAGAACGAGCGAATTTGTATTCGAATCCTCTTATTCGAACGCGAATTCCAGTTGCTTGAACGAAAAATTATAGGCAGTGGGAACATTCAGTGATCTATTCCAATTTCCATGAATGATCCTGTCACCTGAACTTTGTGTTTTGTTCCTTTCACTTAATATAGTATGAAGTCCATCGTTCTTTCTTCAACTTTATTTTTGCTCAAGATAATTTAATACGTTACTATTTTGTTAAAGAAAAGCTGATGCTACTAGCATCCACGAAGCCAAGAGCATATATGTTTAAGTATGTATATTGATATGTATAAATAGTTATATATACACTTTTTATTATATACATATAAATATATTAGATATAGATACTTTATTTTATCATCGATCTCATTCACGGCAACGGTTCACTCATATGCGTCACCCGCTAATGGGCTAATGACAAGATGTAATATTCAAATATATTAACAGCTTCCGCATTACTCAAATAGTGCAAGTATATGAATACTATCTTATTTGCTTGGTAATATTCGAATACTCGAATATTCGAAGTTGAGTCATATCATTCAAATACCAAAATATTCCAAGTTTATTCTTATCATTCGAATAATTAAATATTCGAAGTTTATTCATATCATTCGAATTCTCGAATATTTGAAGTTCAGTCATATCATTTGAGTACCCAAATATTCGAAGTTCAGTCATATCATTCGAATACCAAAATATTCGAAGTTTATTCATATCATTCAAATACCAAAATATTCGAAGTTTATTCATATCATTCGAATACCCAAATATTCGAAGTTCAGTCATATCATTCAAATACCAAAATATTCCAAGTTTATTCTTATCATTCGAATAATTAAATATTCGAAGTTTATTCATATCATTCGAATTCTCGAATATTTGAAGTTCAGTCATATCATTTGAGTACCCAAATATTCGAAGTTCAGTCATATCATTCAAATACTCAAATATTCGAAGTTCAGTCATATCATTCAAATACCAAAATATTCGAAGTTTATTCATATCATTCGAATACTCAAATATTCGAAGTTTATTCTTATCATTCGAATAATTAAATATTCGAAGTTTATTCATATCATTCGAATTCACGAATATTTGAAGTTCAGTCATATCATTTGAGTACCCAAATATTCGAAGTTCAGTCATATCATTCGAATACCAAAATATTCGAAGTTCAGTCATATCATTCAAATACCAAAATATTCGAAGTTTATTCATATCATTCGAATACTCAAATATTCGAAGTTTAGTCATATCATTCAAATACCAAAATATTCGAAGTTTATTCATATCATTCGAATACTCAAATATTCGAAGTTTATTCTTATCATTCGAATAATTAAATATTCGAAGTTTATTCATATCATTCGAATTCACGAATATTTGAAGTTCAGTCATATCATTTGAGTACCCAAATATTCGAAGTTCAGTCATATCATTCAAATACTCAAATATTCGAAGTTCAGTCATATCATTCAAATACCAAAATATTCGAAGTTTATTCATATCATTCGAATACTCAAATATTCGAAGTTTATTCTTATCATTCGAATAATTAAATATTCGAAGTTTATTCATATCATTCGAATTCACGAATATTTGAAGTTCAGTCATATCATTTGAGTACCCAAATATTCGAAGTTCAGTCATATCATTCGAATACCAAAATATTCGAAGTTCAGTCATATCATTCAAATACCAAAATATTCGAAGTTTATTCATATCATTCGAATACTCAAATATTCGAAGTTTAGTCATATCATTCAAATACTCAAATATTCGAAGTTCAGTCATATCATTCAAATACCAAAATATTCGAAGTTTATTCATATCATTCGAATACTCAAATATTCGAAGTTTAGTCATATCATTCAAATATCAAAATATTCCAAATTTATTCTTATCATTCGAACTATTAAATATTCGAAGTTTATTCATAGCATTCGAATACCCAAATATTCCAAATTTATTCATATCATTCAAATACTCAAATATTCGAAGTGTATTCATATAATTCGAATACCGCTAAAGTATTCGAATACTCTTAGCCCTGCTCCCAACGTGTGATATTGAAGAAAACGCTGATATTCCGAGTAAAGAACTCGCGGAAAACCCTTTACGGAAAAAATAGAATGATACCATTCACGCTCGTACCTGTGTGCGAAATGATCGTGCGGTATGCACGATCGCCTCGAGTGGACCTCCTCCAGGGGAACGTTAGTCAGCAGCGTAAATAACGGCAGGACAGCCGGAGGCTGGCAAGATCTGTGCGGACGCACAAGTTCGTGGGTACACGTATTACCCCGGTTATTTGCACACAATCCAGCACGACGCGAATCCACGCCGTTGAGGAATTCGTGGAAAGTCCTCTGTATCTCTCCCCTTTCCTCCCCAGCCTGTGGCGAACGGTGGTGGCGACTTTGGCGTTTCGTGGGCGTCGTCGGGTAGGCCGAGGTGGTGGGGTGTCCCTTCTGCCGCGATTTTTAACTTGAATGAAAGTCCGACGGCAGGAAAATCGGCGTCGATCGATTCGGAACGGTTCACGGTAGGAAGCCCTCGCGGAAAGGCACCCGAACACGGCCGGGGGACACGGTAATGGGGGACCACGAGAAGCAGCGCGCGGCGAAAGGAACCGCACGCTCAAGAACCCAGCCAAGCACTGGTGAGGCCAACAGGTGAGCCGTGCCAACAGTTTACGGCCAGTGACGTATCATCCGCGTGTTCTATCCAGGGCAACAGGTGTGAGATGCCGCAGTGACGTAGCATGCGAAGGTGTCAGATAGGTAGGCAGCGGGATAAGGCTCGTGTCCAAAGGCGGTTCGATGGCACGTCGATAGTTGAATACGATTCTTGCGTGCCTCGGAAGAGATGCGAATTACAGCTGGAACTACATATTTGCCGATGTTTTTCTGCATTCAAATATCCATCGAATAGAATTCGAATGATATACCAAAATTCAGGCTGTAGTCAGATATGCATCGAATTGTATTCGAATATTATATGCGAATTCAGGCTGTACTCAAATATTCGAATACCGGAACTATTGAATATTTTTTCGAATCTTGATATATTGCAATATTTAATTCGAATAGGTGTACTTATCCAATCGATATGTTCGCAGAGGGTTAACGTATTTTTTGAGGTTTTGCAGATAACCAAGGGAATGAAAACACCTTTCAAAGTTGACCGAAATAGCCTTCCTCTAATGAATCCGAAATTATTCGTCTACGACAATAATATTCTAGACAAAAGTTTTTCAGTTTCAAGTGTAGGATTATGTCAGAAGAGAAAAATTTTAGTATTTGAATGCTCGAATACAACCAATTGGAATTTAATATTCGAATATAGCCTTAATTCCAATGCAATGCTGGATTGCAGTCGGAATTCGAATACTGTAATACAATCGAGAAATACTCTGGAATTGATTGAAGATGAGCTTTATTTGGGATTTTTTTAAGAAACAATGTATTGTTTACGTGGGAAATCTATGTTTGTAAATTCGATGAATTTTAAAAATTGCATTTTGTGGCAATCGCAAATGTTGTTCTGGAAGATTTGGGACTGAAATTTGGAGGAAAGGTGGATATTGCGTTCGAGAGTCAGTGCATTAATACAGCAGTGTTTCAAGCAGCAGCTGTGTTTCAGGTGTTTTACGAAGGAAGACAAAACATTCGTTGCATCTGCCTTCCGACATATAAGGGCATCGTAGAAATTTAAGGCAAAGTTTAAATGAAAATATAATAGTCAATAAACAAATATATGCATAAACTTACATGATTACTTAAGAGAAATCGTTACCGAAAATTCAATTGAAACAGTAAATTCAAAGTATTATAAGTTACACTTGCGGCTATAACTACGCTATAACTAAAAATTGCTATAACTCGGGAACAAGGTCAAATAGAGCACATGTTTATATGAACTTTTTTCATCGTCCTTCGTACCACAGTGGTACATAATGACATTTTTGTTCAAATTACCCTACAGGCCGTAATTTTTCAGTAAACTTGACGATTTTTTTTTTAAATTCTTCGCAAATAAATTCTCTATCGATCTGTCCGGCCGGAATTTTGAATTTCGTTGCAGATTTTTTTATATTTAGCGAAATATACAGCATTTTTAGAAAATCAGTAATCGTGGGCTTTTTTGGCCGCCGGTTCCGAATTTAAAGCGAGATTTTCGAAATTGAAGATGGCGAATCCGATATGTCGAATATAGTTGACTTTTCTGATTCAATATTGATGAGCAAGATTTTTAATGTTTGATACTTTTAGACACGTAAGTACATAAACATTAAATCAAAGATTTGCTTCCAGAAGCACAAATCCTGCTCCTCAAACAAGATTGCACATAATAAAATCGGATTTCTAAAGGCAACTACGATAACACGTTAAGTGAATCACGCCTTCTAAAAATATGAAACATTAAAAATCTTGCTCATCGATATTAAATCAGAAAAGTCAACTATAAGAACGCAAACTATCCAAGGGGTGGTTCACCCCTCATTGTCAGCAGCGATGGGAGGTCATAAAATCACTGTGTCATCCTAAAATAATTTATGTCTAAGGTTTTTTTTTAAGAAATTTATGAATTTTTTTAAACGTTTCAAGTCTCTCAAATGCGCAATTAAACGATTACGGGTAGTTTACCCCCTAATAACGGTGACTGGCGACAAGAACATCTTCCATACAGCAAGTTATGACGCAAATTAAATTTATATCAAGTTTTATTCAACACAATTTTATACCCCTTATGAACTTTTGGGGGTGGTTTCACCCCCAAAACGTGCAAACGGGCCAAAATAAGAAGACACGTATATATTATTTTTCGATCCTCTAAAACATATCCAAAAACCAAAGCAATCGGAGACGAACACCTGAAAATCTTATAACTTTGAGGGGTGGTTTCACCCCCTAAATATGAAAACGGGCCAAAATAAAAAAACACGTATATCTTATTTTTCGAGCATCATTCCTTTTGGTTCTTAAATACCGCTTTACATAGGCGACCATACCACTCATAATCACTTAACGATTTGGTTAACAAATAATAGCGTTCCGCGCGTTAATTTTAAGTATATGAATTTAAATTAATATATAAATTCGAACTTATTAAATTTGTCAAATAGTTGGGACAGGCTGATAAGGGTCTGTGTTAAGAATATTACCAATCTGTTAATAATTAATTAATTAAAATAGTTACTTTATTTATTATATTATATTAATTTTAGGGCTGTAATCATTGTGAACATTAAAGTCCTATTTATGTTTCAAAAATTTGTAGCCCATTTTTTTATCAGGATAAAATAAAACTTCCACGAAAGCGTCAACTAAGGTTTACACGAAAACCGACTTTTGAAAAAACCGGTTTTCGAATTCCACTATTCTCAAAAAACCGGTTAAACCGGTTTTCCAATTTTCACGAAAAAGTATATTTAAAATAGAAAATAAAAATTTATGCTTATTTTAAAATTTTTCAGTTCTTATAATATTTATTCAATTACAAACGTATAACAAAATAAAATATAATCTATCTATACAAAACCAAATAAATAAATAAAAATAATTAAAATCCGTACAAATCCGTACAATTTTTGCGTTCATTTAATATTTATGGGTCCACAAAAATGTAACACAATAAAATACACTGCATTCAAAACCAAATGAAAAAAACTATAATCACTAAAATCCGTACAATATATAATTTATTAATTATAATTTCATTTAGTATTTTTCTTCCGGAAATACGAACTCATGAAGAGTAGTTTTACAGTAAACTGTTACTTACTACAATATGCTTGTATGCGAAGCGATTTCAAATCAAAATGTTAACGTTTTTAATTAAATAATTAATTCATTTTTACATATTAATTCTAGTACATCAATCCGGTTTTTTCTAAATTAAAAACCAGTCTTCGAATTTTACAAATTTATAAAAAAAAAACGGTTTTTAAAAACCGACAAACCCTAGCGTCATCCCGAAATCAAGAAAAGATTTTTCACGCGATATGATTTTAATGCAGGTTTATAAATAATCCAAAGCGGCTGGCAGCGATTGCAAGAATAAAGGGTATTGTAGGGGAGACCGGGGCAGATTGTAACAAAAAAAGTTTCCACACTTTTTTCTCGAAAGTGTTTTCCTCAATCAGGAAATGATTTGCGTGATTTACTACTTACATATGTGGTGAACTAATTGCGTGAAAGTACGTGACAAAATCTTGGACACTTAGACATCTAGCTTCATCTTAAACAAATCTGAACCTTTGTTACAATCTGCCCGAGTCCGGGGTAAATTGTAACACATCTCTTTTACTTATTTAAATACAAATATGAACACAAATAAACATTTCTAAAAAATATAAATGAAAACACAGATCATTATTAAACATTTGATATACATTAGTTAAGCAATCATTGCTTATTCATCTGATTCTATCAAAATCTTCTTCTGTGCTTTTTTTACTTTTGCCTTCATACTTTTTTCCATTTTTTGGATTCTCGATTGTTCTGTTGTTCGTCTAGAGCATCTTTTTCCGGTGTGTCAGCAAATAGCTTGCTTTATCACCATTTGGAGCGGAGTAAGTATAGTAACATGTTACAATTTACCCCGAGGTCGAATTTTTGCGTTTTATCTCAGCAAACGAGAACCTAAACATCAAATTACTAAAATGCGTACACATAATAATAAACCGATGTGTACTGATTCGTTTGCGACAAAGAAACAAAAATTCAAACGGTTCCTAATGACGGTTAATTGAAATAAAAGTGCTAAGACAACATTTACTTACGTGCTCTAAATACTAAAATTCTGGGCTATTACCACAAAATGAATACATAACGCTCGTTTGTGTCACTAAAACCGACGGTGCTGATATCGTCAAGCAGCTGTCGCATGCTGTGGGTTACCAGATTTGTCGTGCAAAAGATTTTACTTATGTTACAATTTACCCCGTGTTACAACCTGCCCCGGTCTCCCCTACTACTGGTAGGATAGGAAATAAAGTCTAAACTTTAGATGTTTGGTGTACAAAAATAGGTACCTACATAGAATTGAAAACCCACAGGAGATAATATGTAATAAATATGCTTGTACCAATAACCGCGGAAAGGTAGCAGTAAAGTAAAGTTCTGAATCTGTGGCCATTTTATTTGCTCCTGCTTTAGCTGAATGTCCAATGCAGTGGCATAACAATAATAACGTTCTTCCGTTCAATTCAAACGGGCAGGAGAAATTTCAAGTGGGAAACCGGTTCCTTCGTTGGCTGCTCCTAACACCGGAACAAGCAAAAATTAATGAATAAAACCGTGAATTTCATGCAATTTATTCACTTGTTCGACGCAACGATAGTGTATCGACTGTATAACTAACACTTCTTACTGAGGCTGAATACGTGGTGTCATGATAAATGTTTTCGTTTTCTTCGTTGAGCTATGATTAAACTGGGGCATAAGTTAAACGTCGCGATTGTCGCGTTCATAAATAAGCCTTCTGTAAAATTTATCTCGTCCAGGATAAAAATATATCACAGCTCTCTAGCAGTGTATAAACTAATACTGTAGAGCCTACTTTCAGAAATAGGTACTCAGTTTTAACTGGATAATATTCTTTTCAAAATAATGGGTATTAGGTTAGAAACAAGTGGGATGTGTTGGGAACCGTGCAATTTCGATACGCCATCTAGTGACAGAAAATTGAACTACTGAGAGTAGGTCGAAATCCGTTGAAGTCCATATGATTATTAGTGTTTATATAGACATGTTGTGAAAGACGAGTGTTTTTAAATTTTTTTTAACACTAAATTTTTACTTATTCGGTTAATAAATACTTATTCGGAATGTTTGGTGGGATCCGGACCTACTCTCAATAGTTCGCCAACTTACCACCACAGCGCTGAAATCTAAGCCACGCCTCCGCTAAGTTTCCCAATAATTTTTGGTAAAATGGAACAGACTTTGGCGCAGTATGTTCAAAAATATTCTCTTAAAAAGTGAAGCCCTTGGAATTGGGAGTGGTGTATGTACATAAATAGCACGTCGGTGTGAGAAATAAATTTTTAAAGTGATGTGCTTAATATAACAAATATGAGAGTAACATAATTTTCGAACGTCTTGTACCTACATAATTATTAGGACCCTTTGACACCAGATATTCCTGTAGCTCGAAATTGCTATTTCAGAGTCTATCTTTTTCAAAATAACTTACCATTCATGAGGCTCATTGTCAGACGTGTCTCGTGTGAAATCACCTTTACCCAAACGCGTTCAGTCGCTGCAGGGAGGACGTATATGTATGAATATGAGAAAGAATAATATTAAGCAAATGTAACAGTAAGACATTGTTACAGTGAGAGAATTTATTATGAATTTCGTTTGTTACTCTTGTGTTAACCTTCGTTTCCTAACTGGACAAGAAAACTGTAGAAACGTAACTGTTTTTACTTTTGTTACGGTTACTACGAACTCTAAGTGCGATTATTTATACATAGATAATTTGTTCATTGCTTGCAATTATACAAAGAATTACAGATTTACGTATATCGTACCAAGGAGCACTCGATGTTTACAAGGTACTTAGGGCAACTGTACTCGTAGTTGACAGTGTACCAATAGTTGACACTTTTATTTTCAGTCAGGAATAATAAGCTTTCTATTGAAAAAATGTTTTTATCTAATACGCTGTTTGAAAAAGTATTAGTCAAAAACATTTTTTTAATAGAAAGCTTATTATTCGTGACTGAAAATAAGTGTCAACTATTGGTACATTGTCAGCCACGAGTACAGTTACCCTACTTGCAAGGAGAGTATCCCAAGTGTCCGCCTCCGATTGCTTTGAATTTTGGATATGTTTTAGAGGACCGAAAAATAAGATAACGTGTTTTTTTATACCGGCCCGTTTTCATATTTAGGGGGTGAAACCACCCCTCAAAGTTATAAGATTTTCAGGCGTTCGTCTCCGATTGCTTTGGTTTTTGGATATGTTTTAGAGGACCGAAAAATAAGATACACGTGTTTTTTTATACCGGCCCGTTTTCATATTTAGGGGGTGAAACCACCCCTCAAAGTTATAAGATTTTCAGGCGTTCGTCTCCGATTGCTTTGGTTTTTGGATGTTTTAGAGGACCGAAAAATAAGATACACGTGTTTTTTTATACCGGCCCGTTTTCATATTTAGGGGGTGAAACCACCCCTCAAAGTTATAAGATTTTGAGGTGTTCGTCTCCGATTGCTTTGGTTTTTTCTTTTAGAAAATTCACTACTCTTTTAAACCTGATTTGATTTTCTAAAATCTGCGATCGTATTAGTCAAGGAAAACGTTGTTTTTCCAAACGAAAATTTTGTCATATTTTTGGTTTCTTTCACAAGAATTCGACGTTTGATGTAAGAAGTAATAATTTATTTATAAAATCCTTCGATGTAATTAGTGAAAAGAAAGTCGTTCATTGTAATTTTAAGAAAAATATATACAAATTTACCAACTTATATTATTATTATGAAATGAGAAGGTAGCGCATAATTTATTATGTAACTGAGCCAATATTAACAATGAAATATATAATGCCCATTGCAGTTTTCACTGTTCTGCATATATTAACGGGTATCTAATAAGTACCGTTATATTATGTGCATACCTAGATTTTTTGCAATACACGCAGGTCCATAAAACAACTTCTTGAAAAGTCAGGAGCGGCCAGAATTTTTCACCTACTCAGAAATTAATTCCTCTGGGTTATGAATGGAGCAATAATGGCGACCTAGTTATTTCATGCCAGTTTCGTAGGAGTTTATTGACGATTGTTTCGTAGTGAAATATTATACCAGAGAATTCGAATTTGAGATACGAATATTCGAATACCATAGAATTCGAATTTGAGATACGAATATTCGAATACCAGAGAATTCGAATTTGAGATACGAATAATTTGAATATTCGAATGCCAGGGAATTCGAATTTGAGATACGAATAATTTGAATATTCGAATGCCAGGGAATTCGAATTTGAGATACGAATAATTCGAATATTCGAATAATTAGGAGTATGCGAACATTCAAATTATTCAAATTAATTGAAATTATTCGAATTATTCTAATATTCGAATATTTACAGCTCTTCGTCACAACAGGTTTTCACCTTCTTCGATCACTGCAAAACAGTTTAGATAGCAAAAACTTCAATAACTTTGAGGCCATAAAAAGTGCAATAAGTTTTCTCCGTAATGATAAATCCGAAGATATTTATAAAAGAGGTATAACACAACTTCCACATAGATGGGAAACTGATATAAATAATGATGGAAAGTATACATATGTATAGTTTGAAGAAAGTATAAGCTGCTTTTAAAAATTGATTTTGTAGAAGACGTACTCTGGCGTGCAAGAAGTTATCCAGCAACCTAATACATTTCTCCCTTGGAATAAACAAAATTACTTGTGTCAAACATGTTTTATAGAATGCAGAAGTCGCCTCAACGTGTGACAATACCTTTCGTATCCGACGTTGGGAAAAATCGATTCAGTTACAGTACACCCGTGAGTTTCGCCATCCACGTTCAGATATAATAACGCAGATACGTGGCGGTGTGTATAGATTTTCTGAAATGGAGCCGCGTATACGGGCAGAGACTCGGGAGCAGAATTGGATCGAACAGAATTGTCGAATCGTATCGAATGTGGGTTACGTACAGACACCGAACACTTCCACTTCCTTTCCCGTGTCGCGTATATACTTTCTTCCACGCGCGAGGTAAAAGTATATCCGCTCAAGATACGGTGGGCATCGTGCGTGGCCAGTTAGTTTTGCAATTCTTATTCAAATCTCCCCGACGATTTTGCATTCCGAAAGTGCTCTCTGCACGTTCCGCGGCTATCGTTCCGCTGGATTTATCTCCCTCGAAGATCCACCAAATCCGCCCACTTCCACAGGATTTCTACTCAACAGAATTCCATCCATCGCGGCGTTACGTATGTACCTGCATATTTACGCTGCCGCACAGTGGGGCAAAGTTACAAATTTTGTGTCAAAATCAAAGAACTTTTGATAGAAATGAGGTAGAGCGATGATTTTTTTTTTTTGTTAAAGCTGAAACATTGCAGAATAAGGGAAAATTGCCGAGATTATGGTACGAACGTTTTTTCACTGTGAAAATTTGTGTTAAACTTGAAATTTTTCAACAAAATTGTGATTAATCCAATACCATGCACGGTAGGATATTTTTCTTGACATGTTGGACCTCATTTCCTGTAGATTTTGTCACGCTGATTTCAAATCCGTTCGCAAAATTTGTCTACTACCTCAGGATTTTGAAAAAAATCGATTTATGTGAAAGACTAATGAAATCATATTTTTTTCGTTGAAATGATTTGATAACCCACTGGTTTGAAGGTATATTGTATTCCCATATATGGAACACAATCAAAATAAGAATAATGAAGTATATGAATGTTTTTACTTACTTACAAAACACTTCACATCTCGTGATCACTTGACGTATCGCTGTCCTGGTCACTGGCACTCTCTGTAGGCTGTGTGTGGCTGCAATGTAATTTAAATTAGATATCTATTTTCCATAATTATATTTTCATTTACATTATATTCATTTATATTAATGTCTTTTTTTTTATATATTTTTTTTGTTGTTGATGAGAAGTAAGTTAAAAAGAATAAATACTTACCTTACTTCATGTGTAAATGAAAATATAATTATGGAAAATAGATATCTAATTTAAATTACATTGCAGCCACACACAGCCTACAGAGAGTGCCAGTGACCAGGACAGCGATACGTCAAGTGATCACGAGATGTGAAGTGTTTTGTAAGTAACTAAAAACATTCAAATACTTCATTATTCTTATTTTGATTGTGTTCCATATATGGGAATACAATATACCTTCAAACCAGTGGGTTATCAAATCATTTCAACGAAAAAAATATGATTTCATTAGTCTTTCACATAAATCGATTTTTTTCAAAATCCTGAAGTAGTAGACAAATTTTGCGAACGGATTTGAAATCAGCGTGACAAAATCTACAGGAAATGAGGTCCAACATGTCAAGAAAAAAATCCTACCGTGCATGGTATTGGATTAATCACAATTTTGTTGAAAAATTTCAAGTTTAACACAAATTTTCACAGTGAAAAAACGTTTGTACCATAATCTCGGCAATTTTCCCTTATTCTGCAATGTTTCAGCTTTAACAAAAAAAAAAAAAATCATCGCTCTACCTCATTTCTATCAAAAGTTCTTTGATTTTGACACAAAATTTGTCACTTTGCCCCACTGTGTGCCGTCCAAATCTTCGGAATCACTTGCATAGTTTCATTAAAATTGTATCGTATGAGAATTCTTTTTCTGACACGAAATTCATACTTCGAGTGATGATTAAATCGATTTCGCTAAGTTCTAATACCTTGTCACACACGTAACGACAAGATCTCTAATTTCTAAAATAAATGTTATCGGCGCGTAGGCTCGGTCGCGCCGATAACATTTATTTTAGAAATTAAACATTACTTCGGTCGAAATTCGGAATCATTTTTTTTAGACAAGATCTCTATTTTGGGAACTACTCCTACAAAATCACAACTAACCGTTTTACTGTTCTGAAATCAAATGTCGATATTACAATTTAACTTTGAATTACTTGGTTTAAAAAAAAAAAACATACGGGTCCGATCTATAACCTCCTCCTTTTTGAAGTCGGTTAAAAAGTAGATACTGTACATTTCCATCGACTAGATTCGTTAGGAAATCGAAGGACCCGGCAAATTTTCAGATTTTGTCGTCGCCTACCATTTTCGGCGTCGCGAAGTGAATCTGCCATGGCCGATGACTTCATTTTTTATGCGAATACACATATATGGGGAGAACGCTGTCGCGATGCTAATTTATCCAAATCGTTGGAGTTTGGGGGCGAACGTAATCGTCGAGGTATTGTATATAGGGTGACTTATTTTAGTCAGTAAATGAATTTTTTTATTTATATCTCGGCAACTGAAATGATGTTTTTCTACTTATAACGGTTCAAATATAAATGACACTTTGGTTGCAATCGTTATTATTTAATAAAGTTATATGAGAGAGGTATATACCATATTGTACTTATGAAAAGTGTAGTGATTTTTCGTGAACATATAGTATGTATATGTAGTCACTTTTGTAAAAAAGACCTCGATTGAAATTTTTCATTTTTGGAAAAATTATCTTATCACTTATCTGAAAAATTTTGCTGTAGTGTATATGTATATGTATTCTGTACTTGTTACAAAAGAATTACCTAGTGCATCGCATTGTTTTGTATTTTGACAAAAAGAATCCCGTTGATCAGTTCAAGCAAAACGCGGTCTTCGTTCGCATTGCACGTCCTAATTAATTAGAAATTCTTGTCGCGTAATCGTACACTCGACTCTCGTTACTCGAATTATCAAATCGATCGCATTCTTAACTTCTGTCATTTCGTATTCACTCAGCGTCTGTAACTCTCGGAAAGTAAACCAACATTCCTCGCAGCAACGCAGCGTCGTTCTCAGCACTTTGCAAGAAATTTGTTATAATATAAAAATACTCTGGGTCAAAAGTGATTTAAAATAGTGGAACTTCAGAGAAGCCAAACCAAACCAATAAATCCGGTAAATAACATTTAAGTAGTTTAGAAAACGTTAAAACACTCCTTTCACAAATTACATTGTTGAAAGTTAAAGAAACTCGAACAGAACAGCAAAGTTAAATGGCCAATCTGTTTTTCTTTTTTTTTCTTTGGACGGAATACGTTCATAAGAAGGTCTTTAAATTATTAGGGTAAACAGGCCAGTAGGTGGACAGTTTAGCTGATTCCAAAGTTTACATCAAGGTGTTTCTTAGAAATATCTTTTGTATTAAAAAAAATCAAAAGCTTTGCACGTAAAAATGTACAAATTGAAAGAAAAAAATAACTGCAAGTAAAAAAATTAATGTATTTAAGGATAAAATGATGAAAATTCTACTGATAGCCCGTATCACAAATAGATGGACGATAGGGCTAGCAGATGGACAGTTCAGAATCAATAGATGGACGGCTGTCAGACTTGACGAGTAAAATACTTATTAGCTATAGTAGGTACTTAGATTAAGTTATTTTTTGTTAAAATATAGTTTATTTCGTCAAAACTATAAACGGATGGAGTCTTCATTGCCAGAAAACGGTGCAACAGGTTATGCGCCCAGGCCGCAAATAAAGTGAGGTTATGTCTAGCCTAAAGTGGCCAAACGTCCCGGATCGTGTGGGACTGTCCCAGATTTGAATTGTTTGTCCCGCATTGAAAACTGTCTCGGAAAGTGTCCCGGATTGGATATGTAACCTTTTTAACATTTTCTTAGTGGCACAAAGTAAAAATATATATCCACATAGTTATTTTTTATATTCTATGTAGATAATTTTTTCTTACGATAAAGTGTTTTTAATTTTGTTTTAATTTATCAGAAGTATGTCTTTATTATATAATTAAAGAAACTAAGAAAATTGTCCTTATGATTGTGTTAAGCTTTTTTTTACATGTCCTGCATACCAACATAAAACATCTGGTCACTTTAATCTATCCAAAACGTTGCAACGGGGAAATAAATATTGTGCTTATATAATTTATTTATTTTTTCATTTATTCTAAATTTAATTATTTTCTTTAGAAGATTTATCTGTTAAATCCAGTGGGATTGTATTGGTTCCTTTTCTAATATCATCCAAGGCTCTGTCTATATCATTACATGTATATTGATGTACGGTATTTTTTTTTTTTAATGCTTGCCATCTAAATAAAAAAAGAAAAATAAGATACCTACAAGTAAATGTGTAAAATGTTTGTTTATTAAAAAAAAAACGGCTTCAAAAGATTTAATTCCATTCTGTCCATCTATTGCTTTATGTTAGAAATCGATACCAGTACGTGGACAGTCATATTTATAAGTTCTATCGTTTTATTTTTCTTTGTTCACGCGTTTATTTATAAATTCTTAATATTAGAATGCTATAATCTATTACATACCTCTTTACAATGTATCCAAATACTTTTTTTATTAATTTTATGACACACGATGCTGAGCAATAGCTAATAACAAACGGGTGACTCGCGCATGGTGGCGTGAAATCGTACATATAAATACATTTTTCGCATACAAAATTTTTTTTTCGATAAATATGTTAATGTTTTATAAAACAACAAACGTTTTTTCTACAAAATAAAAAAACAATAATATAGATTAAAACTCTAGTTCTTTCAATATTAACGATTAACCAACGATTCGTCCATCTGCTGGGCCCCGTCCACCTACTGGCCTGCTTACCCTACTCTATCATAAACTTTTGTAAATCGCGGGTTTCGAACGACCCGTAAAACTAGGGTGTTGATTCTAATTCCTACCACACGTAGCGCGACAATCTGTTTCGCGACTTTACCGGTAACGTTGCATGCGACACTAAAATCGTAAGGGGATCTTAGGACCCACCAAACCCAGGACTGAAAAATGCATTAGATGTTACGACCATTCTATACCTCGTCTGTGTATGCACACATAAATTTATATTATTGATTACATCAAACTAAGATTTGCAGCAGGTTTTAGTAGATGCCACTAGCGGTACTTTCTGGCCGGAGTTTGCATCGTCATTTCATTGCATGGAAACTTGTGACATAAACTTCAAATTTATTTCTCTTCTACGTCCCCTCCACTTCTTTATATAAAAATATGTCACGAGCGTTTGTAAATATTAGTTGCACGTATTTATTCAGACACATTGTATGGGATAAAATACAATAGGAACGTATCCCCGGAAAATATTAGCTTTACTGATTCAAATAAAATATAGTAATGTTTAAGTGAATAATTGTACATACATATTACATGTACATATGTAGAATGATAGACATCAGCAGTGAATATACATTTTCCTGTTCGGGTCTATATTAAAACGCTTCGTTATAGTAATGCTTCACCTAGGGGGAAAGATAAATAATGAGTTTCATGTGCGTGTATTTGTTTTCTGTATCACTATTGCTTGTAAATGAATAATTATAGACATTACTCAACATTCGTGAGGTTAACGGCATAAGCTGCGGTGTCCGAGTGGTTAAGGAGTTGGACTCGAAATCCAATGGGTTTTTCCCGCATAGGTTCGAATCCTATCCGCAGCGATTCTTTTTTTCTCACTTTTTCTAATTTTTCAAATATCTTATTGTAGTAAAGAAATATATTTTCTATAAGCAACTACAAATGTTGTCAAATATCTATATCAGCCAGATACCTGAGAAAACGTAGATAAAGAATTGTCAATAAAGTGTGTAACAGCCAATGTTGTTTCATGAGACATAATTGTTAGCAATAAGATAAATGTAGCATAGAAAATAAATTGGGAAATTCACAATAAGTGCAATGCGTTCTACAAGATTTTCGACAGGATTTTGAAATTAATGTTTCTCGCGGACAGAATTTATTTTTCGGTTGAATAAAGTATAATTGGTAAGTTTTTTCATCTGTATTTTAGTAAACTTAGAAACGAATACATCAAACTGAGTGACTTACTGCGTTTGCTTATAGTTTCCATTAAAATTAAAATATGTAGTGTGTAGCAAAAAAAAGTAGAGCACAAATAAAAACAGAACATTACTGACCACTCCTGACAGATTTCCAAAATGTTTTTCTCGATGCTATAGATTTTTATACACTTACAATTACTCACAAAAGTATCCGCTCACCCCATACGTATAACATATTTTACTTATTTAAATAATGTTAAATCCAGAGTTACCCATTACTATAAACCTGGATTCATAAAGAAGTGCCCAAAGAAATTTCGAAAGCAGAATGAAACACGATGGAGCTGAAATTTCACAAAGAAATAGTTGTCTCTATGCGTAATAGATTAAAGCTTATAATAAAATTGCACGAATATTGGAAGAATATTCTATTAACTTATTGTAATTACGTTCTATAAATAAATATTTTTTGCACGAACTTTGCTACTTCCACGGATAATAATGTTGAGATATGTTAAGATATATCATCAACATTTATTGAGAGGATTATATCTTTGATTTATATTTTTGTTATGTTCCTTTCGTATTTGGCGCGTATCCAGGCGAGGGCGCTGCTGTGGAGATGGTCTGTTTGCTGCGCAGTGCAGTGGAAGCGTGCTTCCGTTAAGCACTGTGAAGAGGACTACGGGTAACCGGATTGTATTGTGATGAACCACACGGCACTTATCCCAGAGCCTTGGTATTCTTGTCATTCCAAAATATTTCTAACATATAGTATTCTTTAGAACTAAAAATGCAAACGAATCAACGAGCAATAGGATAGGCTGGGGTTAGGTTTTTATTGCGTTTATTCAATTAAGTTATCAAATCACGAATTACAATTAATTAAGCGCCATGGGACGACGAATCGCATATAGTTAGCGTTATTTTACTACTTTAGTTAGAATCATAAAACAGCATTCCTGTCCCTGTTCGTTCCAGAGTTTCCATTTGGCGTTATACATTCTCTGAAATAAGCACAATAAGAAAATACATAAAACAATTGGATATCTTATAAAATTCAATACTTCGAATATTTTTTTAATCAACAGAGCCGAAAATAGTGCCAATACTGCGTGGAACACACTATTATAAATCTTATGTCTTGTGTTCCTGCGATTTCTCTAAAAGCACTTGTACTCTAATAAAAGTAGTATATTTGAAAATTTTGTGAAATATGTCTCCACTCATAAATTGCAGATAATGACAGGGCAATATAAAGCCACGAATTCGAACCAGTACTATAAGTATTTTGATTATTCGATGCTGGAAGATAGGTCTTTTTACGAAGATTTTTTACTTTTTAAAAAGGTCATATACGACATCCTTTTTTTTTAATATAAGAAATTATACTAGAATTGATTTACTCACAATAGGATAGTTGTTCAAAATTGCTATTTGCGCGTGGTAGGTGTTCCTTTGTCCTTCCACGAGTGGACACTTGGTTGTTAAACAAGCATCAGGGTCCATGTCCATATATGGAATGTCGACTATTTCACTTGCCCAAAAAACTCGACCCTGCATTTTGTCTGACGAGAAACCTGGAACATAGTATTACATTTGTTACACAATTGCAGTACACTATTTACAGGGTTGTAAGATGTCTTTCAACATTTTCAATCACAAGGAACTAATTTTTTTTTTCAACAATTCAATGAGAATTGCAAATTCTACGACTTTACCGATGCTTCTAACACATTTACATAATATTGTTCTACATGTAATCAGTGTGGTGAGGAAATCCGCCGTGCCGGATGGACTAACGAGAGAGGGGTATGCTGCGCACGTCCACGCATGCGCGCGATGACGCAGCGACTGTGTAACCAATCAACGCCAAGATGAAAATTCGCCCGACACTAAAGCCACGCCAAGCCAACTGAGCAAACTAAGTGAGGCCGCAGCTAACCAGCGTCGACAACCGATGCACCGGCGACGCTGGTTGGCTGCGGCCTCACTTAGTTTGCTTAGTTGGCTTGGCGTGGCGCTGGCGTCGGCGAATTTTCCATCGTTTTCATCTCGGCATTTAGTTTAGCTTCACTCAACTTAGGTCATGGAGAAAGAATTATCAAAATCGGTTAAGTAGTTTTGAAGTTACAACAAAAATAAGAAATCTGTTTCATTATTATTATCAAGTCGCTTATTTTTGGAATTTTCCGTTCCTAGCAAACGTTCTTTTTTTTACGAGCAGCTCTTCTTGTAGGCATACCCGTATTTTTTTAAATAAATGTACTTATATAACTTAAATAACTAAAAGTAGAAAATTTAAAAAAAAATTAAAACCGACTTCAAAAAAATAAAAATGCACTGAAAAGTAAAAAATAAGTTTTTCCCTTATTTAATCTATGACTCATTTTTTTTAAGTCGGCGTCAGATTTACACAGTGCAAATGATGAGGCGCTGACATAAAAAGTTAAGAGTCGTAGATTAAATATGGAAAAAACTTATTTTTTACTGTTCAGTGCATTTTTATTGTATTGTAGTCGGTTTTAATTTTTTTTGTGTATCTACTTCATTACCATATTGATTTTTAACGGTAGATAACTTGAAATTAAAGAGTATAATAATATTCGTGGCATAATAATAAATTAAGCAGTCCATAATTATCTGTCTTGAAATTCTTTTTCAAGTGAGTTTTTAAAAATCCCTTTTCTACCAATTTTGCAATACAATGCACCGAGAAGAATATTACATAGCTTTCACTTTTCCAATAATGAATAGAATTTGTGAATATATTATGTTTTTGTTACCACAATTCTAATGTTACAATAAAGTTACAAGAAATTTTTTCAGTATCTACTATTTTCCACATCTACTCTTCACAAGCCTATTTTTTATTTAAAATTTATACAAATAAACGTCTGAAAAGTGAGTGTCACATTATCAATAAATTTTTTATTACCAAATGTATGTTTTTTATGTATGTACTTCTTTGTAGAAAAGCTCATATCGGAAGATAGATATAACGTTAGGTAACTCACCAGGTGTATAATCGTAAGTCAAATTTGCAGTAATGCCCCTCTTGAGTCTACATGGGTGTCCCTTTGCAGCCTCTTTACAGGGATCTAAGTATACTTCATGTATAGTACAGTTGGATGGAGGACTGGCTGGAAACGAAATAAATGCCTTTTAATTCAAATTTTACAATACATGATTAACTTATTTAAATATACTGATTTCGTCGGCGTTCAGTTATAAATTGATTTCAACTTATTCTACTGTCTTATTAATTTATTGCACCAATATTTCTATGAAGAGAGTCCTTCCGTGAAAGCCGTAGTAGCAGCCTCTGGTTCGATTTACTATTCCTACATAAAAAACACGGTTTTACTACGGAATATGTAAGAATAAAACTGTTTAAAATTTCTTAACGACATAGATATAAGGGAGATTAACTATCAAAAGCATTAGCCCTTTTTAAGTACCGCCAGCGGGTGTGACTTTGTCACTAATGAGGTGAATTTGTGAAAATCAAAAATTCGTATCGTAAGCGGGGGTGCGTTTGCGACACTTTTTGGTGTTTCTAAAACTCACACGAAAACTATACATTATAATCCTGAACCAATACACCACTTTAACACTTCGGGGTCACACGGGGTGTATCCCACCCCAGGCAATTTGTTTTTTTCTTGCCAATATTTTTGTAAATAATCAGACCTTGATATTGAAATTTAAAAACTTGGTGAATTTTAACCAAAAAATCGCTTTCTTCCACAACTATTTTTTAACTACAAAATTCATCACATCAAAATCTTTTTAAAATGTTTAGAAAAAGTCTATTACAGCATGAGTATTGCAGCTGGAAGTTAAAAGATTTAGAAATACGAAAATGGTAACTCAAAAATGACGCTGGGGCGCAATCATGTGAATCCCGTATGGCCCGTTAAGACAAATCAATGATTACTTTTATAGTTAAGTGGGAAATAAAATTTGAAGTTGCCACAAAGTCACCCCGCATTGAGGGTCACTTAATGTTAACTTTGTGACAGTATCTTTTACCGTATGAATCACACAGGGAAATAAAGAAGTACAAAGTAACCCCCGCTTACGATATGACATGAACTTTGCGCTTACTATTAATACATTTGCTACCATTTATCTTAAATCCTCCCTTATCCCCCATTAGCCCCCCTTACTCCACATTCTGGTAGAATTCTGATATTAAATGCAATGTCATAAACAATATATACTTACAGTGGTTTGGATCAGCCAAACAGTTTACCCGTATTTTTTAAGAAAATTTCAAGACAAGTTTTATATATATATGAAACAATTTTTTTTTATATTTTAAAGTAGATTCTGATACATTCAGTATTTCCCTGACGTTTGTTTTGTTGACAGCAATCCAACACAAAGGAATGCAGTCACTAGTGAGAATACTTCATTACTTATTCAATTATTTGCAACTGATGACTTTTGTAATAAGCATCGCGATAATAATTGTAGCTATGTTTAATTTTAAGGGACGCTGAAAATTTTCACATGTCTTATTTCATTGCCGTGGAATGTACACCTCTTGGCGGGCATGGGCATTAGGATGGCCCTTATTTGTACGTGTCGAAATTTTTTTTATATTTCTTTGCGCTCACCCCCTAGAACGGTTCCATTTGATAAAAAAATAGTCTCTGCAAAAGTTTATCGCAATCGGACAGCAGGAAAGGGTGCCACACAGGCCTTAAAGTTTAGAATTCATCAATGGTTTGAATTTGAAGAATTTCTCAAAAATGGTAAGTCCTATCGAAATTTTGTTCAAATAATATTAAAAGAGCATTTAATTTTATACAATTACTGTATATATAATTTTCTCGCGCTTCCAACCACTTTTTAGATAATAGCGTCTGAATATAGACAGATCAGCACTACGCGCGTATAGAGTGTATAGACAATGCGTCACGTCGCACAGGTGTTCTTTGAAAAAAATTGGATCAATTGTAATTGAACAACTACATAAGTACTTTTAATAAAATATTACCATAGTCAGCCCAACTGATAACCCTGATTATTTATTAACCGGTTAACTGGCAATGTATCATATATGATCAAACAAAAATCTGGCCAATTCTGGCAATGTATCATATATGATCAAATGGAATAACTTTTTTGTTTTTCAATGGATTTGAATGAAACTTGGTATGTAATGGTTTTTGGAGTCGCTGAATCTGAATTTCGCATCGGAATTGTAAAATTCAATATGGCAGACTCAAAATGACCGAACCAAATTGTCTGACAAATATTAAAATACTATCGGGATATAGAAAAATTGTATATAGGGGTTTTTGGGGTCGATGAACCTGAATTTGGCATTGGAATTGTAAAATTCAATATGGCAGACTCAAAATGGCGAACCAAAATGGCCGCCAAATATTGAAATACTATCGGGATATAGAAAAATTGTATATAGGGGTTTTTGGGATCGCGGATAAAAAAAAGCACTTGCGGTGGAATTTATATGGATGAAGAATTCAGGTATAAAATTATTTGAAACTTTTTCGTAGAAAATAAAAAAAAATAAAAAATTAAACCCCTAAACCCTTATTTTTCAGGGGTTGGGGGTGGCATTGAAAAAAGTAACTGCTGCAATCGAATTATAGACAAGAAAACTTCACAAATAAAAAAAGGTTTAGTAAAGAATTGACAAACTCACCCCTAAATTCTATTTTTTTAGGGGTTGGGGGTGTCAGATGAAAAAAATTACCCCCGGAATCGGTTCAGCGACTCAAAAAACCCCTGTATACCAAATTTTGTGTGATTCACTTAATTATTCGATGGTACCAGTTTGGGCCCGAATAGTGAAAAGGACCGTGCCAGTTAACCGGTTAAAGACCGGAAACCGGCTTTAAAACGAAATACAAAATAATTTTCTATTAATAAACATTTTCCGAATTTTATGTATTTCAAAATGTGTAGAAATCCTTAATCATACTTTTCCTGCTAAAAAGGAATGAAATTACACGTAGGAGGATCATCGTCTCATACGAACGGGTGAATAACATACCTACTATCTACATTTCAAGTTTATCACAGAAGACGTCACTCGCCAGCACCCGCCAAACACTTTATCTATGAAAACTAGAATATTAATTTTGCAGCATCAATTCATAGTCTCGTGGCTTATATAAGGAAAGTTTTAATTCCTCTTACAGCACGGGCTTCTGTTCTTTTGTAATTTTTTAGTAAATACAACTTTAAAATTGTTCTATGTAACAGGACGTTGTAACTAATCACCTCGCGAATTTATATGTATATTAACAACGTTAATTTATGAAAAGTGTAAGTATCATGGAGTATTTATACGGTGGAACATTTAACAATTTTTAATTTGCACGAAAGCTATATTATCACTCCTCTAGAATAACTTCAGAATTACTTCACTTCAACTTCTAAGAAATCGCTTGCAACTTAGAAGGTATGATGAGTATGATGACACTTAAAAATTTCTAATACGTATAAAGCCTATATCATCGCTCTTCCAAAATTAATTCGTTTTTTGGAGGGAACGAAAAGGTGAAAAATATCTTAAGGGAACATTGCAGCAAGTGTTGTGAAGTTTGTGCTTTAAGTGGATATTTCCTGAAGTGGCTAATTATTTTGCAATAATTTCGTAAATACATTGATGCATAGATTTCTGTATACGAGAGGTGACCAATCAGTAAACTTCATTCCTAGTTATTTTTTAATACTATAAACTGAATCTCGAACGATAGGATAGCACGGTAAATTGTTAATACACCTGTCTACGCAGTAAAAGCCCACGAAAATAATCCCTGGAAACACATTTGGGAACCACTTTTTATATCCTCTCCTCGGCCAGCAAGTCTCGTGTGTCAAAAACACGAGTGCCGCATGTAAACACGAAGCAAACTTCTACAGTTTTCATATTCTACTTCATCCCTTCAACCAACCATAAATATGCACAGTGTATTGCGGGCTAGATAACATTCTGCCTTGTGGACAGAAAGCCAAGTAACATTTACAAAACGCGTCCAAATACCAAAATGATTTCTGCGAATGTAATTAAAAATTGGACTCATCAACCGCGCAATTACTATTTAATTTCAAACGAATTTAATTGCAATGTAAAATATTCTGATATTTTTTTAAATTTGGTCAACTCTGAACTCTCGCCACAAACCTCACTATGCCAGCTTCCTTTATCAAACTTCATCCTTGAAAAGGGAATCTAATACTGCTCAATCGACAAACACTTCTTCCTGCACGTTTCGTGTGTGTAAGTTCGTAAATAAATTCCGAAAAACATCCCTGGTGGCCCCCAATAAACTGTCTCGTTACTAGAATTTTGCACACACTACCCTCGGTGGTCGTCTAGTGATTCACCGATTCTCAAATTTTTTTCTCGCCGATCATGGCTCAAGCAATCGAACATCGATCGATACTCACAATCAGGATAAGGACACGGCCGCCATCGCACCTGTTCCGCGTAGATCGTGGACAGGGCTGCGAGCAGGAAGGCGAAGAGGAGTTTACTGTTTCGGTTCATCCTCGGTGGATGGTGTTTGCGGAATGAGGAGAAGACTTGGCGCTTTGGCCAGAAGGTGAACTACGACCAACAGGAGGGCATAGAGCGGGGCCATAAGTCAATTGAGATTGTGTCTTAACAACGAGAGATCTGTATGCGTCACTTCGGGGAATCGTGCCGGAGCTCTACATTCGTATCTGCTAAGTTCTCCCATCAGACTATGCATCTTCGCGCTGTTACGTACGCAGATCTATCTTTGACTTTTTAACCCTTTCGGGTGTCCGGAATGCACGTGACCCGGCAGGGTCACCGTTGCCTGCAGTGGTGTGATGCAACCGAGTTTTCCCCGAAAACCTAATATTCAATGAAGGCACTCATATCGCCACTAGTTTCTAGCCGAATTTCACTGTATAAAAAGGGCCATGAATCCACACTCGGGGGCTCATTTCAAGTTTAGTACGTTTAGACGAAACAGTCTTACGGGATCGAGTAACATTCTCCTTCAAGCATTATTTCAACTTTAACCGTACAGTACGTAGAGTTGCTGATAGGTGTTGTAATCATTAAACTCTTTGAGACCCCCGCATTTCTCAGTGCGTTAAAACCGAGAGGTGGACTTAGGTACCGCGACAAACAAACACTGAAACAATTGTAAAAGACTGAACTTATAGAATATAATTAGTTATTTCTAATTCAGAGTTCTTTTATTTGAATCAATCATCATCTGAATTTCCTCTTCGAGACCAACCCACATAGATACTCCTTTACCGCTCAAGGTGTATCATATTATAAAGTTACGAGGCTAAACTTACATTCCTAGTGGCTCCCGGGGATACCAGACCCCGGTTCGTCCACGATATCCTACCTCTTAGTGGCTCCCGGGGACACCAGACCCCGGTTCGTCCACGATATCCACCTTCCTAGCGGCTCCCGGGGATACCAGACCCCGGTTCGTCCGTGAAAGCTTACCTTCCTAGCGGCTCCCGGGAATACCAGACCCCGGTTCGTCCACGACATCCAACCTCCTTATAGCGGCTCCCGGGGATACCAGACCCCGGTTCGTCCGCTACTAACAAACTCTAACAAACAAATTCAATCCTCGGCCTCGCAGCCGCCATTCTCATTGCACTCAGCCTCGGCTCGTAACAGAGCCATGTGAACAGAACTCATTGTTATAAATGATTGCCTCCGGTACGGGATACGCCCACTCTCAACGTCTGTTAAACAACACAGTAACTAACACTGCAATGTCTTCCTCAAAAGGATCATACGCTCAAGTAGCTCAAAATGTTAACTTCCCAAAGAAAGAACAAGCCATCGTCACAGATGCAGTTGAAGGTCTATCTATTAAGGGGACATTCTACTCTCTCGGCCTCAAAAAATTCAATTTTTTTTTTGGCCGAATTCGGAAGAATGCACCTTCTACAATATCCTCCTAATTTTTTGGAGCGAAATTCGATGTATTTTCAATGTTATAGGTATTTGTAGCGTCAGCGGCCTGGTTCTTTCAACCGCGCTGGTTGAGTACTCACAGCTTTAAACGCGTTTTTCTCGGAGCAGCATTTTCTTGGTTGGCGGATATGATAAAAAAAAACTCCATGACCAATTAATCCAAAATTTTAATATGTTATTCTACGCGTTAGTGGCTTTCCCGCTTAGCACAAATATCTTAAGATTTTTTACTATTTTCTCACATTTTATATCTATTAAACAGAAAAGAAATGCCCTTTTCGGTACTTTCAACTTCGATTGACCGCCATTTTAATAATGTTGGTCCAAAATTTTTCTTTCGTGGTAAGCGCGATAACCATACTCCTGCGAATTAAAAATATGTTTGGTTTTTTTATTTCCGATGATCCAGTCGTCAGAAATTTCAACCGCCAGCAATTCTGATACCGCCAACTTAACTGCGAAATATTTGTATAAACAAATGAAATAAACAAACAACAATGATTTTTTCTTGTATTTCAAGAGTGGTAAAATATACCCCCAGAAATTCGAAAACATTAAGTGTTTACTTCATTATAAAAACTATCACCGAAAAGTGGACGATTTTTCGGCCGAGAGAGTAGAATGTCCCCTTAAAGAATATGCAATAGCCATTGGTAGGCTGATTGGCCCCAGTAATATTCGCTTCGTCTCAAGAATATCTCACGGTAGAGTTTGTTTATATCTGAGTAGCCAAGCGACGGCCGACAAATTTCTTGATATCCACAAGAAGGTAAAAGTAAACAATCATACCGTTGAGTTTCGTCCGCTTGTTTCTAAAGCCAAACGTGTAATACTCTCTAACGTGTGTCCAATATACATCAATATCCTAACAATTCATCTCGACGTATCCAGAAGGCAAACGTAATTATGGAATTGAATAATTTCTAATTATCTACGTCGCGGAAATCGGGATTCACATTATTTGCAAGACAGACAAGTAGGGTTATGCGCGAAGTGCGAATGTTTAGCATCTTGTTTAGTAGATAATAATTTAATACATATTTTCTTATAAATGTTAATGTTCGCAGGAGCATGCATGATCCCCTAGGGTGTGTGCTGTGCGGAGATGGAGCTGAAGTAAGTATCGCATGTATCCTGTTTATTCATACGTTACGTTTAATTTTATACTAATATTGTATTTGTTTTCAGCGCCAACACAACAGGAAATAAGTATGATGATTCTACACAAAAAAGAAGTCGAAAATACTGATTAAAATTTCTGACATCGCCCCTACTAGGTACCACTGGTTACGGAACGTACTGTATATGGATTTGTTAATGTAAATGTAAATATTGAAAGTTCCTCTTGTGACAATTGTAATCACCGACCCTGTATATATTTAAATAATAAATAAATACTTTTTGATATAAGTAGAATTAATTATTTAATATATTCCAGAATCTGCTTCCTGGTTATGTAAGGGTATGGATACACCTATAGCAGTCACGGTATACATGTGTTGGTGCGTAGGGACGTCCATGTGACGTCACGCGCAGGGAATTGTTTGGCAATTGTGGTGGCCTTCAGATCGCGCAGTTGGATGGCCCGGCGTAGTGATCCTCTAGGCAGTGATCGGACAAACCGCAGCCATTTTGGGGCAAAACCGGAAATAACATAACCTAAACATTCATTAAATCGTCTGCTTTCCAAGCTGCTTGTTTATCTATCTCTTTCTATTCGTATTTCTGTCTCTTTCTTTCTTACAGTTTCTTTCTCTGTCTACTTCCGCTTTAGACCAAATCGCAGCAACCAATCAGCGACGATATGCGTTTGTCCGATTACTGCCTAGAGGATCACTAGGGGAAATGCGGCAACAGCGCGATCTGACTCTCGATACGTATCGGCAATTATGTATTTCCTACATTTATCGGCTAGCTTGGACTTCCACCGGTTCTGGTGGTACATGGCACGAATATACCATCAGCGCCGGTGACGGAGGAACCTTGAAGCTTCATTCTGTCATTTTTCGGGCTGTCCTGAATACACGATTCATAAATTCATTATTATTTCAACGTACGGTGCTTATTAGCATTCAAACGCACCGTTCCACCCTGCACTGATGTCTACTGGAGGCAACTATACCCGCAAAAACTTAATTCTTGCTGATTCCAGGACGAATAATGGTTGAAAAGGTTTCGCGTATACGTACACGCTTTTCCTAGCTTGCCTTAAGGCTGCCGTCTCGGCGGGCCTTGAATGTGTGCGTACGCTCACACAAGCTAGGAAAAACGTGTACGTATACGCGATGTAGTAAACAAACCGTTTCAACCAACTTACGTCGCGGAATCGGCAAGAAGGGAGCTTTTGCGGGTATAGTTGCCTCCAGTAGACATCCGTGCAGACGGGTCTGGTGCGTTTGAACGCTAATAAGCACCGTACGTTGAAATAATAATGAATTTATGACTCGAAAACTGACAGAATGAAGCTTCAAGGCTTCTCCGTCACCGGTGCTAGTGGTATATTCAAGCCACGTAGCATCAGCGTTATACGTATACGCGATGTAGTAAACAAACCGTTTCAACCAACTTACGTCGTGGAATCGGCAAGAAGGAAGCTTTTGCGGGTATAGTTGCCTCCAGTAGACATCCGTGCAGGCGGGTCTGGTGCGTTTGAACGCTAATAAGCACCGTACGTTGAAATAATAATGAATTTATGACTCATGTACTGAGACAGACTCGAGAAATGACAGAATTATGCTTCAAGGATTCTCCGTCACCAGCGTTGATGGTATATTCGCGCCATGTACCATCAGAACCGGTGGAAGTCCAAGCTAGCCGATAAATGTAGGAAAGACATAGTTGCCGATACGTATTGAGAGTCGTATCGCGTTGTTGCCGCATTTCCCCTATTACTATTTTGTCGTCAAGAAGGCTTGAATGAATCACGGCGAAGCGGCTGGAGAACAGAGATGGGCAAAGATAATATCTGGATAAACTCAAATAAAAGATACTTTATGTTTATCCGTTATGAACCAAAGTGAATTCATTCGACGACGAAAGATAATTTTTTTATTCGAAGAAGAATAATTTGTTTATTCGATCTTTAACCGTAGTTTATTCGACTTTTATTTGAAGGCTTCAAACAACTTTCGACAGCGTGTTTACCCGAACCGGCGCGGCGCGATCTCTCTTTGAGCCTGAAGACTTGGGCTGTTTGGCGGCAGCTTCTGATTTCGGTTCGAGAGGCATACAGTGTTGCTTGCGGTGGATTATGTATTAATAAATTGTAACACGTGACGTTTTCACTATTTATTAACATACTGCTGAGATTGTCCAGATTAAAATGAGTTTAAGCACGGTATAAATCGGATTATTTCTAGAACTGTACTTGGTAATTAAATATACGGTAACTGTACTCTTTGTTGACAGTGTACCAATAGTTGACACTTTTATTTTCAGTCACAAATAATAAGCTTTTTATTAAAAAAATGTTTTTGACCAATACGCTGTTTGTACAGCGTGATTCTCTCGCTAGAGTCCTAAAGACAATGCCGTGAATATGCCGCGCCTCGCTGAGTTTCGTGGAAGTGACGAATTTCACGTTCTACATTTCGCATCAGATTTTTGCGAAAATGGCTTCAACCGATTCCGTATTCCCGATGAAAGTGGCCCCAAGCTAACATCGTTAAAAATAGTCCGATTTACATGACATTTGACACGATTTTAATCGGGAGAACGCCAGGAATTTACATTGTATTCCTTACGCATCCTACTGGACCTCGCCTTCCAAGAAGGCAAGCGATGCCCAGTGTCCTTACAGAAATGCGAAGTTCAGAAGGGATATTGATACGCAAATTACTATTGTTTCATAAATTATTGAAATAAACTATCAAATTAAAGAGACATTATCTTTATTTGTCGTCGAGTAAAAATAACGCAGAGTTAGTTTTATTTGAAACGCCACGGATGAATCAGTTTATTCGGCGGGAATTCATCCGTCGGCCACAAATAATTTTTTTAATCGAAGACCTTCATTCTTGAGGTCCCCCGAAACTCGAGCCGAGCGACATTGTATCGCTCACCCGTCTAACCTGTCGCCTGGAGTTGCTCGGCGATGTATCATCGATTATGCAGAAACAGAATTTCTTTATTTTTCATCGTATCAATATGAAAGTGATTCTGCCGATTAAATTGACAGAAAATAATTTAAATAGGACTACTTTGAACGAAACGGGCTTTCAATTCTGCAAATAAATTTTATGTGCAATCTGATAGTTCAAATTGTGTCAAGTTTGGTATATTTCCATCTTTCCTTCTTACACTCCCGGACCTCTCTATCTTTCATTATTGCTACGTTCAGCGAGGTTCTGACGCTGGACGTAGCTCTCGAGCCGTATTGCCAAAGAGTAGGTATAATAAGAGGCGTCACTCCGGGCGGAACCTTTGAAGTCCTTGCTTGACCTTGGCATTTAAATTGGTTGTCTATTTCGAGCGGGATATTCAAATCGACTAAATGTACCTTACCGCAATTGGCTGATTCCCAGATAGCACTCGACGTCTATGAGCCGTCTTTAAGACGTCTGTTTCAGACATTCAAGACGTCTTAAAGACGTCTGCTATTTTCTGAAAGACGTCTTAAAGACGTCTATAGACATTTTTGAATGTCCTGAGTCAGGAAACCGTACGTCATTAAGACGCCTTTTAAACGCCTTGTAGACGTCTATTTTGTACTATAATTAAAAAATTCAAAATGTTGGATCGTCAATGCCTAGGAAATATATTATAGTTTATGACTAGTTTATATCTAGTGTATACTCAAAACGGGATGAACTATGTTTCTTCACGGCGCCTATACTGCCCTCCTTAGTTAAACCGTCCAATCTAGCATTTTTTCATTTTTTGAGATATGTTGAAATATTTGAAGTAGCACACGTCTTTTACCTTTTAAGTAATGTTAGAAAACTCTAAGTGCTTCGTAAAGATTTATAAACAGTCTAATGTATTTAACCTAACTTATTTCCAAATGGTTAAAATATCCCATCTAAAACAATTAATTAATTGGTACGTTAATAATACATTACCTACCGGTACACCTATTACAAAAAAATATATTAGGCTGTTACGAAATAATGACAACATGTTTTAATGTGAATAAAGGAAAATAAGGACGGTACAAAGTAAATGATAAAACTTCAGTTTTCTCGGTTGTTTCAAAATGCTAGATAGGACATTTTAACTAAAGAGGGCAGTATACTACTGTCCACCCCCTGCGCCTAACGTACACGCTCAGTCCGTTTTTTTTCTCTCTACAGTCTTCTGTTCTCTTATATCAAACGCGGGAACACGAGTGAGTCTGGCGGGCGCCGCTAGGGATTTTTATTACCTAAAGCGGACACGTCTTGTTACAGTCCTGGCGTCGACTGTCGCCACATTCTTTTTATCGACCGCAGTAGTTTCATTAGGGTCCGTTTGTTTACTGGGGACGCTTCGATCGATTCGGACCATAACAAAAATGAGACGGCAGCCTTAAGAGATTTTCTCCATCGTCAAGTGTGGGCAAGAGGGGAACATGAAAGGGAGAGGAAATGTCTCCAATATGCACGTTGTTCATTCGATGAAGGTTTCGGCACTTTCGGCCAATCGCGTAACAAACACGATTTGTTGTCGCGTGACAGCCAGACAGAGAGCACATCTGTCAAGGTAAACGTAACCTAGCTAGTGTCAAACCAGTATTCAAAATACTTGACGCTGCTCTCCGAAAAAAATGTTAATTGTCTTGGTTAATAAATATAAAACAAGACAAGACACCACTGAGACAAGAAAGAAAGAAAAAGATTTTAATGCAATTTATACATATTTATTCAGTTTAGCAACATCAATTCGGAGAGCAGCGCCAAGTATTTTGAATAAAATATTTATTCGTATTAAAATATTTATTCGTATTAAAATATTTATTTGTATAAAAATATATCTGCTTAATATTATTTAATACATTTTGTCTTTGTATAAATAGTCATTGTGATAATTGGCGGAATTATAGTATATCATTACTTTTATAAAGTTAAAAAATATAGCACATTAATAAATTTATATTAATTTACGACAATGTTTTTAAATGCGATTCTTTTTGAATGGGTTATATACTTGGCGCTATTTTTTGTACCTTTTTTTATAAAAGGTAATTTTGTGGGGTAATTAATACACATTAGTATAAACCTGGTTTCATAAAGAAGTGCTCAAAGAAATTTTGATAGAAGAATGCAACAAGATGGAGCTGAAATTTCACAAAGAAATAGTTGTCTCTATGCGTAATAGATTAAAGCTTATAATAAAATCGCACGAATATTGGAAGAATATTAACTTATTGTAATTACGTTGTATAAATAAATATTGTTTTGCACAAACTTTGCTACTTCCACGGATAATAATGTTGAGATACGTTAAGATATATCATCAACATTTATAGAGAGGATTATATCTTTGATTTATATTTTTGTTATGTTCCTTTCGTATTTGGCGCGTATCCAGGCGAGGGCGCTGCTGTGGAGATGGTCTGTTTGCTGCGCAGTGCAGTGGAAGCGTGCTTCCGTTAAGCACTGTGAAGAGGACTACGGGTAACAGGATTGTATTGTGATGAACCACACGGCACTTATCCCAGAGTAGGGTTCTTACTTTTCGCGGGTTTCCGGTTACCCGGGTACCCGGTGAACCGGGTCCTACCCGGTTACCCGGGTGCTACCCGAGTTTGCGGGTAATACGGTTACGATTACCCGATACTCGTGTTATACGGGTAATCGACGAAATACCGGTTATTGCAGTGTATCGTAACAAACCTCTTATTATAACTTTTTGTTTCATGAATACTGTTAGTTATAAATTATTAGTAATATTGCAAGTTGCTTCTGCATTGTCATCCTCAGTTTTTGAGAAATTCGATTGTGAAAAAAAATGCAAATTTGCGCAAACAGTAATGAATAACTATTACTGTCTCGACACAAAAGATGTTCAACGTTAAAAATTTGCAGTTTTTTTTTTCAAAATCGAATTTCTCAAAAACTGAGGATGATGGCGTCAAACGGTTTGCGAATTCGTTTTCAGCGCTCCAAAACATATAAGAAACGGCTATTAAATGTTACAAGTCCAGATGGCTGTCGAACTGTGTTACCCGTATCATACGGGTATCGAGTACCCGTAACCGTATTACCCGCAGACCCGGGTAGCGCCCGGGCAACCGGGTATCACCCGGTTAACCGAGTACCCGGGTCACCGGGTATCAAGAGCCCTATCCCAGAGCCTTGGTATTCTTGTCATTCCAAAATATTTCTAACATATAGTATTCTTTAGAACTAAAAATGCAAACGAATCAACGAGCAATAGGATAGGCTGGGGTTAGGTTTTTATTGCGTTTATTCAATTAAGTTATCAAATCGCGAATTACAATTAATTAAGCGCCATGGGACGACGAATCACATACAGTTAGCGTTATTTTACTATTTTAGTTTGAATCATAAAACAGCATTCCTGTCCCTGTTCGTTCCAGAGTTTCCATTTGAGGTTATACATTCTCTGAAATAAGAACAATAAGAAAATACATAAAACAATTGGATATCTTATAAAATTCAATACTTCGAATATTTTTTTAATCAACAGAGCAGAAAATAGTTCGAATACTGCGTGGAACACACTATTATAAATCTTATGTCTTGTGTTCCTGCGATTTCTCTAAAAGCACTTGTACTCTAATAAAAGTAGTATATTTGAAAATTTTGTGAAATATGTCTCCACTCATAAATTGCAGATAATGACAGGGCAATATAAAGCCACGAATTCGAACCAGTACTATAAGTATTTTGATTATTCGATGCTGGAAGATAGGTCTTTTTTCGAAGATTTTTTACTTTTTAAAAAAGATCATATACCACATCCTTTTTTTAAATATAAGAAATTATACTAGAATTGATTTACTCACAATAGGATACTTTTTCAAAATTGTTATGTGCGCGTCGTAGGTGTTCCTTTGTCCTTCCACGAGTGGACACGTGGTTGTTAAACAAGCATCAGGGTCCATGCCCAAAAATGGAATGTCCATTACTTCACTTGCCCAAAAAACTCGACCCTGCATTTTGTCTGACGAGAAACCTGGAACATAGTATTACATTTGTTACACAATTGCAGTACACTATTTACAGGGTTGTAAGATGTCTTTCAAAATTTTCAATCACAAGGAACTAATTTTTTTTTTCAACAATTCAATGAGAATTGCAAATTCTACGACTTTACCGATGCTTCTAACACATTTACATAATATTGTTCTACATGTGGTCAGTGTGGTGAGGAAATCCGCCGTGCCGGATGGACTAACGAGAGGGGGATATGCTACGCACGTCCACGCATGCGCGCGATGACGCCGCGAGCGTCGAACCAATCAACGCCAAGATGAAAATTCGCCGACACCAGCGCCACGCCAAGTCAACTAACGGCCGATTTCTTCACCTCCGGTAATCTTCGGATTAGACTTATATTCCACATAACTGACACATTCCTGTTTCCTCACCTCTGATTAAGAGTGATCTGCCAGTTAATCTCCAGATTAACTTTACTGGAGGTTCAGGCACCGATTAACTGCCAGAAGTGGCAGTTAATGCAAATTTGCAGTAGAGGGGGTAATAGGAATATATACCTACGTATACCCAGCGATTTTACTTTTAAGGAAAAAGGAAAAATGGCTAGGAATAATAGATTCGTAAATTTGAACATTTTTGAGCATGTGGAAGATGAGGAAGATGATGAATTGTTTGGTACAAGACGGCCATATACTATTAGAGTGAGGAGAGACCATTTAGATATTTGGGATGACTTAGATTTTCGCTGTCGTTTTCGGTTAAAAAAAGAAACTGTAATTATAATTAAACAAGCCATTGAAGGGAGATTACACGTTACTTGCAACATGTATGTATTTTGATTATGTGTATATTAGGGCGAAGCGAAAGTATATAACCAAAAATTTAAATTTGAATTACGTGAAGTGTTGAATTCAATAATTTAATAAAACACAATTTATAAGGACTGGATAAACCAATATGGCTAATCAATGAAGTATCGACGACTTTATCAAATTTGTATTAATCGCGGTTCGCGCACGCGCGAGAAGGATGATTGCGCTTTCCACAAGAGGGCGCCCGTTGCTGAAGCACAGGCGGCGCGCTCTGGCGAGACCGTCACAACTCACAATCACTTATAGGCCGGTATTCACAAACGTGTCTTAAGATTAAGCAAATGCTTAAGCATGCGGCATCCTCTACTAACCCTAGTAGCTAGTAAAGGATGCCGAATGCTTAAGCATTTGCTTAATCTTAAGACACGTTTGTGAATACCGGCCTTAAACTACTACACAATGAAGTTCTCGTTTTATCGCCTTTGCGGCGTTGCCGCGTCAAACCTTCAGTCACTTAACCATAGGACCCAATAGCGCAAAGAAACACGCGCGACAATTAACTACCACCTAGCATCTGACTAGCGACTAACTGATCGGGACTTTAGTCAGAGGTGAAGAAATCGGCCGTAAGTAAACTAAATGAGGCCGCAGCCAACCAGCGTCGACAACCGATTCCCCGGCGACGCTGGTTGGCTGTGGCCTCACTTAGTTTGCTTAGTTGGTTTGGCGTGGCGCTGGCGTCGGCGAATTTTCCATCGTTTTCATCTCGGCATTTAGTTTAGCTTCACTCAACTTAGGTCATGGAGAAAGAATTATCAAAATCGGTTAAGTAGTTTTGAAGTCACAACAAAAATAAGAAATCTGTTTCATTATTATTATCAAGTCGCTTATTTTTGGAATCTTCCGTTTCTAGCAAACGGTTCTTTTTTACGAGCAGCTCTTTTTGTAGGCCTACCCATATTTTTTTTAAATAAATGTACTTATATAACTTAAATAACTAAAAGTAAAAAATTTAAAAAAAAATTAATACCGACTTCAAAAAAATAAAAATGCACTGAAAAGTAAAAAATAAGTTTTTCCCTTATTTAATCGATGACTCATTTTTTTTAAGTCGGCGTCAGATTTACACTGTGCAAATGATGAGGCGCTGACATAAAAAGTTAAGAGTGCATTTTTATTTTTTTGAAGTCGGTTTTAATTTTTTTGTTGTGTATCTACTTAATTACAATATTGATTTTTAACAGTAGATAACTTGAAATTAAAGACTAAGATACTAATATGAATACTGGTAATGCATAATAATATTCGTGGCATAATAATAAATTAAGCAGTCCATAATTGTCTGTCTTGAAATTCTTTCTCAAGTGAGTTTTTAAAAATCCCCTTTCTACCAATTTTGCAATACAATGCACCGAGAAAAATATTACATAGCTTTCACTTTTCCAATAATGAATAGAATTTGTGAATATATTATGTTTTTGTTACCATAATTCCAATGTTACAATAAAGTTACAAGAAATTATTTCAGTATCTACTATTTTCCACATCTACTCTTCACAAGCCTATTTTTTATTTAAAATTTATACAAATAAACGTCAGAAAAGTGAGTGTCACATTATCAATAAATTTTTTATTACCAAATGTATGTTTTTTATGTATGTACTTCCTTGTAGAAAAGCTCATATCGGAAGGCAGATATAACGTTAGGTAACTCACCAGGTGTATAATCGTAAGTCAAATTTCCAATAATGCCCCTCTTGAGTTTACATGGTTTTCCCTCTGCAGCCTCTTTACAGGGATCTAAGTATACTTCATGTATAGTACAGTTGGATGGAGGATTGGCTGAAAACAAAATATATGCCTTTTAATTAAATTTTTACAATACATGATTAACTTACTTAAATATACCGATTTCGTCGGCGTTCAGTTATAAATTGATCCCCTCAAAAACTTCAAAAAAGTAAAAAAATTACGCCAAGTACATCAAATCAAGTAAATCACAAAACATAGAAGATAATAATAATTACAAAATTAAAAAAAGATGTGAAATCAGAATGAGCTGCAAGTACATAAAGGTGCTTGCCAATGTATTAAATAATATTAAGCAGATATATTTTTACAGAAATAAATATTTTAATACGAATAAATATTTTATTCAAAATACTTGGCGCTGCGCAACCGAAAAAATGTTAATTGTCTTACAATTAGTATTAATAATTTACAATTACTCCCTTACAATCTAAAATACATACACATATTAGAAACGCAGTCAGATTTATTCTACATATATTTATTTCTAATTAAATACGCAGCATATGCACACGCACACACACAGTTACGAACGCACCCACAAGAAAGAAAAAGATTGATGCAATTTATACATGTTTATTCAGTTTAGCAACACCAATTCGGCGCGCAGCGCCACGAATTTTGAATAAAATATTTATTCGTATTAAAATATTTATTTCTATAAAAATATATCTGCTTAATATTATTTAATACATTGGCAAGCACCTTTATGTACTTGCAGCTCATTCTGATTTCACATCTTTTTTTAATTTTGTAATTATTATTATCTTCTATGTTTTGTGATTTACTTGATTTGATGTACTTGGCGTAATTTTTTTACTTTTTTGAAGTTTTTGAGGGGATCTCACTTCATTTTTCAAAGATAAATTGTACTATTATTTGCAAATTCATATTGATACACACGTATTAATTGTTTCTTTATCCTGAATGCATGGAAAATCTTCCAGACGATTAGATCGAAACATTTGGATCAAATGTTGACGCATTAACGCATGATTGTACGTTACTTTGTCTGGTAATTTATTGATGAATAATAACGAAACAGCAAATGCACTCGCAACAACTCCGCAATCCCGACTGTTAGGTTGAGCTTGTAGGGGAAGGTGGGACAAGATGGGGTAGTTAAGGTTTGATGATGAATAAAACAGGTTTTCATAATCAACTAATCATTTTTTTTTGTTTGAATCATTCTGTGGTAATAAGTCCTTCAGTTTAACTATGCATCAACCTAATCTCTACAGGTTTTAATAGAAAATTTCAGAAAAAGTCCTTTCTCCCGAATGTTAGATTGAGTTTGTACATGTGGACATTTAATAAATTCTTCGTCGATTTTTCCGCCATGTTTGGTCAAAAAAGGGTGTAACTTCTTAAGGTAAATTTTATTGCACCAAAAAGGGTGCAAGGGTAAAGGGTGCAAGGGTAAAGGGTGCAAGGGTAAAGGGTGCAAGGGTAAAGGGTGCAAGGGTAAAGGGTGCAAGGGTAAAGGGTGCAAGGGTAAAGGGTGCAAGGGTAAAGGGTGCAAGGGTAAAGGGTGCAAGGGTAAAGGGTGCAAGGGTAAAGGGTGCAAGGGTAAAGGGTGCAAGGGTAAAGGGTGCAAGGGTAAAGGGTGCAAGGGTAAAGGGTGCAAGGGTAAAGGGTGCAAGGGTAAAGGGTGCAAGGGTAAAGGGTGCAAGGGTAAAGGGTGCAAGGGTAAAGGGTGCAAGGGTAAAGGGTGCAAGGGTAAAGGGTGCAAGGGTAAAGGGTGCAAGGGTAAAGGGTGCAAGGGTAAAGGGTGCAAGGGTAAAGGGTGCAAGGGTAAAGGGTGCAAGGGTAAAGGGTGCAAGGGTAAAGGGTGCAAGGGTAAAGGGTGCAAGGGTAAAGGGTGCAAGGGTAAAGGGTGCAAGGGTAAAGGGTGCAAGGGTAAAGGGTGCAAGGGTAAAGGGTGCAAGGGTAAAGGGTGCAAGGGTAAAGGGTGCAAGGGTAAAGGGTGCAAGGGTAAAGGGTGCAAGGGTAAAGGGTGCAAGGGTAAAGGGTGCAAGGGTAAAGGGTGCAAGGGTAAAGGGTGCAAGGGTAAAGGGTGCAAGGGTAAAGGGTGCAAGGGTAAAGGGTGCAAGGGTAAAGGGTGCAAGGGTAAAGGGTGCAAGGGTAAAGGGTGCAAGGGTAAAGGGTGCAAGGGTAAAGGGTGCAAGGGTAAAGGGTGCAAGGGTAAAGGGTGCAAGGGTAAAGGGTGCAAGGGTAAAGGGTGCAAGGGTAAAGGGTGCAAGGGTAAAGGGTGCAAGGGTGAAGGGTGCAAGGGTGAAGGGTGCAAGGGTGAAGGGTGCAAGGGTAAAGGGTGCAAGGGTGAAGGGTGCAAGGGTGAAGGGTGCAAGGGTGAAGGGTGCAAGGGTGCAAGGGTGCAAGGGTAAAGGGTAAAGGGTAAAGGGTGCAAGTGTAAAGGGTGCAAGGGTGAAGGGTGCAAGAGCAAAGGGTGCAAGGGTAAAGGGTGCAAGGGTAAAGGGTGCAAGGTAAAGGGTGCAAGGGTAAAGGGTGCAAGGGTAAAGGGTGTAAGGGCAAAGGGTGTAAGGGCAAAGGGTATAAGGGCAAAGGGTGTAAGGGCAAAGGGTGCAAGGGTGAAGGGTAAAGGGTGCAAGGTAAAGGGTGCAAGGTAAAGGGTGCAAGAGCGAAGGGTGCAAGGGCAAAGGGTGCAAGGGTGCAAGGGTGAAGGGTGCAAGAGCAAAGGGTGCAAGGGTAAAGGGTGCAAGGGTAAAGGGTGCAAGGTAAAGGGTGCAAGGGTAAAGGGTGCAAGGGTAAAGGGTATAAGGGTAAAGGGTGTAAGGGTAAAGGGTATAAGGGTATATAAGAGTATAAAAGAGTATAAAGGTATAACGGTATATAAGGGTGTAAGGGTATAAGGGTATATAAGAGTATAAGAGTAGGGTGTAAGGGTATAAGGGTATATAAGGGTGTAAAGTTATAATAATAAAGGTATAGAAGGGTGTATATATAAGAGTATAAGGGTGTAAGGGAATATATATGAGTATAAGGGTATAAGGGTATAAGGGTATAAGGGTATAAGGGTATAAGGGTATAAGGGTATAAGGGTATAACGGTATAACGGTATAAGGGTAGGTACATAAGAGTATAAGGGTATATAAGGGTATATACTCTGCGGAATGATCCTGAGAGTCGACGAACGAAACATGTGTGCGAAACTGATAGGTGTGTGTGTGTAACGCGTAGTATACGTATTTGGTTGACGAATTTTCGACTGGAGAAGAAAAATTTTCTCTTACCATTTCTGACAATTCCATGAGACGATATTACGATATCTCTAGCATGCGTGGACCGATTTTTTCGGAATTGGTCTTATTCGAAAGCTTATATGCGGTTTACATAAGAAAAATGCCTTTAAATTTAAAAAATATTGCAGGGGTGATGAGATATTAATGAAATAAGTTTCAGAATAGCCTGGCGACGAGTAAAGGATAGCGGTAGCGACAGTCGACATATATATGCAGGGTCTCGGAACATGGATAAACGGCAGGGGCAGTCGATCGACATTTATACAGGGTGTTTTATACAGGGTGTCTTTCATGTATACAGGGTGTCTTTTTTGTACTTGGCGTCGAGACGCTATCGCGTCTCCAGATTTCAACTTATTCTACTGTCTTATTAATTTATTGCACCAATATTTCTATGAAGAGAGTCCTTTCGTGAAAGCCGTAGTAGCAGCCTCTGGTTCGACTTACTATTCCTACATAAAAGACACGGTTTCACTACGGAATATGTAAGAATAAAACTGTTTAAAATTTCTTAACGACATAGATATAGGAGAGATTAACTATCAAAAGCATTAGCCCTTTTTAAGTACCGTCAGCGGGTGTGACTTTGTCACTAATGAGGTGACTTTGTGAAAATCAAAAATTCGTACCGTAAGGAGGGGTGAGTTTGCGACACTTTTTGGTGTTTCTCAAATCTCACACGAAAACTATACATTATAATCCTGAACCAATACACATTTACCCTTCGTGGTCACACGGGGTGTATCCCTCCCCAGGCAATTTGTTTTTTTTGCCAATATTTCTGTAAATATTTAGACCTTGATATTGAAATTTAAAAACTTGGTGAATTTTAACCAAAAAATCGCTTTCTTCCACAACTATTTTTTTAACTACAAATTTCATCATATCAAAATTTACATTTTTAGAAAAAGTCTAGTACAACATGCGTATTGCAGCTGGAAGTTGAAAGATTCAAAAATACGAAAATGGTAACTCAAAAATGACTAACAAATCAATGATTACTTTTATAGTTAAGTGGGAAATAAAATTTGAAGTTGCCACAAAGTCACCCCGCATTGAGGGTCACTTAATGTTAACTATGTGACAGTATCTTTTACCGTATGAATCACACAGGGAAATAAAGAAGTACAAAGTAACCCCCGCTTACGATATGACATGAACTTTGCGCTTACTATTAATACATTTGCTACCATTTATCTTAAATCCTCCCTTATCCCCCATTATCCCCCCTTACTCCACATTCTGGTAGAATTCTGATATTAAATGCAATGTCATAAACAATATATATATAGTTACAGTGGTTTGGATCAGCCAAACAGTTTACCCGTATTTTTTAAGAAAATTTTAAGACAAGTTTTATATATATATGAAACAATTTTTTTTTATAGTTTAAAGTAGATTCTGATACATTCAGTATTTCCCTGACGTTTGTTTTGTTGACAGCAATCCAACACAAAGGAATGCAGTCACTAGTGAGAATACTTCATTACTTATTCAATTATTTGCAACTGATGACTTTTGTAATAAGCATCGCGATAATTGTAGCTACGTTTAATTTTAAGGGACGCTGAAATTTTTCACATGTCTTATTTCTTTGCCGTGGAATGTACACCTCTTGGCGGGCATGGGCACTAGGGTGGCCCTTATTTGTACGTGTCGGAATTTTTTTTGTATTTCTTTGCTCTCACCCCCAAGAACGGTTCCATTTGATAACAAAATAGTCCCTGCAAAAGTTTATCGCAATCGGACAGCAGGAAAGGGTGCCACACAGGCCTTAAAGTTTAGAATTCATCAATGGTTTGAATTTGAAGAATTTCTCAAAAATGGTAAGTCCTATCGAAATTTTGTTCAAATAATATTAAAAGAGCATTTAATTTTATACAATTACTGTATATATAATTTTCTCGCGCTTCCCACCACTTTTTAGATAATAGCGTCTGAATATAGACAGATCAGCACTACGCGCGTATAGACAATGCGTCACGCCGTACAGGTGTCTATATTCAAACGCTATTATCTAGAAAATGGTTGGAAGCACAAATAAATTATATATACAGCAATTGTAGAAAATTGAGTGCTCTTTTAATATCATTTATACACCTCGTGAATTTATATGTATATTAACAACGTTAATTTATGAAAATATTAAGTTTCATGGAACGGTGGAACATTTAACATTTTTTAATCTGTACGAAAGCTATATTATCACTCCTCTAGAATAACTTCAGAATTACTTCACTTCAACTTCTAAGAAATCGCTTACAACTTAGAAGGTATGATGAGTATGATGACACTTAAAAATTTCTAATACGTATAAAGCCTATATCATCGCTCTTCCAAAATTACTTCGTTTTTTAGAGGGAACGAAAGGGTGAAAAATATCTTAAGGGAACATTGCAGCAAGTGTTGCGAAGTTTGTGCTTTAAGTGGATATTTCCTGAAGTGGCTAATTATTTTGCAATAATTTCGTAAATACATTGATGCATAGATTTCTGTATACGAGAGGTGACCAATCAGTAAACTTCATTCCTAGTTATTTTTTAATACTATAAACTGAATCTCGAACGATAGGATAGCACGGTAAATTGTTAATACACCTGTCTACGCAGTAAAAGCCCACGAAAATAATCCCTGGACACACATTTGGGAACCACTTTTTATATCCTCTCCTCGGCCAGCAAGTCTCGTGTGTCAAAAACACGAGTGCCGCATGTAAACACGAAGCAAACTTTCTACAGTTTTCATATTCTACTTCATCCCTTCAACCAACCATAAATATACACAGTGTCTTGCGGGCTAGATAACATTCTGCCTTGTGGACAGAAAGCCAAGTAACATTTACAAAACGCGTCCAAATACCAAAATGATTTCTGCGAATGTAATTAAAAATTGGACTCATCAACCGCGCAATTACTATTTAATTTCAAACGAATTTAATTGCAATGTAAAATATTCTGATATTTTTTTAAATTTGGTCAACTCTGAACTCTCGCCACAAACCTCACTATGCCAGCTTCCTTTATCAAACTTCATCCTTGAAAAGGGAATCTAATACTGCTCAATCGACAAACACTTCTTCCTGCACGTCTCGTGTGTGTAATTTCGTAAATAAATTCCGAAAAACATCCCTGGTGGCCCCCAATAAACTGTCTCGTTACTAGAATTTTGCACACACTACCCTCGGTGGTCGTCTAGTGATTCACCGATTCTCAAATTTTTTTCTCGCCGATCATGGCTCAAGCAATCGAACATCGATCGATACTCACAATCAGGATAAGGACACGGCCGCCATGGCACCTGTTCCGCGTAGATCGTGGACAGGGCTGCGAGCAGGAAGGCGAAGAGGACTTTACTGTTTCGGTTCATCCTCGGTGGATGGTCGTTGCGGAATGAGGAGAAGACTTGGCGCTCTGGCCAGAAGGCGAACTACGACCAACAGGAGGGCATAGAGCGGGGCCATAAGTCAATTGAGATTGTGTCTTAACAGCGAGAGATCTGTATGCGTCACTTCGGGGAATCGTGCCGGAGCTCTACATTCGTATCTGCTAAGTTCTCCCATCAGACTATGCATCTTCGCGCGTTCAAGAAACGAATCAATCAAATACGGAATGATAAAATTCAAGGATGATCTAAAAATAGTTAAAAATGTGGAGTAACATTTTTGATTTGGGGATTCTTTTTCGGAAAAGATGATATTGAATGTTTGGGCTTGATCAAGAATTGGGAACGCGTGTAATACAATGCGGTGCATAACTTTAGCGACACCTGCATTTGGCGGGAAAGCTGATTCCAACATGCCGTGAAATTTCTTTTCGGAAAATATCGCGGCTCTGTAGGGAGATCTCGCCGATATGAGTTAAGGGGTAAAACCACTCTAGAGGCAGAGAATAAAGACTTAAATTTGACAATTTATTTTGGGAGTATGACAAACGGAATAGAATTTCTTTTCAGAGGGTTTATTTAACACGTATTGAAGTACGAAAAACAATTTTTTTTATTGTCATTTTCGTACAAAATGACGGCGACAGAGCCCGTCGTCGAAAGCAGCTTTTTTGGGAACACCGCCACGGGAAGGCGGATTTCTCGGCATGTATGAGTCCCGGAGCAAAAAATAAAAAAAATTTACAATCTATGTACAATTGGCTTTGGAAGTACGTAGGGTCTTTTTTTTTAATCAATTTTTGTGGAAGTGGTGCACTTTTTAAGAAACGAATCGATTTTTTGTCTCAAAAATGAGCATTAAATTGTTTATAAAAAAAAGTTTACATTCGATCAAAAAACGGCTACGTACTTCCAAAGAGAATATTGTTGTGAAGCTACTGTAAAAATTTAAAATCGATCCAGGCAACAGTCTCCAAGAAATCCGTCCTCCCAGTTTGAAAGAAGTGGTTTCGACGACGGGCTCTGTCGCCGCCATTTTGTATGAAAATGACAATAAAAAAATTGTCTTTCGTACTTCAATATGTGTTAAATAAACCCTCTGCAAAGAAATTCTATTCCGTTTGTCATACTCCCAAAATAAATTGTCAAATTGAGGTCTTTTTTTCTGCCTCTAGAGTGGCTTTACCCCTTAAGGGGGGAACCTGGTGTAGCGAATCGAAGGAATCGATTTTTTTTTGCATAAATCAATAGTTGAACATCACAATAATATGTTCCCAAAGCCGCAAAACGAATTTCGAAAAATTAAAGCGGATATGGCCGGTTTTGCTACGGAGCGCCAGGTTACCACAAAACTTTAAATGCGTTTTTCTCGAAACGACAGTTTTACAATCTGCGGGCAATGTAACTCCAAAAATATTCAACCAATCGACTTGGCCTTGTACACGGATATTTGTGAACATTTTCTTCATAGGGCTACGTTCTTAGTATAATGATATTGTTTAAATAAATAACTTTTTTTTACACATTTAAGGCAAAATTTCGTTGGAAAAAGTGAATTTTTTTTTCAAGAGGCCGCCATTTGTGCAATTTTGCATCTTTTAAGTTATGAATTTATACGATCTGTGCGTACACTCATAAACTAAACGAAAATTGTTCGATTTTTAGTTTTAGATGAAACCAAAAGACGCTACGTTGCCCGCAGTGCAACAATTGCGTCGCCAACGGACTGGGCATAAGCCCTTATAACTTTGTTATTTACCGCTCATTTTTAATAAATTTTTTTTTGTATCTTCCATAACCTGATAATACAATATCCTGAAAGTTTCAGAAAGATCGATTAAATACTTTCTTTAAAAAAAATTCCCGAAAAATGCCTCGATTTCCAGCTAGTTACACCAGGTTCCCCCCTTAAACTCATCAGGTCCATCAAGATTAAACTTCTTTTCATCCGAAAATATCAGCCGGATGCCAGGAAAGGGGATTCATGTTCCCTCAAATTGAAACGACATTTCAATATTTGAAATTAACTTACGCTCTTCCAATCTCGATGCATGTTTGCTCATACGCAAGTACTCAGGTCTAATTATTTTAGGTCTTGCTAAAAAGGTGCGGCTACAGGTTTTTAGAGTATTGCTGGCAGATTATATTAGCTAAAAAATTCAAAATATTTTTATGGAACCTTTCCAGTCGACGGGCGATTTTTCTAATACTAACATTTTTCTTTCTTATATGTTAAAATTGCGCCCTTCTCTCATTCGCATAAGTATTTCCCACATGCCGTTGCTTAAGATAAATGGTTCACGTAAAATTAAGGTTTTAATCTGATTTAAAAGACGATCAATTAGGTTACACCAAGGCATTGTAAATCTAAACTTAATGAAACTCGTGTAGTGTTTTAATTATGTATAGGTATTGTTTCATATCTAAGGAGCAACTACGGTACGGTTTTGTTGGAAATCATTGTTTATATTGCTCTTTCAGTCTACATAATTGATTTTTATGCATTCTTACTCCAAAGTCCGAATCCTTTGAAAATGTAGATGGCGCTAGAGTTATGCACCGTACTGTATGTTGAAAATAAATCATTGTGCAAGAACATTTTGCCATTATATTTATAATTGTTTTAAAAATCCTATTATAACATTACCATCTTTCGTTATTTTATAAAGATGAAAATGCATAAAATTTTTGATCTTCTCCTTGTTTAATATACATATGTTAATTACCTGTCAATGTTAACCACACTTATGGCTTTCGATTGGAGTGCCTATTAAGAAGTGAGAAATCTTCGACTTCCGCATTTCTCATCAGATCTCTGCGAAAACGACGACAATCGATTCCTTATGTTTCGCCGATGAAACTGACACCAAGAACGACGTGATTCGGACCAGAATGAAGGAAATTCCATGAAAAATTGATTTATATCATTACAAGTTGACTTCGTTAATAATAGTCCGATTTACGTGAAATTTTGTATGATTTTCATTAGAAAAACATAAGGAATCCAATGGTGTCACTTCCATATCGATACGATAAATAATAAAGAATTTCTGAATTCACATTTTCACCCTCGACTGCGGGGCGTCGACGTCGATTCGCTGCGGTCGGCCGAGGATGCATACCTGTTTCAGAAATAAAATAATTCTTTATTTTTTATGGGGTTGAAAGTCATAAAATTCGGTGAGGCACTGCGAAGGGTTGTCCTGTAGATTAAAAACAATTTTGTGTTTTTTGTTTCAGATGACTACGATAGCCAGAATCATGTTCGTCAGCAACAAACTTTTTCTTCAAACTCCCCTTACTACTATGTACCAGTGTAACTTTGAATAAAATCATTATTATTGCATGGAAAAAATTGAGCACATCATTCGAATATCAATTAATAAACGTACAAAGTTTAGAATTATAATACTCAATACTTTTCTTTTAAGAAATTCCTTAAATATTGCCTTATTTTCACAGTGCCAAACTAGGGAGACCCCTTAACAGTCAAAATTGTACTAACCTGGAGTTACATTAGCACCTTTTTTTTTTACTTTCAATTAATTCATTTTTTTTTTTTTATATAATTGTCATCCTAACAGACTGGACATTCGTAACAAATTTATTTGGTTTCACCATTGCAAGTTCCTCAGACCTAATAACGACACCTTATGCACTGCATCCCGCCAGGTCCTTTGTACGTTTCCCATTCACAGGAACATATTTTGGGACCCGCCAATTTTGCCCCGCAATGTTCTCCCATATTACGGTACCGAAATTTTTTTTTCGAACGGGGCTTTGTTTTCGAAAAGATGGATTTTGAAAATCCGTCGAGTATATACGCGTATACTTGGCTAATGTAAATATCAGTTTCATCTTCAACACCGATTTTCTCGAGAGTTAGGCTCAGATCGAAAAAAAAAATTAAAACCGACTTAAAAAAAATAAAAATGCATTAAAAAGTAAAAAGATTTTTTTTCCTTATTTAATCTACGACTCTCAATTTTTTTAAGTCAGCGCCAGATTTACACAGTGCAAATGATGAGGCACTGGCGTAACAAAATTGAGAGTCGTAGATTAAATAGGGAAAAAAGTTAACTTTTACTTTTTAGTGCATTTTTATTTTTTTGAAGTTGGTTTTAATTTTTTTAAAATTCTTTTATTTTTTACTTTTTAGTTACTTAAGTTACATATCTACATTTATTTTAAAAAATATGGGTAGGGCTACCATAAGAGCTGCTCATAAAAACAGACCGTTTGCTAGAAACGGAAGATCCCAAAAATAAGCGACTTGAAAAAGTGAGAATAAGGATGTCTCTAATTCGTTATATGGTGTTTACAACCCAATGCGCGGAAACACGCTAGAATGCGAGAATAGGGACATGAAATACAAATTATATAAAGAGGGCGAAGTTTGAATTAACCAGTACTGGCAAAGTATTGAGTCAATATTGATGCAGTGTAGGATGAGACTACCGGGGCATCGCCCTCTGTCGAATAAAAAAAAGATCATCAAAATCGGTACATAACCTCCTTATTTTTGAAGTCGGTTAGAGTTATTCTACAATTTGGACTTAGTTTGTTATTATTATTGTTGCAGCTACGACTGCTTGAGTTAGTTGTCGTAGTACTTTTACAACTGTATGAGGTATACGAGTATTATCTGATCCCTATTTGTTATTACTGCAGTTTCTTTCTCACTGCCATATCTGTTCGTTCATTTTGCTTTTAATTTCGTAACCTTTGCAAGATTGTAGTATCGCCTTCATAATTGAACTTTGGTTTGAGAGTGCTTAAAGTAGTAATCTTTATATCAAACTTCTTAGGAGTCTATTCACATTCTGAACATTCTTCTAGTACATGTTTCATTGCAAGGGAAATATTAAGTCTGCAAAATGAATTGCGAACTGAAAGCATACCACGCCATCTATACACTGTTGACATGGTTTTTCCAATACTAATTGAATGGTAACATTTTTCCTTCAAAAGCAAACGGGATCACCTTAAAGAAATGGACCTCAAGATCATCATTTCGAGCTCGCGGATACGAGAAACCAGTAGCTATATGACATCTATTTGGAGATGTTTCAGATAGACGCTTGAAGAAAAGCCAAGTAGTGTAAGAGATACCTTTGCAGGTTGAGACTGAAATGTGTCTTTCTTGGCAGTTTCTTCCCTCATTTCAAGACTGTATTGCTCTACGAACTTTGCCTGGGGCTTGGACCATGCCAATATCTTATAAGTATTTGAAAGCTACGGATAAATTGCGAATATTCCAGTATTCGAATATTATTACTGAAGTATTCGAAGTATACTGAAGTATTCGAATATTATTACTGAAGTATTCGAAGTACACTGAAGCATTCGAAGTATACTGAAGTATTCGAATATTATTACTGAAGTATTCGATTATTATTACTGAAGTATTCGAATGTTATTACTGAAGTATTCGAATATTATTACTGAAGTATTCGAATATTATTACTGAAGTACTTCAAGTACACTGAAGTATTTGAATATTATTACTGAAGTATTCGAAGTACACTGAAGTATTCGAAGTACACCGAAGTATTCGAAGTATACTGAAGTATTCGAATATTATTACTGAAGTATTCGATTATTATTACTGTAGTAGTCGAATGTTATTACTGAAGTATTCGAATATTATTACTGAAGTATTCGAATATTATTACTGAAGTACTTGAAGTACACTGAAGTATTCGAATATTATTACTGAAGTACTTGAAGTACACTGAAGTATTCGAATATTATTACTGAAGTACTTGAAGTACACTGAAGTATTCGAATATTATTACTGAAGTACTTGAAGTACACTGAAGTATTCGAATATTATTACTGAAGTACTTGAAGTACACTGAAGTATTCGAATATTATTACTGAAGTACTTGAAGTACACTGAAGTATTCGAATATTATTACTGAAGTACTTGAAGTACACTGAAGTATTCGAATATTATTACTGAAGTACTTGAAGTACACTGAAGTATTCGAATATTATTTCCTGAATATATGAGAATTCAAGTATTGTTACTTGACTGTTATTATTGGAATATTATTACTGAAGTACTTGAAGTACACTGAAGTATTCGAATATTATTTCCTGAATATATGAGAATTCAAATATTGTTACTTGACTGTTATTATTGGAATATTATTACTGAAGTATTCGAATATTATTACTAAAGGTTTTGAAGTACATTAAAGTATTTTAAGTATTTGAAGTACACCGAAATATTTGAAGTACACTGAAGTATTTGAAGTGCACTGAAGTATTTGAAGTACATTGAAGTACACTGAAGTATTTGAAGTACACTGAAGTATTTGAAGTACACTGAAGTATTTGAAGTACACTGAAGTATTTGAAGTACACTGAAGTATTTGAAGCACACTGAAGTATTTGAAGTACACTGAAGTATTTGAAGTACACTGAAGTATTTGAAGTACACTGAAGTATTCGAATATTATTTCCCGAATATTTGAGAATTCAAATATTGTTACTTGCCTGTTATTATTGGAATATTATTATTCGAATAAGAAAATGTTTACACATATATTCCTAATATTTGAATAATGCGGAGAATGGAGATGTATTTAAATATTATATTTGTAATGCCTTGTGGGCACTAGCAATAAATTGCGACATTTATTGCGCGATAAACTTGCACGAGTGTTTACACTGCAGCAATTTTTTCCCGCAAATTATTGCCTGCAAGCAGTTGCGAGAGAAATCTCGGTTAGTCTTGCGGAAAATATGTCACGTACGTCTACACTGCAGTGCTCGTTCTGAGAGTTGACATTAAAGTAAAGTATGTAGTAAAATGTCGGTCCAACAAATTACTTAGACCCTCATTTTTCAACTTCCGCCTTTTTGTCTCAGCCCTCCCCCCCCCCCCTAAATTGTCACACTTGGTGAGGAAATAAAATTTGCAAAACGTCTGAGTAATTGGACAACGGAAACCCGTGCTGCATTTGAATTAAAGTTTTGAAATTTTAGTGATTGTAATATTTTTTTATAAATGTACAATTTGTTGAATGTATAATAGTAACATTTGTGTATTACTTCCAACGATATACTCAAAATCCTTGAATTGGACTTTGCACGTAGAACAGCGTCTGAGTCACGCTACTACGTGAGCCAGCTACTAAGGTGCAAAATCCAGTCATCTATTTAGCGACCCTTGCGGGTTTTTCCCTGACAAGGCCCTGCTATTATAATACAGACTTTCGTAGCCGCGCACGGTGGCTAGATTTAATGGTAAAATTCAGATTTGTAGTATATTGTTGGAAGTCATACACAAATATTATTATTATACATCTAATAAATTGTGCTTCTATTAACAAGTATTCACTAATAATTGAACACAATTATGTTCGAAATTCACGTGCACTCATTACAACTTCAAAACTTTAACTCAAATGCGGCACGAGTTTCCCTTGTCCAATCACTTTGAAATTTTCCACATATCATTTTCCCACCAAGTGTCACAATTTATATAGGTGGATAAGACAAAAAACAAATAAAAAAAATATTTTGATCCCTATAGCTATGGACAATCCTAATGCACAATGCACTTTTAGAAGTCTGGACACACATATCAGTAGTCGGAGTCGCCGAAAACGCGATAAAAAATCTTTACGTTCACATTTCACCACTTATCATCATGAAGATGGTCATTCGGGGGGTTTTCGGGGTCGCAGAATCTGATTTCGAGGTCAACATTTTTATTAGATTGAAACTAAGTCCTGTAGGGGGAAGAAATGTCGATAAAATAATTTTATGTTTTGTTTAACAGTAATGTCTGATTCGGTTACGTTATTTGAAGTTAATTACGGCATCAAATTTAGAAAGATTAACGGCGATATCGTTTTTATGAGGAAAAATGGTATTGAGCGCGCGGAAACTGGAAGGGCAATAATTTGTGTAAATTCACACTTCAGATATTGAAAATGTTTTCATTTATTCATAAAATTCATTTGTTATAAATAACAGAAATATAAGAAATTATGTGATGGTAGTAATTAGTCGCGTGTTACAAACTTATATTATTTGATAGTTCCGGTGTGGCAATGATAAGAAGAAGAAGAGCATAGAAGATATCTTCTTCCCGCTGGCACGTCGGAACGGAACTGACACGGAACTGATAAGTGTGCCCCGACTTTTAAAGCAGCACGCCACCTCGATAAGGCTTAAATTAAGCCTACATTCAAAAAGATTTACTGGAAACCACTTTTCAGAATCAATTTATTTTTTATAGATATATTATTTACTCATAGATTAATACGTTCTCAAAATATTATTAGAAAAACCAAAAAAACATCGCGGCTGATGCGTGAAGACTCTCTGGTTCCATTGGCGACCAGATTGCTTGGACGTGAATAAATCTGAAATCGAAAAATGAATTATTTTCTTCGAAATAGATATTGCAGCTAAAATGTAGCGTATGGTTTTTTGGATATCTTCATTCGTTTGTTTGTAACAAATTTTTAAATTTGAGTTTCTGAGGCAAGAAGCCAAAATAAAAATATATATATATGGATGACATTCTATATTTTAAAAAAATTATTTTATTAATTTTTTTTTAAAATATAGAATGTCATCCATATATATATATTTTTATTTTGGCTTCTTGCCTCAGAAACTCAAATTGATCAATGACATTCTATATTTTAAAAAAAAATTAATAAAATAATTTTTTTAATAAAATAATTAATAAAATAATTTTTTTAATAAAATAATTAATAAAATAATTTTTTTTAAATATAGAATGTCATCCGCGATATGCAACCAACAACAACATCTTAGAGTTGCGAATGCGTACCAACAACAATAGAAACGGTATAAAGTAGTCATCAGTTTTCAAACATTAGAAAGATTAAAATAAATGTTTATAGCCATTCAATCGTACTGTTAAAAATATATGTGATGCTTGTTACATATCTATTGAAAGATTCGTTTGATATTACGTTCTTTGTTTTAAGTTATCAAGGAAAAAATATTAAATATTTGCAATAGATAAAGAATTGTACTACCAGATGAGGAGCTATGTTAAAACACAGATCTGAATCCTGGTTCTGTCAATCATATTATCTATTTTAATCGCCAAATGTTAAAAATCCATTTTCATTTCCTTATCGTAGCAAATATTGTTCTATTGTACACGCTTTTAGCATTAAGGACGTACAGCTTTATCTGCCAAGAGGAACAAACTATTAGATTATTTTTTATCGACTAGGTAGTTGCAAACATTTTATATGCCTCAAGTATGCCTCATGGGTATATAAGTATACATATATTATGCACATAAGAAATGAGAAAGTGTATAAAATTTATAAAATTAAATGAATTGCTGATTTTGAAATCACTGTATTATAATTAAAAATTTATTATTAAATGAAACTGACTTCAGCTGCAATGTTTTCCATGTGTGATTACAGAAGAGACACGATGTGTTATGTTCATTGACATAATGTAGCAAGATGTGTTGTACTGCCCTCAATGTAAGAATATGCAAATAAATGTTTCATGGAAATGAAATTTCAATGTAGACACAAGAAACAAAGAAATTAAATCCTTGTAATTAATTACCTATTACTAATCTGTATTGATTTTAACCGTTTGAATTGTATCACCCTAGACTGTGAACTTTGTGTACATTGATATTTCCATCTGATGTTTCTGTAGTGCAAACTTGATGCAAACCTCTGATTTGTAACGAACAATGACGCTGCATGTAATCCTAGTCAATAAGGTTTATTAAACTTAATTCGGTCATTGGTGCAATATCAGTCTGCACATAACGCACAGCTTTGAAGCTGCATTACTCTTAAGTCACGTTACGACTTTAGATGCGAAATTGTAATTAAATGTGCAAGCATAAAAGTGTATGTATTTTTCCTATAAACCTTATAAATTATTAAGAAGAGGCGATAAATAAAGGGAATTCTAAGTGTATAAGGTTTCGAGGTAGAATACTGGAGTATAAAGTAAACTTGATAGAAATGTTTTGAAAATTAAAAAACTAGAAAAAATAAATAGAATATATATATATAATATATATATATAATTGTATTAAATAATACTCATAGTAGTATAATGAAATGATATATAATATATATATATATATAATGAAAGTAGTATAATGAAATGATATATAATATATATATATCATAATACTCATAGTATTGTAATAAATAATACTCATAGTAGTAAAATGAAATGATATATAATATATATATTTTTTTTTTATTACAATATTATTATTACAGTATTATTTATTACAATACTATGAGTATTATTTAATACAATGCTATGAGTATCATTTATTATAATACTATTGTCATACTTGGGGTAAATTTAGAATGCTAAATACTCAGTGGATTTAGGATACTAAATACAGCACTAGATAGATTACTAAATAAATAATTTCTCCAAGACTGGAAACCTTTATCTAATGAACCTAAGGTATTTATCGAAAAGCTGATATCTAGTCGGAAACTTCCTACGCCAGAAGTAATATCTAAAGTAAAGTAGTTTCCGCCTTTCGGGGAAAAGTAAGGCAAGATAAAAATTTAAGTATTTGAATATTTGAATACAGCACCAATTCGAATATTGTTTTCGAATGTTGTATTCGAATGTTGTATTTGAATGTTGTATTCGAATGTTGTATTCGAATGTTGTATTCCAATGTTGTTTTCGAATGTTGTATTCGAATGTTGTATTCGATTGATATATTCGAATATTCTATTCGTTTGTTGTATTCGAATATTCTATTCGTTTGTTGTATTCTACCTTACGTCATTGTTTTGCACACGTATTATATGAAATGGTTTCGACCGTTAATGTCAAATAAATAAATAAATAAATAAATAAAATAAATATTGTATTTGAATGTTGTATTCGAATATTGCATTCGAATATTGTGTTTGAATGTTGTATTCGAATGCAGCCCGAATTCGAATATTGTATTCGAATGCAGCCCGAATTCGAATATTGTATTCGAATGCAGCCCGAATTCGAATATTGTATTCGAATGCAGCCCGAATTCGAATATTGTATTCGAATGCAGCCCGAATTCGAATATTGTATTCGAATGCAGCTCGAATTCGAATATTGTTTTCGAATGTTGTATTCGAATATTGTACTCGAATGTTGTATTAGAATATTGTATTCGAATGTTGTATTCGAATGCATGCTCGAATTCGAATATTGTTTTCGAATGTTGTATTCGAATGCATGCTCGAATTCGAATATTGTTTTCGAATGTTGTATTCGAATATTGTATTCGAATGTTGTATTCGAATATTGTATTCGAATATTGCATTCGAATATTGCATTCGAATATTGTATTTGAATGTTGTATTCGAATATTGCATTCGAATATTGTATTTGAATGTTGTATTCGAATATTGCATTCGAATATTGTATTTGAATGTTGTATTCGAATGCAGCCCGAATTCGAATATTGTATTCGAATGAAGCCCGAATTCGAATATTGTATTCGAATGCAGCCCGAATTCGAATATTGTATTCGAATGAAGCCCGAATTCGAATATTATTATTATTATTATTATTATTATTATTATTATCATCAACGGGAATTCCCTTTAGTAAACATAGAAAACAATAAACCTGATAATTTGTACAGTATTGTATTCGAATGTTGTATTCGATTGTTGTATTCGAATATTGTATTCGAATGTTGTATTCGATTGTTGTATTCGAATATTGTATTCGAATGTTTTATTCAAATGCAGCGCGAATTCGAATGTTGTATTTCAATACTGTAATATTCAAGTATAGTAGTACCTTGTATACGAAGTGCAATATTCCCTTACTTTAATATCCGAGGAACATTCGTAACATGCGGGTACGTACGAAGCACTCAAATAATAAGTCTTCGAATAGCCCCAAGCCCAATCAATACAAAGAATCGTCTAATAACCAATCCAGAATTAATAAAATGACGCAAAATGTTTCTCGCGCAGCAACATACGTGTATATCATATGAAATGAACATACAACCATGTGTCACCTGCACAGCGAACCTTTCCGTATTCGTGGCGCTTGACCCCTTTTCAACTGCCACTCATTCCCAGCTACCGAGTCAATTACGCTGCGTTTTAGACACCGAGCGCGGGGGATTAGCCGCGAAGGTTACATCTGGACGGGCACATCTCTGTTGTCGTTCACGGCATACAACGCGATAGAAGACAGTTTGAATCATCACTGCCAGAAATAAGAGTTCGACGATCGTTCGAGTGCGGTCGCTGGGCGTATTAAAGGGCCATCGCGCGGCCTCAGATGGCCAATGAAACACGAGGGCCCCTGGAAAAATAATTGGACACAATTGTTAAATTGTGCATTTCCTGATAAATCTGGCCTAACGATGCCGGAAGACAGTCTCGACGTCGGTTCTGCCGAAATTTCAAATACGCGTGGCTCCTCGCTGGTGTCTCGCCAACGAAGGTGCATCACTTAAGCGCCGCGCGCCGATTTTGTTGAAACATTTGTAGGAGATATTACTTCATAAAATTTTACTTTATTTTAGGGTAATTGCTCATATCTTTGGGGGTGAAAGCAGCCCTCCAATGTGTAATTGAAAAATACATTCTCCCCAATGCATTAGTGATTCGACTCCTGTTCCAAGCGCAGAGTCCGGTTGGGACATGAATCATGGATGGCCCTACATTCTGGCATGTCACAAACTTCGGGCTGCTGGTTATTTACGCCGCGCGACAATCCGCTTTTATGTTTCGCCGACAGTCGGGGGAAAGCACTGCGAGTGACAAAGGGTGAGTGTGAATGAGACAGAAATAAGAGCGAGTCAGAGAAGACGAGGGTGGGCGGGATGTATGGATTATTTAGGTCGGTGCATATGCATTGTTTTTTATTATTTCGATATTCTTACTAGAAGCGAAATTCTTAACTTGAATTAATTGCGAAGGGTCGAGAGTGGACAAAAGTTCCCGGAACGCTGAATTAATAAAGCTCAATGGTACGTTTGCTGTCGTTTAGTCTGGCGAGCAATTTTCAGCAATTAAACGCGAGACGACATCGTTACGATCGATCACAGATGGTCGCTGGCGGAATAATTGTCGTTGACAGCGTCGATTAGAGGCAGTCCGAGGTCTTGGACCATAATAGCATATCACTTGGTGGCCTGCACACTGTATATTATAACAGCTAATATGCGATTATTCAATTGAAAGAGCCGGTTGATTCACGAGGAACTAGGCAGCGGATAGTTTAGAACATGTTTTCGTAGAGGCCACGAGTTTTCCTGTTACGTTTGAATTTTCCTGTTACGTTTGAAGATATGTAGATAAAAAAATAAAATTTGTAACTGATATTCAATGAAACTAGGCATTTTTGTGTTCTGCATTAAGGGTGGGCGTTAACTTCGAATAATTCAATATTTGAATACTTTAAATGCACTCAAACGTAACATTCCTCGAATGTTGCAGCATTTGAATTAGGGCTGGGACTATTCGAATAACTTAATATTCGAATATTTTACGAGTATTCGAATGCTACGAATAAACTTCGAATATTTAAGTATTCGAATGTTATTATTCGAATATTTCAGTATTCGAATATTTCAGTATTCGAATATTTCAGTATTCGAATATTTCAGTATTCGAATATTTCAGTATTCGAATATTTCAGTATTCGAATACATCAGTAAGCTTCAAAATCGATCGGATATGTTGAAGTGGGTAAAAATTAACGTACAAGATTTCACCCTAACAAACTAACGAACTCACAACTGAATCTAAATAAAAGCTGGTAAAAAAATGAACCTAAAGAACTTGATTTATAATTCGCACCATACTATTCGAATACATCAGTATTGAATATTTAAATATTCGAATAGCATTCGAATACTTAAACATTCGAATAGTATTTGGATACTTGGATATTCGAATTATATTTGCCAAATAATTGAGCAACCGAAGTATTCGAATATTCGAATACCGAAAAATTCGACAAATAGTCCCAGCCCTAATTTGAATAGTACATTCGAATTTGGACTATATTCGAACACCACATGCGAATTTGGGTTATATTCGAATGACATATTCGAATTAGGACTGTGTTCGAATACTATATTCGAATATTACATTTGAATTGAGACTGCATTCGATCGTTCAGAAATTGAAGCTTTCCTTTTTTTAAATAAGTCTGCATTTATAACTGAGTAATTTTTATTTAGAACATTTTTGGATTTGACAAATATATTGGAATTAAGTAGAGAAAGGCTATTCTGGTCAACTATTGTAAGGTTGAAAGAGAGTTTACACATTTTAAACCATTTATTAGGAAGAACACGAAAATACATTTGACTGTATATATTTCCTAATGCTGTACAAATACATGCCAGCTTGAATGGAAAGAAAATTTTACTCAAGGGATGTTTCCTTGAAGTTCACAATCATTCGAATGTGATACTGGAATATTTAAAATTTGGATTATATTCCATGATGCGGGTATTCATATATTCAAGCATAGTTCTATTTCGAATCTAGCATTCGAATTTTAATCGATTATTTGAATACTCGAATTGCTCGTATATTTGAGTACTTGGACTGCTCGAATATTCGTATAAAGAAAAAAAAAATTAAAACCGACTTCAAAAAAATAAAGTTGCACTAAAAAGTAAAAAATAATTTTTTCCCTTATTTAATCTACGACTCTCATATTTTTTAAGCCGGCGCCAGATTTACACAGTGCAAATGATGAGGCACCGACTTAAAAAATACGAGAGTCGTACATTAAATAAGGGAAAAAATTATTTTTTACTTTTTAGTGCAACTTTATTTGTTTGAAGTCGGTTTTAATTTTTTTTTAAAATTTTTTTATTTTTAACTTTTTAGTTTTATATATATTGACACAACATGCTGAGGAGATATGCGCGTACGTACATAAAATAATAATAATTAGGTGACAATAGTCTTTATTATTAACCATACCGGGCAAAATATTGGGCCAATGTTGATGCAGTGTAGGATGGGACCACCGGGGCATCGCCCCCTTTCGAATAAAAAAAAGATCATCAAAATCGGTCCATATGCTGAGGAGTTATGCGAGGACAAACATATAAATTATTATTATTAACTATAACTGGCAAAATATTGAGCCAATATTGATTTAGTCTCGGATGGGACCACCGGGGCATCGCCCTCTTTCGAATAAAAAAAAAGATCCTCAAAATCGGTCCATATGCTGAGGAGTTATGAGGGGACAAACATATAAATTATTATTAACTATAACTGGTAAAATATTGGGCCAATATTGATTCCGCGTAGAATGGGTCCAACGGGGCACCATCCTCTTTCGAATAAAAGAAAGATTATGAAAATCGGTCCATATGCTGAGGAGTTATGAGGGGACAAACATAAAAAAAAAAAACATAGGTACATACGGGTCGACTACATAACCTCCTCCTTTTTGAAGTCGGTTAAAAAATTCGAGAAATAGTCTCATAGCTGTTCTATAACGTATAGCAAAATTGATCGTTCCTAACGTTAAAACTGTAATTAGGTAGATGATTGATTTACAATTAGAGGAAATACAAGATTTGTACCAAATTGATAAAAAAATCAGGAAAGTTTATTTGGTATTCCTCTTCTACTTGAAACTTCAAACGGGAGAATAATTGGACCTAGTTGTGCAGAAAGCTACCAAAACCTCAAAATGACAAAAAATTAGTTAAACGTAGGGCGGATCCCCTAATTTTGTGATTTCTATTTTGCAAAAAATGACCAACCCATAAAACAACTCTTACATTATACAACTATTAAAACTACCAAGCCATAGTTCCACCAAACATTGTAAAACAATAACAAGAAATAAAATATACCCAATAGAAATAAAGCTAATTTTCTTTAACAATTAAAATCTTCTAACAAAATATACTCAGTTTTAGATCATTGAGGGTTGACAATTTTCTGCATAATTAGGCCTAATTATGCTTCTCCATATACCTTATTTCACAGCAATACGGACCTACGTAGTCTACCACTACGGAATCTTATATTTTTCAAGTTTCTTTCAAACTTGTGGTATTTTCTAGTAAAATATTTCATAATTAACATTTTTGCTAGATAGGTTTGGAAAATACTGAAAACTACAATATCAATTAACGCATCCAAGTGATTAGATATAGTAGAATTGTGCTACTGATACCTACGCTATAAGTGAAAATTAGAGTTTCAACTTAAATTCTCGTAATCGTTAAAAATGCTCAGAATATTGAAAACATTAAAAAAAAAATGAATATCGTTAAAAGTTAACACGGATATTAGTACCTGATATGTACCTTTCCTCTGAGAAATATATAGATCTAAAATTAGTATAAAACGACCTTAGAAGTAGGGCTGGGACTATCCGACTAATTTAATAATATTTTACAAGTATTCGAATGCTACGAATGAACTTCGAATATTTGAGTATTCGAATGTTATTATTCGAATACTATTCGAATACATCAGTATTTGAATACTTAAATATTCGAATAGTATTCGAATACTTGGTTATTCGAATTATTGAGCAACTAAAGTATTCGAATATTCGAAAACCGAAAAATTCGACAAATAGTCCCAGCCCTACTTAGAAGTGTCCACAAGCTGAGAAATTGAGAAGGAATTCACGAAACGTATAGTAAAGCTGCTTAAGATTTCCTTGAATGGTTTATTAAATACAAGATTTAACAACACAATAATATAATCATAATAATACAAATATTAATAATATTATTAATCGTGTCGCAATTGAAACATTCTTACAAACAAGAAACTGTACAAAACTCAGTGTCGACAGCAAAGAAAGCAATAATCCAGGCAGTGTCTTAAAGCACCAACTATAGAATATAATTCAACGAAACAAGGAATTATTACTAAATAAGGGGGGGGGGTGGAGGTGGGGTTAGCTTTTAAAACTGTGCCACGTGTAACGAGGCTTCATAACAAATTAATAATTATCTTTCTCGGTGAATTAACATCTACCTTTACAATTAATAGTAGATCGCGTCCGACGTGAATTCGATAAGAACTGACATCATCAATTGAGAACTGAAGTGGCATGTCTTCTTTTTTTTTTGCGTAATCGCGATCACTGGCAGTGATTGTTGTCGTTGTGATCGTCATTGCACAGGAGCAGGTATCGATTCTTTGGTATCAACATTACGCGCGTGGTCGTGCGACCGAAATTCAAATTATCTTTCATTCAAACTCTTCCAAACGCCAAAATGGAAATATCATTGACATATCACTGTGAATGTCGATTTAACTAAGTATGTACGTGCTGCTCTGTTTACGAATTATCAGAACTATTAAATGCTTTCAATAACTTGTACGATTCCTTAAATCCAATAAGCATTGACTTTCTAATATTTATTCATTTTTTGAAACTATTTATTTTAGATGTGGTATTGCTACAGCACGTCACAATTCTAACACCATTTTTTGGCAAAACTTTTTTACTTTCTTTATTATTCAATGGTCTTTGAAATTTTGAAGAAAGTATTTTCTTTGCAAGGAAATGATTGTAAATTACTTTCACGTGTTTTCCATGGAGAAATTGAATGAAAATGTACTCGTAACACTGGTCGTCTAGTTTAGGGCTGAGACTATTTATCGAATTTTTCGGTATTCGAATACTTCAGTTGCTCAATTATTTGGCGAATATAATGCGAATATCCAAATATTCGAATATTTAAGTATTCGAATACTGATGTATTCGAATACCGATGTATTCGAATAGTATGGTGTGAATTATATATCAAGTTCTTTAGGTTCATTTGTCAGGGTGAAATCGGGTGCGTTCCGATTTTCGCAGTGAGTGCAGAAATCGCAGCGCAGTCACTGCGCGCATACGTATCGTTCCGTTTCGTTACTGCGGTTCATGCGGTCTTGAAATTTAAAAATGCTACTATGGAAAAAGAAACGTTGTTTACAATAACCTCGATACTATTAAATAATAGTGATAATGAAATCAGCAGCTGTGATTCGTCTGATGAAAGCGAAAATGAAGATGATATTAACTTGCCATTTAGAATCGGAATTAATATACATATCATTAATTGTAAACAAAACACTTGGACAGATTATGTTTGCCTAAAAATTGACAGATTATGGAGAACATTATGGAGGTTATTCCGGGATATTCGATAATAAGTATGTAATTATATTTTTGTATTAAAAAAAACATCACATGAAGTTTCTTCAAAATAATAACGTAAAAAAGTGGCATTTTTATTACTTTTTGTTAAATTGTATCAGCTATTTCCAATAGAGAAATTCAAATAATCAAAGATGGGAAAAACAAATACGCATGCGCGTGCGCAGTGACTGCTTCACCTCTGAAATTCTGCGTTTGCTGCACGCTTGCTGCACCGGAAGTAGCATCGTATTGGTGGAAAGTGAGAGAAATTCTAGGGAATCGTACGATGCCACCAATTTCATACACTCACTGTGAAAATCGGAACGCACCCATCTTGTAAGCGAATTTTGACCCACTTCACACCATACTATTCGAATACTGATGTATTCGAATAATAACATTCGAATGGTATTCGAATAATAATATTCGAATGGTATTCGAATAATAATATTCGAATAGTATTCGAATACTGGTGAATTCGAATAGTATTCGAATACTGGTGAATTCGAATAGTATTCGAATACTGGTGAATTCGAATAATAATATTCGAATAGTATTCGAATACTGGTGAATTCGAATAGTATTCGAATACTGGTGAATTCGAATAGTATTCGAATACTGGTGAATTCGAATAGTATTCGAATACTGGTGAATTCGAATAATAATATTCGAATAGTATTCGAATACTCAAATATTCGAATAATAACATTCGAATACTCAAATATTCGAATAATAGCATTCGAATACTCAAATATTTGAAGTTTATTCGTAGCATTCGAATACTTGTAAAATATTATTAAATTATTCGGATAGTCCCAGCCCTAGTCTAATTAAGTTAAGCATGACGTAAGTAACTGGTAAATGATATTGTTTATATTCCACACTGTAATAGTGTATATTTGTAACTAATAATTTTGATCGGTGATTTTTGTATATCTAATCCGACAAGTCATACTATTCTTTACGCTATACCATCTAAATAATTACTAATGCGTTAATAAATAACAAAATCATAATTTTTTAATTTTCTTCCTTGAACAATGAAGTTTTCACTACTTGTTCGAAAAGTCAAATTAAGAAGCATTGTAAATAAATAGAAATATAAGAAACTCGAAGCAATACCACATCCAAATAAATATTTTCCACATTCCCATGAATGTACTTATATTAATGGTATGGATTGAAATTTATTTAAAGAGAGTCCGAAATGTGACCCAGGAGAGAAATGATATTTCATCAAACAATTTCAGGGAATTCGCCAATTTGGAAATTCGCTGTACTTGGAAAATAACAAGTGGAAATACAGCGAGCGTTAAATTAACGGAGTCGAGGGTAATACCTAACTTTGAAAAGCAATTTTGCTTGCCCCTTCCAATGAAAATCTCGGGCACGCCACTTCGTCGACGACGTTAGCACGCCTCTTTGGCAAATTCGTTTTTGCTTTTTTGTTCTCAATGCTTCCATGCTAGTTCACGTTAACTGCTTGAGCTTTATCGTGATTATTTCAATCGACTCGAATCGATTCTCGTACCTACTAATTAACGCTTCGATTATATCGTCGACTCGATCGATCGAAAATCTACAGCACAGTCTGTGTAACAAGAAACCATCCTAAGCATACTCGTGCTAACCGATTAATTAACCATAAATGTACAAAATAAGAGCGTATACTATTATTCCTTGTAATTGCTTGTTCATCTAATCGTGACACGAACAGTCAGAATTCTATTATCTCTAAGCAAAAGATTACCATCTTCGCATAAATAACTAAAAATAACTCTTAGAATTGCCAGCAATACCATGGAAGGTATTCGTATTTTGATTAACAATAGTCCTTGCCTTTCTCCCATTTCAGGGCTACGTGAGATTTATAAGTGAAAAAGAAAACGTCTATTATTCTTACTTAAATAGAACGCGACGATGTTGAGCTTGCAAATAATTTATAATAAATTATGGAACCGAAATCGAGTAGCCTTTAAACGTCCCTGATGAACATTTCTTTCGTTTCATGCAAGACGTGAAGCACACAGTGTCGGTAAGATTTTCAAAGCGTCGCATCGATGGTCCACCTTGGCGATTCTTACTTGAATCGAGCCTCGCCATTTGAACCCTTTGAACTACTCTAGCACAGACATACGAGCGCACGCGAAGTGGGAACGACTCCTTTTGCGTTTCGCTGTTACATATTCTCCACCGCGCCTTAGTCTTATCATTAAACTCCTTTGTGCTCTGAGTGACTCTTAGGTAACCGTTTATCTGGAAAGCTGTCCATTCTCACATTTAGCAGTTATTCTGGGAAGGGAGGCCTGGAAAACGAGGTAAATGGGCCTCGCGCGCACCGCGCCCGGCTCATTTCCAAGCGTCCTCAGAGTGACTACAAGAAGCAAAGTCTTAGGGGACTTTGTTTCCTGTGCCCTTCCATTTGGATCGATGCTCCTCTTCTCCCGCTCTCATCGCGAGGCGACGAGTCCTGCGGAACTCAGACTACATAAATTGGATCCTTGCACACCGATATCCTTGCTTCTTGAAGAATTCTTAGCCTCGGTCCCAAGGGAACGCCCATTTTCTGCAGCCGCTCCTCGCTTAGGTAGGGAAGCTCCACCATCCCGACCTTCTCTTTCTCAAACGCGTTTGCGTATTTCTGAAAACGGTAAGGTTCGTTACATTCGTTCGGAACGGAGACTTGAAATGGAAATTTGTTGCTGGCGAGGTAACGCGGGAAAGGTCAATTGTTTTGCAAAATATGTTCTACCCTTACATGTGCAGGTAATTTTTGTGGGAATTTTTGTGACATGTTCTTTTTTTTTTAAGTAACTTAATTGTGACACGATAAATGGGGTATTGACTGACTCTTTGTATAACTCAGCCTGCTTTGTTTACTAATTAGTTAGCTTGCCAGTGGGTAAATTAGTTATTGTATTGTAGTACTAAATTTTCGCAGAAATAGGCAAAGATTGCGGGCTTTGATGGCTTGTATTGTTGAAGTTTTTAAAGAAATTGAAAAGCGGGAAATTGCTGTATTAGCTCCACCCTAATTTCACGCGTGTTTCATACTTTAATTTCATCAAAATTCGTAATACCAAGTGCAAAAAATTATCGATTTCACATGGGATGATCTAGTGCAGTGAATATTGTAAAATGTCGTCAATGTGAAGATAAATTTCCAAATTAATCTTAATGCTTTTGGCATGATTTTCAGAAAAACTTTCTATTTCCTTTATGAAAAAGTAGATAAAATTTGCCGATTGAATTTATTATGTTATTTTTATTACTATGTTTAATGTAGGGTTTGTCGGTTTTTAAAAACCGTTTTTTTTTTATACATTTGTAAAATTCGAAAACCGGTTTTTATATTTAAAAAAACGGTTTTATGTACTAGAATTAATATGTAAAAATGAATTATTTAATTAAAAACGTTAACATTTTTAGTTGAAATCGCTTCGCACACAAGCATATTGTAGTACGTAACAGTTTACTGTAAAATTAATCTTCACGAGTTCATATTTTCGTAAAAAAATACTAAATGAAATTATGATTAATAAATTATATTTTTTACGGATTTTAGTGATTTCAGTTTTTTTTATTTGGTTTTGAATGCAGTGTATTTTATTGTGTTATATTTTTGTGGACCCATAAATATTAAATGAACTCAAAAATTTTACGAATTTGTACGGATTTTAGTTATTATTTTTTTTTTTTTGGTTTTGTATAGATAGATTATATTTTATTTTCTTAAACGTTTGTAATTGAATGAATATTAAAAGAACTGAACATTTTTAAAATAAGTATAAATATTTATTTTCTATTTTAAATATATTTTTTTGTGAAAATTGGAAAACTGGGTTTTTGGGAATAGTGGAATTCGAAAACCAGTTTTTTCAAAAATCGGTTTTTGTATAAACCCTAGTTTAATGAGTTGGCTTTAAATTCTGCGAATTACTTTTATATATGCAATTTCCTTAATTATAACCCAAATTATGCCGGGTTTGGTGTCATTTTCATCAGGGAAACACGAGAAATCGATTGGTGCCATTTTCGTAAAGATCCAATAAGAATTACGGAACTTGAAATTTGTTTTAAGCAAGCAAAAAATGGTAATGAGGATGAAATTATTTGTATCAACCTAACCAGTGTGAAATTCTCAACTTAACCCGACACAGCTGTAAATAACACGTGTAACATCACCCGAAGAGTAATTGGATTTATCTAATTAATTACTGTCACCGTGACCGATCTGTTTCAAAATTAGTTACAGTTTGTTAACAAATCGAATTAAAGAAGATAATAATTCAAGCTTCGTACCTCATACCCAAGTTCCCTCAGGAACAGTCTGATGAGAGGCGGCTCCGTGCCGAAGAACTTGGTAAGCTTTTTCACCCTCGAAGGATTGGAGAGGGCTGGCAACTCGGAGTCCTTGATCAGAGGCTGGGACTGCGACCTCACCATTGCCATGCTCGTCTGTGTCCTGAGAGCAGCAATCTCGCCCCTTATGTTCTCCATTTCCTGCGAAAACCTGGTAGTAGTGAGTTTTGGAAATTCGATTGCCTTTTCGTCTACTTTGCTCGTTTCTCATTACTTCTACGTGCTTATGCTACGACAATTTTCTTCGTTCAGTTATCGGAGCAATTACGAATTCCAATAATAGAATAAAAAGAGAATAATAACTTATTAAAAGAAACCAAAATACTCGAGAAAATTTAATATAAAAAATACGAAATATTCTTGGTAAGAAACAAACAATTTTATGAAAATGAAAAATTTTATCAAGAATATAGTAAAATATATTCTATTATTTATTAGTAGACATTTACAGAACTAACAAGGGAACTTCCGTAAGCCGAGAATTCAGATTTTTTGGAAACTTTGCAGGTTTGTAGATGACCTCAATACAAGTATTAGACAATTTGCTTTTTCTGGTACTTTTTGGATTTTCAGTGTGAAAACATCCCTTAAAGGTTAATTTGTGTTTTCCTATTTTCCTGTATTGCAGACATGCTCAGTTTAAAAAGCTCGGAATTTTTGGATTACCGAAGTTCCCTTGTAAGTAACTTCCAATAGACATTAATTAGCGTTTAATTAGATTTAAGTGTAAAATCTGTAAACACTGTAAGAAGTGTATGCAATCCAACGTGGTTGCTAATGGCTCACAAGTAGCCACGATATTAAAAAATAAAATAAAAAAAGTAATTTGACAGCATTTTTGAAGACGCATATTACATAAAATATGCATGTTTATCTGGATGTTGCTTCCATTTCCTACTCCACTCCTTTGTTCCAGCTACCTACCTTAAGGAAACCATTCCTTTTTTAAGATATTTTTTATTGTTTTTTAATTTTCACCTATCCGTGAAGTTTCTGCGATTCTCTCGTAAAATGTGCTACAAGGTAGGGTAGATGCACCATTTGTGGCCACTTTAAGGTATTATACCAGTTTCGGCCACTTCTTAAAAAATATAATATTTTTCCGTGTAAGCAATAAATGTAACCTTATATTTCTGGCGGTATACTAAACAAAATATTAATGAGGTGAAATTCTCCACATAATAATGATCTGCAAGCAATTTAAAAATAAGATAATTATGTACATGGCCAAAAACAGTGCACTGACCACAAACGGTACATCTACCCTAAATGTTGAATTTTAAACATTAATGAGATTCTCTCACCTGTATCATTAAATGTTGCGTTCTCATCTCCGAACTAAGGTGTGCCACGGATCTGGCAAGTGTAACTACGTGAGACTCTAACCGTTGGAAACGTTTGTTAATGCTCTGTAAACATAGCAACAATTTTTTTCTATGAACAAAGAGTGAAGTTGTGATCGTGAGTAATATAAAGTGTTTGCTCAGAAACTCTGTATTCGAGGTTCATATTACGACACAATTGAACAACATTGAAATAACCATCAGCCACAGCTACTTTTTTGTAAATTAATTTGTTATTATTGGACTGCACATGCACTGTATGTATATGGTGCTTCCTTTTATAAAGAACAATTTAATTCGTGAAAATTTATTAAAAGTAGAGAAATTAAAGTTTCTTCATCAGTAGGTACTACATATTATTACAGATGTGGCAATTTGGGAACAACTAATATGTACATATTTTTACAATAAATCAAGTGAAATCTTATTTGCCTGAAGATGATGTCTTCTTTAGAGAATATGATAAAAAATACATTTGAATTATGAAATCATACATAAATCTGTAGAGGCATAAATAATGTTTCGAGTAGTATTTAATTTTACAACAATAAATATCTTGAGCTTGCAAGGGGATGACAGGGTGTGGTAGACACCGATTTTGATGAGCCTGGGCACGATGGATCTATGTAAAAAATAAGTAAATAGGTGCCCCAGCGTATTTGCCAATAGGCATTAATAATTAATTTACATTTAAATTATTAAACATTTCATGGTGGCCGTGGGGTTTTAGTGGGTAAAACTCCCACACTACCCTGGCGCCCCCGGGGGTTTCCCCTCTGGAGGCGTCGAGGTATCTTTTGAAGATTTCCCCACGTTAAAAAAAAATTTATAAATATAATTAATATTTATCTTTTTAATTTTTTTTAACGTAGGGAAATCTTCAAAAGACACCCCGACGCCTCCGGAGGGGAATCATCCGGGAGGGGGATTTTTTCCACTATAACCCCACGGCCACCATGAAATGTTTACTAATTTACATGTAAATATCTCTATTATTAAGGCTTAAACGCCCAGACACCTATTTAATTATTTTCGACATAGATCCATCGTGCCAAGGCTCATCAAAATCGACGTCCACCACACCCTGGCACCCCCTTGTTAGTACAAGTTTGAATGGGGAACAACCTCCAACTAATAAAAAAAATATGAAAATTTCAATCACAATTAAAATTGTAATTCTGACTCATTGAAAAATAAATGCCTCAATAATGAAACAAACGAAACAACCACTTCGAAGTTATTATTTAAGACTAATTCATCCTGCCATGAATCGTTATGGTCCTTCTAGCCACAAATAGGGCCCTGAATAAGAGCGATGTAACTTAATTTCACGCTGCACCTATCCAGAAGCCACTACTTAAAATCAACGAGTCAATATAACACGTTCAACTATAATGGTAACTTATGGTTAGTTTCCAAACTTCTTTAACTCACATTACTCTTACACTTAAGAACTGAAATGTAGTAAATAAACAATATATTCCTTGTCTATTAATTAATTAAATGAAAGTTATGAGAGTATCTAAAGCTTCCGAATATATCAAGAGAAAAAGGCGTGAAGTTACAAAAAGCACGATATATTTTTGTTTCTGAAGGGAGCCATTCTGATGGTTCAACGATATCATTCCCAAGGGAAGCTATCTTCAGCGACTGACCTTGATGTCTTTGGCTTTCTTCATCCTGTCGTCGATCGCGTGGGATCTGCGTTTGTCGTGATGCCTTGTGACAGGCCTGGACGAGACAGATGACGTCGGCAACGACGAGACGGAACCGTAACTGGCAAGGCCTCTGGCCTTTCGCCTTTTCTTTACACTTCCGCCGAGCAGCTTCAATACCTGCGCTCATCAACAAAGTGGTTTCGGTACAGCGTCCAATAACACAACGTTACTGGCAACACAGGGAGCGCACACGGTTCAGATCACTGATTTACAGTCAGTGTGAAACGTGTATGATAATGTGTTGAAAGCATAGGGTGCAAAAGTCGGTGGTTTTCGAGAAAATCGAGTTCAAATTTCTGCATTTTCTGGACCCTCGATATACACCTGCACTCGTGCGGGAACACTAAACCTCAATTAAGATGTAGCGGATGTTCCTGGATTTTTATTTCAAATGCTCGTTATCCTATCCTATTGCGTAATATTTTATGCGCGGAATTTTTTTAGGGTGGTGATAAACCGGTGAACAAGTCGATTACACAGTTCGACAGCCATCAGTAGCCGTTTCTTATAGGTTTTCGTGGGCTGAAAATCTATCCGCAAACCGTTTGTCGCCATCACCCTCAGTTTTTGAGAAATTTGATTTTGAAAAAAAAAACGCAAATTTTTAAGTTTGAACATCTTTTGTGTCGTAATAGTTATTCGGTTGCTTGTTACGTCAAATTATTCTATGGACTCTCCCAAACACATCGACACTCGGACAAACCCGAAATGCACCCATTTTTGCAGATATCTTTCAATTTATTTCCAAAACTAAGGGTCTAGGAGAAAATCTGACTACGCCACGCGACGCAGCAGACAATTTTCCTTCGGAAAGCATCAACAGAAGTTGTAAGTCACGTTTGGTTCTCAATACAGAAGCGAAATAGTTTGGCGAAACGTGCGCCGTCGACAGTGGTTGTCAACGGCGGCGCGTGACCACCACTGTCCGCGCCGCACTTTTTGCCGAACTATTTCACTTCTGTATTGAAAACAAAACGTGACTTACAACTTCTGTTGATGCTTTCCGAAGGAAAATTGTCTGCTGCGTCGCGTGGCGTAGTCAGATTTTCTCCTAGACCCTTAGTTTTGGAAATAAATTGAAAGATATCTGGAAAAATGGGTGCATTTCGGGTGTACTTATATCGATGTATTCGGGAGGGTTCATAGAATAATTTGACGCAACAAGCAACCGAATAACTATTCCTGTTTCGACACAAAAAATGTTCAAATTTGGAAATATGCCATTTTTTTCAAAATCAAATTTCTCAAAAACTGAGGGTGATGGCGACAAACGGTTTGCGGATTCGTTTTCAGCGCACGAAAACCTATAAGAAACTATTGAATGTTACAAGCCCGAAAAAAGTCAAATTTTGTCCAACTGTGTTATCAGGGCGCTGGTTAGCAAGAGACATAATACGGTTCATAGGACCAGGGCCGTTCCTGGCGGGGGTGCAGAAGGTGCCCCCGCACCTGGGCGGCCAAATCTAGGGGCGGCCGCGGGCCGTTTATTATATGTAAAATTTTGATAAATAAGAATAATAATCGAAACTTTTTTGGATGATAACTGTTTAAAATTATGTATGAATAGATATAAAAGTAAACACTGCATATTAAATTCTTAAGTAAAAAATATTGAGTTAATAAGGGCGGCAATATTGTTTTTGCACCGGGGCGGCCAAAACCCAGGAACGGCCCTGCATAGGACCATCAATTTTTTAACGGCGTATGGTCTAGAACACCACTGACAATCAACGAGTGACCCAAAAAATAGCCTCTTTTTGGTCCCTCGAATTTGAAACGGAATTTTATGCGAAACGATACCTTATGATGAGACATCAATCACACGAAATTTTCAAGTTGAGGTGACAATTAGTTTCTGAGATATGGCAGGTCAAAGAAGTGAGAATTCGTTAACGCGTCAGCCTATCCGCTTCGATGTACGAACTTCTATGTGAGTCCGATAATTTAAACAATTATTTCCAGGGGTTTTGCTGACTGCTAACAACGAATTTGAACTTAGATTTTCAAAATTCCACGAAAAAAAAAATCAAAATCAAGAAATATAAATGACCGTGTAGTGGGTGATTTTTCTAATATATCGTCCACCATATTGAATCGGCCATTGTGAGTTTTGCGGACTACTAACAACGAATTTGAACTTAGATTTTCAAAATTCACAATAGCCGATTCATCATTGGTGGACGATATATTAAAAAAAAAAACACCCACTACACGGACATTTATATTTTTTTGATTTTGATTTTTTTGTGAATTTTGAAAATCTAAGTTCAAATTCGTTGTTAGCAGTCAGCAAAACCCCTGGAAATAATTGTTTAAATTATCGGACTCACATTAACGAATTTTCACTTCTTTGACCCGCCATATCTCAGAAACTAATTGTCACCTCAACTTGAAAATTTCGTGTGATTGATGTCTCGTCGTAAGGTATCAAAGGCCCAAAAAGAGGCTAAAAAGGGCCTCATTTTTGGGTCACTCTTTTTAGGAAAGAAATACACCTCACCTCACTGTACATATTTTCCAGTCCCTCTAATTGTTTCCTAATGGTCCTCGCGTCGTTCGTGCTCAAGTCGGAGTCGCTCCTGTCCAACATGGAGTCCAAATCGAGCCCAGTCGTTGTCGAAGTCAAGTCGGCCGTTTCTATCCCGAAAACTGAACAGACAACATGTTTGTAGCGTTGTAAGCAGAGAAACAAGGAAGACGAAGGATGAAGGGGGAACAGTTACTTACGATGGGAAAACTTTTTCGCAACATCTTTCTTGGATGTCGAGGCACCGCGATGCTTCGAGCTGCTCGAGAACCCTCTCTTCTCCATGGCCTTGCTGTAATCGCTGTAATTAGGTTTCGATCCGTATGGTAAACTAAAAGGCCCACAAACATGCACTTGTTAAGTTTGCCAAGAAAGCCTGAGGAAGACCGTTAATTATCAGGGAAGGACTAGACAACAGTTAACGATCAGCCTGCCACTAGTTATTTAGTACGTAATGTGCCACATGGGGTGTGCATGAAATTTAGGTCATCGATTTGGTTAAAATGTTGCACAGAGGTAGTCCATGCCACGTCTAGTAATGATAAGGGGAGACAGCAGGCTAATGGCCTCAAAAGTAACGGTGTCTTTGGAAATTTATTGAAAGCAAACTATTCAATGAATCTTCTTGATATTTTCTGGACTTTTTATTGGGTATATAAGTTATACGAATACCTTTTTTGAAATTTATTTAAAGCAGATTTATAAGCTAACGGTTCTTCTGAAATAAAAAAATCAAATGTTTTAGAAACTATGGCATGACGGGTTCGATTTTAAAAATTTTGCAAAATAGCAAAAGGCGGATTGTTTATGAAAATTGAAATTTTGTTTTAGAAAATTAGGCTCTTTTGTTGAAAAAGAAATAGAAGGAAACGACCAATCAAAAAAATCTCCCGTCGTGCCATAGCCATCCGCATATAGTTTCTAAAACATTTTGGTTTTTTGATTTTAGAAGAACCGTTGGAAAGCTGTCAACCATATCAGCGGAAATTTTTTACAGCGCAAACTTACTGATCCCCTAGAACTTATAAAATCTGCTTTAAATAAATTTCAAAAAACATATTCGCATAACTTAAATATCCAATAAAAAGTTCTGAAAGCTTCAAAAGGATGCATCAATTGTAGTTTGCTTTTAAAAAGTTCCAAAGAGACCTTTAATTTTCGGGTAATTACTCTCCCTTAAAAGATTAGATTTAAAGTTTCGTCTCGTCTAAGATTGAGCCAAGTCATGCAGAATGCAAACCAACCCTCAATCATCTGAAATTGAGTTTTAGTTTGAAGAATTTAATTGTTAAAGAAAAGTAGCTTCATTTCTATTAGGTATTTTTTTTTATTGTTATTCTTTTACAATGTATTTTAATGGGTTATTTAATAGTGCGTAGTATAATTAATATTATTTTAAACTTCCTGTAGCTTTTATTTTTTAAGCCTAAAATGGAACTATGGTTTGGTTGTTTTAACAATTATATAATGTAAGAGTTGTTCTATGAATTGGTAATTTTTTCAAAATTGAAATCACAAAATTATGGGATCCGTGCTACGTTTAACTAATTTTTTTAGGGTTGGTAGCTTTCTGCATAACCTGGTCTAATTGTGAGCCTCTCGGAACACACGTTTGTTATGCGTATTTTCAATAATTAATTAATAATTCGAAAACAAAGACTCAATCGCAATTTCGTCATTCTTGATTTTCATTTTATTTTGGCATGTAGTATCGCCCCTTAAACTTTCTCTCAACTATTGCGGAACACCCTGTACATGTTATACACTAATTGTTTAAAATCTTAACCAAATTTATGATTTGAATTTCACGCATTCACCTTGCAAGTTGTAAATAATCAGCGTCATGCTACAATACTGAAGTTTGGTGTTAAGTTACCCTATATAAAATATTAGAGGCTAGTAAAGCAACGTGGGCGGTATTGTTCAAGTACCTTGATCAATTTCATTGTTAGAGAACTGGGAAATATTGGATAATTCGATAATTTCAAGCCTGCAAACTGATTATGGTAAATTTTCTGTAAAGTTAAGGGAATTTATAACGAAATGTTATTTCACTTCTACATATATAGCAGTAGGGAAAATGAAGCTTATAAAATTCTAAGAATGATGGTGAACGTGGAGCAAAAAATTATAGAAAATTAATGTTTAATTATAAGCATAGATTTTAGTATACTGTTTTGAAAAAGATGGACGTTTAATTGCTCGTTGATGAGCACTGACTCTAAAAAAATTCATTTTGATGTCTTCAATTTACGTGTATACTTTATATTTTTAGAAGATAATTTTTATATTTATATTTTTAAGAGACAATTTTTTATATTTGCAGAACATATCGTAGTTTCTGTAAAAAATTAGAGTAAACAATAGAAAGTTACGCTTCAAAAACTGAAAGTGTTTTTACTTTTCTCCTATAAACAATTGTTATATAAATAGCTTGCACACTCCTGTGTACCCTACTAAATGGAAGAAATAAAATAAAATCATCAAAGTAAAAAATAAAATGTTCAAGTCGATTGATTTACTTTGCAATTTGAGGTGCACCATGCAACAGGGCAAATGAGAATTCACCCAGACGCAGGCAATTAAGTATATTTTCATAAAAAAAAAAAAACGTAATATGGTATTACAAATATTACTAAATATAATGCAAAAACCCCCATATTTATGTCTCTTGTTATTTCTTAACAAAATATTCACGAATACCACTCATTTTTCGTCCGTCTAACAAGGAACATCAATCATCTGTTACACGCTGATTTCCAGGAAACTCGGCACACAGGTAGAATACGTAAAAATATGAGACACATTGTTTCAGCGGCGGAAATTCCTGTTTAGGGGGTGTAATTGCCCTTCAAAGTTGGGGCTTAGAAAACTATTTAATCGAAATACAATAAAGGTGGTGAACTGGTACCATGTAGAGGTAATACAATATTAAGTAAAACCGAAATTTTCCGGTAATTTTCAAAAAGAGAAAAATATACGTATATAAATAGGTTTCGTTATTGTTGCATGTACAGACGCATTTTTAAAAATAAAAAATATTGCATAAGAAATATTTATAAAAAAAGTACTCTTAAACTACAGCGGCGCTATTTGTGATTTTGCAGAAATTCTACTTACGCCATGTTATTCCTCACAAAAAACCATGCAACTTTCTCGTTTATCATTTTTTCTATCCCCAGTCATTGTCGAGTTATTCAACTAAACAATTTTCAGTTCATTGAATTTTTCATTTGAACATGAATTTTAGCTACTAAAAAATATTTTTAGGTGTAACAAAATCAGCGTGTAACAGTTGGGTGATGTTTCTAGTAAACCAGAGCTTCCCCTTAAGGGGTCATTCTACTTTGATGGGTCGAAATATTCAGCTATTTGTAAAGATTTTTTTCTCAGTAAATACAACATATAGTGAAATAAATCGTTTTGGTATTTATTAAGCTATTCTTATATTATACAAAAAAATTAAATGAATCTTTACAATTTGTTTTAATTGTTTTTTTAAAACGTCAATATTGCACTTAAAAAAAAATTCCCGGCTCAGGCTTATCCGAAACAAAAAATTCAAAAATATTCTTAATCTGTATGAGTGTCGCTATAGTTCCTAGCTCAATTAACAATTTTTGTCGAGAAATAGCCGAGATTTTTCTCATGGAACACCCTAGAATACATCCTTTTGGGTGTTTTGTCAAACGTTTGTTAATCAAACCGGCGCCATTTTCTTACTTTTCAACAAAAATTGTTAATTGAGCTAGAGGCCATAGCGACACTCCTACAGATTAACAATCTTTTGGAATTTTTTGTTTCGGATAAGCCTGAGCCGGGGAATCACCTACGCCATACCTCTTTTTTTAGGTGCCATATTGACAAAATAAAAAAAAAATTAAAACAAATTGCAAAAATTCTTTTCAATTTTTTTTGTATAATACAAGAGTAGCTTAATAAATACCAAAAAGATTTACTTCATTATATATTGCATTTACTGAGAAAAATATCTTTAAAAATAGCTTAATTTTTCGGCGGTTCAAAGTAGAATGACCCATTAGAGAAGCACTATGATAATCCAGTTGCTTCTATTACAGATATCAAAAGCCATTGTTGGAATAGAGATTGTATCTATTTATTTATTTTGTACTTTTTTAAATACCATTGAAACTTTAATAGGGTGAAATGAAGGAGAAGTGGTTAGAGAATAAATTGATTCGAGCGAACCCCAGCCCAATATGCATCCCTCTACCCGTACCCGAAAGAGTGCTGTGGCCTGTCTATTTTCAACAGTTTCATCGCTTGGTCGCTTTGGCGCATCGATATCGGTGTTTCGATCTGCGCGAGGAGTAGAAAGAATCGGAAGTAGCCTGGGGCAGTGGCCGGAACTAACATCTGTTACGAGACGAAGAGATCTGTTTGAAGTAACGTTACCTCGCCGTGTATCGATTTCTCGGCGCTCGGGGACTTTCATGTGGCGAGAGCGGCGGCAGCGGCGGCGTTACTGATGATACACTTTCAGACAGAGTGGAATGCGCCATTGCAGGGACATCTCGCGGCTCTAGAATACTCCTTAGCTCTGATTCCACTATGTCCACCCATTCCGAATCTTGCACTGTTGCAAATACAAGAAGACATTAAAACGAGGAATTCTGATTATCACTGTTTCGAGAAATGTTATTAATTATTACTGTTTGTTACAAATGGTTGGGAAAGGAATGTAGTATAAATGCGTGTCTTGCTTGGTTTGTTCGAATTACCGATAATTATATAGCAAAATATAGCTAAAAACATAGCAAAATTTAGGAATTTTTTTTTAAGAAACTAGCATTTCGATTCGTCTGAAATTTGGACCATGTTTTTATGCATCCTTGAAGAAGTTTCTGTTTTTTTGTATATTCATTTTTAATAATAAATATAGGAGTTACGCATCACGCCGCGCAAAACTCGTCTTCCGCTGGTGTGCATGATATTTACCTTGCAGGTAATCTGAAACAGAAAAATGAAACGGCGTTTTACTTTGTACACATGTAGCTTCAATTTGACGAACCAGAATACCGCTAAGTTCTATACTTCTTTTGTTACGTAAGAAAATTGGCGCAAAATTGGATAGCAAAAATTATAGGTTCAGACCTTTCAGTTTCAACACTCTCTACAATCCTCAATAAATTTTTTTGTCTCTTGCTGGCTCACCAATTTCAAGCTACATATGTATAAAATAAAACGCCGTATCATTTTTCTCTTTCGGATTACCCGGTAGATAAATATCATGCCACACCAACGGACGGCGAATTTTGCGCGGCGTGATGGTTAATCATGCATAACTACTATATTTATGGTTAAAAATTAATAAAAAAAAAACCTGCAGCTTCTTCAAAGATGCACCAAAACATGGTCCAAATTTCAGATGAATCAGAACGCTGGTTTCTTAAAAAAAAAATCCCAAATTTTGCTACGTTCTTAGCCGAAAGAATAGGATTCCCCCGTTAAGGTACGTCTTTCTGCTAATTTCTCTTCTTGGTAGTATAATATAGTTCATTAATTTCAAAGGAACTAAATTTTAGGCAGCTTTTAGTACATTCACCAAAATATTTTAAAGCCAATAACACATAGTTCTCGAAGTTAAATTCAAAATCGAGAAAACCTCCTTGCCACAGTCAGAACACTATCGCTACTCACTACTTATAAATCAATGAACGTGAAAGGTCACTGAAAGCATTCTAACCATTCACACTCGATCTTATTCGCTCCTCAATCGACTGGAGAACATTTACTCAACGTTACACTTATCTAGACATAGAACCATGGACTAACAAAATAAAAAATGTAGTATAATAACTTCAAAATCAATAATTCATTTAACTCTATAAATCCCGAGTTCCTTCGCTTTAACAAATTCGCCCGAGATGCGCGCTTGGAGGGCAAAGGGTTAATTCCCGCAGAGTAGGTACATAAAAATGGCCGACGATTTTCGTTTCCTATTCCACGCTCCAATAGTGCCCGGTGTCCGATAAGCATTTTCGTGGAGCTTCCCCAAGGCAAAAGGGGTGCGCTCTCCTCATACTTGCAAGTCGCATGAAACATTCATCCCCGCCAAAGGAATGCAAGTAAAGTTGGAATAACAAACCTGGAGGGTGGGCTTGGTCCTCGGGCGGCGGTCGCCTTCCGCTGGAATAAACAGCGGAGCCCCTCCCCGAGTCAACATTCGAGGAACTCTGTCCAGCTTTGTCGTAATCCGATCCAGATCCCTGATTCTGGATCTTCAAACGGCTGATACCGTGCTCCAGCTCGTCCTTCCTGCTCTCCAATTTCGCAGCGGAATCCTTTGTATATTGATTCTCCACTCGTTTCGATCCGTCGCCATTCCCGATCTTTGGACCAGCCGAGCCCCTGGCCGCGTCTGCTTCCATAGCCTCCTTCGGCGTTTTCGCGGCATAATGATTCTCCTCCGCCTTCTTCTGCAGCTCCTCGATCCTCTTCTGCACCGAGGCCCCCTCGGACTCCTGGCCCTCCTGGCCGAGAACTCCGAACTGCTCTTGTTCCCTTTTCGAGCATCTAATTGGCTCGTCTCTGCGTATGCCGAAGCTGGTCTCCGGCCTGTAGTCGTCCTTCCGCTGGGAATCGTTCCTCCCGAACTCACCGAGTCCGTGGTTCTCCACCGTGATCTCGTACCTCTCTTTGTCCAGCGGGTCCACCGTGAGGGTCTTCATGGCGTCTGCGGGGTTCCTAGGCTGCTCGTTCAGCCTCTCGTCCTCGTAGCAGAGCTGCGGCTGCGACGCGGCCTTCTCGATACCTTTTATCGAGTTCCGCCGCTGGAACTCGACCTCCTGGTTGCTCTCGGTCTTCATGTACACCTGCGGCACGCCGTACCTCGGCCGACCCTGGGCGTAGTGGTAGTAAACCTCCTGGCCGGATAGCCGCACTTCCTGCGTCTGCCTCGACGTGCTGGGCAAGTCGATCTGGGACCTAGACATGGCCTGTCTGGCTTGTTGGTACTGCTGGTAGGACACGTTGTTCGAGAAATAGGTCTGCTGCGCGTTCCTGACAGCTGCCTGGCTGCTTTGCTGGCCGGATAGCTGCTGTTGGTGCATCTGCTGGATCAGTTGCCGCTGGTGCATGTTCTGGGCGTGCTGCTGGGCGAACCTTGGACTCTGGTGATGGGTCTGGTTCTGATGCAGCAGCTGCTGCGGACTTTGGAAGGCCTGGCTCGACGGTTGCATCGCGTTGCTTACTTGATGCGGCTGCATCGGTAGGCCGTGGGGCTTTTGCGCTTGGGTAGCTTGTGCCTGATTCCGAGAAGGTTTACGTTAGTCAGGTGGTTTAAATATAAATCTTGGGGATAATGAACAGTGAGAGAATTGTGTGGCAGTTTCGTAACAATGCTTCAGCTACTAGTCACTATAATAGATCCTTGATAAGAGCTTGGTAGCATCTCTATCAAACACAACTGACTCATCATCACGCTTTCCACCCCAAGGTACACATTCGCAAGGAATTCGCATCTGGTTACTAAAGGTCATGGTCATCCTCTTCCCATCAAACAGCTAATCTATTTAAGACCCAGGACACCATTCACACAGAGCATTTGCCAAGAGCTTTATTCAAAGACCCATCCCATTCTTGGAGACTACTCAGGCTTATACTTGAGTTGTACTTACAAGGAATGTTCGGCAACTCGAAAATTTAAAAGAATTTTGAACATTGCAGATATGTAGTGCAAGTCATGCTAATAACTTAACTATTCTTTGTTTTAGCAATGAAACGGTCCTAGCTGTGTAAAAACACCTCCACAAAAAATTATGAGTTTTCAAATTATGAATATTCCTACGAATTGCATTATGCGGACAAATATTAAATTCGGGTGCCAACTAAGATAACCGATGATTTAAACGCAAATATCTCGAAAATAAATGACCAGTTGCACCCAAAAGGTGGGTGTTTCTTGAACGGCTCGTCGTACCCTAGAATTTGATACATGACTCATTCAGTTTTAGTCCTCCCCTCGTCAATAATCGGACTTAATATAACGAGTGAATACCGTAAATAAATAACCTCTACAAAACTGTAGCACAAGCTTATTTAGAAAAGAGGTGTCAGAAGTTTTTATTAACTCTTTTTGGCACAGTATCGGGGGTGAAGTTGGATAATATTTAATCAAATAGTTAATTTCATAACGGAGTCATATGTCCCCATCTGTTTAGAATTCTGTCCAAAATATCCAGGCTCCTTGGAAGAATGACAACTCAGTTATTTCTTCACGAGAAATACGTGAAGGACCTCGTGATCGTATCACCTCTTTCTTCGTTCCTCAGGAAATGAAGGAACTTATCCTACCATGCCAACCATCGACGGTGGCATGCTACAAAATGACCAGTGACGCATAATGAACATCTAGAGGTGGACGAAGAAAAACTCAGAGTGTTCCCTACACCTTGATTTATATAACAATTTCCTATGAAATTTTGTTGCTCGATAATACATTTTCTATGATTTAACATAAGAAATTGAAAATGACCTTGCAAATTTCGCAGTAAAATAATTATTGAGATGTGTACAAATCATTTTTAAACCCTCATGCACTCAACGATACAGGCAAGTAAATTTTGTGGTGTAATTTAGTAATTAAATGATGAATCAAGTCAGGACGAATGACAAAGTATACGAGAACTAACAGAATTTTATAACTATATTTTACTTCAATATTCATCATAATGTTTGTATGTAGTTTGCCCTGAAAAGGTGTTTCCAGAAAAATAAAAATTCTGCTTCGTGAAGTCTCATTTGCAACTTACATTATAACATGGAAATGCGTAATATTATTTTATGAAAGAGCTGTTTACAAAAATGAATATATAAAATAAATTTCAAACAGTGTGCACACAATTTATTGTATTGCGTGTGGTCGGCTTAGGTGGCATAAATATACAACACGTATCACGTGCACTGGGTATTTGAATAGGATGTACGTACGTATCACGTTATTGCTCATCCTGAATTTATATGAGGAAACCGTTTCCCTTCCTTATGTAAAAATAACCTCTCCGGTCGCAACGGCGGAAATAACCACGGATGATTTAATATTGACATATGCCGGAAATATTTCAATCATTCCTATCCCAAAAAAAATTTTCGCGTGAACGTCCCTTACGAAGAAGTTGACGAGACATTAAGTTTAAATATGTATGCGGTACAGCCAAATTGCCAAGACACTTTCCCCTTAAAATTTAAAAGATATTTATTTTTTAATTTTGTGCGAGCCAATTTTGCTTCCTTTAAATAAAATGTGTACGAGATAATAGACACAAATACAAGCTGCAATTTTTACGGTTAAAAAATAACATTTAAGCTAACAGCGAAAGGTATATATTAATTTCACGATAGATTCCACAACAAATCAATCATTGTTTGCATTTATTGTCAAACACTTTGATGAAATTGAATTTATTTAAATGACACAGGCTATCAAAGTTTGCAATTTATGTCAATTTTCACGAAAATAGGCAATATAAATGAATTTTTATCTCCGAAATTATCAATCGCACAAACCTTCCTTCTTCTCTTATTTCAATCAAGACGAATTGGCCTCCACAAATAAATTTGCGTTTAGATTAAAAAATCGTTTTTGTAACATGAAAATAATAAATCCTTGTTTCTCAAATATAAATTTAAGGTCACCTTTTTAAAAATTCGAAAAATAGTGAATAGATTCATTGGAGCCTTTACTACGAAATAAGACTGCCTCCAGAAAATTTTCTGAAAATTCCACGTCATTCAGAAATCATCGACTATTAAAAGTATTCATTCTGGAAATTGAGTTTGTAATAATATAACTCGACATAAGCATTACTGATCCATCTGGTATACCTAAGTACTACTATCTTAAATAGAGATCTTCCGTCAATGTTAAATTCAATTATTTGACATGTAACGAGTGTAAAAACATTTTTCATCCGTACAGGGTGATTACTAAATAGTGTAAGTCAACGTCGAAACTGGTTTAAGAAACGAGATCACGTGACAAGGTTTGAAATGTAATAAAATAATTTTTTCAAACAAAATCGAAGGAATTTTTTATAATGGGAATAGAAAACCTTGTAGGGAAACTTGAAAGGAGATGTACAAAATGGAGGAAAATTACATCGTTGATTGATCATTCACAGAAAGTTGTTTATGCTCTCCTAATATACAGGGTGTCTTCGAAATCGTGGTACAACCGGTAATGGAGATGAATCCTCGTGCAAAAATAAGCCGAAAATGTATTTCGATGCATTTTTCGAGAAAATCGAATTTGGAAACTCCTTTAGTACGCGTACACTTGGGTAAGTATTTGGCGGAATGCAGGAGTAAGTATGGTACAATTGCACTTGGAATGGATCCTTAAAAAATCTCCGAAAAAAGAGTCGAAATTGTAGAATAATTTTTCTTCGAACGTGGTTTCGTTTTTGAGAAAATCGATTTGAAATTGGAACCAATTCTTAATTCAATGCACGCACCCTTAACAGATTTTGAAACGTTTAAAAGTCAGCGGGATTTTCTCAAACGCGAAATCCCGCTGACTAGGGTTTATACAAAAACCGACTTTTGAAAAATCGGGCTGCCGAATTCTACTATTCCAAAAAAAAACGGTTTTCGAGTTTTCACAAAAAAATATAATTAAAATAGAAAATGAATATTTGTACTTATTTTAAAAATTTACAGTTTTTTAATATTTATGTAATTATAAAAATACAACAAAATATACTATACTCTATCTATACAAAACCAAATAAATAAAAAAAATTAAAATAACTAAAATCCGTGCAAAATATAAATTATAAATCTTTATTTCATTTAGTATTTTACTTCCGAAAATATGAACTCATGATGATTAGTTTTACAGTAAACTGTTACCTACTACAATATGTTTGTGTCCGAGGCGATTTCAAGTAAAAATGTTAACGTTTTTAATTAAGTAATTAATGCATTTTTACATATTATTTCTAATATATAAAACCGGTTTTTTTAAATTTAAAACCCGGTTATCGAATTTCACATGTTTATAAAAAAATCTGGTTTTTCAAAACCGACAAACCCTACCGATGACACAGTTATTCCATAATTTCGAAAAATTTTGAACGAGGATTCATTTCATTTTCAGTTATTGCATAATTACTTATCAATTCTGCCGATTTTAAGTCAGCTGCGCGCGTATCGGACGAGTTTTCAAAATCGACTTTTTCGAAAACACGCCCCCCATATGAAAAAATTTAATTCTTTATTTTCAACTCCCTTTTGCATGAGAAGCTACCTCCTTTCTGGTTTCACCATGATTTCACAGAAATACCCTGTATACAAACTGAAAAACACGTATTACTTTTGGGATGGTCTACTAAAAACGAGTAAAAAATTACCTGGTTCGTAGGATTCTGGTGAAGTCCTTGATGCAATTGCTGGCTCGGCAGTCCAGATGGTCCCTGAACAACGAAATCCCTCGCAACATTTTGCACCTGTTGGCCACCTGTCCCTGATTGGCCGAACCCGGGAACTTGAGTTTGATGGACCGTTTGAACTCCTCCAGGTGGGGTATGATGCGACACGTGGAGCTGAGCACTTTGACCTGGTAAATTAGGTTGAATCTGTGGCGTCGGCTGAAGTTGTCCAGGAAGCGGCACATTCTGCTGATTGCTCAGATAACTGTACGAATGTCCATATTGACCTAAACCGTTAAGATATTATATCAAATGAAATTGTATGCATAATGTATAAATATATTGAAATAGTTGTTTTGTATTTCGCGCCTGAGTGCATCTATAAAGGCGGGACCACGCATTTGGTATTCGTAAGTATTCGCGTATATCTTCACAATATGCGTTTATTCGGAAAATGATGAGCGTTTCGACTCGTGATTAGGGCTGGGACTATTCGTCGAATTTTTCGGTATTCGAATATTCGAATACTTCAGTTGCTCAAATATTTGGCGAATATAATTCAAAAATCCAAATATTCGAATACTATTCGAATACTTAAATATTCGAATAGTATACGAATATTTAAATAGTATCCGAATACAGGGTTGCCAGGCGGTTCAGTACACCGATATATGACGTCACAAGACGGCATAGACCTATATACACTACTCGACTTGTGCACGCCATGCGATGAATTGTGGTACTAATCGGTAGTGGCGTCACTTGGCATACATTGGCGCTGGTGTCGGTTGGCATGACGTCACGAAGTCACCAACACAAATACACCGTTGTTGCTGTAGGTGTTCCCCTTCTCCTACACCGTATGACGTCATATACGTCAGCACACCGCCATTTATTCAGTACGCCTGGCAACGCTGTCCGAATATTTAAATATTCGAATAGTATGGTGTGAATTATAAATCAAGTTCTTTAGGTTCATTTGTCAGGGTGAAATCTTGTAAGTTAATTTTTACCCATTTCAACATATCCGATCGACTTTGAAGCTTACTGATGTATTCGAATAGTATTCGAATAATGAAATATTCGAATACTGAAATATTCGAATACTGAAATATTCGAATACTGAAATATTCGAATACTGAAATATTCGAATACTGAAATATTCGAATACTCAAATATTCGAATACTCAAATATTCGAAGTTTATTCGTAGCATTCGAATACTCAAATATTCGAAGTTTATTCGTACCATTCGAATACTTGTAAAATATTCGAATATTAAATTATGAATTGAATTGCGAACATTCGTACAGAAACTTGCGCAAACATTGGATAAATAATCGACGAACAGCGAACATTTGCCTACGTCGCTGAATCCACGCATGTAGTTGCTCGCCGAATGACGAACATTCGTTTTCGGCATTCTCCGAAAGCAATAATTTCCCACTATTTTCTAGAAGTAGCAGCAAGCTATTACATTGTTAAGAGTTCATCGTTCGATACGGTCTGCGAAACGAGAAAGAATAACAGTTCCCTTGAATAGCAATAAACTGTAACGTGTAAGCAAAGGAAACGTTAATTATCTAGGAAGCAAAGTCGTTGAAACGATACGCGTAGTTCATATTGTTCATATTTATAATTTCTTCTAATGTTTTCTTTGGACTCTAGTTGAGCTCATTAACCAGTACGTAAGAACTAATTAGCACCCAACCGGCCTTGAGTCTAACAGGTTTATCTTCATTTCCGACTCTTTACAATCATTATTGTGTTGGACATTCAAAATTATTGGTTTTATGATAGTTCAATTTATTTAAACTCTTTATCCACATGAGTACATTGGAAAATGACAGAAATTCATTTCAACTAATAATTCGGTATTAATGCAACTGCTACCCCTGATTGACGTTGTTGTTAAAATAAAGAGGCTATATTATTGATATTATTCGAAAGTTTCATTTTATGTACAGGAAACAGAAATAATTTGAACGATGGAAAGTGCTTTTTGCTAACGATTCGATATTTTCATAAATAAATATGCTTCAGTAGAAACTACGATAAAACTATTGTAATGTTATAATTGTTGTTTTTAACAGAATTACACTATTCCTTCTTAAGTGGCAAATACTTCAAGTAAAAAATCACAAGATTGAATTTGGATATTTAAAAATTCCATTATTTTATTAATTTATTCTATTATAGTGATGCAAGTTAAATGTTTAAGCAAATCACTGTAACCATTGTAAAGCAGGTTATTATATAACAAGTAACTATCAATTTCACATATTATTCCTGGGACGTGAATATTTTACGAAATTCTGCTACGAAATGTTTACTTCACTAAAGCGTAACTCGCGTCCAATTCCATACAAAACTCATTTCATTAATTCCAGAAAGGGAATTATACAGGATTATAACGTCTGTGAATTAAAAGATCAAATTCTGCAGTACCCAGCAGCCCTGTTCGACAGTTCTGTAATCCTATTGTTCTAATAACTCTGTAATTCGCTGTTCTCTTCAGAACCGCGTTTCATTTACATCACATCTCCATTTCATTTTTTCAATAATAACATTCAGAGCCAAAACCAATTTCATTCAATTCATTATAAAACCAAATTGCCAACTATACATAGAATTGAATTTTGGAACGTACAAAATTTATCCTACACCTTCCTATAACATTTTACGAGACAACAGAAATTAAGAAGATCTGTATAATGGGAAAACATTACCTTTCTGTAACGTTGCCAAGCTTTTCTATTTTTTACCCAATGTCCCTATTGGCAAAGGAAACTACCACCGCGGGAATGGTGGCGCTAGTGTGGCGTAACAAATATGGACGACGCAGGTATACATTTTACTATGGGCATATTCCAATTACGCCCAAATCGCCCGTGATTTTCATTAAGGGGACTAGGCAGTCAGAAACTCGATTTTTTTTTGTTGCATTTTTCGAAAGTACCACCCTTCCCGATTAAAATGCCGTTTGGTTTATGTTAAAATTCGCAAAATTGAGGATTTTACAGCCGAAAAGGTCGAGCGCGCCATAAACCGTTTCTGCGCGCACGCAGGTAGACTAGATTCCTCTTTCGAAACTTTAAGCGCGTTTTTCTCGGAATCATATTTCCTCTTCGTTTTGCAGTGATTGGGAAAAAACGGAGGTATCAGTCGATTTGAAAAAAATTCAGCATATATGAAACATGTCTAGTTACGACCTGGACCTGCGCATTAGTCTGTAAAAACTCCCGGTTTGTCAAAAAAAAAATAGAATGGCACTTTTCCCTGGCGAAAAATGACGTTTTTTTCAAATTTGCCGTTTTGCAGCCACCATTCCTATAATTTTGATTCTTTTCCTTTTTGAATAGGTGCAGGGCAGAATAGGGGCCGCGGCAAAGTATAAATTTCAGAGGATATTTCACAATTAAATTTCTTACGGCCAGAATCACTGCAAAATTACAGCGGCTCCAAAAAAAACGCCTACATATCAGACGACTGTAGCGCTGTCATACATATGTATATAATATTCAAAACATTTCTTTTTTACTGTTTATAGTATTAATAAACATTACCCGAACGTACTAGTCACAATTTGTGTTCATCTCCTTGTAAATAATTCGCAAAAAATACTTGATTTTCGAGCGATCTGACTGCCTAGTCCCCTTAAGGCAGGTTTTCCTGTACGTGACTGGACGCATCGTCGAGAAGTTCCAAGTCGATTTTCTCGAAAACGAAGCGCGATATGGAAAAGAGTTACTCTTTCTTTTCGACTTATATCAAGTAAATAAGTCGAGAAGAAGGAATAAAATTTTTTGATATCGTGCTTGGTTTTCGAGAAAATCGACTTCGATATTCTTGACGATGCGCCCAGTCGCGTATAAGGAAACCTACCCTAATGATACTCACGGGCGATTTGGGCGTAAATGGAACTCGCCCTATATGTTTATATGGAGCCAGTAGTATAAAAGCTTATTTAAAAGTTATTTCTTACAGTAGAAATGTTGACAATACATTTAGAGACAATATTGGAATATGTAAAAGTATGCAATGTGGACAATTTTACTTGCTCCACTTTTTGGCACTTTTATGAAAACTTAAACTATGATCATTGTTCATTCTAGCGTTACAATTTGCTACGCAACATTTTTTTTCTGCATACAGTTCGTCGATGCTGTGAAAATTGGGAGACCGCAATAAATTGTATACCTGCGGCGGCCATTATTATTAGTTCGCGTACCAGCCGCTAGTGTCGCATACTAATGTTCTATTCCCGATTGGGATTCTCTTAAGTCCGCTACGCGACCTGGTGGCGGAAATTAAAGCAGTCTAATCGGGTTAGCTGCGCATGTAATAGGTCAGTATTGGGAATTTCGACTGTTCGATGATCGATTTTGTAAAATTTAACAGACTATTTAATGACAAAAACATTATTGTACTATTTCAACACTTGTGTGACACCAGTCCAGTAACGCGATTGGCCCGATTACAGAGCTTACTGACGTAGATGGCGCTCTCACAGTATTTCCCAATAGGTTCCAAAAGTTATTTATGATTTCTTTTAACCTTCACTTACTGACCAGCATCATTTTATGCGACACTTACCGCAAGCATTCTTCGAGTACTGCTGCATATTAACAGGGGGCTCCTGTGCACGCGGCTTCCCATAAATGCCTTCCTTCTTTTTCACTTCCTCCTCGTCGATGCTCCTGCTGGACTTCCTTAACTCCTCAGTGACGTTGTTCAAGCTGGCCTCCGGCTCCGGTTCAGCGTCTTTGCGGCTCTGCCCGAAACGGCTGGATATCATGTCCTTAATCGTGTGATAAGTTCTCGACAGGGACTTACTCTTCTCCTCGTCGATCTTCGTCGGCCTTGGCGCTGGTGCGGCTGACATCGACCTTCGGAGAAATTGCGATTTTATCGGGGAAAGTCAATCCGGCGGATTCGCCGAGCGGCGCTACAAAGGGGATATTTACGCGTAAGATTCCGGGGGATGATAGCTCTTCGCTTGACCCTCTTGCCTCACTTCTTGCATCTGAGTTCCCTGGAACGAAACATGAAGCCATTCGCTACAGAACATTCTTTTGGTGTGTGCTAACACTTTGATAGCCGCAGCTTTTGGACGAACTCACGCCCACTGTCGATCTTTTCGAATTTACACCAAATATTCATTGGTGTTTGGAAGCCATCAGAGAGGCATATTGTAAATTGAATAGAAATCTTTGAACGGGATGGATTCGTCGGTGATGAATATAATAGATCGAAATCGTGAAATCACGCGAGAGGGGCCATCAAAATGTTAAGAGAACACAGGAAAGAGTTTTGAACAAGACGACCCGCCCTTTAAATGTATATCGACGCTAATGATAATTTAAATTTATATATTTTAGAGCTTCACGCGAGCTCTTTGGGACTATTTTTAATTACTCGTAATTTGAATTAATTACCTCCATTACGTATAATTAAATGTAGTAGGTACCTCCATTACGTATAATTAAATGTAGCCTGAATGTGTCTGATAAGGGAAGTTAGGCAACCCGAAAATTCAGAAAATTATGCAACATTGTGTGCAAGTAGAGTAAGTAGTTCACCCGTAAGATAAACTTATTTTTTGTTGGTACCATAGAGCGGTGTTAGGGGGTGAAATCGCCCTTGAAATAAATGCAGAATTTTCTTTTTCGGTGGAATATCTCGAGAACGGTGAGGGATATCGAAAAGAAATTTAAATAAAAATTGCATATTTTTTATATCTACAAAAATACGTAAAAATAATTATCGAATTAAGGGTTGGTGGTGGGGGTAACTTGAAAAGTGTGGAGTTTTCAATAATTATTTTTACGCGGTGTTGTAGGTATAAAAAAAAGATCCAACTTTTGTTTAAACTTATTTTCGATATCTCTCACTGTTCTCGAGATATTCCACGAAAAAGAAATCTTCTGCATTCTTTCAAGGGGTGAAACTTGCAACTACTCTACTTGCACACAAAACTGCAACATTTTCTGAATTTTCGGGTTGCCTAACTACCCTTGTGAGTTTGTATTCATTTTCCTTGGGAGAATCTCGCCAATCGGTTGGTGATGCTGCCTTTCAGAAACTAATGACGTGAAAATGCGTCAAAGTCGTGCATATGATGAATGGTGTGAAAACACGCCGACGCCAGCGCGACAACACTAAACTTAAAGTACACGAAAAATAGTTGTACCTATTGCTGATTGTATTTGTCTTGGGGAAAACAATGTATATTTCATGCGCAATATGCTGTATAGTTAGTTGCAATTATTACTGAAAATGGAAATTAAGTGGTAAAAGAAAAATGAAGTAGTTAAACACTGTGTGAAACACTTATACATGTATACCTATGCAATCCCGATATTTATTTTCGAGCATTATTCCTTTATTGTTGTATTAAAAATATCGAGTCTCCCACGAGACTTTAATCTCATGAGACAATTATTGAATTATTTTTTAATTATTGAATTATTTTTTAATTATTTTATTAATTTTTCATTATTGCGTCATTAGTTTCGTGAAACTAGACTCCAGTGAGACAAGTTTCATGATATATTTTCAAAAATCTCATCTCCCACGACTATTTCCATTATTTCCATTTAGTTGTTACTAAGATTTTTGACTCGTGATAAAAAAATCTCATGTAAAATTTCATCGTGGATCCGCACCTTTAGAGATGATCTCATAGAGACAAACAATTGAAATTGTAGACATGTTCTAGTCTTCCTAAAGTTATTATGTATCGAAGTAACTATTGATTACCTCTATAGTTGCATGAATTTTTCATATGTACCTGTCCCTTTACTTTGAATTCTTAGTAGTTATTTCGCAATTATGAAGATTCCACTGCATTTATTACTAACCCGTATCTAACGAATAAATATTTGGAAAAATAGGGGTAATAAATAACACATATTCTAAACTTTCATAAACATTATATTTTTTAATTTATATCCAATCTCAATCTTAAGGGTTGAAACAGGAGTTCAAAAATCGAAAATCGGCATTTCCCGAATGAAGTGTTCTGTCACCATGAACGGCAAATATCCAGCAAATTATGTGTATTATTATGTTATTAATTATGCCACGTTTCAAAACACTCACCAGAACTCGAAATTGAAAAAATAACTTAGAAGTCATACCAATCGCCGACGACTCGAATATTTCCGCAGAGCCAAACACATTTTCCAGAAAGTGGCACAGAAGGAAATGCCGCGTCACAATTTGCCGGTATCCACCGAAAACAATACTCTGTCGAAGAGGACGGCGGACGGTTAATGGCGGACGACGTGTCCGTTTAAACCGTCGAGGGAATTTCAAAGTTGTCGTACTGAATCCTCGGGTTCTTAGGAAGGGATGCGGCTGGAATAACAACTGACATTGTCAGGCAAAGAGGGAGAGAGAAAGAGGAAGAGCCAGCGTGTGTAGTTGAGCCCGTAGGGCTCCGCGACACGCTTTGCGCATACGAAAAAAGATTTTCTGACTTATGGTACCTCCACAGGATACCGTGTGGGGATTACATCGCGCTAAATCTAACATGAATTTTACAGCACTGAACGACCAAGCGAAAACCTCAATTCAAACAATAGCGACCGTTTTCCATATCATATTACATTCTTTGTTTACTGCGCCAAAGCTTCCTTTTTGTGGGATCTTGTGTGCCATATTTGGGGTGAGAATGAAGTGTTTGAACAAGTAGGAAGGGTTTGTTCGCTGGGTGGTTAGTTTTGCGGGTCACTTTACATTACAAAAATGGACTATTGTTGTCATTCAATGGTAGCTAATAGACACTCATAATTGATTATAAATTATTTTTATGTTACTTGAATTATATGTCCTGATGCTTTATTTTTTATCCTTTACTTTGAGTGTGGAGCCAAATTATGTATTATTACTGCCAGTGGCGGATTTAAGAAAAAAGGCCCAGGTGGCAAAGGTTTTGAGGGGCCCATTTTTTTCGGGAAAATGAAGCGGTAGTTTACCAAAAACTACAGTGTGTAGAAAAATATATAGTGCTGGATAAAATCATAATTTCGTTTTGAAGACAGGGGCCTAGAGGAGCCTTCTGAGCAGGGGCCCATTTTTCGGGAAAATAAAGCGGTAGTTTACTAAAAACTACAGTGTATAGAGAAAAAATAGTGTTGGATAAAATCATAATTTCGTTTTGAAGACTGGGGCCTAGGGGGGCCTTCTGAGCAGGGGCCCATTTTTCGGGAAAATGAAACGGTAGTTTATTAAAAACTAGTGTATAGAAAAAATATAGTGCTGCATAAAATCAGAATTTTGTTTTGAAGACAGGGGCCTACAGGGGCCTTCTGTGCAGGGGCCCATTTTTCGGGAAAATGAAACGATAGTTTATTAAAAACTAGTGTATAGAAAAAATATAGTGCTGCATAAAATCATAATTTCGTTTTGAAGACAGGGGCCTAGAGGGGCCTTCTGAGCAGTGGCCCATTTTTCGGGAAACTGAAAAGGTAGTTTACTAAAAACTACAGTGTATAGAAAAAATATAGTGCTGGATAAAATCATAATTTCGTTTTGAAGACAGGGGCCTGGAGGGGCCTTCTGAGCAGGGGCCCATTTTTCGGAAAAATAAAGGGGTAGTTTGCCAAAAACGGGCTCAGTGTAATAATACAGAAAAAAAATACTTTGAATAAATTCGTAACTTTTTTATAAGAATGGGGCCCTAGAGGGTGTGGCCTTCTGCGCAGGGGCCCAGGTGGCAACTGCTCATCGGCCGCCCTGGTAAATCCGCCACTGATTACTGCATAAAATGGAGTAGTACATATTTTACTAAAACTCAAAACATTTCGGACACAGTCGAGCACGCTGCTCTTGTAACGAAACTTGATTTTCACACAAAATTTTAAATAACGCGCCATATGCGCTTAATATATTTTTTTACATAGCCGCCAGAATGAGATCGAGTTTGTACTCAATTTCATCAGGAGAATTTCGCCAATCCATTGGTGGTATTTTGCCAAAGATTTAACAGAAAACATAGAAATGAAAATTTTCATTACTATTGAGATGACTCATCAGAAGGCTTGGCGTGAAAACACGTCAATGCCACTCAAAGTGTGACATTTTAGTTCGTCTGAAAGTTTGTAACCCTCTTTTTTTCAAGAAATAACCGGAAAGAGAATGATTCCTCATACAAAAATAAATGGATTGTGTAGAACAAAACTTTATAAGAAATTGCTTGACGGATCTCTTAGGAATTATAGTACATGGTCATACTAAAGCTATTGTGTGTGTGTTCGTAAAGACATCGAAAATGGTGATCAAGTAATTTTGCTTTTGCTACAATTAAGTTACAAATTAGTGACATTTTTCCCGACTATATATACAACAGTACTTTAAATGGCCGCGTACAAAAAATAAAAAAATTAAAAACTTCTTTGTAGTAAGATTGTACAAAAGAAACACAATTTTCTGCATTCCCCTGCAATCCCATTCTTCTCCATTATGCCTCCATTTGAACATTGGCTTTGATTTTCATTTGCTTTACCAGCTATAAGTTTAAAAGTGAATGAAGGAAGTATCTTAATTAGAAAGCTAATTGCCGTCAAAAGTGCAGATGGCTAGTCATTGAACGTAACTAACATCGATGATATCATTTGAATTCCATGTACTGTAACGCAGTTATCTGTGGCTGTCATTTCTTAATCTTTAGATTAACGAGCAAAAACTTTCACAGTGAATCGTGGCACAGCCATTTTATTTATGTTTGCAGTTTTTGGTTTCCTGTTAATTAGAGCTGGTGATAAAGTAGAATGGGAAGAATTGTTTCAGCAACATCTGCGTTACGGGAGGATCCAAAGAAAGTATATGATGTTAAATCTGTACCCGGTCACAAAAGTTTATTAACCCGACCGAAATTTGAAATATTATTAAAAATTCGACAGTTTTTTCGACAGTAGTTTTATTGAAAATGAGTAGGGGGGACTGGGGAGGCTCGATACATTCTTATATTTCCCGCGTAAAAAACAAAAGAGAAGCGTAGAGGACGCTTTGTAGATCGCGTTAAGTTATGATTGTTTCAAGCTAATTTATTAACCTGAAATTATTTCATTAAAGAAAGTGAATTTTCGTGTTGAGAAACACCGCGGTGGGAAGCTTGAGACATTTTATATCATTTACGAAATAATATTTTTTTAATACATTCTTTGTTTTATTTAAAAAAATTATGTTCGCTTTTGCTAAAGAATAGAATGTTGAATGTAAATATGCAAAAAGATCATTAAAATATTATTTAGTTTCGTTTACACAATCATTTTTCTCAAAAACGTATCAACGTAATCAAAATTAAAACGTTCAGGGTCTATAAGACACATTCTGAATTTCAGAAAGGTTTTAATATTGACAAGATTTATAATTTTTTTTACCAAAGTACAGTAAAAAGTCTTAGTTTTAAAGTTTATAATATTATATACAAAGTACATACATTGGTTTCACGAAATTACCACGACATTTGTATTTTCATCGAAAATTGTGTTACAAATTCGAGATAATTGAAATTTGACTAAAAATTATATTTATTACAGTTCCAAAATTTTTACATTTGCGCTTGATACTATAATGTTTCCACAATAAAAGAAAGAATATACCGTAACTATATCGTTAAGTAACGTCGTAAATCTGAGAAACTTCAGTTTATGTTCCTAATTAGCAATAACGAGTGAATTATAACTTTATTAGAACACTAATTATCACGTTATTCTGGAGTAATTAGCGAGCCGTGCATTCGTGCATATAAATTTCTTAAAAATACTATCGAAAAATAGCTCGTATAATGGAAGTATAAACTTGTGATGTTGACGTTCCTTCCCAGTTGTCTTCTTACACTTTACATGTCCATTGAAACAGGCCTCCGAGGCATAATAAATAATGAATCATGCCTTTCACAATTTTGTGTCTAACACTTAAGAAAAAGTCAGTTATATCATTATGCTCTATAAAGTTATTTTTCATTTGCAAACAAATACTTCATAATATAAAAGAGACATAAAAAATATAAGTAGTAAAAGAAAATATTCAGGTGTTCGTGAGATTTGGATACATATTAACCCTTCGTGGTCACACCTTCTTATAATCACATATTGGTCACACGGGGTTCACTGTACCCCAAGTCATTTTTTGAGTTACCATTTTCGTATTTTTTAATCTTTTAACTTTTCCGTGATAATTGTACATTCGTAATAGTTATACAGTCATGGTCTAATAGTCTTTTCGTAGAAATGTAAATTTTGATATGATAAAATTTGTAGTTGAAAATAAGCGATTTTCCACCGTCGTGGGAAAAACCCAATTTTTTAAATTTTTTTTTATTTTTTTTTTTTTGCGATAAATCCCCTTTGGAAGACGTAAAGGTGCGAAATTTCAAATTGAAAATTACTCTTGGGGTGCGATACACCCCGTGTGACCACGAAGGGTTAATAGGGTAGAACCCCCAATTACTGACACCTACCCAATTACTGTCACCTTAAGCTATTTTACTGAAAATAACGAATAAATAAACGTTGTAAAGTCATACACAAAAAGAATTATGTAATTCAACCTATAATCTATACGCTAGAAAATGCACCACTTAATATTTTTTTTTCATTAATTTCTATAAGACGATACAAAATTTTAATTTGATTACAACAGTGGAAATGGCGACTTCCTTACTAGTGAAAGAGAAAACAGGGCACTAAAGAAAGGGCTATAATTACTATATTTAAATTATTTACATAATAAATAATAATTTTTTAGTACAATATAAGTATCATAGAAAGTCACAACGATCGTAATATAACGATTAATTAAGCCTTTTTAATTAATATATGGGTGATAGTGATTGGTACAAGCGTTTCAAGCATTTTGGTATTACTGTCATAGCAGTAGTTGCTCATGTACATGAGACGACATAACCGTAAAACTAGTAATAAACAGTATTAGGTTAGCTGGCAGTAATTGGGGTGTCAGTAATTCAGTCACACACGTTCTAGAGGTGTCAGTAATAGATCTAGAAATATGTTTTTTAGATTAATGAATTTATATATAAAAATAGAAATTCTAAGACCCACAAAATGTTTTTCATGAAGTAAACATATTAAACCATAATAAAAAAAATAAAAAACTTATACTTTTAGTCAATAAATACAGATACTATGCAATAATATTAGAGTCAGTCCTTAATGTGTCAGTAATTGGGGCTTCTACCCTATATGTATGAGCTGTTGTTTTTAAAAGTGGTATAAGTCCATTTTTTGGAAAAATGAGTTAATGATAGTTTTAGTCAGATATAGATATACTCTTTTTATATTTATAATCACACAGTCAATGCCGTATAATATCCTCATAAATTAATAAAAAAACGTTCAACTGTAAAATGTTATCCCAGGAATTTTTTTTTTTTAAAGTGGTATAGGGTATGTGTTCCTATTACGGAGCCTGTCCCAATTATGGAGCCTTTCTATTAAAATTATCAATGAAACAAAATCCATGCATAAACAAACGTAAACAATTTTTTTTTAATTAAATTCAAATATTCACGAACAAGCTTCAAAGTAAAAAACGACAATTTTAACATGTCATAATGTTATATGTATTCATAAAAAAATGCGTAACACGCTTTCGGTGAATTAATAGCATTTCTTGTCCAAAACCTTAAGAAATGTTGTATCGAACTATTTCATATAAATCAATTATAAACACTGTTCTCACCGTATAAAATGCATATTATATCCGAAAAAGGTTTAATGTAATTAAAAACAATAAATTCAGCACCTACAAACTTGTTTGTTATTATTTTTAAGTTAAATTCCGTAATACCGCCAGATTTTCAATCTTGTCCGTAATTCGGAGCCTCGAAGCCGGAAACGTGGTTTCGTTATAACCTCATTTTTGTTTCAAACTGTCAAAAGCGAAGTGCGTGTGTGGATCTGGGAAACATAAACGATTTACCACAAAACTACAATATTTACAACAAAATAGCTCTAGGTAACCCTATGTCACAAAAGTTACGTTAGGAGCGACATTCAAAGGTACCGAAATGTGGATAGGCTCCATAATGGGGGGCACCATAATACGGACAGGCTCCGTAATGGGGGGCACCGTAATACGGACAGGCTCCGTAATTGGGGGCACTGTAATGCCGACGGCGCAGTTTTCAGGGCTCCGTAATAGGGACAAAAACATCTTTTTTTGTTTAATTAAATACATTACAAAGATTTAATTTTTTTTACTTAAAAAGAAGTCCTTCGTAAAGAAGAATTGTTCATCAACAGATATTAATTTTCAGAATATGAAATTCATGTAGCAGTATTGTTTAATTAATATATGATTGCGCGAACTGGCTTAAACCCTCCGTAATTGGGACACATACCCTAGGTAAGTCGAATTTTTTTAAAAAATACTTCACTATGCTATATGTAAAGGAGAAATAAGATTGAAATATGAATAAGTTTGTTATTATTAGTTATCTTAACGATGTAATTTACTTTTCATACTAGTTTATTTATAAATTCATTATAATATAACTGAAGTTATTTCTTAATAAACTCGATTATTCGTTTACGTGTAAGTAATGAAGACACGTATATCTTCGTTCCAATTATTGTTTTTTACACTAAAAAATACATTTCACAAAGCCAACTTCAATTAAAATAGAAATTTAAAATTGCTGTTGCTTATATTTTTCATAATATGTTATTATTGAAAGTGGTATAACTCCATTTGTAGCTAAAAAATTGTTTATTTTCTTTAACATTTTTATTGATTATTATTCCATAATAAAATTTCAAAAACAACCGCTCATATATTAACATATTATGTTAAAAGTCCGAATCTAAAGGAATTCCAATTTATTTGATAACTACAAGTAGATATCAAGAAGCTAGGTATATGTAATGTAACAGGCTTTGCAACTGTAGAACGCCATCGCCAATTTAAATACAGTTTGAATTTTCAAGGGTATCGCGATTGCGTTGGGCGACACATGCAAAACACGTTTCGCCGCCTCAAGCTTTGGTTTGATAAACTATCATGGCATACTCTGCACGATGATCTGTATTATGCATAGCAGGATCGATTCATGGCTGGGATGCAATAAAAGCCAACCGCCTTATGAAGCTGAAGCAAATCCAGTTCAATAGCTTTTAGCGATGAGAAGTGTCGCGATAAAGAAGACACTTTGAAAAATGCAGCGGAGAAGCAATGTCAAATAAAATGTATCTTCATGATCGATAGTTTTCTCTTTTCGATTCAGGTAGAATATCGATATATCTAAAACGATGACTTGACTTTTGTTAGTGGAAATGAAATTTATTTTTAGTACTTTTTTTTTACATTTTTCACGGTATCAATACTTTTCTTATTAGCTTGTAATTAATTAGAGATTGTCGTAGTGCTATTTCAGTTGTGTGTACATATACATCTTGAATAATGTTTCGTCAAAATACATTTGCTTTGTGTTATTTTTTTAAATTTTCCGTACAATGGAATTGAAGAGATAATGAATTGTAAAGGTGAATATGAAAAGAATTTCACGGTAAAGTTTGAAAAAATAGGTATATCATGTTACGATTTCTACTCTGAATTATTCGAATAATGTTCGAGTATTCGATCACTCCGAATTATTCGAATTATGTTCGAATATTCGAATACTCCTAATTATTCGAATAAAATTCATGGAATATTCGTAACAGACAATGAAAACGTAAATAATCAAAGTACACGTGTCTAACACTGTCTCAAAAATAATTATTACACTTTCTACACATTTTTTTATATACAAGTCTTGAGAAAACGTGTGCGAAGATCGAATAAGTATCTTTCATATTATGAATACTTTCATGTCTAAGCCTTTTTTTAAAAATTAAGAAATCTCGAGTGTGGTAATATTTGAAATAAAACAATATGGAAACTCGGATATTGCAATATGGTGGGAACATTAGTATCTCGTTAGAAGTAGATACATCAACATGCAACTTCAGCAATAAGGGATTAAAGAAAAATGTAATTATTATAATTACATGTACATATCATAAGACAATTAACCACGGCCCCAACTACATCCATAATTTGAGATTGTAATAATTATCTCAGAAGCCCATTACGATCTTCGATAAGAGGCCATCTTGAACACGAAAAGGGTTTCACCACAGTTCAAACTTCAAACTTAACCGGTATCACATTTCTCTTAATTATTGGTACATTATTCTGCTATTCAGTTATTTGCAGTACTTCATAATCAATAACATAGGGTGAAATATAAATGACATAGAGCATCGTAAATAAATAAGGAGGGAGACTCAAGTTTTTATTAAACTTTGCACACGGGTAGAATGTTCGAAAATATTCTATTCGTATTTTTGTTATGGCTGCCCATATTCATGTTTGCGGACATGTCCCGAATACAACGATATAAGTTATTAGTGCATTATGAGCATTTAAATATGTTTAAACAACGATCAAAGGGAAAAGGAAACCCGAAAAGCACCCATTTTTGCAGATATTTTTCAATTTATTTCCAAAACTAAGGGTCTAGGAGAAAATCTGACTACACCAGGCGACGCAGCAGACATTTTTCCTTCGGAAAGCATCAACGGATGTTGTAAGTCACGTTTTGTTTTCAATACAGAAGCGAAATAGTTTAGCAAAACGTGCGGCGTCGACAGTGGTAGTCACGCGCCGCGGAGGTTGACTACCACTGTCGACGGTGCACGTTTTGCCAAACTATTTCGCTTCTGTACTGAAAACAAAACGTGACTTACCACTTCTGTTGATGCTTTCCGAAGGAAAAATGTCTGCTGCATCGCGTGGAGTAGTCAGATTTTCTCCTAGACCCTTAGTTTTGGAAATAAATTCAAAAATATCTGCAGAAATGAGTGAATTTCAACTGTATACTCATATTATACAGCGCTATCCACTTCAGGAGTTGCACCACCTTGGCCAGGTTAAGAAATACCGCATCTTTGGAAATTTATTTCTTAGTCACAAAAACTCTTTTTCCGATCAAATTCTTCAATGAAGATAGAAACATTTTTTAAAAATGTAAACAATTTTTTTCAAGATTTCTTTAAAAACAAATATGGCGTATACGGTTGGGCGGCGTACGTAATTCCTGCTGAACCGGTTTTTTTAAACAAAATTTCAACCACAGAATATTAAATAAAACTAAGTTGTCTATCGGCCGACATTCAATTAGTCTGTTCTCGCACGCGTGTTCCGAGTTAAGGCAGGATACCACCTTCGCACTTAAAAAAAATTGAAAATTTTTTTGTTCTCAAAGTACTCTTTCAAGTGTATAGAATCGAAACTCATTCATTAGAAAGGTGACCGGAACCTTTTTCTTGTGTAAAAACCGGATTGGAACAGATATATAAATCTATATAAAACTTTAAACGCGTTTTTCTCGAAACGATGTTTTCCAAATCGGCGTGTCAGATTACTCCTATAATTTTCATCCGATTGACTTGAAACTTTGCACAATTCTTCCCCGTGGTGTAATCTAACGATGTACGTAGGACTTTTGCTGTAGCGTTGTTATTTTTCTTTTGGTGCGCAATTTTATAAACTTCTTTAAACTTTTTTACCCTAAAAAAATTGACCTTTTTGTTCAAATGGCCGCCATTTTCTTAAAAATCGAAATTTCGTAAAATCCCTACGTACAGCATTAAAAAATATTGTTGCCAATAGGAACATTCTTTGGTTTCTTTTCTAAGAGCCACGTACAAAGCGGAATTTGACACGCCGTCTAACGATGTTCCTCCAAAGGAGTGTATTTTGGCGCCACCTACAAGAGATTATTTTTCACTCTTTCAGTTTCAAAAAATGTGTAATTACAGATTAAAGTTACATTAATGAATGACTGATACCGATTTTGTTTCTGCGCATTCTTTGTATGCAAAAAAAATTCATGAAAAACGCCTCCAAAGTCGCAGTCAAAGGTGGTATCCTGCCTTAAGTGGATACCCTGTATATACAGTAGGTGAATGTAGTTGGAAAGTTCATCATCAACACCAAGTACTAGATTTCTTAAAAACTGAGATTAAAAATTACGATTGTTTTGTACGGTTTTATCACATTAATTAGCCAATTAGTTCTTCACCTGTTACCCTGGAACACCCTGTATATTGTTATAGGGATAATGAATTCCATGATGGAGACCTAGTGAGTTAAGTTGGTTTGAGTTGGCACACTGTGTCTTTTGCGTAGCTTGCTATCTGCGACTGTGTCTCGTTATGAGAAGAAGTTTTATTTTATGTATGAAAGAATTATATGTGTTCTGTAATAATATATATATTGTTTATATCAAACCACTGGATTTATTGAGTATTAACATATCCTGAAATAACATATATGATCATCACGAAAGTACAGCTTCTGCAATCAACCTCGCCGGACCTGTTCCTAACACTTTGCGTCAATAGACGGTAACGTAAGTGCACTTCCTATCACTGGCATTCAATAATACGCCAGTTGACATCAATTTTGCATCTTTAACAAATCGATGTTGATCTAGATTAGACTACCAACGTTTGTTAGAGTCGGTTCTAGAAGCAACGTTTGCCTGTTGCACATCAGCCGCGTTGGCGGAAGCTGCGATGCAGATGCGTGAAACCTTCGAAGCTGATATCCGCGGTTACTCAATAATTGAGTGGCGTCGCAGGTAAATATGATAGTCAATAAATGCCACGGGCCAGCTAACTGCACTCGCTCCTCTATCCTAGTCTCGTAAATATCGCGTTCATTTGACGTGTACTTAAAGCGCAACCGCGGATATACCTCCACTAATCTTCTTGCTGGTTTGATGCTCGCCGAGCTATGAATATATCATGGTCTTTCTGCGCGAGAAGTGGCCTCAGCTTTGATGACTTCCCTGCGTATTCCTCAACGGAAGCTGGTGCGAGCGAGGATACGATACGTGTTCCCCATAAACGGTAGAATTAAAATGAAATCGTCGATCGGGTAGACCGATGTTGCTTGATTTACTTTGGGAAATTGTTTAAATTTAAATCCGTGATAAAACGTAACTTTTTGAATGATATTGTTTATTATTTATCAGGTGTTCAGTTTCGAGAGTGATTTTATAAAGTGATTTTATTCAATTAAATTGTCTTAAAATTTTTGGTATTTGGTGTTGAAATTAATATTGCAATTATAATGATGTTTGATTGACACATAAAAATACTTTGATCGGCCGAAAAATGAAGCTATTTTTAAAGATTTTTTTCTCGGTAAATACAACATAATAAATCGTTTTGAAATTTATTTAATTTTTTTTTTATTCAATTATTAGATTTATTAAATTTATTTAAACAATTAATAATATAAGATATTAGCTTATTATAAGTTTATTAGCTTAATAAACACCAAAAGCTTTATTTCATTATATGTTGTATTTACTGAGAAAAATCTTTAAAAAATTGTTCGTTGTAGAATTTGGAAGTGCGAAGTTGGCAACCAAATAAGTACAATACCTATATTTTATGTTTATATAAGTAACGACATTGTTGAGTTTCGAGTTAATTCGGTTTTATTTCTACTCGCTATCAGTTGTTTATATTTTGCCTTAAAAGATTTATATTGTAATTTGTATGTTTAAACTCATTTAATGAAAGAATCAGCGCAAGATATAGATATAATTTAATATAGTAGACACCTTTTTGCGAAAATGTCAGGATTTAAAAATTTCACCTAATTGTTTATACAAGTAACATAACTCTGACAGTCTGATGTAGGCATAAAAAATTGAAAGAGTGCAAATATCAGTTGTATTCACGTTCTTTAACGACAATTCGTAACTTTTAATCCTCTAATCATTAGAGGACATTAGGGTCTAATGTCTTCACAATTCACTGATGAGCTCATCTTTATTATTATTCACTGTTTTAATCAATGTTGATCAGCAAAATTAACAAACCCATTTTTGTACTAGGTACATGTAAGTCGCCACTGACATTATTTTGGAGACCGATTATGACAAAAGTCTAGTATCGTTTATTCCCATACAGCACGCGTCGTGGCGGCAACGTTGCAGGATGGTTGCAGTAACCTTGCAGTGTTGCATGGTTGCAGCGCAACGTCGATGCAACGTTGCTGCGACGTTGCCGTGCAACATTGCACGGGGCGGACATAGAATTATTGCTGCATAGTTGCATCAATGTTGCGTTGCAATATTGCACTGCAACGATCCTGCGACTTTGCTGCAACGAGAGTGTGATGTATGAGTTACAGTCTGACTAGACAAGTTAGAAAATTGCAAAAATTATCTGAACACGAGCATGTAAATAAGGAGAACATATTGCGAAAGTGAAAGGCATCTATGTCGTTTGTTAAACCAAAATGGCAAATTCTTACGAGAATTATATTTCTATTCTCAACTATGCGCACACCTCGAAAACGTTTCGAACACTGTTTATGATTTCTTTAGACAAGCTTTCCACTTTACTGGGACAACGAAAGAAACGATTTATGCGCATGCTGAGCTAACGAAGGGAAATAGCTAATAGATTTACGCAACGCCTACATTGTCCGTGTAACAATGGCGCGTTTTCATAGTGAAAAATACGAGCGTGTAATTTCGTTCTGGATAAGATCAAAAGAAAAGAGGTTTTGAAATACTTCTTTATTAAAACAGCTGGTGCAGCTCTTTCTTCGGTGTTAAATGAAAGTATGTATGCATAACAATATGAAGGGCTCTGGCAATTCCCAGGTAGAGGACATTAAATAATAAATACTGCGTAAAGAGAAAAAATCGGCAAGTGTTACAAATATTATTTTAAATTTCACTCGAGAATAGATATTTACTATTAATTTTTCGGATTGCATTCAATTTCGATGTGCGACAGTTGCAATAAAGTGACAATGAGCTTTAAAGTAAAATGTATACGAGTAATAAGATGGAAGCTATTAAAACAATTTTTATTCCCTATACGAAATAGGTAATTAATAAATACTACATAAGACAAAAATTGACAAAGTTGGCGAACATCAGCAAAAATTTTCATAAATCTTATCAACTAGGGTTTGTCGGTTTTTAAAAACCGGGTTTAGAAACTAGGTTTTTTATAAATTTGTAAAATTCAAAAACCGGTTTTTAAATTTAATAAAACCGGTTTTTGAATTTTACAGATTTAATAAAGAAATTTAATAAGAAATTTTTAAATTTAATAAAACCGGTTTTATGTACTGGAATTAATATGTAAAAATGAATCAATTATTTAATTAAAAACGTTAGGATTTTGACTTGAAATCGCCTCGGACACAAGCATATTGTAGTAGGTGACAGTTTACTGTAAAACTAATCTTTATGAGTTCATATTTTCGAAAGAAAAATACTAAATGAAATAAAGATTTATAATTTATATTTTGTACAAATTTTAGTTATTTTAATTTTTTTCATTTATTTGGTTTTTTATATATAGAGTATATTTTTTTTGTAATTCCATAAATATTAAAAAAACTGAAAAATTTTAAAATAAGTACAAATATTTATTTTCTATTTTAACTATATTTTTTTCTGAAAATTCGCAAAACCGGTTTCACCGTTTTGGGGGGGGGGGGGGAATAGTGGAATTTGAAAACCGGTTTGGTCAAAAGTCGGTTTTTGTATAAACCCTATTATCAACCATCCATCCCGAATAAATATTTACTTTAATTCAACTACTAACTTTAATTATTACCATCGATTCAAAGCAGAGCTATTGGAATTCGTTGAAAATTATAGTTCGGAGAGACCAATAAAGGTGCAATGAAGTCTACTGTAGCTACCAAGCTCAAACGTTTCCCAACAAAGGTGAAATGATTTTACCACCACTAGTGCGCAAGTCTGGCGAACAAAGAAAATGCTCTGAACGCGGAGCTAACGTAATTTTCCATGTTCCTTGCACTCCCTTCGGTGTTCGTATCCGCCCGTAACCCACGGCTCTGAAACAGTACAGATCTTGGGACACGAGCATTATCGACACCTACTCGCACCTTAAGCAATTCACGTAGGTGTCGCTCGAGTCGTCCGCTCGTGTGAACCCACCACAAATCAATGAAAGATTTCGTAATCACTGCGATGCTATGATGAATAGTTCCCCATTAACCCCTTAACTGGTTGTTCACGTGGCGCATTGTCAAGAGACGGAGATCAATGGAGCTAACATTTTCTCGTCGCTTATGTAGATTTTGATTCGAGATACAAAGAGAAGCATAGTGCTTTGGAAGGATTCAATTTCCAATATAGTATCACAGAATATTTTATAGTATCACAGAATATTTTACAATTAGGGTAACTGTACTCGTAGTTGACAGTGTACCAATATAGTTGACACTTTTATTTTCAGTCACGAATAATATGCTTTCTTTTAAAAAAATGTTTTTGACTAATATTTTTTCAAACAGCGTATTCTTAAATTTCACTCTAAATAGTATCTAGGGTAACTGTACTCGTAGTTGACAGTGTACCAATAGTTGACACTTTTATTTTCAGTCTGTTATAATATGCTTTCTATTAAAAAAATGTTTTTGACTAATACTTTTTCAAACAGCGTATTAGTCAAAAACATTTTTTTAATAGAAAGCTTGTTATTCGAGACTGAAAATAAAAGTGTCAACTATTGGTACACTGTCAACTACGAGTACAGTTACCCTATTTCTATTAAAAAAATGTTTTTGACTATTACGCTGTTTGAAAAAGTATTAGTCCGAAACATTTTTTTAATAGAAACCTTATTATTCGTGACTGAAAATAAAAGTGTCAACTATTGGTACACTGTCAACTACGAGTACAGTGACCCTAATCCTTAGTTGACATTATGCCTATAATTTTTGGAGTTTTATCTTAAAGATGACAGTTGAATTTATTGTCTGTATTTTAATCTCTAAAAGAATTACTATTCTCTACAATAATTTGTACTTAATCGATGTATGATCGCTAATGTTTGAATGATAAAATACATAAATAGTAGCTCATTTCATGTGAAAAATATAGTGGCGTGCCTTCCAACAGCCACTTACACAAAAAGATTTCCTTGTTTCTAGTAATTACAACATATTACGAAAATTAATCATGGAACTACATAGCTCACCTCCTGAACCCAAGCTTGTTGCTTGATCGGTGCATCCGGTGCAATGGCGACCCTTCCAGCAGTCCTTTGTTTGTATTCATGAAGAATAGGGATCTTTGAATTCTTGTCTCCCGACGACAGAACCACCTCGCGTTCTATCTGCAAACGAAAAAATTGCCATTTAATTCTCGCCTTCGTGATTGGCAAGGAATGTCCGGCAATTGGAAAATTAAAAAAAATTGAAACTCTGCAGAATTGTAATTCAAAAAATTCTGCGTTCATATTATTGTGGATGTTTGCGAGACCGTAAAAAATATCGAAAAGACGTGTAATTCAAAGTGTTATGGTTTTTGATAACCTACTATATGGTGACAAAGAATTTTCGAAAAAGGGTGGCGGGGATAAATTTGGAAAACATTAATTTTAGTGAGTCCATTTCCGTTAAGTGTCCGTATAAATATTATAAATTATAATTTTAGTGACTTTTTTTTTTTAATAAAAATAGTTGTCGAATATTTTTGATCGCTCTAAGTTTGCAAATATAAGAATTGAAGTGCACGAATTATGTATACTCCAAGTCATTTAAGAAGGAACCGTTTCGCGCATGTAGACTGAGGCTCATTGGCTCCGAAAAAGCGTTGGTGGGGGTACAGCCAATAGTGGCTTCTCCCGGCACCAATGAGCGTCAACCTGCGCAGAATGAGTCTAAACTCGTCGGTCGGCAGGTTCCTTCTAAAATGACTTGGAGTATAGGTGATACCAGCTGTTAATCCTGTACTTGGGACTTACGTTCATCTAATCTTGATAGTAATCTTGCAATTCTCGTTGAAACTTGTGCTGTATTAAGAAACTATTATCGAAATATATTGCATTGCAAAATATAATCAATCCATGTGTTTCTGCTTCAAGATTTCAGCACCGCTTATCGTAAGTTTGATGGATCAGAAAAGATTTTTCTTAACCCCAACGTTTTTTCAATTGCGCTCAAACTGTTTGTCAAACTTTCTCTATTTGAAAATTCCAACAGCCTGAGTATTCCAATATACATTGAATAAAATTTGAATAGTCTTGTATTTGAATATTACATTTGAATTAGGGCTATAACACTTATTCAATTAAGACTTGGCAGGGGTTATCCTAGTAGTAGGGGATCTTTTTACAAAATATTCATATTAAAATTGGGTGCCCCCTCTGTACTATACTAAACGAAAACTATTTATAGGGATGAAGTACCCCTTTCTCTAATTAATCCCAAACTATTTGTCGAACCGAAAAATGTTGTAGAAAAACTTACCCAGTTTAAGGGAGGATTGCGTCATGTTGGGCCAAAAAATAGGTAATTCTTTGTGAATTTTTGGTACAAAAACGGTTCAACAAATTAATTTGTTGTTTGGCAGGCCGCTTTATTGTACCTTGATCTATTGTTCTGAATTTTTGTGTGACAGTGGAAAAGAAATATGGCAGATACAGAGAGAGCGTTGGAAAATAATTGGGTGGCCTGGCGTTGACGAAAAGTACTGTAAGGGTTATCGGAAACCCAAAAAGGAAAAGAGATTCTCAAACTATATGAATGTGGCCATGGGTGGTAGTAGATGCATTAATAAAAATAAAAAAATCTTAAAATGGCAGCCTTTGGAAGAAGATGAAGCGCCCTGATTTGAGTCTGAGAATCAATTTTGTCTCAAAATCGGGGAAACTTCTTTAAATAAAAAAGGAACGGTCACAGATGCGGCAATAAATCTACTACCACCCAGAGCCACATTCATATAAATTAAGAATCTCTTCCCTTTTTGTGTTTCGAATAACTCTTACAGAGCTTTTCTTCAACGCCAGGGCCACCGATTATTCTTCAACGCGCTCTCTGTATCCGCCATGTTTTTTTCACTGACACAAAAATTCAGAACAATAGTTCAAGATACAACAGAACAGCCTGCCAAACCGCAAATTAATTTGTCGAACCGTTTTTGTACAAAAAATTCAGGAAGAATTACCTATGTCTCAGCCCACCAAGGCGCAATCCCGCCTTAATGCGAATACAACCCTAATTCCACATCCTCGACGCTCTATATCTACTGTACACAATTCTGCCCTGTAATTGTCTAATTCCAACCCAATCTCTTCAATAACCGCATTATTAGAAACCACGTGTATCGCCACTGGTCGCAGAAAGTCCCGAGCACAACATTCAGCACCAAGTTCCATCATCTTCATCTCATCGGCGGCTTCAAAGCCAGGTCCCTCGAAAAGTACAAAAAAATATTTATCACGCATCTTCGATTTATCTTTAGCCCAAGCATCGCTGCCTATTTCAAGCGCAACAGGACTTGCTCGTCCGCGTACAAAGTGTATACCCAAGAGTGACATTGCCCGACGTGCTTTAAGGCGACGTTTCAAGAAACCGTCAACGGGCATTTCTTGTCATAAAACTCGCCAGTCGATTCCAGCCCCGCGATATCCATTCGATTTTTCCAAGCAACATCGAGAACAGGATCTGGAAGTTCGCTAGCCAAGGGGATCGCGGACGAGCGGCTCGCATGCTCTTCGCGTGCATATAATAATGCATCTAAAAAGAGGTGTCACTGAACTAAACTCGCCTTGAGATCGCGCCGCCGCTGGCAAGAAAGCGAGCGTGATAAAATGGGCTACCGGCGGCGGAAAATGAGCACGCCTAATTATCGCCCCGGCCGTGCAGCGTTTATGAAAGACTTTATGCCCACATCCGTACGATTTTGCGCGTTATAATTTCCGACCGGCAAGTAACTGGAAAGTCTTCGGGGCCGCTGTTAAGCTCGTCGCTTGCGAAACGAGTTCACCGTTAAGAGCGCGAAACGGGTCCTTGTATTTTAAGGGGAACAACTCGTTTAGGATAGGATTTTCTCGTCGGCAGGTCCTTTCAGTAATTTCGATTCGAATTTTGCGCGTAAGTAGTGCAGAGTACAGTGTAAAATTCTTATTAAGAAAAACTTTGGGCTACACTACTTAAAAGTTTGGAAGAAAAACGTGTTCGAAGTTTCATATTTTCCAGATCCCCGATATGTGCACTCATGCGTGAACACAAAATTGTAATTAAGTTATAGCTATAGTCGTGCTCTAATAGTCTTTTTCTAGAAATGTAAATTTTTATATGTTGAAATTTGTATTTGAAAAAATAGTTGTAGACAGAAGAATATTTTATTTTTGTTAAAATTCACTTAATTTTGTAATTTTATTATCAAGGTCTAAAAATTTACAGAAATATTTGCAAAGATATATCCCGGGGTGCGATACACCCTGTGTGATCGTGAAGGGTAAAATTGGTCTCGTTCTCATGTATAAATTCATGTAGGTACAGGATCTGGGAAAGGCAAAACATCGAACTCCATGAAGTAGTATAAGTAGAGAGTATGTACTATATAGCTCTGTCCAAGATTTTAGCCAAATCGGTGACTCGAACCTAATGCACTGCTCTTGTCAGCCTGACGCTGACCATTTTGCCTCGACGCAGGGTTTTTGGAATTTCTCTGACCCAATTGGTGTGAAATGAAAAACTTCTTGAAACTATATAAAGTATTTATATTTTTCACCATTCACACTTTTCTTTTTTGGTTAGCTGATCAAACCAACAATTCCAAAAAATTTTCTCCAGTTATGTGCGTTCTTCTGATATTCTTTTTGTGTAAAAAGTAAGACGTAATTTTCATTTCATTTTGAGAAGCTTGCGCAGACAAATTGTAGCGCATATGGTAAAATATGTTGCATATGAAATATAAATTATTTTGATTCTGCGTTATTTATTCATATAAAGTTAAAATAATGGTGGAATAAAAATAATAATGTCTGCTTTAAAGGTTTGATAAGATATACTATAATACAGTGTTTCCCAACCTTTTTTGAGCCGCGCTTCTTTTTATAATATATAAGGTAAGGTCAATTTAATAAAGTAAATAAAACACATTAAAAATAGGTATTTCAGAATATAATTTTAATTTAATAATATTTAATTACCTTAATACATATATTTAAACGTAATTTAAGTTATTTAATATATTTGATTATCTTATTTAGTGTAATGGTTGTGCTTGCATCTGGGTAACCAGCTTTTTTTTTTAATTTATGAAAAATCAATGTTACGTCATTAATAGAACATGGCAATGTAACCATATTTAGTTGACTAGTTAACTAAAAATAACCGCGGCGAGGCCCCAGAAAACACTTCGCAGGTTGGGAACCACTGGTATAATAATATACATATAATATAGAATACTGTGATCTCTAATTGCTGTTTTATACGCGATGAGCGGCAATTTACTACATCTTTTCCCAAGAAATGTTTAATTATATGCTAACACGCATTTACGTTACTAAATAAGTGGTATTTTATTCCTCTAGCTTATTATAAATTTTTTAAAAAGACATTTGTACGAGACACGCCATACGTTTGGAATCAGACGGGCCTTGCATGTTCCATTAAGATTCATCTCCACCTCATGTTTCTGAAGTATGTAATTACAACTACCTGATGTTAGAAGGGTGAGAAGAAAATATTAATTTAAGAAACACTCAGAAATACCAAATATGCTTCGATACAATTATAGATTTCGAATGATATCATTTTCTTTGAGCTTCCCTCCCCAAAAAAATAAATAAATTAGACTGTTTCTAGATTTCTGCGAAGCACGTAGGGGTTTGAAATGGTTGAAGAATTTCACGTAAGGGTATTTTGGATTGTTGGGGTAATTCTTAAGTGGGGGTGGTCAAATTTTGAGGTTTGCTGAAATTTATTACTAACTTAGTTTCGGTTAATTAATTAATTATATTAATTGATCTATAAATATAGGTTTAAAATAACGATTGTTTAAATAGTAATTGTTTCTAACTTTACTTAAAAGGCAAAAGACTTCTGGGACTTCAAATATTTCAACATTTCTTGAAAAATGGTAAAATGCTAGGTAGGACATTTTAAATAAGCAGGTCAGAATTTATAAAATAATTACATTATGCTAGGACAACTTATAAGTGTGCAAACAGTTAACACTACCCATACAGCACACTTCGTGGCGGCAACGTTGCAGGATGGTTGCAGTAACCTTGCAGTGTTGCATGGTTGCAGCGCAACGTCGATGCAACGTTGCACGGGGCGGACATAGAATTATTGCTGCATAGTTGCGTCAATGTTGCGTTGCAATCTTGCACTGCAACCATCCTGCAACTTTGCTGCAACGAGAGTGTGCTTTATGGGTAATGGTGTGATTATAGAAACATTATTTGAATTAAAAAAATGTTGTATCTTAAATCATTTTAAAATATTGTACGGATAAAATTCTAAAATAGTATTAATAGTAACTTCCATGTACCTAATACAATTATTGACAGCGATTGTTAAGTTAAGCAACTTGCATATTGAACGAATAAAAAATTTATGCAATTATAATGCGGAATTCCTAGTTATTAAATCTGTCGCAGCATTGAAATTTCTCATGCTAAAAAATCAAGTTATCTTTTTCCCTTTTGCAATTATTTAAAAGCGCAAAATAATGAAAGTGTACTCATATTGTCAGAGTTTTAAATTGACAAATTATCTGAAAACTTGTGAGAGGAAAGGTATTGGTGTCGCTGAATGATCTTGGAATTATTTTAAAACGCAATATAATGAAAATGTACTCATGTTGTCAGAGTTTCAAAATTAACAAATTATCTGAAAGCCTGGGAAAGGGAAGGTACGGGTATTGATGAACTGAGAATACCTTGCCTGGCCACGCCAAGTATTTGACTGAAACCACCTTCATGTACTTGCAGCTCATTTTGATTTCACATCTTTTTTTTATATTGTCATTATTATATTATCTTCTATTATTTTGTGGTTTGTCATTATTATTATCTCCTATTTTTTGTGATTCATTTGATTTCATTTTGATCCCACATCTTTTTTTTTTATATTGTCATTATTATATTATCTTCTATTTTTGTGTGATTTATTTAAATGTCACGCGACTGAACACGTACCAATACATTTTCCAGACATTCAACATATAGTTTCACCTGTTTTAGAAACGTTTCACACACAACATATGCCTCGTTTAATCTCAAAAAATTTATCGTGTAATTACATAAAATATTCTCACGTTCAGTTAAAATAGAAAAAATATTTGCATACAATGCATAAGAAGTGTACAAATGTTTGCCTTCGACCTCGCAAAATTCTATGCAAAAATAATTTCTACAGGGAGTTGAGTCACTGGTTTCAGAATTTTCACACGCATATACTAAGGAGCTTCAACAAAAACGAATTTTATTTCAAACCGTTCTTCAAAACACATATCTGTCTATGACAGAATACTTGAAAAATTAAACTTCCGCTACTAATTTAATAATATTAATATTCTGTACTATTATTAATGCAAATAATAAAGACATTAATCTACTAATTTGAAAATTCCCCCAAAATACATGGGAAATTGTAAAAACAGTGTGTAAATGGTTGAGAATTGTAGAAAAATTATTACTCCTATCTTCTCCTTATTCTGTAAAAAAATTGAAAAAAAAAACTGGCGTTAGAAGAAAACTTTTACCACGAAGATCATAAATCTACAATAAAGTAGAGATTGCAATTATGCTCTCAAGAAAACACCTCATTGCAAACACAGTTAAAATTATTATGGAGAATTCTAAGAAAAGGTTTGAACGAGGTGCAGTCGCAACTCACGAGAAACGAGAATTTTTTAAGCCACCGCGTGATTTCGCAGATGAACGCAAGAGAAATCGCCGAAGTAGCTCGAGTGAAAACAAATATTGTAACATTCGACGTGGTCTAGAAAGCTACAAGCATTGCAAGAAAAGAAAACGAAAAGCAAACATCGTCGGATGAATGCAGGACTGTTTGATTAAAATTTGTAGAATACCATAAAATGTGAGAGATGGGGAAATGTGTTATTTATGCATGTATGAGGAAAAGTTTCAATTGGACGGCAGTGATGGTTGGAATTAACACTGCCATGATTTACGAGAGAGAGAAACATTTAATGCTCGTGCAATTTCAAATATCAAGCGTCTGCAATATCAGACTGAAGAAAACTTTGTTTAGCCACATTTAACTGTACAAAAAATTACTGCGATTGCCTCATCGTTGAAAATTGTTAAAATCACGTAGAAGCGTAATATGCAAGTGGATAATAATATTTAAGTACCTTCCGCATCAAATTACGACAGAAATGGGTTAAAGGAGCATTTTAATCACTGCCAAACGAATAAATATGAAGAACAAAGGCTTTGCTAAATATTCAATGTTCATCTAACACTGTAAATCACTTTGATTGTTCAACAAATGAACACAAAGAATGATGCATTAACAGCGAGAAACAAGACATCGTGGAAAATGAATAATAGCTACGTCAATGAAGTGAAATTGCTTATTGTTGGATTTGGAAAATCGTTGCCATGTTTCTATTAATACCGTCGCACAATTATCTCACAGGAACGATAACAAGAGAAACTTGTCGACCGGAGTTCGCGAGAGATCCAGCGAATAATTCATAAGTGGACGAGTGCAGAGTGCAACAATGGCGCAGAAAACAAGTTCGAGAACTCAGGAACGGTAAACTCATGTAGAACTAGGATGTCGTCACGGACAACTGTTCCGATTTGTTCTCGCCTCCGAAAGGCCGATCCGCGGGGAAAAGTGATGTATCTAAACGGCTATCGCAGCCCCCTTCACGACTTCCGGTAAACGGTACGCAGGTATGATGCCCCCCTTTGTCTCACTGGAGGATCTCTGAGAATTTTCCCAAGAACGTAACGAACGTATAACGAACTGTTACCGAAGATTTCACCGAAGACCAACTTCTCTGCAAATATGTAAGCTTGATTAAATGTAGAACGCCTACGTAGGCAATTATTATCGTTCGGTAACATTATTCGCGTGTAAATTGTTCCAGGAGAGTGTTCAAAGGGTTGATAAAGAAAAATATAGCGGAGGGAAAAGTTCAACGAATTATATGTGCCTATAGTAATTTTTTTGTAGATGCAAAAATGCAGGGACATTTAATCTAGATCAACTTCTGTGTGATATGTAATTCAGAACGTTTATTTGGGCACGTATTCATATTCGTTTGGATTAATTTGTGTAAGGTGTTTGGCAAGAGTGATTCAGATTTTAAAAACGCAGAGGGTAGAATTTCGTCGGATCACTTTTCTTTTTTTTTTGTATGGTTGATAATAGGGCTGGGACTATTCGAATAATTTAATATTCGAATATTTGAGTATTCGAATGTTATTATTCGAATATTTAATTACTCGAATGCTATTCGAATGTTTCAGTATTCGAATACTATTCGAATATTTCAGTATTCGAATGTTATTATTGGAATATTTAAGTACTCGAATACTATTCGAATATGTCAGTATCCGAATACTATACGAATACTTCAGTATTCGAATAATATTGTATGGTCATCGGAACTATGTATGTGTGCAAAGTTTCAAGTCGATCGGATATGTTGAAGTGGGTCAAAATTAACTTACAAGATTTCACCCTGACAAACTAACGAACTCACAACTGAAATTAAATAAAAGCTTGTAAAAAATGAACCTAAAGAACTTGATTTATAATTCACACCATACTATTCGAATACATCAGTATTGGAATACTTAAATATTCGAATAGTATTCGAATACTTGGATAATCGAATTATATTCGCCAAATAATGGAGCAACTGAAGTATTCGAATATTCGAATACCGAAAAATTCGATAAATAGTCCCAGCCCTTGTTGATAATAGGAACATGTGGTAGGGGAGGTGTTGAACCATTCATTAATGCCTAATTTCACTTGACTGTGTGTTTTCGTAGGTAAGTGTAAATGGAATTACTGTTTTTTTTTCACGTGAAGTAGCTCTTTGAATTAATGTGTGTTTGATAGTGATAGTATAAAATGTACGAAAGAAAAATATTTTGTACGGAATTAAAACTCTTAATTGCGTGTGTCTCTTATTGAAAAAATCTTGAAACATTCCATCATTACATGTAGAGTTGGGAGTAATCGAATACTTCATAAGTACTCAAATGTTCCACGAGTAGTCTAGTATTCTAATATTGAATTCGAATTATGGTTGTAGGTATTCAAATATTACATTCAAATTGTGGTTGTATTCAAATATTACATTCGAATTATGGTTGTATTCAAATATTACATTCAAATTATGGTTGTATTCAAATATTACATTCGAATTAAAACTGAATTCGGAGTTGTGTTTGAATATTTTGAATTAGGGTTGTATTCGAATATTCGGATTCTGAAATTTTTATTTCCTGATGTAATTATACGTTTAAAACGGAGTAACTTTTATCTAGAACAATTTTTTAGTTAACCAATAATTTGAGATTAATTAAGGAAATAGTGCCCTCCTTTATTATGTCCTCCTACGGTTTTTATTTTCAGAAAAACCCGAAGAGTACGTTTCTAATATTGTGTAATCGCCTGCATTCGAATATTCGAATACTCGAATTTTTAACTCATTGCATTACGGTATATCCGTAATATTACTGTCAGGGTGCTCTGTATTTATGCTTAGATACTTAGTTTGTGCTCCTTCACTGCTTTAAATATTCTGCAGATACGAATAGATGTCAATATAATTACCAATTTTTACTGTACATTCCCTTTAAAGAGTTCCCTTACACAACTTAAAATAAAAACGCCCAATATGCTTGGTTTTCACTATTTCTCAAGTATAACACTATTATAATGTACTACTGGATTAAATATATCCCATCAAATGCAGTTGAATGCCGTTAATTACTGTTTAACTTTGTAACATATTATAGTGCTAGAATTGTTTAATTAGTAACACATCTGAATGTCAGCCTTTCATACGCATTCTGAGAAACATTTTAGAAAGTCGCGTGTACATAGTGACATAACAATACATTCACATTGTTTGTACACTTCAAGAGCTCGGGAAGCAACAAGTGACTCACATACTTGCCGCCACTTTTTGTGTATCATGCGAGAGAACGAATCATAATTTAATTCTGCTAGATGGATTTCTACGAAAATATGTGGAAACTGTAGCATATTTTAACATTCTTTCTCAGAAGGTTGCAGCAGAATTATTGGAAGCTTTCTATTAGAAAACTTGTATCATAGGTACAACTCAATACACGGTACGTGTAAAATATGTTATTTATATGAATGATGATACTACGACATTTATTACACTTTTCCAGTGAAACTGACAGAAATTGTTACTGATTCAATATGATAAGTATATTGACTCAACAACCGTTTCTGTCAATTTCACTGGAAAAGTAGAAACAAATGTCGTAGTTTCATCATTTCTATAAATAACATATTTTATAGAATAACTATAATTATATATATTGATTTATGGAAAACTCATCATTACAAATTCATATTCCATATAAAAAATTGTTTATTAATCTCGTAATGGCTCGAAGTGTACATAACTACCTTCGGAAGGATGAAGCTAAATCTTTGCTAGAGAAGCCCGCTGTTCTGAGCCTGAACATAACGGAAGCATCAGATTAATGAACGCACCGATCTGAATTTCATTGCCCTTACAGACAAAGGGTGACACTTGGTTCTGTACAAGTCATCTCGTGTGTTCCCATGACCATTGAATTTGCACAGAAAATTTCCACATTTTTTTCGCACGCATCCTTCTAGCCGCAGAAGGATTCAGTAGCTGGCGAAGCTACTGGCTGTCCTCAGTCAGAATGATCTGAGGTTTGTGCTAGCGTGGAAACGGAGGATCCACAAGTAAGGGAGGAATGAAGTGTTTTAAATTTTCGGTATTTCTAGTGCATCACATATATAAGATGTTCCAGGACTACCGGTTTTTTATTCTAAGAAAAAAACTTTATATGCATCTGTATGCATTATCCCGAATAGTTGCCGAAAGAGTGACCCAAAAATGAAGGGATTTTTCGCCCGTTTTTGGTCCCACGATTTTGGAACTGAATTTTGTGCCAAATGACAGCTTACGATGAGACATCATGGACTACAAATTTTCAAGTTGACCCGACAATTTGTTTCTGAGATATGCGAGATCGAAGAAGTCGAAATTCATTAAGCCGGGTCCACATTTGTTACCGCACCGTGACCTGTCTATATATCTGACCGGTCGTGGTAACAAGTGCAGACGATTCCGAGATATTCATCGGAACGGCCGAACCAAATGACGAGTCAACAGAGCGGGGTGCGTTAACAAATGTGGACCCGGCTTAACGCGTTAGCCCATATGGTTCCATGTACCTACGGACTTTTATGCCAGTCCGATAATTTGAAGAATTGTTTTCAAGTGTTTTGCTGATTGCTATCAGCGAATTTGACCTTAAATTTTCAAAATTCACAATGACCAATTCAAAGTAGTGCATCGTATGTAAAAAAATATTCTAATTTTCATGAAACTTTCATTTAATATTCGTAACGCAAAAAAGCATCGCCACATTTTCATATTTAGGTACCAAAAAGCAAAATCAAGAAAAATACAGCGGGTGGCGAAATTATTATACTCAAACGAAAAGTTTTGGGATTTTGTAAGTTTAAGCGATGGAATAAAATAGATGTCTCGTTTTTAATGTTATAATATTATTTTTTAATACTAGTATATGTATTTAAGAATGCAAGTTAAATACGTTTAGGTTTAAGACTATATTGTACGAGAAATACAATTACTCAATATTTGGTGACTCCGCCTTTAGCTTTTATGACGGCTTGCATTCGGCGTGGCATGCTTTCAATGCATTCTGTGGCTACTTCCTGCAGTTTTTAAATATTCTGCCATACTCTGATAATATTCACTATTATTTCTGTCTTATTTGTAATAATTTTATCCCTGACATTTTAAAAACAAATGAGACTTATATGTTGAAAAATTATTCGCAATGTTGCCAGATCTTGTAGCTAATCAATAAATGAAAAACAATAACATTCATGCATTGTTACTTTAATTACAGCCACAGACTTTGACGAAAATGTTTTGAGTATAATAATTTGGCCACCCCCTGTAAACGTGGGGGTAGTAGGTGCTTTTTTAACTTCGACCAGCCATATCTCAGAAACTAATTGTCGCCTTCACTTCAATTCTCTTGGGGTTGTAAAGCCCAATTTTGGAGCTCAAAGTTAGGGTCGAAGACCTAACCATAGTGGTGCGCGTTTAACAGTGACTTGTCACTCGCCAAATTGATCTTGAGTGACCGTTTCAAGAATGACAGAGCTAATGATTCCATAGAAACTTCGTAATAACTTATTTGAAATGATTGTGGTCCGAACGTTGACCAAAAAAGGCTGTATGCTGCGGTCCGAATGCTGGCTGAGATGAGAGTTGACCCTTCGAAAATCGTAACCGGAATGAATTGCTTCGCACGATGACCAAGGCGAGATGAGAATGCCCTTCGGAAGACACGACGAATGAATTATGATGGTTTTCCAAGGAAGATCGAAACAGGAATGAATGTCCAATTTCCCGAACTTTGGAGATTTCACGCACTTTTAATTTTTGGGGGTGACAGAAAAGTAGTCACGCTTTTAATTTTTGGGAGGTGACAGAAAAAATACTATTGGGTCTCTCCTTTTTGACGAAATAGTGGTGGAAAATTCATCTGGTTCCAAAAAAATCCCGCGTGTGCCGGTGGACAGTTAGAGCTGTAATTATTCGACCATTCGAATATTCGAATAATTCGAATAAGTCGAATAAGTCGAATAAATCGAATAAATCGAATAAATCGAATAAATCGAATAATTCGAATGATTCGAATGATTCGAATAATTTCGAATACGAATAATTTCTTCGAATATTCGACCATTCAAATATTCGAATACGAATAATTTCTTCGAATATTTTAATAATTCGAATATTTCGAATAATTTCGAATACGAATAATTTCTTCGAATATTCGAATAATTCGAATAATTTCGAATACTCGAAGAAATTATTCGATTTCTGTGGTATTCGAATACTTAGATTATTCGTTACAGCCCTAGTGGACAGCGCAACGGTGCGAGTTCGAAGTTGTCGAGGGAGAAATATCCGAATCCATAAAGATGGCACGATTGAGATTGCATTTTTATGAAAATTGGGCAAGCAGATGTTTGCGACGAACGCTTCGAAAGCAAACAATTACTACTGGTAGCACTCTCGTGCCACTCTGATCCCGTTATTGTCCCGTAAGACGGAACAAATTTTAAGTAGTTAAGTTGTTTCGAAGCTAAATAAAGTCCTAATTTAATCTTAATTACAATTGAATGCACGGGTATTGTATTACTTCTAATAGGCTGTGAATATTTCTCTGAACTGGTAGCATGTATCACGTCGATTAGAACTGCTTGATGTTTCTGGCCAATTGTTCTGGCGAGTTCTCTCTTTACGTCACATGGTTCTGCGTCCACCAACGGATATGGCAACAGAACAAGTTACTAATTCTTGGTACTAAACAGCAAAAACCGAATTCCTGTAAAATTAGAATCTTGTGGCTTTAACCGACATTCTAGGCTTGACAGAGGAAACAGAAGGTTTATAAAGGAGCATTTCTAATTTCTGCAAAGTTAGATGCAAGGAAAGATGTGCATAATAAATAAACATATTATTTCTTTATTATAGGTTAACAGTACGTGTCGTGATTATAAAATCCAAAGTATGTAGCACACTATTGGCATATTATGTTATTTTACAAAAAGAAGGCATTAGGTTTATGTGGTATCACATATTAAAAAATATAAACAATTAGATTCGTATTTGTATCTGTTTTTTAAATTGACAACAGGTACAATAGAATAATATTTTCAATTTAGATATAAACATGTTCAAGTATCGAAAATGTAAACAACTTACAAATAAATAATTTAAGCAGAATTGTCCAATTATACCAGTAGGATCAGAAAAACAGTTATATGTTATTTTTTCGTAGGGGCAGGAAAGCAAAGCTATGGCGGAAACTGAGTAAAAGTTTGAAGATTCTAATTGTTAAGGCAAAGTAGCTTCGTTTCTATTGGATATATTTTATTTCTTGTTATTATTTTACAATATTTTTGAATGGGTTATTTAATAGTGAGTAGTATAATTAATATTATTTTAAATTTTCTGTAGTTTATGCTTCTTAAGACTAAAATGGAACTATGGCTTGGTACGTTTAACAATTTTATAATGTAAGATTTGTCTATGGGTTGGTAATTTTTTGCAGAATAATGATCACAAAATAATGGGATCCGTACTTTTTTTAAGAGAAACCCTCAAATTATATTAATTGAAAACTTTATGCCTATATTTGTACATATTTAGGCAACATTTAAAAAAAAAAAATTAATTAAAAAAACGGTACCTAAAACTTTAAACGCGTCTTTCGCAAAACGATGTTTTTCGAATTGGTTTCCAATCACCCGATTTACTGCAAACTTGGTATATACCTTCAGCAGATGTCCCATTCTCGTTGTTACTAAAACTAAGTCGGGTTTTGCAAAATTAGACTTTTGCGACTTAAAAAACCAGGGAAGTTTTTGCAAAAATCGATGTTTGTTCTGAACGCTGCCATTTTTTTTTTACATTTCAGTATTTCTCATTTAATCTAGTTCAGACGATAGTCACACTCATACAGATTACACAAATTTTTAAATTTTCTGTTCCAGACAACTACAACGGTTGATTTTATGCTAACCATGCGCATCTGATTTTTGTAAAGCGCTCTATTTGAAGCGCTATAACTCCGAACATAACCACTATTTTTGCATACAATTTTTTTGTTCACATTCTCTAAAGATTGACAAAATAAAGCCACCCAGCTGGAAGTAAATATATTTAACGGTTTTGTTTTAAAAAATTCCCAAAGTTCGCATCATTTTTCGTCCGTCAAGGTAGGCAGTCCCCTTACTCACACTAAGAGCAACAATAATAGCCGTATGGATGAATTGAAATAACAATGTTGCGCACAGATAATTACAAGAAACCAGTAGTACATACTTGTTAAATGCACAAACAACTATATTCAATTTTGTGCTTTTTCAGAAAACGTACATACATATAATAAGTGACCAAATACTTTTAAGTGGCTGTAAAAAATGAACCCAAACGAAGATAGCTCGCGATTGTTCGCCAGGACGGCGGACGAGAATCCGTCAGGGACGGTTTTGCCGGGAGAAAAGCGCAATTAAACGGAATCGCTCGGGCAAAGAAGTCAGAAGAAGCCTAGAAAGTTGTAGCAGACCATACCGAATAAAGCGTTACGCCTTGACTTCTAACCGTGGTGTTTTTTTCATTGGCCCCGAGCGAGTCCAGTCGCCGTACGGAGGTGCATCAAAGTCCGCGACTGGAATCGCCATATTCAGCCTGTTACACCTCGGAACCCGTCGCGTTATCGGTGGTAGTAAAATTCAACGGCACGCCTATGTGGCGTCTATAACAAAAGTTTCCAGCGGCCGCTGCTCTTACATGGCGCGGCTGTGTGGCGATTGCACACACGCGCGCGCGTTTTCCTCGCACGTGGAATTAATGTACACGGTGCATCGTTAATTAACGCAACGCCACTATCCGTGACGCGGTTGCATCGCGTAGAACCGCTTACATTATTCTTCCTCTGCTCCTATTATCCCCCGTCCTCGCCCCCTTTCATGGCTCTACTCATACTGCATTTTTAAAAAATCTTCCATCATCAAGATTTCATGGAGATAGATAGCAGTTAATTAAACGAAATCGTTTTTTTTTTTTTTTTTTAATATTTTGTTCTTGTTACAGTGTGTACAGTTGTGGTTCAAAATATTTTTTGGATACGCATAAAGCTTGAGTTAAGTGTTTTCTTTTTTGTGAAATACTTGGAAGGGTGGAGATAGCATTGTCGCGAAGTGCGATTGAGGTACGTAGAATGTGTTTCGAAAGGATGTGAGGTTTGTATGTCATTGTGGTAGAGAATGGAGGAGGAATTGGTACAAGAAGAATTTGGATGTATTCTACCCTAACATAGCCTTGATTTTTCACACTGTAGGGTAAGTTGGGAAGAGGTAGGACCCTGATCACTTTTGAAACACCCGTTAGATTTCACGATCATTATCATACTTCAGTTCTATATGTCGTACTTCCCGCCAGAAGTTTGTCTACTTGGCGTTGCATTTATTTGAAATATAAGTATTTCGTCCTTTTAATTTGACTTGGGTCTAGAAATTTCTCGCTTACAATTTCGTCTTTGCGATATGTAAGAGCGGACACATGTTTTATTGTGTTTTACTGCATGGTATACTAATTTGAAGCGTTTTTAACGATTTCTGAATGAAAAGTTGGTTCATCTGACCCTTAAAATAATTTAAAAAAAAATAAAAGCGAAATATACTGAAATATTCGAATAGTATTCGAATACTTAAACATTCGAATAGTATTCGAATAGTATTCCAATAGTATTCCAATAGTATTCGAATACTGAAATATTCGAATAGTATTCGAGTACTGAAATATTCGAATAGTATTCGAGTACTTAAATATTCGAATAATAACATTCGAATACTCAAATATTCGAAGTATATTCGTAGCATTCGAATACTTGTAAAATATTCGAATAGTCCCAGCCCTAATGGGCACTGTGTAAATCTGGCGCCGACTTAAAAAATATGAGAGTCGTAGATTAAATAAGGGAAAAATTATTTTTTACTTTTTAGTGCATTTCTACTTTTTTGAAGCCGGTTTTATTTATTTTTTTATTTTTTTATTTTTACCTTTTTAGTTTTATATATATTGACACAACATGCTGAGGAGATATGCGATTATGCGCATACGTACATAAAGTAATAGGTAATAATTAGGTGACAATAGTCTTTATTATTAACCAGAACTGGCAAAATATTGGGCCAATGTTGATGCAGTTTAGGATGGGACTTTCGAATAAGAAAAAGATCATCAAAATCGGTCCATATGCTGAGGAGTTATGCGGGGACAAACATAAAAAAAATACATGCGGGTCGAATCTATAACCTCCTCCTTTTTGAAGTCAGTTCAAAATGGAATAGCTGAACCTGATGAGAAGAGCTTGGACCACTATATAAGTATATATTGTGACTTTTTTCCGTATGCCATCAAAATATAAATGAAGGAATTTGGAACACAAGAACCATTAAGAAATGCAATAGATGCTATAGAAAATAAGGCTACGGGTTTCAACAAAGTCGCAAAAACTTTCAGCATTCCCCAAGCAATATTAATTAGAAGAAAACAGTTTGGCAATTTAAAAAAAGAAGCACGTCTTGGACCTTCACGTTCACAGGGAGACGAAAGCTACGTGAAGGCTGCATGAAGTGCGAAAATCGTTGAAAGCATTGCGGCAGAGAGGCTAAAATTACAAGTAAAAAATAAAGTGTTATCACAATAAATGTAAACATATAAAATAAACATATTTTTGCCAAAGAGAATACGTAGAATTTTTTTTTTTTTTTTTCATAGAGGCACATCTACCCCAAACACTGTGGTTCAACTAACCCACAGTGTATGGGGTACTTGGATTGTTATAATTTTTTATACGTTTTTTTAAAAAAAAAGTATTATAATATCTGTGTTATTGGTTATTATTATTCTAAGTTCATTTAATATACTACATCATAAGCAAAACCCTCTGCTTTTTATTGAAGCAATTATAGACGAAATTCTGTTTTTGAAAAAAGTGACTCACCCCCCCCCCCCCGCCCTCGATTTACTTTCTACACAAACTTGCAAAGTCCACTTGAATTTTCTTTTAATTAAAGCTACACATAAGTAATATATAAGAAGCTTTTGTTTTTCTTACACGGGGGAGTCAGGTAGCGTCTTATGTAATATTTATTAACCTAATTTTCAATAAATACAAATTCTATCATTGATGCTCCGGCAAAGTAGTTTTAGTTCAAATTTCCTGAGTTCGATGAATTATATAAACCTTTAAAAGAATTTTAATAACAGAAAAAATTAAGTGTAATAAATATTACGTGAGGAGGGGGTTGGAATATCAATTCTTACGAATTCTTATACTGGGGGAGGGAGGGGGTAAGAATTCGCCAAAATTACCCTTACGTAATTTAAGGACGGCCCCTTAGTGTTCATATATTCGTAATATTCGAATACTCGTGAAACAACCGAATATCAAATTATTCGAATACTTTAATATCATTGCAGAGATGGGCAATATTCGAATTGTATGAAATAAATATTTATCTGCGATAGTTATCCAAACGAATTCTCTTTACTCGATTATTTCAACTGGATAATAGTTATTCGTTACTATACTCGGGGCCAGATATATTGGCCGGTGAGTTTCGTGAGGGGTATTCTCCCACCACACCGTTTGCCTGCCTCGGTGCTCCTTTTCTCAACGTTTTCTTACTCGCTCTCGTTCCATCTCGCTTTCGCCTTCGCAGAACAAGAGTGAGCCAGAAGTGGTGGGGATAGTGGCAAGCTTCTGGCGTGTAGGTCAAACCGAGCTGTCAGCGTAGAAGTACACACATCGGAATAGGTGTGCGTCAGCTCCGAAAAAATTCACGAGCTTTATTGGTCAGAACATTGATTCCTTCTCGATAGCTTCATCTCGTATTGGTCTACGAATAGCTTCGTCACGCACACAACTATTACGCTAAGAATAAATAACAGCCAAACGGCTAGATTCAGACGGAGCCGAGCAGCGTTCCCGTTACCCCACCATACCCCACACAGCACCATAACATTGCAGCAACGTCTCTGCAATGATGCGGTGCAAGATGGCAATGTTGCAACATAACATTGCAGAGACGTTGCAGGTTCAGTCCTATGTCCGCCTTCGCAATATTGCAGGTGTGTATTTTTGCAAAGTTGCGGCAACATTACGAATATGTAGTCCTGCAACGTTCCGGCAATGATTCTGCAACGAAACGGCAAAATTGTGGCAATGATCCTGCAACTCTTCGGCATTATTGTGGTGCGTATCCAGTTAAATGAAACACGCCGTAGAATCCACTCGACGTCATGTACATATTTCGAAAAATTTTGACAAAGTCATAGTTGCTTCAGAATATTGTTGTAATGTTTCCACCAGTTTTCACTACAGTATTGCACGACGATGTGCGCGCAATATTGCAGAAATATTGTAGGACTGTTGCCACTGGAACATTGCACGTCGATGTGCGCGCAATATTGCAGAAATATTGTAGGACCGTTGCCACTGGAACATTGCACGTCGATGTGCGCGCAATATTGCAGAAATATTGTAGGATCGTTGCCAATGGAACATTGCACGGCAACGTTCTTGCAATATTGTAGGATCGTTGCCACTAGAACATTGCACGACGATGTGCGCCCAATATTGCAGAAATATTGTAGGACTGTTGCCACTGGAACATTGCACGACGATGTGGGCGCAATATTGCAGCAATATTGCAGGATCGTTGCCAATGGAACATTGCGCGGCAACGATCGTACAATATTGCAGCAATATTGTACCATCGCTGCCAACGGAACATTGCACGGCAACGAAATTGCAATATTGCTGCAATATTGTAGGATCATTGCCACTCCAATAATGCACGACAATATTGCAGGAACGTTCCTACAATATTGCAATGCAACCTGCAACAACGTAATATTGCAGCAACGTCCCTGCAATACTGCTGCAACGAGATGTGCTGTATGGGACCCTGCGACGACCGCGCAACTCCAACTGACAAATCCACGATCGTCAGATGGTGGTGGTTGATTTCTCCTCAATCGTTGCTCGCGGAAACGAATTCACCGGCACGTATATCTGGCCCCGAGTATAGTATTAAGTTGTTCTACCATGTTATTCGAACAATTATTCCATATTAATCGAATAACTCATTCATATAATACTCTTAAATTATTCTGGAGATGCGAATAATTATTCATGGTTTTCGCTACGCGCTGACTGTTAACTGTTTCCACAACTAATAAAAGTTATGAACGGAATTAGGCAAATAATGGAAGATGCAGGTAACCAACAATGGAAGTAACGAATTAATTATTATATCGACGAATAATTACTCGCCTTCCTATGGTGTTTAAACACAGTAGTAAGTACTTGTTCATTTGTGACGGATATAAGCTTATCCCTTATTCGCCCACCGAAACAAATTGTGGTCAATATATTTCATAAGTACTCTAATAATACGAATATTCCACGAGTATTAAAATTTTATATATCCACTTAAAATAGAGTACTCTATAACGCGGTAGATAAGTTTCAAAGTGTAATAATAACAAATAGGGATTTCCAATTATTAAGGAGACCTTCCGGTTTAAAAGTCGATTTTTTTTATTTTTTTTTTCGAATGTTCACCCTTTTAGGAATACGTGTTAAAAAGGATTTGTAGAAATTCGTAAAATTCCCGAAGTTATAGGCATTTAAGTAGCGGCAAATGCATGGGTCACTCGGGGCTCACGTAAAACTTTAAGCGCGGTTTTCCCGAAACAGTGTTCTCAAAATCGGCGGGACTTGTATTTCCAAAAGTTATTATGCGATTCGACTGAAACTTTTTTTATTTTGAAGAATATACTTCTGGCTAGGGGGGAACCAGAAAAATTACAAAAAATTGAAAATTCATGATTTTTAAAGCCGTTGAAAGGATGAACAATATAGAGAAAAAGTGATTTCATATTGAAGTGTCGTTATTTTCTCAAAGAATGTCAGTTTTGTAATTTTATCTGGTTTCCCCCCTAGCCAGAAGTATATTCTTAAAAATAAAAAAAGTTTCAGTCGAATCGGTTAATAACTTTTGAAGATACAGGTCCCACCGATTTGGATCAATTTTTTCACGCTTTGACTTTAACGACTCCCCAGTGCCGTCTGCAATGATTAATTATAAAACAAAAAAATAGATTTCTATAATTTAAGACATCCTTAATACAATGCAAAAAGTCCCATTATATTATATATAGTAGTCTTCCTTTAATTAATTCCTAAAGATCACCTATCTTTTTGGGCACTAGACCGGAAGGTCCCCTTAATAAGAATTGATCGCCTTACTACAGACCACCATACTATAACACGGAATATATCTCCCGAATTCTAGAGTTCTACTGTACACTAACAAAATTATAACTTTTCCCGTTAGTCATCGCTCTTGCGATCCACGTGTCATTAAAACTTCACAACTGAGGCATTGAAAAAAAAAAAATTTCCCCTAATTTATATGATTAGTAGATCCTATTGCAATACATTATAGTTACTAACTCAATTTCGAAAAAAAATGTGGGTTAGTCCGTAGTTGCTCTCAATGCCTCGATTATAATATTACAAAATATATCTTTCTATGCGAACCCTCAATGCCGCACTCGGAGCTATCACCGAAAGCTAAACTTGCCACTGGGAGCAGCGACTCCGCAATTTTTTCAAAATTGCCCAAAAATCATCAAAGAGACACGCTGATGATGAAACTGAAGTAGAAGTGTCAAATATTTCCAGTGACGAGGAGAGTAACGGCGAACCAATTGGAAGGAAAACGTTGACTGCTTTTGAGTGCACTAGTGGCAGCGGCAGCGAATAAAATATTAAATTTATTTTTCTGAACTTGCATTATTATTTTTGTACTGGCAGATTCATATTACGCGATCCTCAACGAAATAAAAAAATAAAAAAAAACACGTGGAACTAGTGTATAATATTCCAACCTTATTCAATGAACATTATACTTGAACTATTCGAATCATCATAAATATCGACAAAAATTTCCCAAATGACTGTGTGTATACTTTTTCGAAGACTTACCGGAAATTTGCTGCTATGAGTCTGTAGATTGGCTGCCTGTTGAGTCTGACTTGAACTCTGATCATCCCCGTAGAGCGGTGGCATCCTGTATTCCGGCACAAGATTCTGCCCGGAACTTCGAAGCTGACTGTCGTCCAGCGTTGCGTTCCTCTCTGTGCCGGAAGTCGTCCGCGACGATTGCTCGGCTACCGTCTGCACCCTGCTCTCCTGCTGGTCGTTCTGGTTCTTCTGATTGTTCGGCACCGGTTTTGGTGGTGGTACAGGCTTGTAAAGTCCCTCCTCATCTGGAACACGTGGTTTGCTCGCAATTATTCCCGGCAAGTTGTTCGCGAATAATCGATGAGCACCGCGGCGCGCGAAACGCGATGGTCTCAGTTATTTACAAAAGTTAATTGGAATATTTTAGCTTATCTCGGGGCGGCCATTCTAATTCACCGTTTTACTGATAATTAGCACCGGCTAATTGGACCAGCGTTGTTTTAGTAAATGTTGATAGATTTGTAGCATACAAATGTGATTCGACGAAGAAATGGAGGAAGGCGACAGGCAATTTTTCAGTCATTGTAGATGCCTGTTAATGTTTAAAAATAGTAATTTATAATGGAGAAGGAAACGTGTTATGGGAAATATTTTTTTGGGAAAGGAAGAGAGTATGGAAAATTGTTACTCAACAAATGGTCTTACCTAAGCTATTGTTTGTTTAATAATTCATATTTTTTAGCAACTATTATTTAACGTTGCCAGGCGCCCGTTGCGATTTAAACGAAGAATGTGATTTAACAGTTCTACTTAAACTAGTCGTGAGCAGCATTAGAAGCTCGTGAAAGATTAATTGCCACGTGAATTAATAGTGTACTGTTAATCGTAATTAAGTCGATGCTCAGCTGCGCGTAAAGCTACATTTAGTTCGAGCAAAGTTCTGCGTATCCACCATAGAGAAAATTAGTCCATGTTAGGTGTCTTTCCTCTAACGAAATAATTAGCGTTACCGTAACGGCATTAATTATCATTTGTAAATTCAAATGCTCACGCGTTCTGCCTTTGCACTTTTTTTGCGTCACAAATCACTGTGTACGTATAGAGAATTTTTATTTATTTAGGACGGGAAATAGTTTATTCCTTATTTGATGCGAAACTTATGAAACTTTATTTTGAGTCTTCCTTTCAGCATGAAACAATAAGTGGTTTTTCGGCGCACTGGTTCGGTCAGTTAAATAATTTAAAAGCTAATTTGCAATTTTAAAAAGTTATAAATTTCAGACATTTCGGTCTGCGGTTTAGACCTTTTTCAAGGAAAGATTTTATAAAGTATATTGCGTTCGCTTTAAAGTCACACGTTTGATAAGGCGTGTAACACACGAGTTGGTTGTAGCGTGACTGAGGTAAACATAACTTGGGGGACCATTTAAAGGTGAAACAAAACTGTGGCTAGAAAGGAGTCAAAAGAAAGGCAATTAAATTTGAAGAACGGATTTAATAATTATTGACCGAACGAACATAACTACTTTATTTCTTCCATTCAGCGTCTCTTCTTGCAAATTAAGGGGGAACACCACTGTGACGGCCGGAAAAATGAGCCCATTTTTAAGATTTTTTTAAGGAATAACTTACTGTTTTATTACAAAATTGTTATTACCTATCTTTAGAACAATGTCTTAAGAGACTATAAAAAAAAAAGTAATAGAAAAACATGCATAGATTTCCATATACAGTTAATCTCCTACACCCCTCACAAGAAAAACATAGGTCGCTTATCGAAACGATATCTCTGGAACGGCAACTCTGAAATCAAATTTTTTTTTAATATAATCGGTATGAGTGTAGTTTCCGTTGTGCGTACCGATTTTTTGATCGAAAACATATTTTTTGAAATACGCTCGAAAAACTATCAATTTTTTTGCCGATTTTCGAAACTTTTTCTTCCCAAGCGCACCATTTTTACAAAAATATTTTTTTTTATAGTCTCTTAAGACATTGTTCTAAAGATAGGTAATAACAATTTTATAATAAAACTGTAAGTTATTCCTTAAAAAAAGGGCTCATTTTTCCGGCCGTCACAGTGGTGTTCCCCCTTAAAACAATATTTATATAGTAAAGATATAATGTTTCTTTAGGTTTAATCGCACACCTTTAAAGGATATATTCACACACGATTTTCATGATTTAAATATACTCAATGAAGTGTATTTTAAGATTATAAATTTAGAATTCTTAGTGGAGACTAGGGCTGGGACAATTCGAATAATTTAATATTCGAATATTTGAGTATTCTAATGTTATTATTCGAATATTTGAGTATTCGAATGTTATTATTCGAATATTTGAGTATTCGAATGTGATTATTCGAATATTTGAGTATTCGAATGTTATTATTCGAATATTTGAGTATTCGAATGTTATTATTCGAATATTTGAGTATTCGAATGTGATTATTCGAATATTTGAGTATTCGAATGTTATTATTCGAATATTTGAGTATTCGAATGTGATTATTCGAATATTTGAGTATTCGAATGTTATTATTCGAATATTTGAGTATTCGAATGTGATTTTTCGAATATTTGAGTATTCAAATGTTATTATTCGAATACTATTCGAATATTATTATTCGAATACATCAGTATTCGAATAGTATGGTGTGAAGTGGGTCAAAATTAGCTTACAAGATTTCACCCTGACAAATGAACCTAAAGAACTTGATTTATAATTCACACCATACTATTCGAATACATAAATATTCGAATAGTATTAGAATACTTGGATATTCGAATTATATTTGAATAGTATTCGAATACTTGGATATTCGAATTACATTCGAATACTATTCGAATACTTGGATATTCGAATTACATTCGAATAGTATTCGAATCATATTCGAATAGTATTCGAATACTTGGATATTCGAATTATATTCGCCAAATAATTGAGCAACTGAAGTATTCGAATATTCGAATACCGAAAAATTCGACAAATAGTCCCAGCCCTAGTGGAGACCATATAGCTTCCATTTTTTACTGGATTTCATCTCTTCGAAATTCCTAATCTAGTAGTAAAAACTGCACCGTGTTTAGCTTCGACATTACTCAACATTAATTAACATAAAAACGAAAGAAGAATTTCTGAATAAATTCTTACCAATTCTTGAATAAAGGCAATTAAAAATATCGTTCACTTTATTAAAAAAAAATTTCTCATGTATGTTTATTTATATCTACTACAGTTTTCAAGATATTCAGAAAAATTGGAAAACACACATTAAAATTTAAGGTGTGTTTTCACACTAAAGCGCCAAAAAAGTAGCAGAAAAAATCGTCTGAAGCTTCTATAGGGGTCCCATAAAACCCTGCAAAGTTTAAAAAGCCGGAATTTTCGAATGCCCAAAGCTCCCTTACTATTGACACTTCGCGTGTCCGAGTTCCACTTATTTCCGTACCTTGATTCTGATTTTGTCGCCTGAGTCGATTCTCCTGCTTGACTTTGCGAACAGTAGTGGCCATCGCGTGTTGGCTGACCATCTCTGAGGAATGCTCCCGCGAACGCACCCCCTCCTTTATCCGCGAAGACACTTCACTGTCGCGTTTGTATTGCGAACAACACTTATCACCTTGTCACTGTTTCGCCAAACATTTCCCTTGCTATTCGAAGAGTTTTTAAACGAGAACCACGCGCCAGATGGAAGTGAAAGTGTCTTCTCTCTAGCTTCGCTGAAAACGTTGAAAATCGCCCGTCAACGATGTAGCTAGCCGATGCAACTGCTCTCGTACGTATCTATCTCTTCTTTTGGATAATTGCCTCGCTTACGCGTCGTTTTCTTCAGCATCCCAAGGGACGTGTTGCAAATTATAGTTCCAGGGTACTATTTAGTTAATCGCTACTGCTTAGGGGTAATTTTCTAATTGAAATTGCCCGAGGCATATGCATTGGTGTACTCTTATCGACCTTGTTTTCACGGTACAAGTCAGAATCAGATCTACGAGCCACATCGAATAATGATGCGGTTTCGCCTGGTTTCGATTCATGTCAGTTTTCACATCCACCACAGTTAGGTGCACATAGATCTCCAGTTCGAAGACACTAGCTCCAACACCTCTACTCTCCCGTGTTTTGCGACCCGTGTAGACGTCACGGCTGAATTATGTCCCGAAAAGTTTCATCTCCATCAACAGCAGCTACCTCCCCGTGCATCATCTAATCATCAGCACCGCTCACTCCGAGGTAAAAATCTAAGATCCCCCGCGGTGTCTCGCTTCTTCCTTGAAACCACTGGTGACAAATCGTCGTAAGGGAACGAGCGAGCCTCCAATCCTCCGGCTTTAAGTTTCACCACGTCCCTCCGAAGCTAGCTAATGCAGCTGTCATTAATTCCAACTCAGATTCGACTGTCCAACCCAAACCCTCCAACCCAAACGTCACCGCTGATTCCATCCTGCCACTTTCCGCACTTGGCGGCGCTGAACAATGCTACCGTCGATGGAACTTCTCCGGATACTCCTTCTTCCCGCGTGCTTTCACTGGCATCTATCGAACTCGTCATGGAGCATCGGCTGTCGGTCGAGGCGTAAACAAGGAGGAGCGGATTCATCACCAGGGGTCCCAAAAGCGCGAGAACACACACGCGACGCCTCAGCCGTCCTCCAACCGAGACTCCGGGAGGGGGGGGGGGGATGCTCAGCCCGGTGGCGAGACGAGCAGCTCCTGGCGCGGGAAAAGAAAGAAGCGACCGCGAGGACGATGGCGAACTGCTATGAGTTTCGACGGGTTCCTCGAGTTTCTTCCGTGCACGCGCGAGTCGCGAGCAGGAATGCTGCGTGCCCGGCGAAAGAAGCGGATTTTCCACGCGAGCGGAACTCCGATCTACGCTCGGGCCTCCTTAGACGTACTGAAAGAACTCAAACTTTCCATTGAGTGAACGTCTGGTTCCGCCGTTCTGGCTTCACTTCCGGTATCGTCCCACCACCACCAATGGAGAAATCATTATAGGGCCCACGGTGGGAGAAAGATCGCAGGAGAAAGAGGGAAGAGACGGTCCGAGAGGGGCGGCCGAGAGGGTGGGAAGGAGAAGAGGGACAGACATCGGGATAATTTATTCCGTGCCCATACGCAGACGGGGCTCTGTGGCGCGCGTCGGACGAATATCAAGCTGGCGCGCTGGCACTGCTACCGCCAGGACGCATCTCTCGTTTCTTCCACAGTTCGTGACGATCGTCGCGACTAGGCCTGGCATTTGTCGAATAATTTAACACTCCGAGTGGCGCAAGGTTCGGCGGAACATCGTCGTAAGTCGGTCTGGGCTTTTTTCATAGGCAACTTTTACGGGTAAAGGTTTGCCCGGCTGACGTCTCAGTGCCTTGTATATGTTGCTGGCTTGCTGGTAAAACTGACCAAGTCGATATTTCTTAGGGTAAATCCGGGAGACGCGGTCGACCTAATATAAAATGGCTATTAAAACTAATATAGATAGGGTAAATCCGGGACACGCGGTCGACCTAATATAAAATGGCTATTAAAACTAATATAGATATTACTTATTTTATCAGAACAAACCTAATATGTTCAGAATTTTATGCCGATTCAGAAAAACTGGTCGATATTTGCTTTAAGACAATATTTACTGTAAATCGGGTTGAAAACTGAAGTCATGACATCTGACCACCTCTCCCGAGGTGCCGGGAGAAATGGTTTTCGTCGTTGGCAGAGACCACTCACATAATTATTCATGGAAAATTAACAAAGGATAAAGCAAAATTATTTATGAGTGAATACAACTACGGATTCATTGATATTTAATTTGTTTACGCTAAACAAGTAAAGAACACATCAAAGAAAAAGTGAATTACCTACTGGCGATTAGCAAGGCAAATGAATACAAAAGTGAATAAATAAACTAAATAAACAAAAATAATAATAAAATAATAATAAAAAATTAAAAAATAAACAAAAATAATAAAAAAATCATAACTCGACCATCTCACCTTTCTGCAGACAGACATGGTCTTTTCGTTAGCTTTGAGAGGAAGAGTTAATGAGCCTAATGAATAAAGTGTAAGCAATTGCTTTTTCTTAATATTTTACTAGGAATTGCTTAAATTCATGTGATAAAAACACAAGCATTTGCTTTATCTTGTAGGAATTCCTAAACTGACAAGGAATTACTTAAAGCAATCGCTTTTCCTTAATTTTTTAAGGAATTGCTTACTACTCGAATGAATAAAGTGTAAGCAATCGCTTTTTTTTTAAATATTTTACTAGGGAACGTTACCAGCAGTCACACCTACCATTTACTTAGGGTAAATCCGGGACACGCGGTCGACCTAATATAGAATGGCTATTAAAACTAATATAGATATTACTAATTTTATCAGAACAAACCTAATATGTTCAGAATTTTAAGCCGATTCAGAAAAACTGGTCGATATTTGCTTTAGGACAATATTTACTGTAAATCGGGTTGAAAACTGAAGTCATGACATCTGACCACCTCTCCCGAGGTGCCGGGAGAAATGGTTTTCGTCGTTGGCAGAGACCACTCGCGTAATTATTCATGGAAAATTAACAAAGGATAAAGCAAAATTATTTATGAGTGAATACAACTACGGATTCATTGATATTTAATTTGTTTACGCTAAACAAGTAAAGAACACATCAAAGAAAAAGTGAATTACCTACTGGCGATTAGCAAGGCAAATGAATACAAAAGTGAATAAATAAACTAAATAAACAAAAATAATATTAAAATAATAATAAAAAATAAAAAAAATAAACAAAAATAATAAAAAAATCATAACTCGACCATCTCACCTTTCTGCAGCGAGACATGGTCTTCTCGTTAGCTTTGAGAGGAAGAGTTAATATGGCCAAATACTTTGGCTGCATTGTCCCTCAATGTCTCTACTATCTTATTATTGCAAACATTAAAGGAAAATAAACTTAGAAGTATATTTTAAATACGATTCTGTACAACCGCTGTTTGACAAAAGAGGTTAAATGAAACATCAATTTACCTTTTATAGCCTATAAATCCAGAAAACCACAGAAGGAAGCGAAATAACGCTATTCATTCAACTATTTGGCTTCTAGAGAAGTAATTGGTCTGCACTTTAATGCATTTTTACGTACAGACTCTGAAATATAGCGACACGACCGCGTCTCCCGGATTTACCCTATACGGTTTAGCAAAGCCAGCAATTGCTTATGATTTTTATTCATATGAAAATAAGAAATTCCTTTTTTGTTTAAGTAATTGCTTTTAAAGCAATTGCTTTTGCTAATAAGGAATTGCTTGTAAGGAATTGCTTGTAAGGAATTGCTTAGTTTTTATTCATCAGGCTCAATATGGCCAAATACTTTGGCTGCATTGTCCCTCAATATCTCTACTATCTTATTATTCCAAACATTAAAGGAAAATAAACATGGAAGTATATTTTAAATACGATTCTGTACAACCGCTGTTTGACAAAAGAGGTTAAATGTAACATCAATTTACCTTTTATAGCCTATAAATCCAGAATACCACAGAAGGAAGCGAAATAACGCTATTCATTCAACTATTTGGCTTCTAGAGAAGTAATTGGTCTGCACTTTAATGCATTTTTACGTATAGACTCTGAAATATAGCGACACGACCAACTCTCCGGCCCGACCGCGTCTCCCGGATTTACCCTAATTTTCGTTCAACGCAAATTTAAATTTTAGAGTTGAATCCAGGGCTTGAAACGATTCCGAAAATAACTGTTTAAAACTGTTACATAAAGATTCAGAGTAAAACGGTTATGCAGAACTTTTATTCCATATCCTGGTTTCTTCTTCTACTCCGTCCTTTATTTGCAATCCTTTAATAATAATATTATTCTTCCTCTCCTTCCTTCTTCTGCTTTCTTCGGTTTCTTCCAATACCGCTATTCTTTTCTCCAGCTTCGTCCTTTCTTCTGTCCATCTTACTTCCTTCTCCTCCATATTTTCTTTTAAGCTTGACATGTCTCTTATTATATCTATTAGGTCTATGTTTTCCTTCCTTACTTCTTTTAAGTCTTCTTTCATATTTCTCATTTCACCTGACATTTCATCTACCTTATGTATCAGCTGGGTTAGCATCTTTGTTATATCGGGCTCTGTTTCTTCCTTTCTTCTGCTATTGCCTGTACTGTCTTTACATATGTTTAGTGTTCCCTGTTTTTCATCCTTTGCTGCTATCTTACTATTTGTTATATGCTTTAGTGGTCTTCCTCTTGAGCTTTTATCCTCTGCCATTTTGGTTATGTTTTATCGGAATCCTTTTGTTCTACCTAGACTTCCTAACCTCTGCTTCCCTTTCTCTATTTTCTTAATTTATTCGCTGTCAGAATTTCGTTTTTATTATCTTACTTTGTTGCCTTTTTGTTCCTTTATTATGCTTTATACTCTACTTTCTTCTTTGTGTTATTTCTTGCTTTATTTTCGAATTACTTCTTCACAGTCCATTCTTACACATGTTGCCATGACCGAATCCAATTCTAACCTCCACTTTTATTCCATATAACTGTTATGAAGAACCGAAATTTCCAACTATTATCTGTTTCGGTTACGGTTCCTATTTCCCTACTCACATCGGTTCCATAGGCGTTATTTTTTCAGTTCTACATCGGTTCTGAAACGGTTCCAGAATCAAGTCTTGTATCGACTTTTCCGTAATTGATATCATTAATTACACTGTCTAACAAAATTGAATTTTTTGGAATGTTCTGTAACATTCAATAGCCGTTTCGAATAGATTTTTGTGCACTGATAACGAATCCGCAAACGGTTTGTCTCCATCACACTCAAATTCGATTTTGAAAAAAAATGCAAATTTTAAAATTTGAACATCTTTTGTGTTCCAACCGTAATAGTTATTCGGTTGCTTGTTCCCTCAAATTATTCTATAAACCTTCGCGGACACAACAATATAAGTTATTATTGAATTGTAAACATTTAAATATGTTTAAACAACAATTCGATGGAAAAGGACACCCGAAATTTACCAATTTTTACAGATATCTTTCTATATATTTAAAAAACTAAGGGTCTATGAGAAAATCTAACTACTCCACGCGACGCAGCAGACAATTTTCCTCTGGAAACCATCAGCAGAAGTGGTAAAACACCTGTTGTTTTCAATATAGAAATGAAAGAGTTTGGCAAAACGTGCGGCGCCGACAGGATTTCAGACTGGAATGATGAACTTGGTGAATTTTACGAGTGAGCGATATACCGACATTAATGAAAAATTAGATTTCTATATTTTATGTTAGATATTTGTGAGAATATTATCAATAGCTGGGTGAGTGTTTTCTGATGAAAATGAGTCCAAATACGACAGCATTCGGACTATTTTTTATTGCACGCGATTCGAACGACTTTTGAATCCCGTCGACCAATTGCACAGTACGTACATTATGATTCGTCGGTTTTTAAAAACCGGGTATAAAATCCCGGTTTTTTTATAAATATGTAAAATTCGAAAACCGGTTTTTAAATAAAAAAAAACGGTTTTATATACTCGAATTAATATGTAAAAATGAATTAATTATTTAATTAAAAACGTTGACACTGTTACTGGAAATCGCCTCGGACACAAGCATATCGTAGTAGGTAACAGTTTACTGTAAAACTAATCTTCATGAGTTAATATTTTCGGAAGAAAAATACTAAATGAAATAAAGATTTAAAATTTATATTTTGTACGGATTTTAGTTATATTATTTTTTTCCGTTTCGTTTCGTATACAGTGTAGGTATGTTATTGTGTCATATTTTTGTAGATTCATAAATATTAAATGAACTCAAAAATTGTACGGATTTTAGTTAATTTTTTTTTTTTTTTGGTTTTGTATAAATAAAGTATATTTTATTTTGTTATATTTTTGTAATTCCCTAAATATTAAAAAAACTGAAATTTTTTAAAATGAGTACAAATATTTATTTACTTTTAATTATATTTTTTGTGAAAATTCGAAAATCGGTGTTACCCGTTTCTTGGGAATAGTGAAATTCGATAACCGGTTTTTCAAAAGTTGGTTTTTGTATAAACCCTAACCATACATGTATTATGCATTATTTTAAATTGTCCGAATGAGGTCGAGTTTATACTCATTTTCGTCGGGCAAACGTCGCCAATCCATTGGAAATATTCTACAGAAGATTTAAGAACAAATATAGAAATAAATATGTTTATTAGTAGGTAGAGCAATATATCGAACGCTTGACGTCATAAACTCAATTTCAAATTATTTGTTTCATTCACTTTACATGCAGCCATTTCGATATACTGTTTCGTGATCTGCAAAATGCTGAAGTTTTTCAATTTCCTTTGCGATAGCCGAGATTACTCTAGATCTTCCTCGTGGAAACTGGAAAATCTTGTACTCGTGCTAGAAATAAATAATTGAAACTGTGCGTAATAGAAACAACAATATAGATCAGATAAGTTTTTCTCTTGGAAACTTCTTTCTTGAAACTGATTCGGATTTTGTATTCCGAAATTGTACAGAGTGTATTAATACCGCTGGGTAGAACTGCGAGAGGTGATTCCTTGCAGATAAAGAAACCAAAGTCAGCATATGTATTTGCTCATTTTCATTAAAATCATATTTCAATAAATTTTAATGGCTTGCCCTATTAAAATGTTATCTACTTAAACTTGTTTGCTTAACGAGAGCCATCCTTGCTACCTTTAATTCTCGTAATCGTAAAATGCTTGTAGCATTTAGTGAACAATTTAACTGCTTTGCAAATACAGTTATTGCAAGGGAAGATCATTATATGCGTGTCGTATGAAAAGCAATGCAATTAGATTTTAAGAATCTTCCATTTCAATTACTTTATTCTTCTATAAAGAAAAATGGAGCGATGAATAATAATTTACAACAGCATATTAATTTTTAATACACTATGACTATTTAAAAACAACAAAACTTATGCAGAGAATTGTTTCCTGTTGAAACATATGTAATAGTACGTAAACAAATTGAATTCTTCAATAATTAAATAGCGGGTGCAAAAAGAAAGAAACATTAAAATTGTCACCAGTTAAAAAAATATATTATAATAGAGAATGCTACTATTAGCAAAAACAAAAAGATTCTGCTTTAAAGCGTCTCCTAATAATTGTTATAATTACATGAAAGATATCGTAGCTCCTTTACAAATTTTGAACAAATTTCATAAGAAATAAAAATTGAAATTTGGCTCCCGCTTTACAACTGAGAAGAAACTAAATATGATTCATGATTTAATTAGATCTCCTCGTTACCAGAATTAGAGAAGCTGCCCATATTCGAAGTAGGGCTGGGACTATTTTTCGAATTTTTCGGTATTCGAATATTCGAATACTTCAATTGCTCAATTATTTGGTAAATATAATTCGAATATCCAAGTATTCGAATACTATTCGAATATTTAAGTATTCGAATGTTATTATTCGAATATTTAAGTACTCGAATACTATTCGAATATTTAAGTATTCGAATGTTATTATTCGAATATTTAAGTACTCGAATACTATTCGAATATTTCAGTATTCGAGTACTTAAATATTCGAATAATAACATTCGAATACTCAAATATTCGAAGTTTATTCGTAGCATTCGAATACTTGTAAAATACTCGAATATTAAATTATTCGAATACTCCTAATTCGGTGGGCACCTTTACAGGTCATTAACAACAAACCACGATTCAGTTACGCGCAGCAGCATTATTTATTAACATTTCTTTCAACAGAGATATCGATCGAGGCATAATTTATTTGCTACAGATCTGTTATCGAACGGCATAGTATCGCGTCGGTAGGACTGGTTTGAAACTATTTTCCTTCCCTTCTGTACTTTTACTTCTCCTGGATCTGGATCTACAACTACTTGCGATTACTAAGAAGAGCACTATAAAACTAACAGTTTTCTTTTACTCCTCCCGATCGCTTACGCCGATATTTCCTGCCGCAAACGTTGATACACCCGAGATGTAGAGATGCCCCTGATGCTATTGCTAATAATTAAAGTCATTTTTCAATCGTTTAATGGCGTATTCCCATTTGGCCATCAAAGAAAGTGATTCTCTTTTTACTGCATTTTCTTAAAGCTTCCCTCTGCCGACCTCTATAAGACGAAGGTTTAGGAAAAATAACCGATATTTTCTTTGCAGAGGTGCCATTCTGTCGAATTACACTTCTTAAGCTTTACTCTGGCAGAGACGATAACCAAACTTGTTTAGATTAAGGTATTTCGTGTTTTCTGCCTTATCATCAGTTGAATAAACAACACTAAAATTGTGGAAACCATGTAGGGCAGCTAATAACTTTATAAATATATGAGGTAATTGGGTAAAAAATTCTCTGTGCTTTCTTGGAACATAAGTAAATATGAGAGAAAAATTTCGAATTTCTTGGTCTCGGTTAGGTTTTACAATATTCTGTATATTAAATTCTAAATATCGCTCAAAACCTACTCGAATGAGTTGAAGCATTTTCTAAAGAAATTTTGAACAAACCAACTTTCAAATGCGCAAGCGCACCAGTTTGCCGCGCAGATCAATAGTCAATAGTCTCGACAGGATATCGAATTTTACATATGTTCTCTGGATAGAAATCCTCGCTTTTGTTATCATTTTCTTGGAATATGTTTGACTAGAAATCCATAATACAGATAAAATAGATTAGATATTGTGAAAGTTAAAAATAACTTTTAAAAATGAATGATGATAAAAATCATCTGCGAGGGAGGAACTATATGTGGCCTGTTCCACCCCAAATCGATCGGTGATGCATCTAATGTTAGGGATTTTTGTGAAATTTTAGGGGTGGTGATTAAGTCTTCGTTTAAAAAATGCAAATCTGCGGAGTTTAAAATTATTGCTGATTTTCATGAAATTTTAGGAGACAGAAATATTTAGTGCCATTTTCCATAAAAATGACCAGCGATTAGAGAACATTGTTTCTCGGATTTATTTGTATTTACCTCTTAAATAATAATAAAATTTTGCTTCATTATTTTATGATTATTTATGGCTATTTTATGATTTATTATCTTATGTGATGAATGGGGTACCGTACCCAAGGCATCCGGGGCGAAAGCCACGCCATTTAAGATTTTTTATAATTTAAAATTAAACCGACAGTGTATGCCATCACACATAATAATTGTATTAAAACGATAAAGTGACAATGAGAATAAAACATTAAATAGTTTAATTCAAAGGTTAAATAAGGGAGGTGCAGAACCTGGATACTTGGAGGTGAACCTGGCCTATTCGATTTTACTAACAAAAAAATTGTAGGCGTCTGATTGGTTACCTTGATAATTGCAAGAACTTGGACAATTGCACGCATTTTAGACCCATTTATTTGAAATGATCGAGGTTCTACTGTGCCTATATTGACAGAGCTACTATTAATAGCATTAAAAATGTCTGTAGCTGTTACAAAAAGCTAAAATGATGTGTGGCACCTAAACGACAGTATATGATGTTACGTAGTTTATTTAACTATTGGTTAAAGAAATCTTACGATTTAGTAGTCACAAAAATAATCTGCCAATTTCTACGAAAATCGCTTTTGTGTTTCATTTTATACTTTCATTATTTATCAATATTTATTAGGGGTGTGCGGGTACCCGAAATTACGGGACCCGATTTGCGATTCGGGAGCCGATTTTCTTGCTTAAAAATTCTTACATCTGATAACACTGCAAAATCACACCTCGGGTACCTGATAACTTTTAGGTTGTTGTGCATTTATGTTGCTTCACTTGTGACAGGCGAGAAGACACGAATAAGTAGTATTCCTTGCTACTTATTTTTTAATTCAATCTACTTAAATTAGGGCTGGGACTATTCGAATAATTTAATATTCGAATATTTTACAAGTATTCGAATGCTACGAATAAACTTCGAATATTTGAGTATTCGAATGTTATTATTCGAATATTTAAGTACTCGAATACTATTCGAATATTTCAGTATTCGAATACTATTCGAATACTTAAAGACTCGAATAGTATTCGAATACTTAAAGACTCGAATAGTATTCGAATACTTAAAGACTCGAATAGTATTCGAATACTTAAAGACTCGAATAGTATTCGAATACTTAAAGACTCGAATAGTATTCGAATACTTAAAGACTCGAATAGTATTCGAATACTTAAAGACTCGAATAGTATTCGAATACTTAAAGACTCGAATAGTATTCGAATACTTAAAGACTCGAATAGTATTCGAATACATAATTGAGCAACTGAAGTATTCGAATATTCGAATACCGAAAAATTCGACAAATAGTCCCAGCCCTAACTTAAATTCAATTGCTTACTCCAGTAATCGAAATTTAATCTCTTATATGTATATATTTATGCGTGTGTTTAGAAGTGTACCTCCCTTTGTGGCCTGCTCTCATGGAATAATCAGCGTCAGAAATTCAAGATTCTACTATCTGGAAAACAAATTGATAGCAGGGCTGATAATGGGTATTCTGGCGTTGTTAAGTGTTAAAACACTTTACCACATTTCTCAGTCCCTTTTATTTTTCACTTCCAATTACCAGCCTGTAGCTTTATCCGTTCCATTACATCGCGCTTGCTTCACGTGGGAAAGAACGAGCACGTCGCATCGAAATGGCATTTGACGCTTCTCTAGGAGCAAAATAAAGGTCGGTTCACACTGCACGTGCCGTCGTCGACCGTGTCACTGTTGCCGTTGCAACAGGCACCTACATGTACACAATGGGAATGGCCGATTAGCCGGGGGCGATCGTCACGTAAAAATATGTTCCTCGAAAACGCTTGACCTTTCGCGACGGTGCGTGCAGTGTGAATCCACCCTAACGTCACTGCTACACGACGTTATCGAGACCCCCATCGCCTTCCAATACCGCGTTCCTCCGCGTCTACGACGTTCACCACGTCAGAAGAATCTTCCTATGAGGCGTGTTCGAGAAGGACACCTCCTCTTACGGACTTTACAATAAACACATCTATGTACAATCATTAAGGCAGGATACCACCTTTGCACTTAAAAAAAATTGAAATTTTTTTTTGTTCTCAAAGTACTCTTTCAAGTGTATAGAATCGAAATTCATTCATTAGAAAGGTGGTCGGAACCTTTTTCTTGTGTAAAAACCGGATTGGAGCAGATATATAAATCTATATAAAACTTTAAACGCGTTTTTCTCGAAACGATGTTTTCCAAATCAGCGTGTCAGATTACTCCTACAATTTTCATCGGATTGACTTGAAACTTTGCACAATTCTTCCGATTGGTGTAATCTAACGATGTACGTAGGACTTTTGCTGTAGCGTTGTTATTTTTCTTTTGGTGCGCAATTTTATAAATTTTTTTAAACTTTTTTACCCTAAAAAATTGACCTTTTCGTTAAAATGGCCGCCATTTTCTTAAAAATCGAAATTTCGTAAAATCCCTACGTACAGCATTGAACAATATTGTTGTTAATAGGGGCATTCTTTGGTTTCTTTTCTAAGAGCCACGTACAGAGCGGAATTTGACACGCCGTCTAACGATGTTTCTCCAAAGAAGTGTATTTTGGCGCCACCTACAAGAGATTATTTTTTACTTTTTCAGTTTCAAAAAATGTGTAATTACAGATTAAAGTTACATTAATGAATGACTGAAACCGATTTTGTTTCTGCGCATTCTTTGTATGCAAAAAAAATTCATGAAAAACGCCTCCAAAATCGCAGTCAAAGATGGTATCCTGCCTTAATCAACTGTTTGTTATCAGATATATACAATAACGTGTACAACATGTACCGCAATGTGTAGAGCAAACACGAGGTAAGTGATTTTAATTGTTTTATTAGCGTCGTTTCCGAGAAAATCGGGGTTAGAACGTTTTCGAGATTTATTGCAATTTAACCCTCTAACTCCCAGAGTTGCACCGGTGCAACACTCATTTTAAAAGTTTTTATATTTTTATATTTAACTTCTGTTAGCAACCATCCGTAGATTTCATGATGGTAAAGTAGATTTCAATGTTCTCGGTTTAGAAAATCAAATATTCTCTTCAAAAAACTATTTTGGATTATTATAAAAAATAAAAAATAAATAATAAAAAAAACGCTATTTTTCATTTCAAAATACCAAGATACAACATATGTATCAGTCACAATTTTGAAAAGTAACGATTCAAGGGTCTGGGCGTTAGAGGGTTAAAGAAGTCCTGGTGCTGAATTGGGTAGAAATTGTGATCTAACTTTTTTCGGGAGATCTCGAAAATCATGACTAATTTTAAGAAGCAGATCCATTTTTATTTTGCATGTAAACTCACACTCCCTTCGGTTGTATTACTGATAACGGGACACACGGTACATAGTATATTTGAAACAAATACATACCTAAACATTTTTCGTGATAAAGGGACTTCAAGTAGAGTGTGAAAAACGAATACATAGCTTATCATTTGATGAAACGAAAGACATCTACTTTTCACTAGTCCTGTATCTATTTTTAAAAACCGCAGCAAGGATAATGCTTCGCTAATTTTTAAAAACAGCACTTTCACCATTTTTTCTGTATTTGTTTTAATTTACAGTTATTTCCAATAAAAGGAGCAAAAACCTTCTAATTACAGCGCTAATAAATGGCGCTCGAGTTTAAATTGACAATGTTTGATGGGCATACTAGAATATTGGTCACGATTTGTAAAAAATGGCCGCTATGATGACAACGCTTAAAAATTCTAGTTTTTATAACTTAATCTAAATTACACAAAAAGACTAATATGTTGCTCCAGAACTAGGGTTTGTCGGTTTTTATTTATAAATTTGTAAAATTCGAAAACCGGTTTTTAAATTTAAAAATCCGGATTTATGTACTACACTTAATATGCCCAAAGGAATTAATTATTAAAAACGTTAACAGTTTGACCTGAAATCGGCTCGGACTCGGTAAAAATAATTTTCATGCGCTCATATTTTCTGAAGAAAAACACTAAATGGAGTAAAGATTTATAATTTGGTACCAGTGTAAATGATTTATATTTTGTGCGGATTTTAGTTATTTTAGTTTTTTCTTCATTTGGTTTTTGTATACAGTCTATTTTGTTGTGATATATTTTTGTAGTTCCATAAATATTAAATGTATTCAAAAATTGTACGGATTTGTACAGATTTTAATTAATATAAGAGTAGTTAATTTTTTTTATTTTTTTTTATTTGGTTTTGTATAGAGTATATTTTATTTTATTATATTTTTGTAAATCCATAAATATTAAGGGAACTGAAAAAATTTAAAATAAGTACAAATATTTATTTACTATTTTAATTATATATTTTTTGTGAAAATTCGAAAACCGGTTTAACCGTTTTTTTTTAATCGTGGAATTCGATAACCGGTTTTTTCAAAAGTCGGTTTTTGTATAAATCCTATCCAGAACGTTCTTAGAATATTATAAATATTATCTGGGGCACAAAACGCAAGTTCAAACATACAAGTACGCAGTGTGGAGATGTACCCGTCTGTAGTTAAAGAAATCTGAATAAATTTTGAGTTCAAATCTGTATTGACTCTAACGTTTTCATAGATTTATAACAAGCCAAACGACATTGATAAGCGGAAGGGACACTCCAAGTTCTTGGCGCCTTAATTAGAATCTTACAATCAGAGTTTCGTGGCTATAAATGTACAAAATGAACAATTGGAAAGTTGGATATAATTTGGAAGATTTACACTAGATTTACCAAACCAGCCATTCTGACTGGTTTTAAAATTGGTAATAAATTTACCATTATTAAGTATCTAACAAGTGGATTTCAAAGTAGTATAAATATATATAATATTATGTATATATTTTTTAACAGTATAAAAATTAAAAAAATATGAATAAAGGTTTGCATAACGTATTTTATAAATAACCAGTCATTTTGACTGGTCTAGTTGAAATAGGTATAGGTACATTAATTGTTGTTAGTTTTAGTGCTAAGATGCTAAAAACTTTCTTATGAAATTTCACCTAAAAGCACTTCGATAGATGCACTTTTAAATGTAAAAAGACTCGATCACTGAAAGTTAACAACTTATTACAGAAAAAATTCCAAAGGTAACGCTTCTTTTTCGCCGTAGTTAGGGTAAACTCGAGTAAGTTCGTGATAGTTTTAGAATTTGTTTATTAACTGCTAATATTCACATGTTCTGAAAGTGAGTTTTGGTTTTAATGATAGGTCAGACATTATACAAACAAATAGGTTAACAGAAATTTACTAAGTATATTTAAATGAAAATATATAAAATTAAATTTTCACGACATACTCTAGTTACCCCGTGATAGCTCTGGTAACTCCGTGATAGTTCTTGCTGGCCCGACATGTGTTCACCAGCTACTTGTTTATATCATTTTACATTATTTTACACTATTTTACATTATTTTACATTATTTTACATTATTTTACACTATTTTAGATTATTTTACATTATTTTACATTATTTTACATTATTTTACATTATTTTACATTATTTTACATTATTTTACAATGTTTTACATGGTTTTACATGGTTTTACATGGTTTTACATCGTCTTACATCGTCTTACAACATTTTACATTATTTCATATTATTTCATATTATTTTACATTATTGTTATTTTGTGTATAATCAATCGTTTCATGATCGTTAGATGTCTGAGACGTAAGGAAACTATTATTTCTGGTATTAACCATCAGAATTTCTCAAACAGCGCAATCAGAAACGCAGTCTCGGGCACACGAAAAATCAGAATCTAGTTATTTTCATAAGCAAAACTAGCACTGATGCCTTAATGTATGATAACTTCAAGAGTAAGTCTTGTTAAAGTGTCACCTTATCATCACGTACCTGCCGTTTTAATTTTCTATTTATCTTCTAAAGCACATATAATGCAGAAACAAGTGACCGTCCACAATTAGCACGAAGAATTTCCCAAACAATGCGCTGCTAGAACAAAAACGCTCTCAATCTGTCACACTAACCTCAATTGACTGATTCTTTTACCTCATCATAAACTAGAAGATCAACGCTGTCTATTAGTTTTTTTGTTTTTTTTTTCAACTAAATTGAGTGTGGCAACTTCGAGTTACAGACGGATGAAGAAGTATCACGGACTAAGCCGAGTTTACCCTACCTGCGTAATCTCTTAAATTTGAATACACGTTCTTCCTATTATGTCGAAGGAAATTAGGCCGTTCATTGCAGTGAATGGGGTGCCGTTGACATACGCGAGGATGTCGTACGTAGTACGCGAAGTGTCCGTGAGAAAATACGTTGAGGAAGAGGCACGGGAAAGAGAGTCCTAGGAGCACGGTAGGTGGGTCGAAAACAAGCAAAGGCTAGACTTGAGGACGAGGAGAGCACTTAAGCAGCTCAACCATGCGTGCTTCCCCATATTCGCGGGCGTTACAGGTGAGTCGGAGTAACCACGGGCGAACCCTGCCAGGGAGAGAAGAAAACCAGGTGAAAAAAATAGGAAAACAGGACACCTGCGTCTCTTTGAAACTCTTGCTGGCAAACGTTTGAAGTAGCTTCGCGACTTTGATTAAAATCATATCCCACGAGATATTTTCTCCGGATTCCAAGCTCGCACTTTTACTGGTGAGTGCAATTATTTGTATTTCAGGAAATTCTAATATCTTATTACGGGAGCTGGTTACTTGATTTTGTTCCTTTAACGACGACATCGTTGTTTCCGTTAATAGATATAGCCAGTGTGCTTGTTCATATTTTTATTTCTTTTTAAGTTCGATAATGCTGTTTTTCATTGCAATTTATTAATACACTAAAATTGTAGTTGAGTACAAATTATTAATTTTAGAAAATGTAAGAAATGTTATTTTTGTGAACATTTCTGAGAATCTATTAAACACGTCGACTCTGAATGTTGACAGTACATTTTGAAACGTACGTGGCTTTTTGCGAAATAATAATTTTTAATAAAGTGAAACATCATATAATAATGCAAGGTATTTTATTAAATTCTTTAGTGTTTTCTTTGAACAGAAAATGGGAACAAAATTGGGAAAGCAAAGGAAATACGCAATAGAGCGATAGACGGTGTGTTTTACAATTAGAACGTACTGGCGATTTAAAATCAATGTGTTCCTGAGGCACCAAGTAATCTCGACAACCACGAAACAACTTGATTTCGTCACATGAATATTTTGTAATGATTTCGTAAATGATGAATGCATTTTTAGTACAATCATAATTTACAAGTCAACTATACTTTTCACTAGGGTTTGTCGGTTTTTTTATAAATTTGTAAAATTCGAAAAGCGGTTTTTAAATTTAAAAAATAAGTACTTAATTTTTACATATTAATTCTAGTACAGAATTATGTATACATTTTTTAAATTTAAAAAACCGGTTTTATGTACTAGAATTAATATGTAAAAATTAATTAATTATTTAAATAAAAATGTTAACATTTTTACTTGATTTCGCTTCGCACACAAGCATATTGTAGTAAGTAACAGTTTACTGTAAAACTAATCTTCATGAGTTCATATTTTCGGAAGAAAAATACTAGATGAAATTAAGATTTATAAATTATATTTTGTATGGATTTTAGTTTTTTCATTTGGTTTTGAATGCAGTGTATTTTCTTGTGTTATATTTTTGTGGATCCATAAATATTAAATGAACATAAAAATTGTACGGGTTTTAGTTATTTTTTATTTATTTATTTGGTTTTGTATAGATAGATTATATTTTATTTTGTTATACGTTTGTAATTCAATAAGTATTAAAAGAACTGAACATTTTTAAAATAAATATAAATATTTATTTTCTATTTTAAATACATTTTTTGTGAAAATTCGAAAACCGGTTTTTTGGGAATAGTGGAATTCGAAAACCGGTTTTTTCAAAAGTCGGTTTTTGTATAAACCCTACTTTTCACCCTGGAACAGTGATGTACCTTCTTAACAATATTGTGCAATATACCATTTTTGATACGATAAAAATCCCAATTTATCATAGCAACAATAAAGAAGTAAATGTTTCTGCAATTGTAGCTCAGGATTATAAAATCCTTAATATTAAAATGTTGCAAAAAAAAGCTACCTCGATTTATTATAATCATTTAATCCAATTCAACACTTTTGTAATAATGAAGTCCAAGTATATTTATTAAACATAAAACACATTTTTCTTTAGTATACTAGGGTATTCTCGTATAAAATACTCCGGCGATAAACAAATGTTGGTCAATGTACTTTTGAGCGCCAAAGTTTCACACCCAGACTGTTGTAACACAGAGAAAACTTCTTGCAGCAGAAATATACCGAAAAACTATGTGGAATGTAACATTGCTTGTAGCTGCTAATTGCCTAAGCAGCTGAATACGGATCTTTAATGTTTGCACAGGCTGGTTGGTATACCTCTTGCGTGCAGCCATTGCAGGTGCAACTGGCAGCGAAGCGAATCTTACGGTCGACTTTACATAGCAAGAAGAACACGCAAGATGGAGGTGCAAGAATAGTTTTAGTGAAACTGTATATCTTCGCATACGATGTATACAGAATGAGTAAGAGTTACCACCAATGCCCTCATAATTAGGGCTGGGACTATTTGCCGAATTTTTCGGTATTCGAATATTCGAATACTTCAGTTGCTCAATTATATGGCGAGTATAATTCGAATATCCAAGTATCCAAATACTATTCGAATGTTTAAGTATTCGAATGCTATTCGAATATATAAGTATTCGATACTGACGTATTCGAATAGTATGGTGCGAATTATAAATCAAGTTCTTTAGGTTCATTTTTTTGCCAGCTTTTATTTAGATTCAGTTGTGAGTTCGTTAGTTTGTTAGGGTGAAATCTTGTAAGTTAATTTGTACCTACTTCAACATATCCGATCGACTTTGAAGCCTACTGATGTATTCGAATAGTATTCGAATACTGAAATATTCGAATACCGAAATATTCGAGTTCTGAAATATTCGAATACTGAAATATTCGATTACTGAAATATTCGAATACTGAAATATTCGAGTACTGAAATATTCGAGTACTGAAATATTCGAGTACTGAAATATTCAAGTACTGAAATATTCGAATACTATTCGAATACTGAAGTATTCGAATAATAACATTCGAATACTTAAATATTCGAAGTTTATTCGTAGTATTCGAATACTTGTAAAATATTCGAATATTAAATTATTCGAATAGTCCCAGCCCTACTCATAATGGAGGTAATTAAATCCTACGATAATTATATACTGTCTATAGTTGCCTAAGCTTTCTTTTGTACATCTACAGTCATGACACTTGCAACGCTCAGAATTACGGTTTTTAATGGAATCTGTAACGAAGAATAGAATGTTGCTCCTTCTGTGTTCGTTATTAAGCATTAGAAAAAAATTGAATATTAAACTTATGAATTTCATTATCTATATTACTGCCTCGTTTGCAATTTACAATTAGTAAGATGAACACATAATTATTTATTAGTAACAAAATGGATTTTGTGATTAATAGCTGATGTGACAGCCATAGAGAAAAGTAGTAAATAAAGAAGTATAAAATATCAGACATTTGTAGTTAAATGCTTACATACTCAACGTGAAAAAGGATTTCAGCATCATTATTATATAGTTACATTAAAAAAGTACGAACATTTCATTCCGACAAAAGCAGTAAAACAGCTACCGAAAATTGGAAAAATTATGATTGATAGGAATATTAATTTCTTAATATTCTGCTGACAAAATTTCAAAATTAAAAATTGTACAAAAATTTACAAACTTCCAAATTATTATACCCGAGTTTATGTAACATAAAATATCTACAATATGTAGAAATTGGCACGTCAATATGTAAACATTAATTGTGGGAAAGTTCAAAGATCGTAAGTTTGCTGAAACTGAAAATGACTATGAGGGGTAAAAAACTTTCCTACATTTAAAAATGAAAAATTTATAACAGTGAAGCCCCTATATTTTGAAATCACCCTTTCAAATCAATGTTTACAACGAAATTTCAGAAATCACTATTAATATATTTGCATGTGTTTCTACGAATGCAACATCAGAATTAGCAACCCTAAAATTTCATAACTTTACACAAATATAATGTAAATAATAAATAATCGCAGGACTGCTGAAAAAAATTCAGTAGAATATAATTTGTGGTGAATTTTTGTGGTCTACTTTACATAAGCCTAGAGTATCTAAGAAATATTTTATTGAAATTCTAATGCTGTTTATATGCTGATTGTAGCAACCCAAGTTTAAGAGCCTATAATTACCAAATTAGCACTACGTATATCTGAAAAATTCTGGTGTCATTACAGGACATACCACTTATAAGGGAACGTTCAGCACAAGTGCCTTTCGTATTGGCAAATATTACAAAGCAGGTTTCAACGAGCGAGGCAGGAAATTCCTGTTCACTTCACACTTTCATATTATACCTCCATTTTTTCGATGTAACGCTGCTCGTTGCATCAACCGCGAATGGATGCGCGCGCACGAAACGATCGCGGAAAAGCTATAAATTTTCCATTTTGTTTGACATTCGTTTGCGTTTAGTCCAGAATTTATTCATCGGTACCTCCTTTGCCTGGATCGGTACACATATTGCCAAAGCAGAAAAATTGAAGGATGGAAATCAACTTGTAATAAATGCCAACCGGGAAGAATTGAAGTTAATTCATTACAGTAAATGTTAGATGAATTTTGCACTTTACAATTGTTATTCTTCGTGCAATTTATAATCACACTTTCTTTGTCAATGAACCAGTTGCAAATGTCATGAAAATCACGAATTATTATTATTAAGCGTCTTTATTGCACAAAGATACAAAATCGGAATGAAGAAAGAGAAAGAAAAAAATAGAAATCTAAAAAAATTCATGAATATCACGTTCAGACACTCCAGAGAAAATCGTGACTAGTATTTATTCATAATTTTCCAAACTTCTCAGTCATTTCAATTTTTATTAAGCGGACAATACATTGTTAGTGGACACAAATTGGCAATTTATAAACATTGGAAATAACATATATTTAACTTTATATTCAAGAAATAGTGAACGCAATTTTTTTTTCTGCAAATTGAGAAGCATAAAGCCATTTAGCCCTCCACTTTGTTGAAATTGATGTAATAAAAAAAGTAAATTATTTCATTTTATATCTGTGCGATCAAATAATAAAATTAATCAGCAGTACAAAATTCGTCAGCTGAGAAGTTTTTATTATCGAGTTTACAAAAATACTGTTAATCGGGCGTAATACAAGATGAAACTTGCAGTAGCTTTACCAGTATTAATGATCTACATATAATAAACAGAAAATACGATCGAAGTGTGCACAGAAACCAGAAACTACTGAAAAACAAACGAGAAACGTCAGCGAGGCTTATCGAACGGATTTCTCGTAAAACTAAAATCTGATTTCGTCGTTTTGCGATCGTAAACCGGTTAAATAACAGTCGCGCGATTCCTGTCAAGTAACAAATATCGAGGCTTTGCCCAATCATTCTGGAACTGTGATTTTATCTTTAACAAATTTATGAATGCTATTGAATTCTATTCACGTGCACACTGAATTTACATATTCACAATCTGTAGGAGCGATGTAACAAATCGTATTTTTGTCACATAATATACTACGATTGTCGTTTAAAAATAAATATGACGAGTTTTTGATGAAAAACTAGCGCGCTTTGGTCTATTTATTCAGGGAAATAAGAAAGATTTACTTACAGAGTGCGCTGGGAAGCATAACGCAACGGGCAAAGAGATTCTTCTGTGCTTCAAGATACTTTGAAGTAACATAATAATAATACGTAAACATCGGACTTTAATAATTCAAAAAGAAAATTTGCCACTTTTTGCCAGTTTCAGAGATATTACATTTTTTCTTCGCGTAAGTTATGCTTAGGTTGTACAGAACGCGGCATTTAAATGGAAACACCTGAATATCTCCGTCATTAGTGGTCGTATGAAAATGCTCCAGAGGACAAAGTTGTACTGCTTGGAAGGGCAATGGTACTTAATTTATAAAATTATTCGACACATTTTTAATATTTAATAAATAATTTCAACAATTTAATATATTATTTATCTTAAGTTTTTGAATTCAGATTCGTAATCAGCGACCTCAAAAACGCTAGAATACCAAGTTTAGACCAAATCTGATATTTTTTTGGTATACGCGTCCGCCATATTTGATCCGCCATTTTGACTTCAGTTTCGTAATCAGCGACCTCAAAAACTCTAGAATACCAAGTTTAGACCAAATCTGATATTTTTTTGGTATACGCGTCCGCCATATTGGATTTGCCAGTTTGTTTTTTGCCATTTTGACATCAGTTCCGTAATCAGCGACCTCGAAAACTCTAGAATACCAAGTTTAGACCAAATCTGATATTTTTTTGGTATACGCGTCCGCCATATTGGATCTGCCATTTTGTTTTTTGCCATTTTGACATCAGTTCCGTAATCAGCGACCTCGAAAACTCTAGAATACCAAGTTTAGACCAAATCTGATATATTTTTGGTATACGCGTCCGCCATATTGGATCCGCCATTTTGTTTTTTGCCATTTTGACTTCAGTTCCGTAATCAGCGACCTCGAAAACTCTAGAATACCAAGTTTAGACCAAATCTGATATTTTTTTGGTATACGCGTCCGCCATATTTGATCCGCCATGTTGTTTTTTGCTATTTTGACTTCAAATTCGTAATCGGAAACCTTAGTATACTCATTTTTGCAAATATCAAAGATCACCTTCATATTTTTGCCATGTTTCTGGGATTTCAAACCACTGTGCGACGGGGCTGCACTTATGGAGTTTTACGTGTAAAACTTCGGGGCTCTTGAGGCACGTTTTCCTGTTATCCGATCGGAGCCATCTTTTACACATATTACTCTTTTATATATTGGAACCATTCTGAAGCATGAGACCACAGAAATTTGACAACAAATTTTTTGTCATCTACACCTAAATATGCATGCTATTCGACAAAAACATTTTTTAAAATGTCCGCGATTTTTCAGTAATGTTTCACATTGGAAATGATGCCATCCAATTGAACATTCGAAATGAAAAATCAAATTAATTATATAGAATATAACAAACTAAATAGTCGATTAACAACGTGGCTAGAAATATTTTTTTTTTTAAAAAATAGAATAATGCGTTTGGAAATCGAAAGTATCGCATTTCATCTGACTTTTGTTGGTTTTCCATTATAAACAACTGAAGGTTTTTAAGAAAACAATTTAAACGCCGCGAATAACTGGACAATTTCGAAAATATTTCCTAAAGATTTCAAAGAAGTCCATCGACTCCAGAAACAGCAGGTCCCCCCGATTTCGAAAACATAGTTGATTAAACCTCTAGCTAGAGCACCTATATTGTTCCTTGCCTCGCTGACCGATTCTTGTTAGCCCATAAAACACACCCTCGGTCGAAGTTGTAACATCCGCTGAAGCTTTCTTTTCGCTCTCTACGCCACATTCTCCCTTCTTTAGTACTTTCACGCGGTGAATGTTGGCTATATAGATGAGCATAGAGTTCGTCCTTTTTATGGCCGTAAAGATGGGTTTGAGGTTATGTCTGGGTGCCGTAAATTTTAGTACATATTTGTGGGTATACGTCTGCATCATCGTCGCATCGACACGCGGCAATATCAGCTGGGATATCAACCTTCCAAAGTCACTGCCCGGTTTTTCAAGCGACTATCCAAATGATATTGTTATAAAGGGTGTTTCAGAAGGACAGGTTAATAGCGCAAGACTGAGAGATCGTCGCAGCAGTCATTCTAACCAAGCATCTTGCATGTGCATAGGTTTGACGAGCAATATGTTCTTTGCTCCGTAAATTTGCTACTTTGTTTACTCGGGAGCATTGCCGATTTTTGTTCGGTAGGATGAAGAGCGATGTGTACAGAAGAAAAGTGGATACACGAGACGAACTGCTCGGTGCCATAATGGATGCTGTTGCCCGCATAAAGGAAAGTCAAGATGAACTCAGATGAGCAACACGCCATGCTCTCACAAGAGTGGAGAAATGCGCTGACGTTGGCGGTGGAATTTTCGGTATAAATAAATATTAATAAATATTATAATAAATTAGTTATTATTAGACTTTATAAAATCGAAGTGTTGTAGAAAATTGATTGCTCTTTTAGTATTATTTGAACAAAATTTCGATAGGGCTTACCATTTTTTAAAAATTCTATAAATCCAAACTATTGATGAATTCTAAACTTTGAGGGCTGTGCGGCACCCTTTCCTGTTGTCCGATTGGAATAATCTTTTTCAGGGACTATTTTCATCTGAAATGGAACCATATTAGGGGGTGAGGGCAAAGAAATAGGGAAAAAAAAATCGGCATAAATAAGGGCCACCCTAATGTACATCTTACATTGCGATTTCACTGGAGTTAAATATTATAAACAGAAAACTATCTTAGGTAAGCCGTGAATCATAAAAGATTCGAATCTACTTGGTCGGGGCTCGATTATACTTGAAAGTGCCGCTTATGTTTCTCGAAGTAATTATGGAGACTTCGAACCTATCTCGTCAAGGTTCGAGTCTACTTAAAAGTATTGTTTTCGTTGAAGTCCTCTGAATCGTTCGTAACTATCCAATCAGATTCGAACCTACTTCCGATATACTTCATCCCATCACTAGTTTAGGGACACCCTCTATATCACCCCTGAAAAATATTTCAAAATGGTTGAAAGCTTCTGCAAGATGCTACTTTCCCTAAGAAGCCTTTATTGCGTTTTGAAAAGGAGAAGTTGGGAAAAGGATTTTTAATAACAGAATATTTTCGCCCAGCTTAAACCATAATAATCCACCATCCTTTTCTACGGGGAAGATCGAAAATAGTTTTAAGTAGCAACTTTGTACGCTGGACGATTTGCAAGAAACTTTTCTTATTTCCTGTTCATGAAGTAATGACAGGGCATTATACCGTAATTTCCTTGACGTACGATGCCATTAAACACTAACGACGTATTATACGAAATAATTTAAGATCATTTTCGCGTTATGCTGCGAAGATACGTGTCAAGATTTCTAGCAGAGGACGTTCTTCGTGGATATGCTGAAGAATATGTCAAAAGTGTCAAAAGCCTCCGGAATCGCCTCGCACTTAACATGTCAACGTAATATTACTATGGCGCAATAATAACAGCGACACGCGTTTTCTTTAAAAATTATTTCAAATCCGCCTAAACGTCTGTAAGCAGGTAGCTACTAAATAAAATGGCTCTGTAATCAAGTATAGTATTACAACTAGGGCTGGGACTATACGAATAATTTAATATTCGAATATTTTACAAGTATTTGAATGCTACGAATCAACTTCTAGTATTTGAGTATTCAAATGTTATTATTCGAATATTTAAGTATTCGAACACTATTCGAATATTTCAGTATTCGAATACTATTTATTCGAATGCTGACCCACTTCAACATATCCGATCGACTTGAACCTTTGCACACATACATAGTTCAATTTTAGGTCAAAATTAACTTACAAGATTTCTCCCTGACAAACTAACGAACTCACAACTGAAACTAAGTAAAGGCTTGTAAAAAAATGAACCTAAAGAACTTGATTTATAATTCACACCATACTATTCGAATACATCAGTATTCAAATAGTATTTGGATACTCGAATATTCGAATAGTATTCGAATACTGAAATATTCGAATAGTATTCGAATACTGAAATATTCGAATAGTATTTGGATACTTGGATATTCGAATAGTATTCGAATACTGAAATATTCGAATAGTATTTGGATACTTGGATATTCAAATAGAATTCGAATAGTATTTGGATACTTGGATGTTCGAATTATATTCGCCAAATAATTGAGCAACTGAAGTATTCGAATATTCGAATACCGAAAAATTCGACGAATAGTCCCAGCCCTAATTACAACTGGATTTTGTGTCGATTATTATTTGCACTTCATCTTAGGAATTTTGATAAAATTAAAATATGATGTAGTCCGCGTGAAGGTATGGAGAGGTCTTTAAGTTATCAAGGATTCGTTTAAAGTATACAGGACGTTGAAGCTTACAATGGTTCCTATAAAGGAATGTAGAGCGAAGTTGGCGAGAGAAGTATTTGTTTTTAATTGTTGTGTTAAAAACACCTTCAATGTCTAAAAAAAAAATTATCTAGAAAAGCTAAAGCTTCCGTATTAAAATAAATATTCATTTATACTGTCGACTTTCACCAAAACGGTAAAAAATTGCAAACTTCGACGTCGTGTATTGTTTAAACAATTTCAGATCCAGAAAAATGATGACTTAAACCCCCTCTAATTTACGTCCTAGTTATCAAAATCCCCCAACATCAAGTGCAAAAATTTATCAGTTTGACGTGAAATGGCAGAATCAGGTATATAAATTAACCAATATTTAAAGCCAATATCAATACAAAAAAATGATATTCTTCATCTTCTTTCTTCTTTTTCATAGAATCATCAACTTCCCATTTGCATCACCATTTAGGAAACACACTGTACTTCGAGTGGTCCTAGTTCCTAACTAATTAATTGCACCTTGATATTGAGAATAATCAATTAGACTTTGATCGCTTTGGACGTATACATATACATACATGTATATCAGGGTGAGTTGCAAAGCGTGATGTCCTTAAGGACACAAGGAAGTGCTTATTGTCAAATGATCTCATAGCTACTAGTACCAATCTTCCTCAGAATTACATAGAGCATGCCTCTATCTTCTTCTGCAGTGTACTGTTACCCTGAACCCATAATCCCTGGTGTCCATCTACAGAACATATGATTGTCGCTTTTACTCGTTTTATTATTAGCGAAAAGATGAGACGCTTTCGAAGTTCCTGAAATGCGAGGTTAGTCCACTTCCCGGTTACCTCCTTTCGAGGAAGACAGAGTAACCACTTGGCTGTCACGGTTATGTTAAATGCGAAGTGCCGCTGAAACAGGTCTGCAGGGAGCTAATAAGCTACTTTCGATCTTTCGATACAGAAGGATCTTGGATCGCCGTGACCTTGGTCGGGAGCTGCTTGGTTTCGCGCGTACGTTATGTTATGAATAAGCCAGTCGGATCTCTAAGATGCCAATGCGGGACACGTCAAGCTTTTGAACAAGTTAATGCGGGACGCCTCATAGTAATACGCTAACGCGACTGAAGCTGGGTACACGTTGAAAATACAATCTCGCGACACGCGCCCTGGTGTACGCAGCTTTAGGGCTCAAGATTGCTAAGAATGCAAGCAAGGGGAGCAAGTTTGAATTTAACGTTTAAAAAAACTTTCATCCCAGTTATGTTGCGTTGAAAAATTAATGCGATACTTGAATTGAATAGGAATTACAGGTTCAGGAATCACGATTGGACACACAAAACTCACGCGCCGGTACCTGCTTAATGGGATTAGGCAGTCGAAAAATCGAGTTTTTTATTGCATTTTTCGAAAGTACTATCTTTTCTGTATTAAATGCCGCTTGGTTTACATTAAAACTCCCAAAATTGTAGATTTGGCAGGGAAAAAGGTCGAGCGGTAACTTATAGCATCGCCTTTGCTCAGAAACTTTAAACGCGTTTATCTCGAATCTTATTTCCCCTTGGTTTTTCCCTGATTGCGAACGAATGGATGTTCAGATCGACTTGACAAAAATAACAGGATGTGTAAAACATGTGCCATTCCACGTGGAACCTCTGATATAGTCTATACAAATTTCAGATTTTGATTAAAAAATTAAAAAGTTACCGGTTTTTAGTAGGGCACAAAGAAGAACGAATTTTTCTTGAAAAAATCGTCGTTTTTTTAGCCACCGATCGCATAATTTTGATTTAATTTTTATTTTTATAGGTTCCACTGGGAACTATGAATCCAACAGACAAGAATCACACCTTTGAAATCAGATTACGTTACATTTTAAGACCGATATTAAGGCAAAACCACAGAAAAACGTTAAACTGTTTACCAGTCTGCAGCGCCATATTTAAAGCACATATATATTTCATACCAATTATTTTTCAATCTGTACGGTAGTAATAAACATTGGGTAAAAGGATACATCTGGATTTGCTTTCATTTTTTTACAAAGAAATAAATAACAAAGTCTCTTTCTCACAAAAACGACTGCCTGGTCCCCTTAAAGAAAATCACTAATAAGGACGGTGTATAAAATTTACTTATCATTGTAATTGCACTGCGAACATTCACATAACAATTGACCCAATTACAAAAGAACCAAGGTTCCCGATAACCTCTATCTCAAACCCTTTTATTTGTCAATAAAATATAATAGCTTCGTTTACCTAAATTACTTGTTTCCTTCGATTCTATTCCATTGTTACAATCAGTGATCCCAAAGTCAAGAAAACTCCTCAAAGTAAAGAAAACAATTTCCTCTTCTCAACACCTGCAACTTTATTTTCACAATTATTTCCGTGCTGTTTCATTAAATTCTTCGTAAATTCAGCAATACTAAATTACACTTATTACCATCTTTCACAGAATACAAAATATTTCGGATATGTCGAAAATAGTCTTCTAAATAATAAACAACGAACTAACTGTTTTACGTTTCCTGTAGAATATTTACAAAAATGCACCATAATAATCTTAATCTATATAAATAAAAATGTAACTGTTCGTTTGTTCAAAATCTTAAACCTCCGAAACCACTGGACGGATTGTGATGCGGGTTGCACCGTTGTGTAAAGCATTTCTCGAGGAAGGTTTATGTGTATGCGACATTAAGCTATGACAAATAGAAGCGGAGCAATGACGATTTTAGTGAAGCAAGATTTTCGTGAATCGCAGCGCTCACAGAACAGCTAACGATGGGACTCGCATCCCCACCACTGTACGGGCAACCGTCACGCGCATCTCTTTCGCGCAGAGCGCAGAACACTATGCGCGTATAGACCTGTTCCGATTTCATATATAATATAATATAATATAATATATAATATAATATATAATATAATATATAATATATAATATAATATATAATATAATATATAATATAATATATAATATAATATAATATATGATATAATATATAATATATAATATATAATATAATATATAATATAATATAATAAATGTGAAAGTGTGTTTGGATGTTTGTTACTCAATCACGTCGAAATTACGAAACGGATCTTTCTGAAATTTTGAATATACGTAATCTAGGAACAGGAATAACATACGGGATACTTTTTATCCCGATTTTTTTACCCTATCTGAACCAAATTTTGCATAATTACTCTCTAGAACCCTGCGGAAAATATAGGCTACCATGAAATCTGGACATACCACCCTTTCCCCCTTATTTCACCCCCTTGACACTCCATGATAATCGAAGTTTTACCCGGGCAACGCCGGGTACTTTAAGCTAGTAATACATAAAATACCTTTCAGTCCATACGACAAACACACTATTGGAATGACTCAAATCGCTAATACAGAAAAAACAGCTATTAAATTATTTTTCAAAAACTCTATCCAGTTAGCCATTATCCTTCTATGCAATAAACATTTGTAACGCAGTTCCCTTAGAAGCCATAAAATCTTCACTTTTACCAAATAGGCGAATCGGCAAAAAATACTATTAAGACAATTTTCTGACGCGCGTTGCATTCGCTGACAAACTTTGTTATTTCCAAAACCAACAACGCCGCGTTTCCCACAGTCGCATTGGTGCGCCGCGTTACAGATAATATCCACCAGAGGGGGCAGACTTTTAAACGTATGCGGGCAGGATAATTTTAAACAGGAGCAAGCCCGCCATAAAAAATTTCTCTTAAGTAGCGACACACCCCACAAACGAAATCACCTCGTCCCGGTTCGTCTCGGTTCATTCTTCTTTTCAATCTTCCCTTTTGCAGGAGGCGCTTCCTCGCACTTTCTTCTCGTTTTGCTCCTATTCCACCGCGCACAAAACCGCCATCCGCCGGCTCCCAACGCATCGCCGTCCACCTTCGTACAAACGGCCTTTGAATAGCGTCTAGTTTTTGCCGCGCAACTAGTTTTACCGAGGGTTTTCATTCTACTCTATCGAGCCGGCGTCTCACGTCCCTCACTCCCGGCACCGTGAGAATGGAAATCTTCCGTGGAATAAAATCACCGCACACCGCCGCAGAAATTGCCGGGCGAATTTTTATCCCGCCAAATCTATCGGGCTTCCCCGATCTCCCGCAATTCCCCTCGCCCTTCTCGCGAATATTGCTGACTCGAGCTCGTGTGTTTCAAATGAAACAGAATCGGTGGGACCTGTATCTCCAAACGTTATTATCCGATTCGACTGAAAGTTTTTTTATTTTGAAGAATATACTTCTGGCTAGGGGGGGGGGCAGAAAAATTACAAAAAATTGAAAATTTATAATTTTTAAAGGCGTTGAAAGGACGAAAAATATAGAGAAAAAGTGATTTCACACTTCAAGTGTCGTTATTTTCTCAAAAAATGTTATTTTTGTATTTTTCTGCCCCCCCCCCTATCCAGAAGTATATTCTTCAAAATAAAAAAAGTTTCAGTCGAATCGGATAATAACTTTTGGAGATACAGGTCCCACCGATTTGGATGAATTTTTTGACGCCTTGACTTTAACGACTCTCCAGTGCCGTCTGCAATGATTAATTATAAAACAAAAAATAGATTTCTATAATTTAAGACATCCTTAATACAATGCAGAAAGTCCCATTATATTATATATAGTAGTTTTCCTTTAATTAATTCCTAAAGACCACCTTTCTTTTTGGGCTCTAGACCGGAAGGTCCCCTTAACCGAGGCAGATGAGCTAACTCGTCACTTTAAAATGACTTCGCTTTGCACAGAATAAGTTGTGAGAATTTAATAATCACATACCGTTTTAATCATTTTCCAAATTCATATTTGAAGATATCCGAAGAACGTTTCTGGTCGAAGAGAGACCCAATAAACAGGTTAAACGTGTTCTAAGAACATTAGAGCAGAGTACCTATTAGGATTAAATAGATTATAAAGATATCAAGTGTTTATCTTCCCATATAAGTTTATTACGCTGCGAATTTGAATTGAACTTTGTTCTTCCTGTAAACAACCAGAAGAACTAAAACTGATCTCTTACTGCGGATTTGTAGAAGGATATGTATTTTTCTATTGAAAAACATTTTCACCCCAGAGATAATATTTTATATAAATCAAGATGATAATTTCAATCGTTTCACTCTGTACATGATCCTGTTAAATTATTTATTATATAGTTTTTCTATGATAAATTCTGTAATTCAGATACCCCCATGTTCTAATCAAAGCAAACCAATATGCTTCGGATATTATTATTGTTATTGAAGTAACTTAATTAATTATTGTATAAAAAATTCAAAACAGAATGCTGTATAAATGATCTAAGTAGCCTTAAAGTAATTTAGTTTAAAGCAGGATTGACAACGTCAATAATATTTGAAAAATTTGCTTTCACACTAGGGCTGGGACTATTCGAATAATTTAATATTCGAATATTTTACAAGTATTCGAATGCTACGAATAAACTTTGAATATTTGAGTAGTCGAATGTTATTATTCGAATATTTAAGTATTCGAATGTTATTATTCGAATATTTAAACATTCGAATACCATTCGACTATTTCAGTATTCGAATACTATTCGAATATTTCAGTATTCGAATTCTATTCGAATATTTCAGTATTCGAATACTATTCGACTATTTCAGTATTCGAATACCAGTCGAATATTTCAGTATTCGAATACTATTCGAATATTTCAGTATTCGAATACTATTTGAATATTTCAGTATTCGAATACTATTCGACTATTTCAGTATTCGAATACTTTTCGAATATTTCAGTATTTCAGAATACTATTCGAATATTTCAGTATTCGAATAATATTGTATTGTCATCGGAACTATGTATGTGTGCAAACTTTCAAGTCGATTGGATATGTTGAAGTGGGTCAAAATTAACTTACAAGATTTCACCTAGACAAACTAACGAACGCACAACTAAAATTAAATAAAAGCTTGTAAAAAATGAACCTAAAGAACTTGATTTATAATTCACACCATACTATTCGAATACATCAGTATTCGAATACTTGGATATTCGAATTATATTCGCCAAATAATTGAGAATCTGAGAGTATGCGAATACCGAAAAATTCGAGAAATAGTCCCAGCCCTATTTCACACTGCATACACTCTATAAAATCATCAGAGGTGATTATTTACGTATCCTGTACCTAATGAATCGATACACTGATATTTCTGATAGACTTCAAGTGTTTTGCAGAAATACCACAATAATTCTCAAAAATTAATATTCCGTTTTCATTTAATATCTTAGAAACTATATCACTAAATCCATTACTTAATAAACGAAGCTTCATAATTAAAGTGTTACTCGAACAAAAACCTTTATACAAATAAATAAAACCACGATACGCATTTAATTGCAATATCCAATAAAAAATATACGTGTATGGTAAACACCGTCGTGGTGCTTCCGAGGTTCTCACACACCAGGTGTATGTCGAAATTGTTAAAATCACGTTCAGTATCTTGAAGAATTTGTTTGAGAAATCCTCGAACATTTCAAACACCCGAGCTGGCAATACGCAATCAGAAAATGAAAATAAATTAATAAACCGGACGCATAAGGACACTGCGCCTAACGAACCAGTAGGACTGTTTATTTGCCAACGAGAAGCTATTGCTTGAGCATGCGCGTTAAATGCCATTGAAGCAACGCTGGCCATTAAGGTGCTAACTAATGATCCATCGATCCTTACATGGCTGCTATAATACAGTCAATTCGCTTTACACGATGTCACCTGCGCGGATCCTGTTTTGGTATCATTGTACACGACTCATACGTTTCTCTGACAGTTCTACAGTTGTTTCATTCCTGATGCTAATATTAGTAGTTATTACATATATCTACCTACTTGCCACATTCTAAACGAAGTAAATATTAATTCATCTGGCACTTCAACATTTCATGTCCCCCAACCTACTTTCTTTTAGCTTTCTCCGGCAACTATTCTAAATTTGGGGTACTTTTTATGCACTTTAGCCTATTTTCTCTACTCACATTCGTGCCTACTTCTTTTCATCGTCATTTAACTTGTTATTAGTTTTATTACAATCTTGCATGTGAAAATATTCTAATTTATATTATTTATATACATACATGTTATACTATGCAGGGTGACTGTACCTAATATCTCGCAAAGTCAGCACTAAAATTTATCGGTTACGCAAAGAATTAGTACCTAACCATATGTAGGAAGACATTCATTGTAAAATTAAAAGTATTGTGTAAAAATTTATTGAACTGCCACAATTTTACATCACATTCGGAGGAGGTAAGTCTAATAATTCTGTGAGTGCAAGAATATCTACTAGGAATACCTAATTAATGATGTACTGAAGAAATGAAATCGATTCAAATATTTGTCGTAAAGAAAATAGCGCTTTTCTTTTAGCAGTATGCGTGCTTACTGGAGAACAATGGTTTCGATTAGGGCTGGGACTATTTGTCGAATTTTTGGGTATTCGAATATTCGAATACTTCAGTTGCTCAATTATTTGGCGAATATAATTCGAATATCCAAGTATCCAAGTACTGTTCGAATATCCAAGTATCCAAATACTATTCGAATATTTAAGTATTCGAATACTACTCGAATATCCTAGCATCCAAATACTATTCGAATATTTCAGTATTCGAATACAATTCGAATATCCAAGTATCCAAATACTGTTTGAATATTTCAGTATTCGAATACTGATGTATTCGAATACTATGGTGTGAATTATAAATCAAGTTCTTTAGGTTCATTTTTTTACAAGCCTTTACTTAGTTTCAGTTGTGAGTTCGTTAGTGTGTCAGGGAGAAATCTTGTAAGTTAGTTTTGACCCAAAATTGAAGTATGTATGTGTGCAAAGTTTCAAGTCGATCGGATATGTTGAAGTGGGTCAGTATTCGAATAAATAGTATTCGAATACTGAAATATTCGAATAGTATTCGAGTACTTAAATATTCGAAGTTTATTCGTAGCATTCGAATTCTTGTAAAATATTCGAATAGTCCCAGCCCTAGTTTCGATGTAATGTTTGTTACAGGTGGGTTTACGAAATGTGCGGAGCAACCGAAATAAACGTTACTTGTCCAATATGTACATCCGAACGTAAAAAATAAAATATTTTAAAAATCCTATTTCTATATATTTTTGTAATAAAAATAAAATCGAAGATGAATAAAAAAACATTTATAGACCAAGAAATAATAAAAGCACATGTGAAAATGACTTTGAAAACTCATATATACATGAATTAATCAATATTTCTTGAATAGGAGATATTAGGTGCACTTTTTTTAGGACTGGATTTTTGCATGTCCTACTTTTTTTAATTCCTAATTAAAAATTGGTATGTTTCAACGATTCTAACTTACGCTACATGAAAGGTGAATAATTTCTCTTTGCTTTGAAACGAATTGCATGGAAAAATATCAATTATTATTCGATTGACAGCGATTTAACTTTTGCTAGGCGATATTAGGTACGGTCGCCCTATATACTGCAATGTTTTCCGCCTTATAAAATTTTCAAATGCGTGTAAAGCGTGCAACAATTATCCTTGTTTTGTAGAAACTATTACACCTTTGTTAATTTTAAACAAAATTTTAATTAATATTAATTACGATAAAGATTACTGAAATTATATGTCCGCTTGCTAAAATTAGTTTAAAACTTTTCAGAGAAGTAGAATCTCGGACAATTATAGAATAATAAAATTGAGAACTACTTGTGAAGAAAATTTAGCCGATTAACTATTCAAGATGATTCATTCCGTTACACGTTGTAGCTCAAGTGCCGTCCGATTCTGTATTTACAATTATTTATTTAGATATACTCAAACTTATTATTGGATAATTACCTATATCGTAAAATTTGATTTTGTATCTTAAAAAAATTTAATTTTGTCATTTAAACGTTATGTGTTCTTTTTATCGATAGTATTATTTCATTATTAGTTATTTCTTTCATAATTGTGGAATTGCGATTCATAAATGATCGTTTATTAAATATTACTTATATTCTTAACCTTATCAAAACCTTCTATTTTTGTATCACTAAATCAATTCTGTTACTAGTGCTACTAAAATGTATTTCTCAAAGGGGTGCAACTGTTTCTAGTAATATTAAATTAAAATTCCAATAACAATTTTAAACGAATAATTCATTCGAAGTCAATACCTATTTCGGTTCCTAGAAAATATCCAATACGACGAACAATAATTTAACAGTAAAGATAAATCTGAAAATGTATCAGCGGAAGATTTTGATCCCAGAATTAAAACCCCTCAAGCGAAGAACACCTCGGTATCTACAGGTACAGTGAGAATAGTCGGATTTAATCTCTGAAAAATTATACAAAAATTTAGTCAAAAATATAACAAAACGAATTGCATATTAAATTAATTCCACGTTGTTATTTACCACTACCTTTTGCAAAAACCTCATAATCAGCAAATTAATTGGGACAAAATAAAACTGTTACACAGTTACCAAAGTAAAATACGCATAGAATAATACATGTAATACGTTTTCGCGGAATCTTACGTCAAAACGTAAATAATTTATCATTTTCTAGGGAAGCACATTTATTGGTGCAATTTCGCTCGCCGCTGTAACTAAACGGCCAGAGACGTGTTGACAGATATCATCGAAATCACATGGTTAACTGAAATTCAGGAAGTATATGTCCCCATCAGTTTAATTTGCGGTGCAAGAAAACGCCGGAGCTTTCCAGCATGCCTAATATTAGCATTCCACAAAGAGCAACATGTCCCTGTACCAGTTTTACAAGGCTCCTATTTCTCTGCCCCGTGGCCTTCCTTTTCTCCGCAGCCTCCGAGCACCGCGAGGATCTATTTTCCGTTCTAATCGCGAAAATCACTATTTCTGCGCTATAATAAACGATCGGGCTTCCTTATCCTATCTCCGTATCTCGTTCGGTAGTTAGTCCTATCGAGCCAGCCCGATCCTCTCGAAAGATCGCCCGGAGGAAACCGTCGCGCCGGCTCCGGCGGTTTCCTGAGGAGAATCGAGGACTCGAAACGTATGCGCATTATCAACGGTACGAACATCTGCTGTTTTGCCGCCGTCTTCCCATATATCGTGCGTTCGGGATAACTGTACAGCGCGTTCGCGTATCTATCGGGCCACCAGATAAAATAAAGGTGTATTACGCGGACGGCGAACGAGCGCACGAGGTGTCCCGCTAGTTGCTGAAGGAAAAAAGACAGATGGCGCGCATTCCACGCGTCGTTCCCTTCGGGACGGACAACTCTGCGCATGCGCAGTAGTTTGGAATCTCGGGTACTCTGGATGTCGAGCTCCTTTAGAGATCTGTATTGAAAATAGAAAAATGAATTTTTTCTCGGAATGTGGACTGCAGTTTACATCGGGGCCGGCCACAAGGGGCTGCAGCGGGTGCAACGCGTTCGGGCCCCGGGCCGTACAGGGGCCCCGGAAAAAAGAGAAATGGAGAAATGAGAATATAAAAGTAGGGAAAAATGGGAGGGAAATTTTTTTTATTTGATTAGAGTTAATTTAATTTTATAAACTCACTTGAATTTCACGCTCTGAACACAGAACTGTCAATACTACGGACACATTGTGGTTGTGGTAACCATACCATGGTGTGCGAGGACTGTAAAAAAAAATTAGAATATAATTTCTAATCTTCCCATACAGCACACCTCGTTGCAGCAGTATTGCAGGGACGATGCTGCAATATTACGTTGTTGCAGGTTGCATTGCAATATTGTAGGAACGTTCCTGCAATATTGTCGTGCATTATTGGAGTGGCAATGATCCTACAATATCGCAGCAATATTGCAATTTCGTTGCCGTGCAATGTTCCGTTGGCAACGATGGTACAATATTGCTGCAATATTGTACGATCGTTGCCGTGCAATGTTCCATTGGCAACGATCCTACAATATTTCTGCAATATTGCGCGCACATCGACGTGCAATGTTCCAGTGGCAACGGTCCTACAATATTTCTGCAATATTGCGCGCACATCGTCGTGCAATATTGTAGTGAAAACTTGTGGAAACATTACAACAATATTCTGAAGCAACTATGACTTTGTCAAAATTTTTCGAAATATGTACATGACGTCTAGTGGATTCTACGGCGTGTTTCATTTAACTGGATACGCACCGCTATATTGCCGAAGAGTTGCAGGATCATTGCCACAATTTTGCCGTTTCGTTGCAGAATCATTGCCGGAACGTTGCAGGACTACATATTCGTAATGTTGCCGCAACTTTGCAAAAATACACACCTGCAATATTACGAAGGCGGACATAGGACTGAACCTGCAACGTCTCTGCAATGTTATGTTGCAACATTGCCATCTTGCACCGCATCATTGCAGAGATGTTGCTGCAATGTTATGGTGCTGTGTGGGTTCTATGTATATAAAATTCAAATAAAAAACCACCGATAATCACAATTTTTCTGGAACCGCTTATCCAATGACCATGAAATTTGGTAGGTAGGTTTCTCTTGGCCCCCAGGTGCTCGTTAAGAAATATTTTTAAAAAACTCCCTCCCCTTCACTGAAAAAACGTATATAATATAACCCTGTATATCTATAAAATCCAAATACCACTGACTGACAATCACAATTTCTCTGGAACCGCTGATCCAATGACGATGAAATTTGGTAGGTAGGTTTCTCTTGGCCCCCAGGTGCTCGCTAAGAAATATTTTTAAAAAACTCCCTCCCCTTCACTAGAAAAACATATATAATATAACCCTCTATATCTATAAAAGAACAAGTCCTGACTGACTCATCAACGCCCAGCTCAAACCGTTTAACGTAGGAACGTGAAAATTGGAAGGTACATTTTTTCGTGACGTAGGCACCCAGTAAGGATGGATTTTTGGAAATTCCATCCCCAAGGGGGTGGAAAGCGGTAAAATGTATTTTGTCGGACTCTCTAATATCTCTTAGACCCGATTAGATATTAACTTGGTTCTTACTCACAAAGATTACCCACACAAATGCCTAAACACCAATTTCAGGATTTTTCCCCAACCAACCCCTAAGGGGGTGAAAAGGAGAGAAATGTATTTTCACGGATTCCTCAAAATCTCTTAGGCCCGATTAGATATCCACTTGGATTTTACCTCAGAAGGGTACCCACGTAAATTCCTAAACACCAACTTCAGGATTTTGCCCTAATCAACCCCTAAGCGGGTGGTGAAATATGTTTGCATGGAGTCCTTAATATCTCTTAGGCCCGAAGCGAAGCGCGGGGTATTTTGCTAGTATAATAATATAATAATTTAATAATAGTAATCATATGGCAATAAAAAAATCGTATTTAAATATGTTAACATTTATTTGTTGTATTTTTTTATTTTTTTTATTACTGTTATTATTATCCTTTTTTTTAACGTTGAGAAATTGTTTGGGGCCCCAAAATATTTCTCGCATCCGGGCCTCCGCACTTCAAATTTCAGTGGATATGCATACTTCGGTTATGTAGGAAAAATTTTTCTTTCCAGTGTCTTTGGTTCGCTTTACACTTGCGGACTGGAACACTGGTTTTTTAGGTCGATTTTCGTCTGCTACTGTAGCTTTTGGGAAGTCGTTGTTTCTGTGTAAAAAGCCTTACAGAGATACCCTGAAACCCTCTCAAGTGATGTGTAAAGCGATACCCTGGGGGTGCGGAACCCTTGGCACCTGTTTGGCACAGGGCTGCACTGATTTGGTCAGATTTTTACACATCCCAGAGCCTAAAATACTAACATTAAAAATGTATGTAATGCAGAACACGTCCTAGAGTCTTGACTCGGGGGAAGGTACTCAAGGGCGCTGACGCCTTTACCCTCTGTTGCTTTTATGGCGTCACTATATCTCTACAGGGCGCTATAATTATAGAGATACAGGTTCGCCCACTGACTCTGTTCACCTGAAATATCTCTGCCCTTCTAAACATTAAGGATAAATTCCAGATACGGGGTTTTATGATCTTGACGGACGCGCAATGTGATGGTAATAGTTATATTTTGGGTGGAGGAAAGAAAGTTTTAATTTTATTATTTCGAATGGAGTGGCTTGGTTAGTGGTAACGTTGAAAAGAATAGTGAATTCTATGAGAAACGATGTTGAGATGTATGAGCCGCTCACAGGAGAAAATCGATTAATTTCATTTTTTGAAAAATTTCAAATTTTGGTTCAGTCAACCAAGTGCTTTGAAACCCAAATCCAAAACACTTAAAAAAATGGAGTTAATCGATTTGTCCTGTGAGCGGCTCATATATGTCTCAAAACCAATGATTACCGAGATATCCAAGTGTTAAGATAGCGTCCACATATACAGGGTGGCGCATGTGACTATTCACAGCTTAATATCTCGAACACTGCACGGTCAATTTTAATTATTTTCATCTCAATTTTTATAGATCCCTAAGGCTCTAACCAGTATTTAGGTTGACCCCTAAAAAGAAAACTCTAAGTTTTCAATACTTTTAGAAAATCCTGAAAGTCTTCTATACATTTAGAAAACCTCTAAAGGTAAAACTGCTTCACTCATTTATAGTTTCATGTCATCTTTCGTAGATGGTTGCTCAAACATTATTCTTTCTCTTGCATATCCTCATTAATAAAATTAAGTGATGTGAGATCGAGAGATCGAAGAGGGTTTTATTGAATTACTGTACGACTCATCGATCTGTTTTTATATATGTAACGTACCCATAACGCACTTGTTACTCTTGTATAATGAATGGAGTTTGAAAAAATGTTTCAGAAAAAAGTGATTTGATTTTTTTATGGAAATATGTAAAAGAAAGAGTGATATTTGGACAGCTACCCATACAGCACACTTCGTTGCTGCAATGTTGCTCCTACGTTGCTGTGCAAGATTGCAATATTGCACGCAACGCTGCAGCAATATTCCTATTTCCTCCACGTGCAATATTGCTTCAACGTTGCTGCAACGTTCCTGCAACGAAGTGTACTATATGGGTAACTACGGCAGATGCGCTTAAAGCGGCGAAAAACGAGGCACGCACCATAATAACAGAAACAATTTTACTTTTAGAATAAACAAATGTGCTTAGAATAAACAATAAAGCGAGTTGCGTGTGATTTTACATTCCATATTTATTCTCAGTTACCCCCGGCTTAATAATCCCCTCATTCCGAACTTAAAACGCGCGTAACTTTTGAAAGAATATTTTTTTTAATAAAAATGTTTCAGAAAAAAGTTGCTCTTTTTGTGACACCGATTGCACAAATGATTTGTTTTGTATAGGTTTCCATTAAAGTTAACCTTTCTTTTATCCCTGGGAGGGATGAGGAGGTTTTGCATGTGGGTCAACCTTAATACAGGTTTAGAGGCCCCGGGGATCTATAACATTCGAGATAACAACGATTAAAGTTGATCGCAGCTTTCCAGATACGAAGCTGTTAAGAGTTATGTGAGGCACCCTGTAGAAAGGAAACAGAGTTGTATAAATATCAATCTCACGAACACGATCACTTCTCTCTTTAATCAAATACTATGTATACCTACGTTGCAAATAAAAAAATATATAAAAAGACATTCTTATGTCGAACGATTTTATTAAAAATCCAGTAAAACTAAAAAATAATTATTTTCTTGTACTACAATCTCGATGGTGTTTTGCACTTTAAATAAAATCGTGGAGCAGAATGGGTTACAACAAATTCATTTCGACGCTTGGTTCCGTATTAAATTGATTCATATTCTGTTATGACATATCCTGGTCCACGATTTTATTTAAAGTGAAAAAACACCATCGAAATTGTAGTACCAGAAAATAATTATTTTTTAGTTTTTAGTGCATTTTAATTTAGTTTTTAGTGCATTTTTAATAAAATCGTTTGACATAAAAATATATTTTTTTATATAGTTTATTATTTTCTTGTTTTTAGTGTTTGTGGATTTACATTTCATTTGGTAATCGCGATGCGATTAGCGTCCCGAAGGCAGCGGCTTTTTGTCGTTTTCGTAAAGAACGTGAGTGGCTGATTTCAAGTCGTTTGGATTTGTGGTTAGGGATTTTATTTATTGATGACTGGATAATTTTTTCACCCCCCCCCCCCGGGTTAATTTTTTTAAAAATATTGTATTGTTATCCAAACTACGCCCGCAAAGTTTCAAAACAATTGGATAGTTGGAACTGGGTTAAATTTGAGTTGCCAGATTTGAACCATACAAACAAACAAACAAACAAATAGAGGATCGAAGCAGAATAAAATCGTTTAGAAATAATCGAAATGCTGATTTTTTTTAAATCAAACCTTGAATGACGGTTTTGTGAGATGGAGTTTCTTTTCGTTAAAGTTCTGTGCACAAAAATGTCACGCGCTCATTGGTCCAGGGATAATCATGTGTGTCTCCCAATCATCGAGCTCGCACACGCAGTTTGACGATATAGAAATGTGCTTGCCATGAAATGGCTGACGATTGATTAAACATATTTGATGTTATGTATATAGCAGTGCGTGCAATTTCTGGAAAACGTTTAGTGTATTTAGCCGGTGTGATGATGAGTATCAATATAGTGATTAGTCCAACAAATTTTGAATTTTAATAAATGGATAATAAATAGTAATTTTTCATTTTAAAAAAAATCCCCTTAGTTGCACATCATAAAAAAGTATCTAATTTTTATTTACATACACAAGTACATACACATATACACATTTAAAAAATCAAATTCCTCAGAAGTAAAATTGTAAACAAACAGAGATTTATCCTGTTCTTCAATTTTACTACAAACCCTCTCGTAGCTGGTACACTATTTACATTCCAGTTTTCCTATTATTTTCTAACAACATGCTGCTGTGTATCGTTCCCACAGGAGTAATGAAAACATGGAACTGCATTAAAATTGACACACACGAGGTTAACGTGAAGCTAAGAATCAGGATTACGTCTCGCGGTCCGGTAGTTTCTTAATTAAGGGGAGAAAAATGTATGGTGATTCTATTACGTCTTATGCCGTGTGAAATCGGTCGCCGAGGGGAGGGAAGGCGGGGGGTGGAAAGGAATAACGTTTCAGGTTTCTGCGTTTGAACTCCATCTTCTAATTTCGTGCGAAACTATTCGAGCGTTCTGCATTCAACAGTTGAAACATTTTCACTGGATGTAGTAGCCGCTGATCAATGAATTAAAGGCGTAATAAAGGCCGTGTGAAATCGGACAGAAAACGGTTAATGCACAGGATACGATTGCTTATCTAACCCGCGTAGTCTTCGGTAGTGATCAATTCATCTGATACAACGATGATTCTAAATTCTATGCCTTCGGAAAAATATAATCCATGCAGGTAATATTTTCTTTGCACCGACTTGGAATTTCCTGTTTTATACTACTGTAAATTTGGAACTCCTTTTTAATTAATTCTGACTAATCGGAATTGTGACTTTGTCATAGAAAAATTGGAGCATACTTGAATTTCAAAATTTATTAGGAAATGAAGACAGTGCGTGAGTTTAACTAAAATTCAATTTTCCATTATTTTCGTGTAAGAGAAATATAAATATATAATAAATAATAAATAATGCAAAATGTTTGTGTAAGAGAAATATATCCAAAGAATTTTTCTATGGTAATTTGTTAATTGATTTTACGAATTTGGCAAATATGTAATTGACCAACCCCGAGCCACGTGTTTTGTAAACATAATTTGTTTTTCCAATCCGTATCATGATTAAATTCATTGAAATTTTACCAAAATTTTACGCAAACACTACAGCAAGTGTATTCTAACTTTTAATTGTATATATGCTGAATTTTTTCATTTAGTTTTTGAAAGTAAGTTGGAAAGTCGCTTTATACAAGGAAACTTAATTTCATTTTCTAAATTTCAATTTATCTGGGTATAATCACATCCACAACAACACCTGACTTCATTTCGACACTAAAAATGAGACTAGGAACAAAACATGCAAAAATAATTCGTGGGAATATCACCCGTTGTCGATAGTTGATAGGATAAATAATACTTATTTGTGAATACTAAACTCACAATATTTCGATACTACAGTAAAATTATTTTTTTTTGCAGAAAATTATTTTCCTGTCGTCACTATTCAAATATAGTCCAGTGAAATTTGGATATGTCTACGGAATAATTCTCAGCAAGCTGCATTTGGCATGGGACTTTATTGAAGGGTTGAAGGTAAAAAAAAAATTGTTTTTCGCGAATATCTCGTTAGCTATCAGTTTCACGACAAAAATAGTTATTATAAAATTTGTAGCTTAGGAAATTCTGTATAAAAAAGGTTGTATGAGTTTTTTCGTAGGAGTAACCATTTTCATGTATATCGAGTTACCAAGTTTCAACCCCCATAGTTTTGACAAGGGAAGATCTCGAATCCGGAAATTCAAAAAATTATGAAACTTTGTGAATATGTAGGTGACGACCTCCTAAATACAACGCAATTTTGTTTGCTGCCCAAATTCACTACAAGAGGGTGCAATTGACCCCTGAAAATATTTCGATTTTGTGTTATTACTCGCGAACTGTAGGAGATAGAAAAAAGGTTTTCAGGAAAAAGTTACTTCTCTTCATTAGCACTATCATTTGCTAGCTTATAGCCCATACTGTTATTACAGTTCGCGAGTTATAATACAAAATCGAAAAATAGCCAACTTTTCAGAGGTCAATTGCACCCTCTTGGAGTGAATTTGGGCAGCAAACGAAATTGCGTTGTATTCAGGAGGTCGTCCCCCACATATTCACAAAGTTTCATAATTCTTTGAATTTCCGGGTTCGGGATCGTCCCTTGTCTATACTATAAGGGTTGAAACTTGGTAACCCGTCATACAAGAAAATAGTTACTCCCACGAAAGAACTCATACAACCTTTTTTATACAGAATTTCCTAAGCTACAAATTTCATAATAACTATTTTTGTCGCAAAACTGATAGCTAACGAGATATTCGCGAAAAACAGTTTCTTTTTCACCTCCAACCCCCTGTAACATTTTTAGCGGCTGTTAGATCGATGGGGACTATTGACACATTGTTCAAAGTGACTTAATAAAAGCTCCTGCCAAAATTTAGCTTGCTAGGAATTATTCCATAGATTCTTCCGTCTAATTGTGCGACAGGGACAGGTGTATAAGGAGCACAAAAAGATCTGTCGCAATTAAAATTAAATTTCACCGATCGCGTAATTGCCAGTCTAATTATCAATCAAAATAAAACCGACACCATAGAGTTCGTAACAACACAATCAATGTAAAAGTCTAGTAAACTGAATATTGAAAACAACAGTTACGAGCACGAATAATTATACAATACCCCCGTTAATTATAAAACTGATCGTATTTTCAACAACTTCTGCTTTCACGTGTCTCGGGCAATCATTACCCTCGATACACCAGTGACTGATTAAGCGTCGTTATTACGGTTAAATCGCATCGATCCCTCGTTAAGTGAAAACTTGAGAATGCCTGACAATCGGAACGAAATCTTCTCCCCAATTACACGGAAGGTATTCACGAACATTTTCAACCGATCGCGGCCATCAATGAAGCCACAGGAAAGTCAACTGTTCCGACCGAGGCGCGCCCCGTCTTTTACTTTTCTTGGTAAAGAGCGCTTCGTGACGCAACGAAATCACTTGGCCAACTTAAAAGAAAAAAAAGGCAACGGCGTAATAACTCGAACATTAATTGCACGTTGCATTATAATGAAACGGCAGTGCGCGCCAGAGACGTCGGGCGGGACGGCGGAATAATGTGACGCAATTTACACGGAATATCAGAACAACAAAAGTAATTTAACACTCGGGGGAGCGCGATCAAATTTTCAGCGCTGCAACAACAGTTTGAAAATTCCGTGCGCATTCCCCGGCGCCGTTCCGCGGCGAAAATGCTGCGCGTAATTACACGATGCTTCGACGCTAACAGCATTATTCGAGTGGCCACGCTTTCGACCGGCCCCCTAATTAATTACGGCCGTTGTACCTAATGCAAATAACGACGCGCACCCTCCACCGTCGCGGTCAAAAATAACTAAACGCTGGACAGCGGCGGATATGATGGAAATTCAACGGCGGGACAACTCGTTTGTTAGGCAACGGTTTGTAAAAGCAGGGTGAATTATTTCTTGTCTTCATTTCATTGTTACTCTTTTTTGATTTTATACGTTGAAATTTGGTGTCTTTGAAAATGTATGGTTTATATTATTCTTCCTTGCATTAAGGAAAGTGACTGCTATTTAAGAATTTTTTATTAAAAAGATGTTGGTCATATTGGATTAAACTATTTTTGGATATAAGGAGGCGTCTTTAAACGTGCAGAAAATATTTTTTTTTATGTCGATACTTCTTGTTATTTGTTAATAATTATTGTGGAATATTGTCCACCTATTTGATAATGTAACTCCTGTTGGCGGGATGTGTAGCAGCTATCACAGTCATCTGATTGGAAAAATAATAGAAGTTTCTTAAAGTTAGATAGTTTACGCTGGGATTGGTCCAGTTTAAACAAGAAAAATGAAAAATTGAAAGAGTTATAGTGTTTGAAAGAAAAAGTAAGTTTTTTCCTTAGTCAAATTTTTCATATTATTCTTTATATCGACGAGAAAGGTATTATAAATAAAAGCTAGAATTGAAATTTTAGGTCCAGTCCCAGCGTAGATTATTTAACTTTTAGAAAATTTTCTTCTTATCGCAATCAGATGACTGTGACGGGTGTTACGCCTGACATCGTCGAAGAGATTCCACAATAATTAATAAATAATAAGAAGGATCGACATGAAAAAAATATTTTCTGCGAGTTTAAAGGTGCCTCCTTATATCCCAGTAGAATTTAATGCAATATTAATAGTTTTTTTTAAAAAAAAATCATAAATTTCGGTGGCTGTTACACGAGAATCCCCCCTTCACTTGGAATTTTCTGAGATTCGTGTCATAAATTTTGACTCTTTTTAAATATTTGTAACTGACTGTAATTGTGATTTTATTACATAAGAGTTATTGGATACTCTGATTTTAGATTTATTAAGAAATTAAAATTTTATCAAAATTGACATCAGTTTTTAATCACTCAGACTCCAAAAATTTAGTGTACCTACCAGAAATATACTTAATAAAATTTTCTGAGTTAAATGTCCAGTACAAAACATAATATATTAATTCCAAGTGTTCTACAAATTTTGATCTGGTATTGACACATATCAAAGTCAAAGGTATCAAAAGGAATCGATACTTCTTTCATACTTACATATGAAATACGAAAATATCGATATCTATTTGATACCTACATGAAAATATGTATAATAATTAATACTTGTTTGATGCTTGTGCGAAAGTATCGGTTGCGATTTGCAATTTAGTACTTCACGAAAATCAATGAATTCTGTGGTCAGATGGCAAAATGTGATATGTCATATCCGGGACATATCAGGTTTTACCATCTGACCACAGAATTATCGAATGAATACCGATAAGTTCGTACAGTACCAAACAAGTATCGGTAGGCTTTCGTTAGGTATCAATCGATACCTTCGTGAAGTATCAAACGGGTTTTGATTCGGTATAGTATTGGTTTGCTAGCGATTGAAGAAGAATCGGTATCGATAATTGATACTAGGGCTGGGACTATTCGAATAATTTAATATTCGAATATTTTACGAGTATTCGAATGCTACGAATAAACTTCGAATATTTGAGTATTCGAATGTTATTATTCGAATACTGATGTATTCGAATAGTATGGTGTGAATTTGATTTATAATTTGATTTATAATTCACACCATACTATTCGAATACATCAGTATATAATTTCGAATAGTATTCGAATACTTATATATTCGAATAGTATTCGAATACTTAAATATCGAATAGTATTCGACCTAAATAGTAAATAACCCAAATTTACCTTTCACTACTTTGGAATACAGTAGGCAATGGACGATAGAACACTTTACGATCTAATGAATCGCTGAAATGGTAAACAAAGTCAAGAGTAACCATCAAAGTGGGAGATTTGAGAATCAGAATAATATCTGAAAGGGATAGACCCATTCAGGGGCGTCCGCAGACTTTTTTCCAGGGGGTGGAAACTTTGAGATGATGGTAAAGAAAAACATACCCCTCTTGCTCTTTTTAACCCATTTTATAGTGCCAATTTAATTAAAATTTTAAAACCGAAATTTAAAAATATTCCCCTTTTTAGTATAAACTTAATAAAGATCAGTTTTGAAAAATAAGCGATTTTTTCTCAAAAGCCAGAGGGGCGACTGCCCCTTTTGCACCCCCTGTGGACGCTCATGGACCCATTCTACCTCCAATAGTTCTGGATAGTGTTAATATTACAAGAGAAATCCCATATCTACAAGCAGAGGCTGGCAGCAGCTGAAGTAAATGGCTGAATTACATTTCAACACCCAAATAGAATGAAACGATTTCTATGGAGCAAAGGAGCATCAAAATTCGATCACAGGAATATTCTATTTTCTTCTTTATAAAATGAGTCGTTGTTTTTGAAAATGGTATAAGTCCATTTATTCATACATTGAGATATTTAAGGGTTTGCGTTTGAATCAACTTAAAAATATTCGCATAGGTTCGGGTAATGTTTTTAAAACTATCAACTTGTTAAATTTTATTATGGAATAATAATCAATAAAAATGTTAAAGAAAATAACCGATTTTTTAGCTTCAAATGGACTTATACCACTTTCAATAATAACATATTATGGAAAATATAACCAACAGCAATTTTAAATTTATATTTTAATTGAAGTTGGCTTTTGTGAAATGTATTTTTTAATGGAAAAAATAATAATTAAAACGAAGGCATACGTGTCTTCATTACTTGCAAGTAAACGAATAATCGAGTTTATTAAGAAATAATTTCAGTTACATTATAATGAATTTATAAATAAACTAGTATGGAAAGAAAATTACATCGTCAAGATGACTAATAATAACAAACTTATTCATATTTCAATCTTATTTCTCCTTTACACTTAGCATAGTGAAGTATTTTTTCCAAAAAGTGGACTTATACCACTTTCGAAAAAAACATTCCTGCGATAACATTTTACAGTTCAACTATTTTTAATTAATTTATGAGGATATTATACACCATTGACTGTGTGATTATAAATATAGAAAGAGGATATCTATATCTGACTAAAACTAACATTAACTCATTTTTCCAAACATGGGTTAATTATCAATGAATTTTCCATGTATGTTGAAGAACCTGCCTATAGAAACTTGTTTTTTTAGCTTCTCCGTTTTTCTGACTAAAATTATTGATTCTTTTAATCATAATTTTACAAACCTCTACAAAGTTCTACAAAGCTTTTCAACACTTTGTAGAAAACGTACCGAGTACAAATAACTGTATCATTTCTTCGGTATTCTTCTAGGCATTTCTTTGTAATAATTATAGGTCTGTAATGAACCAGTGCTAAGTGAATATTGAGTTATAACAAATTATAAAAAAGCACGTAAACCATAAAGATAACTAAGTAATTGCTTCCTACAAGAAATATTATAACAGCTGGCGGACAAAGATTAAAATATTTTAAAATTGTTCATATCTTAATATATAAAGCAGAAAGCTTCTATATGTTTCTGTGTTTGTCTGTCGCCTAAAAACTTTCGAACGATAAACTCTGGAATCACTAATCCAGATGAATGTGACAATTTTCAAAAAAAAAGATTTTTTCGGGCGAAGCCGAGTAGTAATGCTAGTAATTTCATAATTCAAAAAGTTTTTAACCCTCTAAATCCCAGAGTTGCACCGGTGCAACACTCGTTTCAAAAGTTTTTATATTTTTATATTTAACTTCTGTTAGCAACCATCCGTAGTTTTCATGATGGTAAAGTAGATTTCAATGTTCTCGGTTTAGAAAATCAAACATTCTCTTAAAAAAATTATTGTGGATTATTATAAAAATTAAAAAAAAAAAAAAAAATCACTATTTTTCGTTTCAAAATACCAAGATGCAACATATGTATCAGTCGCAATTTTGAAAAATAACGATTCAAGGGTAGGGCGTTAGAGGGTTGATATCGTAATGTAATAGACGGACACTTATTTGGGAGCAAATATAGGCGAGTTATAGTAGAAAACATTCCTTCCATGTATAGGTGTGTCATGGAATAATTCTGTAATAAAACCGTAGTGTGTAATAAATATTCACCTCCTCAAAGTACGTAAGTTTGCCAGAAAGCTACAAAGTACCTTATTTCCTTCCGCCTGCAATATACAGCGAAATTATACGACCCACAAGGACAAGATTTATGAGAGTCTCATAGGATAAAGTGGTAAGAGGAAGACAGATTGTTGCGTTATTTTATTTTGTAATTTTCCTAAGCATCCGCAAATTTATTAAAGCTTCAAAAGAAAATAACAGCAGACATGCCACAGGGAAACCCTAATACATATTTACGGTTACATCTCGAATCTGTATAATTACAGAAATATACTTAATATTAGTGGAAGATAGTTTTAAAAAATACTTTTAAGAAAAATAGACAAATCTTCCCAAATTTGATATTAAAAAATGATGCACGAATCTCGTTTTTAATGATTAAAAATAAATTCACGAAGGATACTCATTTTCTGATAGCCTGAGGCAGTGTTTCCCAACCTTTCTTGAGTCGCGGTCCCCTTTTATAATATTCAAATAACCTGCGATTCTTCACCCCCATATAAGGTAAAGAAAACACATTAAAAATAGTTATTTCAGAATATAATTATAACTTAATAAAAAATCGTGGCGACCCTGTAGAAACCACTTCCCAACCCGCAGGTTGGGAATCACTGGTCTAAATTTTACACACTAAACTTCTATACCAGTACCCCTCCTAAGTTAATTACCATCTTCTAAATAGATAAATCATAAAAATTCTGTGTGAAAATTAATATTGGAAAAACTTGTATTGCACAAGTGCTATAGGGGAGACCGGGGATAGTTTGGACAATTTTTGATTAATAGTCTTTAGCGGGCCTGTAAGATGCCTAACGGCTATAAACTGTACACCATTCGATAGCTCAGAATGTGCGCTATTCATTTGAACCTGAGAAACGGGCCTTACATTCCCTAGTATTACTTTGAGATGAAAAAAGTTCAGAGATGCATATTGTCCAAAGTATCCCCATTGGTGGGGTTACATTGGACATAGCACGGGGATAGTTTGGACAGATGGAAAGAAACGATAATGAATAATCCAATGAATACATAATTTCTTTAAAATGACAAATAGCCTGTTGGGCCATTAAGGAGCCCGACCTCCATGGTGTTTTCCAGAGCCGCGCGAAAGGGGAACTCGAAGCCAATGATATCGCGGGTGTACATCGGATAAGAAAAACTGTAAGAGTGTATGTAGTAGTGTGCGGTGCAAGCTCGTATTCATAGGCCGAAATAAGTGGCCTTTTGGGCCAGTGGTAGCACTGGGGCCCCTAAGAATCCCAGTCATTCAAGCCTATCCTACGTGTTATCTGTCCAATGTAACCCCTCATATCATATCAAAACAAAATTATTCGTGCCTTTCCTCAAAAAGGATACTTTGATTTTTGCATAGCATTACTTTATTCTAAACACATTCAGCAATGCCTCAAAAAAGTTACAATAAAATTTTTCCATAATGAAGTATCCGAATCACAACAAAAAGTAGATGAAAATATTATACAGTAACATACAAGAATTTAAAAGTGTGACATACCTTGTCATTCGTGAATGCAACACGCCATACTGAATATCAGTTGATTTGGTGTGCATATAGGCACAAGCTACAAAAAAATTGCAATCATCATGACACTATCGAGACAATTTTCAAACTGTCCAATGTATCCCCGTGTCCAAACTATCCCCGGTCTCCCCTACACGTTTCCCAATATATAGCATTCCTTTATTAATATTGTAAGAAGATATTTCAACTATAATAAGTTACTTTGATCATTGTTGTATCTATGTATGTAAACGAAGCGAAATAAGGCATTCACAATACATTAATAAAAAAAAATTAAGAACATTTCACACATTAGTAGGTGTACCGAAACATTTTTGCCGGTAGTAGGGTAACTGTACTCGTAGTTGACAGTGTACCAATAGTAGACACTTTTATTTTTAGTCGCGAATAAGCTTTCTATTAAAAAAAAATTTTTGACTAATACCTTTTCAAGCAGCGTATTAATCAGAAACATTACGGAACGATTAGGGTAACTGTACTCGTAGTTGACAGTGTACCAATAGTTGACACTTTTATTTTCTGTCACGAATAATAAGCTTTCTATTAAAAACATGTTTTTGACTAATACTTTTTCAAACACCGTATTAGCCAAAAACTTTTTTTTAATAGAAAGCTTATTCGTGACTGAAAATAAAAGTGTCAACTATTGGTACACTGTCAACTACGAGTACAGTTACCCTAATCGTTACCCAATGTTTTTGACTAATACGCTGTTTGAAAAGGTATTAGTCCAAAACATTTTTTTAATAGAAAGCTTATTATTCGTGACTGAAAATAAAAGTGTCAACTATTGGTACACTGTCACCTACGAGTACAGTTACCCTAATCGTTACCCAATGTTTTTGACTAATACGCTGTTTGAAAAGGTATTAGTCAAAAACTTTTTTTTAATAGAAAGCTTATTATTCGTGACTGAAAATAAAAGTGTCAACTATTGGTACACTGTCAACTACGAGTACAGTTACCCTAATCGTTACCCAATGTTTTTGACTAATACGCTGTTTGAAAAGGTATTAGTCAAAAACTTTTTTTTAATAGAAAGCTTATTATTCGTGACTGAAAATAAAAGTGTCAACTATTGGTACACTGTCAACTACGAGTACAGTTACCCTAATCGTTACCCAATGTTTTTGACTAATACGCTGTTTGAAAAGGTATTAGTCAAAAACATTTTTTTAATAGAAAGCTTATTATTCGTGACTGAAAATAAAAGTGTCAACTATTGGTACACTGTCAACTACGAGTACAGTTACCCTATACATATATCACGGCGAAATATAAATCGTTTGTTATTTATTATTCAGTCTGCACGTCTTATGAATATACCTATATTTGAATGTATACATACTTCATTTCCCATTTCGATTTAATGGCCTTCTGTCTACATCACGTACGTACGATACCGACTTTTGTGACACAGTTTCTCCGCTATTATGGCGATTCATCGAACTGGGGTATGTACAATCCTACAAGGTTTCATCTTCGACGCCTGTCAAGATAACTGTTTAAGACTTTATTTCACGGTCTGGCTCAGTTGTCTGCAATTCCGGCACAACAATGACCATTCGGTTGCGATTCTTCAAAATCGATGAGTCGTTGATAATAGTTGCGCGTAACGTCATTTGTCAAAGCGTGGCAGTAGAACCGTTCGCTACAGTGACTTTTGTCCAAGATGCTTCTGCGCTCTCTTATAACTCAAAGTATAAGAAGTTTAGTGCACCTGACATTTATTATTTATTATTTATTTATATATTTATTGCTTTAAATAATAGCGTGGTTTATATGTATAGTATATACAGTATGCTTACTTTTCGAGTTTAGTATAACGTTAGTTTAGTGACCTATGTTAGCTATTTTTATTTACTTACAAGGGGAGGACAGGGTGTGATAGACATCGATTTTGATGAGCCTTGGCACGATGGTTTAAGCCAATAGGCCTTAATAATAGAGATATTTACATGTAAATTATTAAAACATTTCATAGTGGCCATGGGGTTTTAGAGGTTAAAAATCCCGCACTACCCTGGCGCCCCCGGGGAATTTCCCTCTGGAGGCGTAGGGGTGCCTTTTGAAGATTCCCCATATTAAAAAAATTTTTTTTTTAAAAATTTATATAAAAAATAATTCAAAAGGCATCCCGACGCCTCCAAAGGGAAATTCCCGGAGCGCCAATATCTCTATTATTAAGGCCCATTAGCTTAAACGCTCGGACACCTATTTACTCATTTTCGACATAGATCCATCGTGCCAAGGCTCACCAAAATCAATGTCTATCACACCCTGTCTTCCCCTTGTTAGAAGTGTTCACACAATTTTAAAAATAGATAACATTATTGAAGGTCATTGAAAAGGAATAACATTAAACAATCACGAATTTATGTTTCGAAATTTGAATGGAAAAGTCTAAATTAATTTTCTAAATGCCCGTAGTGGGCACAACATTATTCTGCAGGCACACCACATCTACTAAATTACTCAAAACTCGGTTTTGAAGGATTGTAATAATATATAGACAGATCACTTTGATGCTATATTTGTAATACTGTCTCCAGAGAAAGTGTGTTGAGCATATTACTTCCTTTTGAGAACACAAAACCATGAATAAAATTATCAAAATTGGCCGCCTTGTAAGGTAAGAAAACATGTTTTCGTAAACATACGGGGTTATTACTAATTAATTTACAAAATACAGCAGTGCAAAGTTATTCGTGATTGTCACTGCTGATCCGTTCAGTAAAAACGAGTTTTGTGTGCAAGAAATAAATTCTATTAAAATAACAAACAATTCAAGAAATTATTAAAGTGTCGGTCATTTTGGTGTATGCATAATAATTCACAACATTCGCTTATTGAATCTATTCCAGTTTCTAATATTTCTCTATTTACTTTTAAACTTTAGCAGACGTTTTTAATTTTAAGAATCAACAGTGTTGTAATTACTTTGGGGGGAACTTCTTTGATATAACCCTCATGTAAAAGTCAAGAGGGGTAAATGAGTGGATCGTGGAGGCTATTCAATAATTCCTTTACAACCAATTTACCTTTGCAGATAATATGTGCTTGCAGGGGAATTTTGGTAATATGAAAACTCTGATTTTTTGTACTTTGAAAGTTTTTAGAGCCTCAATTTAGGAACAGAGTAGGTGCCTAAATATTAGAATTCAAGATATACAGACTCTTAATATGATAACACATATTACACTTTAAAGTGTCTTTTCATCCTGAAGAATAAAAAAAGGGACAGAAACTAAATTCAACAAAATTTAACTTTTTTCGGATTTGTAATATTCAATAGCCGTTTCTCATAGATTTTTGTGCGCTGAATACGAATCCGCAAATCGTTTTTCGCTATCACCATCAGTTTTCGAGAAATTCGATTTTGAAAAAAAAATACAAATTTTCAACATTTAAATTTTTTGTGTTCAAAAAGTAATAGTTATTCGGTTGCCTGTTACGTCAAATTATTCTATGAACCCTCCCGAATACAACGATATAAGTTATTGGTGCATTATGAACATTTAAATATGTTTCAACAACGATCAAAGGGAAAAGGGACACCCGAAATGCACCAATTTCTGCGGTTATTTTTAAATTTATTTCCAAAACTAAGGGTCTAGGATAAAATCTGACTACTCCACGCGATGCACCAGACATTTTTCCTTCGGAAGGCATCAACGGAAGTGGTAAGTGGCGTTTTGTTTTTAAAACAGAAGCGAAATAGTTTGGCAAAACGCGCGTGGCAGTGGATCGCGCTCCGCCGAGGTTGACCACCACTGTCGACGTCGCACGTTTGGCCAAACTATTTCGCTTCTGTATTGAAAACAAAACGTGACTTACAACTTCTGTTTGTGCTTTCCGACGGAAAAATGTCTGCTGCATCGCGTGGAGTAGTTAGATTTCCTCCTAGACCCTTAGTTTTGGAAATAAATTGAAAGAAATCTGCAAAAATGGGTGCATTTCGGGTGTTCTTTTCCCTTTGATCGTTGTTTAAACATATTTAAATGTTTATAATCCAATATTAACTTATATCGTTGTGTTCGCGAGGGTTCATCGAATAATTTTACGGAACAAGCAACCGAATAACTATTACTGTTTGAACACAAAAAAAGTTCAAAGTTGAAATTTTTTATTTTGTTTTGGAAATCGAATTTCTCGAAAACTGAGGGTGATAGCGAAAAACTATCTAAACTATTGAATTTCACAAGTCAAGATGGCTATTGAACAGTTATCTATTTACAAACCTGCAGGATTTAAAAAAATATCAACATTTTCGGGTTACCAAAGTTGCCCTTGTTAGTTATTCATTCACTTGTGGTTAATTTTGTGCGCAATAACTATTTGACTACACCTCGCCTTCATTTCGAATATTTAGAGGAACCCTTTTTAACAGTTCTGGCCACAGTTCATTATACAATTTCGAAAATTAACATTACTAATTTTTAAAAACGAAGAAGTGAGGAATCTACTTTTCTAATTTTGAATGCTTCAGTATGGTTAAAAAATTTGGTCGTTAAAAGTTATGTTTATTTATTTTAATGACATTATAACAAATATAGTAGATTATAGTTACAAATATAAGTTTAGAAATGATTAAGTACCCTTTAAACCAGTGTTTCCCAACCTTTTTGAGTCGCAATGCCATTTTATAATATTCCAATTACCTCCACCCTTCATACAAACTGAGTTAAAGAAAACACATTAAAAACAGGCATTTCAGAATATAATTCTAACTTAATAATATTTCAAAAAAATTGACAAAAAACCGTGGCGGGGTCGCGACCCACAGGTTGGGAATCACTGCTTAAACGAACGCTCCTGAAATTATTTTCTCATCCGCAGTGAAATAAATTCGTACCTGTCACCGACCGTTAATGAAGTTTGTTTCGTAGTCATTAAAATAGATTAAATTTTCAACGCTTACAACTTTGTGGACAGTCGTTTTACTTCAGTAAACGTATTTAGCGCGAGATTCTTCTGGCGTCGTTTCCTTAATTCTTTGCTATTAGTATCTACGAATTACAAATAAATTGAAAACCATGAAACATCGTCAGAGTAAGTTACTTCCGCCTTATTTCTTTTTAATTGAAAGTTTAATTTAAATTTTGAATACTCAAAGATAGAGTACCTAATTAATTAATCTAAAATGCAATGCTTAAAGATATTAAAAAATATTCTACAAAATTTCAAACCGGTATTCCAATCCTAAAATTAACGTAACTAAAACTTTGAAAAACATTCAAACCATGCTCACCATGTTTATTACCAACAAAAAGAGTCACATTTCTGCCATACAGATTTTAAAAAATTGATATTGCTTAATAAACATTTTCAACAGCACATAACGTCGTGCTAACAATTTCATCGATAAATATTATTGTGTTCCTGTTCAGAGGAGAGGTATCAGGACTTGGGTCGAATTCCATGCATATGATTATAAAAATTTCATTAGAATATTCAGATAAGATAAAAGTGTCCGCATTGTGGGACATAAAGAAACGAACGTCTCGAAGGAATTCTCATCGTCCGTAATCAAGCCTCTCTGTAGGGATGTTCTCGAGCGTGTAATGAAGAAAATGTGTTATACAGATGTCGACAGAGTAAGCGAAACCGCAAATTTCTCCTCGTAAATATATTCTACATCGCAGTGCTCGCCGATCGCATCGATGATCTCGTTTTTATGAATTGCTTCGAGCATTCCTCGGTAATATGTCGGCGCAAATTCGTAGTGCGTTTATAGATCCTGTTCGGCGGACGCGCTGAAATTACAAGCGCTTGCAAAATGAGAACAACACTTATTTTTCATGGAATTTCCACGTTTATCAACGAAATTACGTGCAGTCTCCTCTATTTCCCTTTCTTTAATTACTTTTGTCGTGCATTATGCTGCGTTAACCTTCGCTCTGCGTACCAATAGTTTAACGTTAACCGTGTACAGGGATGTAATTACACCCCCAGTATTCTCAGTGCAAAGTGTACAGAAAATAAACTTTGGCTGCATAAGTATTTGTGAAATTTTTTTTACTTTTAAGAAGACAGGTATAAAGAGAATTAAAACATTTAATTTAAAATATAAAAATTAAAAAGTTAGAGAAGGAAAACGCACAGCGAAATAAGTTTATCATTAATATGATTTCCCACTTTTTCAACGACTTAAAAAAATACACGTTCAAAAATGTGCTGTATATTAATATTTTCTATTAATAAGTAAATGAATCAATGAAAATGCCAAATGAAACAGCAAATGAAACAAATGAAAACAGTTTATTAATATTTTTAGTAACCTATGTAGCTTTTGCGTATTTATTGAATTCATTATTGGGCCTAAAATTAGAAATTCGAACTGATGCTGGATAAAGAAGACAAACGCTTGAACGGCTTAAGCCGACAACAAACGCATAGAACGTCACAATTGCGTCATACAAAATTCGCAGATATTTGGAATATCATTTGGTTGAACAGTGCCAATTATTGAAGCAGCGATATCCCACTAGCAAATTTAACGAAACAATCAATGCTCCGTAATCAAACAGTTAAAATTTAAGTCGAAGATATGTGTAAGAAAAAGTTTTTTGATTCGGTGCTTTATTCTCAAGAAAAATTACTTGCAGTATTTGTTAAGGTAGTTCCTAACCAACTAAGTTAGTCAGATTAGAGTTGGGTAATAAACGATAAATGTAAAGTAGTATGATGCTATAGAAATAATAATAATAATTTTTAACATCATGTATATATATTTCAAACAGTTCAATGTTAATATAAATAGTTGTAATACGAAAATAGAATATTAAATTGGTTAGCGTAGTGAATTGGAGCAGTAGATCTGGCAACGTCGCATTCATTCGGAGCGTCTTTTATAACCTAAATGTCAGAAAAATGTTCATATGAATTTGAATCATCGTTCGCTATTTAAATGTCTAAACACGTCGATTGTGCGACGTTGCCACGTTGATTGCTCCACGTAAGTTTCTGAAAAATTTGCACGTAAACCTATTATTTTATGGACATTTACGAAGAAACTATGTGGTCAGTTTTGCAGAAATTGATAAATTCATTTCCTGACATTTCGATGTACTTTTGTGCCAATTTTGGTACATTTCTTGAATATACTTTTCCTGTTTCAGAAGAAAAACTGAAACTACCTATAACCCTGTTTTTTTTTACTTCGCCATATGCCACTGTGTTAACATGCATCAACTTTAATTAACAATTTCAGATAACTATGCGGTAAATCGATTTTAAACTTTGTACAAGGGTTTCTTGTATTCCAAATTAGTTTTGCACGAAATTTGAAAGAATTCTTGAATTTAGTAGATTTTTCAGGAAATACCTTAAGTACGCATACACCTGACTAAGAATTGACAGAATGCAACGATAAATGTATAGATCGGTGCAAAAGTTCGTTCGCTTTATTGAACCAAAGTCTTCATTAATAGTAAAAATATATTATAATTTTTCTTAATTAAAGTATGTATTTTCTTTGACTGAGTACCATATTTTGCCACTTTCCTGATAAAGGTACAAGTAGATATAGCAAAAGAAGACATTTCCGGGCACCTAACATCCCCTAACAGTGAGCGATCGAACTTTTTCACCGACCTACTAGTATAAACGAGGACGAAATGAATCACTGTAGAAAAAGAAATCGAAATCGATCGAGGCGAGTTTTCGGGAAAATCGATTTTAATTCTTTTGTTAGTCAAGTGATCGATTTCCTGGAAAACTAACGAGGGAAGATCCCGAAACCGAAAATTCCAAAAAATCTGAAACTTTGTGAATATGTAGAGGATTTCCTCCTGATTACAGCGCATTTTTTTTCTACCCAAATTCACACTAAGGGGGTGAAATCAACCCCCGAAAATTCGGATATTTTCCGATTTTATTTTGTAACTGGCATTCTGTAAGAGATACGAAAAAGGTTTCAAGACAACAGTTACTTCTTTTAATTGGGACTATCGTGTGGTAAATTTCAGTTCTTACAGTTCGCGAGTTATAACACAAAATCGGAAAATAGCCGGAATTTCACCCAGTGTGACTGTAACGTTAGGAAATCCATTAAAAGTGAAAGTCGATTTAGTAGCGAATATCTTTATTTCTTCGACAATTTGTTATATGTACCAACCGAATTTTTGAGTTACCAAAAGTGAAGGTACATGCTTTTTGAAAAATGGAAACGTAGATATAAATATATAATTGCATAAATTTTGTCAAATTCACTACATTTGTGGAATAAATAATTATTTCAACCATTTCATCGTATCCGATTTTCATTAAATACATGCAATTTTTCCAAGATTTTCAAAGCCATCTATAAAATTACTTCTGATACTGTATACTCAATGCCAGTAGCAGTTTATGTCCTTAGTTTCAACGAAGAAGACGATTTTTCACAGAGAACAGTTGTTCGGTAAAAATATAGATTACTTATTTTTTTAAACCAATCATAATAACGCATTTTTTCCCTTAAAGAATGGTCCGAAATCTGTCAATTGCTGTATAATTAAACCCTCGAATATTTTTCTGAAAGAAACTGTCATTAAAAGAAAAAATTATTTTTCCAGAACTTTCACTAACTTGATCTCTTTATTTTTGAAAATATCTCGAGTACCAAACGATTTACGACTAAATCACCTGTACATACTCTTTTTCCTTATTGTCTTACGAATCGATCGAAAGAAAAAACATTAAAACCGGTGCAGTACATCCAGAGATATAGGAAAAAGAACGCTCTGGGTTACGTTAACCCATGTGTGCCAATAGCAACACTAACTAATTTATAGTGTGACCTTTGAGGGTTAAAATATTAAGAAAAATCATTCCTACTTATTTTTCTAGAAAATTGTTCTCAATTAAAAATAAATTCTCAGAATTTGCAATTAAGGTTGTTACACAATCTCAAGTAAATGAGTTGTCTCCTTTTACGACTTATTCAAACATGTGTAACTCCAATCAGTCTTCCATTCCTACTTTATCTCGTAAGCGACGCAGTGAGAACAAAATTGAGCTCGAAGTTTGACGATTTGTTGGTATAATTCAGCATAAAATTGCTGTTTGCATACAATGCTGCATTTTTTCATATGCATGATATCCTTTTTTACAATAAATTTTCGAGGAAAACCAGGATCTTATATATATAAATATATAATTCCAGAAGGAAAAGTAAAGTACAGTGTCTCATAAAACAAAATTCATCAAATTCCTCGGTAAGTACACAAAAATTAATCGAACGTTCGAATGTTTATAAGACGTTTTCCTAAAACTCCTTTCCGATACCAAAACCCAAATTCGAGGGACCCGCTCCCCAGCACGCCCCGTAAACCCAAGCATGGCACGTCGTTCGAATAGAAGAAAGATCTGTACGTGTGTTACCTAAGGATCGTGGATGTTGACTGCGCTAGAAGTTGCCAGTAAAAAGCAGGATTTCTCGAGGGACGTGTCTTACCTCTTAGGTATCCCACGGTAGCCGCACAGTAGTCGCGTAGCAGAAGATATTTTCCAGCAGCAGGTGGAGCCTCGCGTGCCCCCCTCTAGCCGCGAGGTAGCCGCACTTGACGCGCAAAAAATCAAGATTCCAAAGGCGAAAATTTCCTTCGACACACGCACGAAGGCGTCCCCGCGGCCCAACGTGCCGCGGCACTTTTTATTGCCACACTTCCCGCCACTCGCGAGCCCGCATTCCCCCCGGCACCGCAGTCCCAACGTTCCTACATCAAAATCGAGGTAGCCTCTAAAACACTTTTTTTCGTGCGTCCGCACAGGTTACTGCCGCGTTTACGACGCTCCTTCCCGACAATTTCTTTAACTTTCTCCATCCACGGCGTTTAACTTCCTTTAGGGGCCCTTAATGAAGACTTAAGAACCTCCTCGTGTAATATTCCCGACGGAACGTGGTCGCCGGATGGTTTTATTCCACCGCAATTTCACTCCCTTTTAAACACCTTTTAATCTTAATGCTCGTCCCACTTGGTAGCGAGCTGTGGTGCAGCGACTCTTAAATAAACATTGTATAAATTATGAGCGTGGTCGTTAGATAGTCACCCGGCCCGAAGATCGTGAACAATCATTCGCAACGTGCTACACTTTCCGCGGAGAATGGAGGCAGCTCAAGGATTTTGATCTGCTTCGCTTTAAGAGTCCCTCTCTATGAAATTTGTGTAATTCCATTTCTTCTTTCAACGGAAGCTTCGTTCCAATGTAAACGATTCCAGGAATGGTCCGGGTAACGTATCTGATACCTCTGCGCACCTGTTCTGTATTCTTTCTTGCACCGACCTCGTCCTCGCATCTTCGACACCACTCTTGCGATTTTTACGTCATCGTGCACGAGGCGATTCCAACGCGAACGAACCTAACGTTTCTTCTGCTTGTGCGGTGGGACAAACTGCCGGATTTGGTAAACTCCGAGTCCTCCCGCTTCGAGTAGCATTCCCACCGTACAAAGAAACCTTTCATTGACAGATCTCCGTTCATTGACGAAAATCGACGAACGATTGAAGCTCGGAGGTAACCGCCGCAAACTTGTCACTCGTTAACTTGTCCCCTCGTGTACACAATGCGCATGCGGTTCCCGCACCGAATGCACCTTTCAAAGTCGCTTATTTCCCTCGTCCAAGGGAAACATCGGCAGCAGAGATCTCAAGGGACCCAACGGTTGTCTAACAATTCCGTGATAGTTAATTCATTCGGCGCTCCCCTCGGTTGCCCTCTCGGAATTAAGATTTCAGGGGCCCCCTCGGTGGGGCGACGTCGATGTAAATGAGCCCCCCGTGATCGTAGATTTCTGCGAAGACCGAGCCTCTCGTTGACGCGTGCGATCACAGCCGAGAAATAGGAGGCCCTCTCCCTGATTCCTTCACCTGTTACGTCGCTCCCCGCGCAGCATCTCAGCCGCGACGATCATTCCGACGGATTTCGGTCACGTTCCTCGCGCTGGGCCGCCCCGGCTGGAGAAGAAGCCTCGTGATAGCCGATTTCCACGGCTTTCCTGGGCCCCCGTGCGATCCCGTAGGAGCCAGCTCGTTCGAGCAGCGACGTAGCACTTGGCACGAAGCCTCGGGTGAGACGCCAGGTGGGTACCGGGAATGACGGGCCTCTCCTCTCTCTTCTCCGCGCCGCGCTCCCGCCCCACCTCGGAGAACCACAGGCAAGGTTTACGGAGAACAAGAGGATTCTTGATCCTCTCGGGTCGGCTACGAAGGTCGAGGCGCCTCTGCAGGGTTCGACGATCTTCACCGAGTGCCGGCACGCTCCTCCAGGTCTCTGCTTTACCCATCTCCACCGCGATCCTCGCGATCGGTGGGAGAGTACGATCGGTAACAGCGCTCGCGACTGGCGCTTTTCTTTTCCGTTAGTTTAGGTTGCGGGAACCACTTACCGATCTGGGTTACTTGCGACAAAAGACGCTGTTTGAATTTACAACTTATTCTGATTGATAAACTTTAGGAATTTTAAGAGTTGCTCTACATATATTGGTGTCGTTAGATTAGCCTTTATAGAGGTTTTTATGTTGAATAATCTGCTTTCATTGCTAGTAGAGGATATTCTGCATTGTAGAATGATGTGGTCACACATGTCGTGTGATGGGGGCTTCTTTGTTGAGGTAGCGCTGCTGGTAATTTTTGTATGAGCGATTCTCAGTCTTGAAATTAACACTTGGTCAGTTGTTGATAAGGAGCGTGTTATGTCGATGTCGTAGAAACTGTATTTGATACAGTGGAAACGTGGAATGATATTAGATTTCCATTCTTCCACAATTTAAACACCTTGCCACCACAATTTAATTGTTATTTGATTTATTCTTATTTATGGGTACATACCAAAGTCCTGAACAAACGAAATGAAATTTGGAGTGGTATGCTCTATGCTTTCAATATATTATTACACATATAGTATGCACTAATAATATGCAAAATTAGAACGCAGTCTGTGTTAAAACAAACATTACAATTTCGTTACCGTGTCACAATGATAGAGCATGTACCTTTATTTTGTGTATCCTCTGGCGTCAGAAATAGTTTCTCAGCTTGATCATAATTTGTACAAGAGATTGTGTGTTTATCAGAACACGTACTATACGTGTTAATAAATTTTTTTAATTCAAGGTGACCAGTTTTCCTTTTTAATCTACTTCTACAGTATTTCACAATGCAACTGTCAAAGCGTTTTGTAAAACGCGAAACATTTCTTCAAGATATCTACTTTATCGACCATATCAAAAACATTAAGGTGCCAAACTTTACGGTGTATCGCAATTGAAAATAATTCCTTCAGAATTGATATGCAGTGTTCGTATTAACGTTTCTCTGTGATACATATGTCTTTCGTTAAATTATATACCAGGTCAGCCAGTTAGAAGTTAAAAGTGTGTACCTGAACATCTATGTCATGTTTGAGCTTACAGGAATGTGACAGCGATAGACGTTGCTTAAAAGGAAGAACATATTGAAAAGGAATTTCTTTTTTCAAGCTGGCATAAATTTGTAGAGTATTAAAAATTATTATACGCGTACTTCTTTATTTTTTATATTAAACTGCTTAAAAAGATGAGACATTAGTCGAAAGTTCTCCGAATGAAACTGCCCTTCTATTTACATTTTTCTCATTGGAACTGACAATGAATAACTTTCTTCGATTCAACAAATACTTTACAATAAGTTAGAGAGTACTGTTTTGCTACGGAATTTAGCTTCCTACCGTATATCAGTAAAAATACCAAAATATAAATATTTTTTAATACTCTAAAAATTTATGCCACTTTGAATGACAAAAAAGTTACCCCCAGGATTTTTCTTGCTAGATATAACAAAAGAAACGTCAGTTTTCTTCAGCATATTGTTTCGAGCCTCTGAGCTTGTCAGCCTCCTTTTTATCGAAACCACATATTTTCTTAATCCTTAAGTTAAGGAGTTAAATACAAATATGTATCAATTAATTTATCGATTTAATATTTTGTGTATTTTAGGTTATGAATATCGAAATAACTGTACAATATTATCGGTAGATATTTAAACAAAAATATTGAAAAGTCAATAATTGCCAACTAACGTGAAAAACAAGAACATTTGCTCATTGAAAAACCTATGTATGTTTATATTGCACATACATCAATTTCTGCTTTAAATATCCCGAAGAAATAACTCTATCAGAACGCATTTCTCATGTTCAACTTTCACCAAAAAAATGTTTCTTTTCTCTTCTAAAAGTATTGAATATTGGAGCCAATTGTAAGCAACAAATTACATCAATGACGTCACTAAAACCATTTATACTTTCACTGCCATAATAGGTCAGCGCAGTTTTCCAAAGAATTTCCCATCTCAATAATCTACGTGCATTCCATTGAACTTATCTCCTCTTCCGTAAAATATTACGTCACCATTGCAGCATCGAGTAGTAAATTTATTCTTCACTACGGACGACCTGGGAAACATTTCTCCCTATTCGCGCGGGATGATACGTTTTGCTTCGACGAAACGGCACGACCTACTTGAGGAGCAACGTAACTTCGCCAGACCATTTCGGAATTCGTAAGCAGGCAAAAACATGCCCCGGCACACTGAACAAAGTTGTGCTTTTATATATATATATTTTTTTCTTTCGCATAAACGCCGAAACTCTCAAAGGGGCGGCTGAAACGAAATTTTCTTCTCGTCTCCATTCAAGGGGAAGGTTGGTTTGCAAGGTAAAAGCATGCTTACTTCCAGTTGAGCAGTCAAGCCGGCGTTTCTGCAACACACAGATGGCACGGCTAAGTTAAAACCCGGCGGGAAGAGCGCCACGAAAATGTTCGCCAGAGATTACGCACGGCGAAATTACTTTCGAAGTGGCACGCTTATTACGCGAATTACTTCTACGATGACCATTCTAACGAGAACACGTCGAACTTTTTAAATCGACCAAATTAAATGGAAGCACTTTACATCGAGCACAGAATATTTGCCATCAAGTGTCGCGAGCATTCAGTTTCAATATATAAATATTTAATAATATTTTTATAATAATTGTAATATTCACCTCGCATTTGCGCGCAGCTTGGTTGACGTTTTTGGTCTGCATTATCTGGAACACAAGGAGAATATGTTTCTCATTTCGTTAAAAAAAAGTCTTAGTTAGTTTCTGGGGTTACATTCGGAACTAGAAATTTTCTATTAAGTTTGCCATAATTAATGAGCCATACAAAATGCCACAGGCTGTGTCCTCGAATTATTTGAGGTAGCGAGTACATAATATATCCTTGTGTATTCTAGGAGTAATCTAGGACTTACAGAAAAATTGATAAGATAACTGGGACCTATATACACCGCCGTTCATAAGTATTAGCACATCTGCTGTATTTGCACAAAATGTGATATGTGCTACAGATGGAATACTTTTCCCTGCTTCTAATTTAAAATACTAAATAAAGTAAAATTTGTTAGTTCTTCAATGAATTTTCAACGTTTCTCACCATTATTCCACACAGAGTAGGTGTCCTAAAATTTAGGAACGGCAGTGTGTGTATTAGATACTCAAATTAAATCAAATCACCTGAGTAAAAATTGGAATACTCCCAAGTATTTAAGTTAAGTACTATTTGTTCCTTTATTAATGTACTATTGTGAAATTTTTCATTTACTAGTTTGTAACAAAACCATAACCTCAAAATGATCCATAACCTAAAAATCATGAATATTTATATTCAACGACGACTACGATACCAGCGAATTATGTATGTTTAAAACAGAAAGGTCAATTAATACAGCCACCGACACGGCAACGATCCTATGGAAAAATCAGCTGACGCTCGGACGACAGTGACACCACCCGGCGGGCACTCGGCGCACCATATCCACGCTATATTTTTCTTTATTGTTATGGAACACAATACCCTACGTGTCGCGAGCATAAAATTTGGCAAAGTTGCGCTCGGATATGACACGAAGAGGCGTTCGTGGAAATGTCTATAGGTATAAAGTGACCTTAACGGTATATTCTACTTTGCCGGTCGAGAAAGTGGCCGATTTTCATGAATTTTTTTCAAGAACTAATGTACGGACTTTAATGATTTTTTGGTTAAACTTTTATTACTCCTTGCTTTATAGAATTGAGGGGCCCAGTGGTTCCTGAAATATAGTGTAATTCTACCACCTTTTAATATAATAGCAAATATATTTTCTCCGAGCAAAATCGTATTGAATTTTCTTCGCGCTGTGAAAAAACAATTGTGTAGTGGAAGATGGGCCCATGCCACACAGATCTTACATTGTTTTTAAAATGCATATAACCTATAGAGAGTTTAATTATTTATACTATTATTTCTTGGTTGTTTACTAAATACACAACACATTTAGCAATATCATTTTCGAATTTGTTAAAAAATATTCCAAGTTTATAGTAGCTAATAACCAATGATTTATTCGAAGTAAAATGTACTAAAAACTGACCCAATAAAAATAATTTTTTGGCAAAAATTTGAGAATAGTTGTCACTTACCATATAGTTCAAGAGCCGCTTAAAATAATTACAATATCATACCGCATATCTTCTGAAAATAATTTTTCCTTCAACTTCATTTCCTCTAAAATCAGAAAACAGTGGCACGTGCTTGTTTTCCACTTGGCCCCACAATTGTATTTTTTATATTTCCAAAATACGATTACGAATGTGTAGATTTAAGTCGCAATGATTGTGCCTCGGCGAGAACACTGCGAAAGTTCTCCTTTTCGTCAAAGTGGTCCTAAAATGATAAAAATAGAATGATTATGTCCTATAGGGGTGTGCGCATAAAGTGGACTAGAATTATTGACTTATCAACAGTGGTTACAAAATAGCGGCCTAGTAAAGGAAAAGGTCCGAATTTTTTGCCTATTTTTCGAAGTTTTTTGTGGATGGAACAAAAATTATTTTTCATACCTGGATGATTCTAGTCCACTTTACGCGTACACCCTTATAGGACATAATCATTCTATGTGTATTATTTTAGGACCACTTCGAAACCGAGGAAGACTTCCGCAGAGGGCCTGTGTGCTCACTTCACCATAAACATTGCGATTTAAATCCACCCATTTATAATTACATTTTAGAAACATCAAAATACGATTCTATACAGCAAGGAATAATAAACATTTAACAAAAAAAAAAATTAAAATCCGTACATTAGTTCTCGTAAAAAAAATTCATGAAAATAGGCCACCCTTTCAACCGGTAAAGTAGAACCCTTATATCGTTCATAAAAGCAGAACTCCTATGCCCGCAGGCCACCGCTAAAAACATCTTCATTTTTTCGCATTTTAATCCCTATCAGTTTTTCAAGCTTCACCCCGTTTACAGCCAAGAATTTTATTGTTCGAAATGTAGATTTCGTTTTCTGACTGCCAGGAGAATAATCCCATGAGTTTATGACGAATCGTAAGCTGTTTCAGGAAAGTTTGGAATATTGATGGGAAAAGTACTGACTGTACACCTGGCGAATAGAAACTTTATTCGTTATTCGCCATCCGATTAAAATGTTGCCCATCTCCGCTGTTTTCTCGATTTCTCCTACTCATGCTGCTCCGGTGACAACAATCATCCCTGACATACTGGCCTTGCGCCTGTTCTGATAGTTTCCATCAATGAACGTTGCGGAATCATGAATTGCACGAGCAGTCGGATGGTCTCACGTGTAAACAGGACTACCGATTCGAAATCGGTAGATACTCCCTTAAGGTTCCGTGACCCGAAGCTATTATGCGCTCCGGCATTTTCTCACGAGATACTCCACTCTAATTATATGTCTAGGTTGCTCCTGAAACCTACAGTTTCATTGCTAAATACGCCCGTCTCGACCAGGTCCAGGAAAACAGTCTAATCTTTACGTCGTGCCCGATACTCGCAATTACATCTTCAGACCGCCGTTTCCTGCCGCGAGGATACCTTTAGAGATGTCTTGCTCGTACACGAACTTCCCACTACATCGGCAACAGGGCAGAAGAACTTATTAACACTTTGACGACTGTGGGTTTCGGGGAGAAAACTGCTGAACTAGTTTCTCGGTCTGAAACTTCGGCGTCTGGCATTTTACGAATATTAAAACTTATATGGAACTCATTTCACTTATTCAAATCAGTATTACGATATTGGGCATTCTTCGACATACTACTTGTTTATGGTTCAGTTTAGGGTTTATACAAAGACCGACTTTTTAAAAAACCGGTTTTCGAATTCCACTATTCCCCTAAAAACCGGATAAATCGGTTTTCGAATTTTTACAAAAAATATATAATTAAAATAGTAAATAAATATTTGTATTTATTTTGAAATTTTTCAGTTTCCTTAATATTCAGGGAATTACAAAAATATAAGATAATAGAAGATACTGTATCTATACAAAACCAAAAAAAAAATTAAATTGACTAAAATCCGTACAAATCCGTAGAATTTTTGAGTTCATTTAATATTTATGGATCTACAAAAATGTAACACAATGAAATAGACTGCATACAAACCCAAATGAAAAAAAAACACTAAAATAACTAAAATCCGTACAAAATATAATTTATTAATCATAATTTCATTTAATATTTTTCTTCCGAAAATATGAACTCATGAAGATTAGTTTTACAGTAAACTGTTACCTACTACAATATGCTTGTGTCCGAGGCGATTTAAAGTCAAAATGTTAATGTTTTTAATTAAATAATTAATTAATTTCTGCATATTAATTCTAGTATATAAAACTGGTTTTTTAAATTTAAAACCCAGTTTTCGAATTGTACAAATTTATAAATAAAGACCGATTTTTAAACTCGGTTTTTAAAAACCGACAAACCCTAGTTCAGTTCAACTACCGAGTTACAATGGCTCATAGTGGAATATCTGTATACAGGATGTTTCGAAATGGTTGGTCCAATCGAAGGGGTAAATTCTATGAAAAAAAATGGATAGGAAATTTGAAATACAATTTGGAGTCTTCATTGTCGAGAAAATCGATTTTGATAACTCGTCTGGTTTTACTAAATATGATTCAACTGCGAATGAAGTGAAAATTGTACAATAACTTTTTTTTCGTATGAGGCTTTGTTCTCGAAAAAATGAATTTGAAGGTGGAACAGATTTTTAATCAATGGCACACGTACTAAAGTAAATTTTCAAACTCGATTTTCGTCAAAACGAAGCCACATTCGAAAACAAATTATCCTACAATTATTTCGATTTATTTCTGTGGAAGTATTCATTTCACTCTCCCCTCGTGAACAAATTTTATTTCCCATTTTCTTCTTATTTTTCCACGTAGAACTCTCGTGTATCCTTACATTTAGTACTCTATTGTATATTTAGCATGCTATTGTATAAAGTTTACTTAAAGCCAGTGCTATTTATTATGAAATGTTCTGTTTATCAAAATATCTACCTTCTTCTTATTCCTATTTTATGTGCCAACACTGACTTTACTACTTCACGTAACATTTGCTTCTGTTCTTTATCAAAGGTTAAATAAAAAAATCATGGAATCATAAAGGAACATAAGTAATTATAACGAAATAAAATAATTTAAATGCTCTTGTGGTACAAAAATTGTTAAAAAAAAATGTGTAAAGATTAAAGCAGGGTGAAATATCACACACCACTTTTTGTATTTAAATGCAAACATGGCGAGTGTACCCAAACTTTGCAATCTGTGACAGAGGGTCAACATATTACCTCGATTTAAAACAACATCGAAATTTTGTGTTATACAGCTCTCTACATATGCTAAGCGTGCGTTCGATTCTGGCGGTGTTTAAAAAAAAAAATGCGTGGTAATTTGTCTCGAACACCCCGCGGCTATGGAAAAGGCAGAAACGCGTGATCACGCGGGATACGAAGTGGTTACATGTTCGATAATCGGCCGAATTGGTAGAGCCCCGTCTTGTGCCTGACAGGATATTCCCCATCAGTTTCAGTCTGGGCCGATTGACGTCCTTCTCCGTGGCAAAAAAATTCTGACGTTCGTCCGTAAGGCTTTCGCCTCGATAATTTCGATCGAGCTATCCCCCAATCCCCCGTCAACCTAAATGGCTCGGAAGACATGGATTTAAATCCGGTAATTGACAACCAGTCGTCCCCGACCCCGACAATTAGCATTTCAAATTTTCCTCTATCTGCGGTTATTCGGGGGGATCATCGGTAATACCACACTCGGTTTTTAAGGTGATTCCATGATGCAGGCGGGACAATGATGAGTACAATTCTGCGGACGACGAAGTTTCGGTTTATTGACCCTTCGGTTGTGTCATTATTAGGCTGCGGAAGTTTATGCAAATGAATAGTTGCAGTGGCGCACTCAGGATTTAATCTTGGGGGTGGCCGAGTTCAAGGGATACAAATATTTTTAACGCAAATTTAATAGAATTCGTTAGGTGATTATAAAAATTTATTTAAAGAATAAACTCCAGTTTTCTTATCTTAGTGTCTCTTTAAATATATTTTTTGCTTCGCATATTTTGCATATTTTTGGCATATAGAGAAGGTGCTTACAAATTAGTAATTTACTTTAATTTTGAGGCAATTAACGGGATTATTCGATCATTTGACTCCGCCGATGCTGCTTCAGACGTGGTAAGTCCATTTCTATTAATTTTCTTATTTCGATGCCATCTGGTGACTAACAGGGAGCACTTTAATAAGACGTAGTCGAAAAGGGGAACAACCTTCCACGTCCGAAGACATAAGGCTTTTAAAAATAGGTGGACAGGGAAGTAACGCGGCATGTCCAAGTGCAACAGGGGAATAATTTGATAAGGCCACAAGAACTCAATATTAAATATTTGAGCCATTTGGAATGGTTTGAATCGATTTAAAATGCTAATGTTTTTAACCCTATGGTCTTCATATATTTTTTTATTTTATTTTATTTATTGTTTTTTTATATCAAGCTTTTGCTTATATTGCCCAACGGAATTATACGTCATAATATCTTTTCTCTCCTCTCTCTCCCAGCAGCGAGCGGTGTACCGGGAGAAAAGTGGTCACCCATCTTTCCCCAGTACCCGCCCCGCGATGCTTAACTTCGGTGGTCTTCATATATAAAAGGTCACTTTGGAAATTTGCCATTTATCGAACAGATAGAAGTTTCCTAACTTTGACGTCCTGTATTTCTTAGAACAATTAGAAACTTCTAACTTCACGTAGTAACCAATTGGAGACTTCTATTTTCACGTAGATTATACATATCATATTTCAGTTTCATCAAAATCCCAGACTAAGATATGAGACATTGAGAGCAACAACGGACTAACCCAACATTTTTTTCGAAATTGAGTTAGTAGCAGTAATGTATTCCAATAGACTCTCATATAAAATAGGAAAAAAAAATTTTTTCAATGTGGGTTAGTCCGTTGTTGCTCTTGGGGTGCGTTGGGGCAAAGGGGGCCCTTATTTTTTGTTAAATGAAACGGCGTATTAATTTTTCTTATTCGGATATCTCTTATCCAGTGGCGAATTTAACAGGGCGGCCGATGGGCAGTTGCCACCTGGGCCCTTACCCAGAAGGCCCCCCCAGGGCCCCATCCTTAAAAAAATTATGATTTTAACCAAACTATATTTTTTTCTATATTATCACGCTGAGCCCGGTTTTAGTAAACTACCGCTTTAGCTTCCCGAAAAATGGGCCCTTGCTCAGAAGGCCCCCCTAGGGCCCTGTCTTCAAAAATACATTATGATTTTATCCAAGCACTATATTTTTTTCTATAGTTTTCTGTACACTTGTCCCCTTTTAATAAAGCAGCTCTTCATTTTTCCGAAAAAATGAGGACATTTGCTACCTGGGCCTTTTTTCTTAAATCCGCCACTGCTCTTATCAAACTTAATCTAGAGACGCGGTAGCGTCTCGACGCCAAGTACATATATTTTTTGTGATTGTATATTTTCTTCTATTTTTTTCTGATTTATATATATATATATATATATATATATATATACTAGTCGCCCGGCTAATCTAACCTAACCTGAAACTTATTTCATTAATATCTCATCACGCCTGCAATATTTTCTAAATTTAAAAGCATTTTTATTATGTAAAACGCATATATGCTTTCGAATAAGACCAAATTCAATAAAATTGGTCCACGCATGACAGAGATACGGTAATATCGTCGCATGGATCAGTCGGAAACGGTAAGATTTTTCTCCTGATTCTTCTCCTTCTGATTCTCCAAGCCAAATTTTCATCAACATAATACGTATATACGCGTTACACGCACACCTTCAGCCAAAACAAACTAATACATGTTTCGTTCGTCAATTATTGGCAACAAGTTTGAAGACGCATATCTTATTAATTACGTAAAAATTGCACAAATTGTTTCTCTGTCATTATTATTGGAACTATATTATCACATCACACATGCAAGTAAATGAAACGTATAGCTGTTCTTTATTATTTAAGTACAATTAATTAAGTACAAAACATATGTTTCTTATGTAATTCATAATCTTTCTAAAAAGAAGTGAGATCCCCATGAAAAAAAATTCAAAAAATTAAAAAACTACGCCAAGTACACGAGATCAAATAACAAAAAATAGAAGATAATAATAAGTACAAAATAAAAAAAAGATGTGAAATCAAAATGAGCTGCAAGTACATTAAGGTGCTTTCCAACTGCGCTTAAGGTGACACAACTACATACATATACACAGCTAAAATGCTGTCTTCACACATTCCATTACTCATATCGCGGACATTTTAATATAACATTTACTTCAAACATTTTTTTCATTATATATCATTTTCGAATCTGGCAGTGCCATAAACTTTTGCAATTACGCATCATTTATTACACTGTAAATTCGAACAAGAACTGAACAATCGAGCAGATTTATTATAACATTGTATTTATTGATAAAAGCGAGACATTCACGACAGAAGTCGAAGGGAAGAATGGCAGAGAAACGCAATTGGTTTGCAGTTCGAAATTGGGCAGCAGGCAGGAAGAAGGAGGGGCTATATATGCCGCACCATCGAATTATGTATACGGCAGATTCAAAGGTATCGTGCAGTAACCGGAAACCACCTTGCATTGAGAAATAAAACGAAAAGGGGGAGAAATGGAGTGAGGATCCTTAGCAGAGGTGAACGCGGAGAAACAGATACAAAGTACTCCACGCCGCGAAGATAATTAAAGAACATCCCGCTGGGGTCAAGGAGCGCCATCAACTAAAAACAAAAGAGATAAGCGAGAAAGGAGCACCGAGAGAAGGCACATAATTTAAGTAGATCGAGAATTGAAAATACAGTAAATAAAATACAGTAGAACGTTGTTTAATCGATTATTTAATTATAGGGTAAAAGACCCAATTACTGTCAGGTTAAGGATTGATTTTGACAGTATCGCATAGTTTTTGTATTTATTGATCACAGGCATAAGTTTATCTATTTATTTATTATTATTTAATATGTTTAGTTGAAGAAAAAAATTTGTATGACTCTTAAAATCTCTATTTTTATTAATAAATTTATTGATTTAAAAAAGATATGACGGGAGCTAATACTGTCACCTGTAATATATGTGTTCAATCGAATTACTGACATCCCAATTATTGTCAGTTTTAAATTCTAGTTCAGCAAGGAGTAAACGAGAATAAATATAGGAATTTTGTTATTTTAATAAAATATGTCAAAGTACATTCTGTTATAAATATTAACAATAGTACTTACAAAACGTGTACGGTTACGTTGTCAAAAATTTCGAAATTGGACAAGGTTATGTCAATACGCGCACGCACGTGAAATGGTAGGAATGACAAGTGACAGTAACAGCGTAAGGCTTCATTTGCCTGATCAATTACTGCCATTACACAGTAATTAAAAAGTCTTGAAACGCTTGTACCAATCACTGTCACCCGAATATTAAATAAAACGAAGCAGTAAATCGTTAAATTTTGATTGTTAGTATGTTCTACGATGCTTATATTATCTAAACAATTATGTGTCATTACGTTAATAGCTTAAATATTACAATTACCGCCTTTTCTTTAGTGCCTTGTTTTCTCTGTCGCTAGTAAGGAAGTTGTGGTTTTCATTCTTTTACCTAACCAACTTAAAACTTTTTACCATCTTATCAAAATTAATGAAGAAAAAATTAAGTCCTGCTTTTCCTCGCATAAATTACAATTTTAAATGTATGTCAAAATTTTTTCGTGTATGAATTCACATGGTTTAAGGCTTATTTTAAGTAAAACAGCATAGGGCGACAGTAATTGGGTAGGTGACAGTAATTGGGTCTTTTACCCTATACGAACATGTTTGAATTAGGGCTGTAACGAATATTCGAATAATCTAAGTATTCGAATATTCGAATATTAGAGAATTCGAATAATCTAAGTATTCGAATATTCAAATACCAGAGAATTCGAATAATCTAAGTATTCGAATATTCGAATAATCTAAGTATTCGAATATTCGAATACTAGAGAGTTCGAATGATCTAAGTATTCGAATACCAGACAATTCGAATAATCAGGAGTATTCGGAATTATTCGAAATTATTCGAAATTATTCGAAATTATTCGAAATTATTCGAAATTATTCGAAATTATTCGAAATTATTCGATTAGTCGAATAATTACAGCTCTAGTTTGAACAATATGGTGATTTCAATTTATTGTCAGCTTGACTTTTGAGATGATTGAAGACCACTCACGACCTCAAATTTTACTTAAAAAGTATACTTATGAATAAAGAAAGGAGCGGGTATTTTCGTGGATTATAATTGATGATCGTGAACAAGGATTAATAGGTGGCGATAATCTTCTCACTACAAAGATAGCAGCATGTATAATAAATCTAGTTGATTATTCTGTTTAACACATATTTTACGCAGAAGGTAGAAAGTTTTTCTGTAACTCCTCCCAAAAGGAATAAGATTAATTTGAAAATTTGCTGCTCCTGGAGGTAGATACATTTACTCAAGTCATTAACCATGGCTGATACATAGAAAATACTAAACGAAATCATATTATGTATATGTATGTTTATAAACATTGTCTTTTCATCATTACTGGACAAAATTTCAAATCTCTACGTTACTTTGTGTACTAATAAATATACTATAAGTGAGTCGTCCTAAGTTATAGTTGCGTGTACTTATATATATTTTATCGAATCATATAAAGGTTAGAGAAAAGAATTAGACGAAACGCGAAAGTATAATTTGGAAGGCAGTGGCGTATCCAGAAGGGGTATTAGAGGGAAAAAGGAGATTAATAAATGAGATTAGCAAAAAGAAAAGAAAACTGGATTTTATTCTTTAAATAAATTTTTATAATCACCTAATGAATTTTATTGAATTTGCATTAAAAACCTTTTTATTCGTCCAATTCGGATCACCCCAAGATTAAATCCTGAGTGCGCCACTGTTGGTTGCCCATTGCCTGCATTATCTACCACGCATTACTGAGCTTGCCGCTAGGTGCGCTGCTTGTATATTCCGAGGAATTCCTCGAACGTTCCCGAATATGACTAAAGTAGAATGTTTCTAAACTGATCATGAACGTATTTTATTTATACAGAGTGTTAAAAAATAGAACTACGATTTTAGGGGTTTATAGTTCTCCCTGTACAACCTTATATTATGAAAAACAATGTATGAGCATGAGTAGCAGACAATTTTTTGTAGGTACGAATAACTGCACGTACGAATTTAATACGAGACACTTATTAGTGTGATGGTACATCGCTGTTTAAATACAGGCGAATGAATATCCCTTTCGAGAATCATCAAATGGTGCAAGAAACAAATGCGAAGGCTCTCTCAGATAGCATAGAACGTTTAATTAAGACATTTCGCGTTTTATGATGTCCTTAAGACTTTATTAGAAGTCTTAAAGATGTCGTTGACATTTGTGACATTTTAGACGTCTTTTAGACTTTTCCAGCTGTCTTTAAGGGGGGTTTCTAGTTTGGGATGCCAGATTTTCAGGGCATTTTTATATTTTTTTCTGAGAAAGCGAATGAATATTTTCAAATACCGTTTTTTGCATTCTATTATTTCATGTTCGAGCTATAATTTAACACTTTTGTAACGTAAAAAATATGGGTAGTTCTGCCGTACGGTGTCGTTGAAGTCTGCTTCATTTTTTTCGAGAGGCCCAAACGATGTCTATTGTCTCGGTCGGTTTGGTCATCTGAAATTAGAAAATCAAACGATATTTTCATCAGCACATTTGTGACTATAGCCGGTTTTAGTATTTTTTGTTTATCGATAAAAATGATTTTTACCATTTTTTTACCGTTCCTAGTCTGTGATTTTGAACGACAAACAAAGAATCCTAGTTTCGGCTGTAGCCACAAATGTGCTGATCAACATAACGTTTGATTTTCCAATTTCAGATTACAAAAACGACCGGTAAAATGGGACCTCTTGAAAAAATCAAGCGGACTTCAACGACACCAGACTTCAAAACTATCCATATTTGTTGCTTCACAAAAATGGAATATTATAGCCCGAACATGAAATGATGAAATGCAAAAAACGCCATTTGAAAATATTTCTTCGTTTACTCAGGAAAAAATCTGAATGTGCCCTGAAACAACAACGTCCCAAACTAGAAAACAAGACGTCTTGAATGTCTATGATGGACATTCTTAAGACGTCTGTGTGCTATCTAGGCTAAAGAATCCTTATGATTTGAAGGCATACTTCACGAGGTTAGCCAAATAGGAATCAACAAGTCCAATATTTTATTATTTTTTTTTTTATGGATTGCCCCAAAAGCCTTATTTTTTTCGATACAGCAATTCGGTTGCAATATGAGAATGCGGTTTGCTTCAGTTTCCTGCACACAAATAAAATTCTGAAAATTGATTCGAGAGGCAATAAAAAAAAATCAGTCAAAATGTCAAAAGTTGTAGTCTCTGAATTTCCTGAAAAAATACGAGGAAACTGTTTTAGCCAACCCAATAATTCAGTTTATATGTAGAAGATAAAATAGTTTAGCCTGTACACAATTTTTTGCGTTTCTCTGATTTTCTAAAATATTGTTGCACTTCATATGTAACAATACTTTTTAATATTTTCTATATTATATAACTCATATGAAAATGCACTATAGAACGTTAACCAAAACACATGAAATCAACGGACATTAATAGGGCAATCGCAATGGGAATGTCGATATGTGCGTTAAATTTAGTTGTCTGGTAACAGTCAGACTGGTTTCATGTTTGAAATTCCTAGATCGAATAGTAATTGCGGTGCGCCGACGTTTGCCAGATGAAATTATATGGACATAACTATTATTCCAACAAGTCATATTTGATCTATGTGGATACATTTGTCAGTAAATTCGCGTTCAGGCCATTGTATGAGTGTTCTGATGTTTCATTTCGCATGCGTTAATTGCCTATTTCGTTATAATAAATAAATTTAATGTCCCAGTATTTTGAGTTTTATAATTATTACTAACAATTCGTCTTGAATGAGTACTAAACTATTCCACCAGACTTCCATATTAATAGGTGTAAAATATGTACAAATATATTTGCAAGTGAGGAAACTTTTAATTGGGAAAATTAAAATAAGGAACTCGTAAGGAATATTAATTCCAGACACTTTGCACTAGATTTTACGCAAAATAACTGCGCGGAAATTTTACAAGCAGTTGATTAGTTCTTTCCTTACTTATTTCACTATTGTTATTTCAAATACTACGTATTTTGTACAAAATTGACATTTTCAGAATGAAGATGGCAGAACTGCAGATAAAATGAATTCTTGCACAAAAATAAGTTGAAGTTTTAAAATAACTTTCACTTGAACCAATCTTTGTTTTCAAGGAAATTGGTTTCAAAAGTCTGTCGAGCATGTGTATTCTTGAATAAAATTCGGTTGCATCTTCGAAACATTATTTTGGAACAAGTTTCGTTTGAAAGAAAGTTAATCTACAATTGCGACGTATTTTTGCATAGGTAGTCGATTCATCCGCAACTATATTTACACCTTCATTCTGCCAAATTTTACGATTAGGTAATAAAATACACTCAAAACCGATTTTCCGAAATTTTATTCCTCCTTCTTCATTTCTTTTTATAGAAAAAATCACTCCCGTTCGGGCTGTACTAACAATTCGATGACACCTGACATATGTAGAAGCATATATACCCAAATTTGTTTATGCGCAATTTATATGAAAAATCTTTTTTGTAATGGAAAATTTTTCAGATTCCTGTAGCATTGTATGAATGATTTTAATGATTGCTGATATTTATCCCTTCGTGGTCACACCTTCTTATAATCACAAATTGGTCACACAGGGTTCACTGTCCCCCAGCGTCATTTTTTGAGTTACCATTTTCGTATTTTTGAATCTTTTAACTTTTCAGTGATAATTGTACATTCGTAATACTTATACAGTCGTGGTCTAATAGTTTTTTTCTGGAAATGTAAATTTTGATATGATAAGATTAGTAGCTGAAAATGAGCGATTTTTCACGGTTGTGGGAAAACCCGGTTTTTTTGAAATTTTTTTTATTTTTTTTTTTGCGACAAATCCCGTTTGGGGGACGTAAAGGTGCGACATTTCAAATCGAAAATTGCTTTCGGGGTGCGATACACCCCGTGTGACCGCGCAGGGTTAAGTAGTTATTATTGCAGTTACCTTCGTTAAGGGTACTAAACGCATAATGATACAGCAAAATACATATGTACGTGTATCCAGAGTAGTATCTCTATAAACTCTCGTGTTAATATCGCGTTAACTCTCTGCTAATAGTGCAATGTTGCAATGTCCACTAATTAGTGTTTATCCGTGTAGGGGAGACCGGGGCAGATTGTAACAAAAAAAGTTTTCACAATTTTTTCTCGAAAGTGTTTTCCTCAATCAGGAAATGATTTGCGTGATTTACTACTTACATATGTGGAGAACTAATTGCGTGAAAGTACGTGACAAAATTTTGGACACTTAGACATCTAGCTTCATCTTAAACAAATCTGAACCTTTGTTACAATCTGCCCCAGTCCGGGGTAAATTGTAACACATCTGTTTTACTTATTTAAATACAAATATGAACACAAATAAACATTTCTAAAAAATATAAATGAAAACACAGATCATTATTAAACATTTGATATACATGAGTTAAGCAATCATTGCTTATTCATCTGATTCTATCAAAATCTTCTTCTGTGCTATCTTTACTTTTGCCTTCATACTTTTTTTCTATTTTTTGGATTCTCGATTGTTCTGTTGTTCGTCTAGAGCATCTTTTTCCGGTGTGTCAGCAAATAGCTTGCTTTATCACCATTTGGAGCGGAGTAAGTATAGTAACATGTTACAATTTACCCCGAGGTCGAATTTTTGCGTTTTATCTCAGCAAACGAGAAACTAAACATCAAATCACTAAAATACGTACACATAATAATAAACCGATGTGTACTGATTCGTTTGCGACAAAGAAGCAAAAATTCAAACGGTTCCTAGTGGCGGTTAATTGAAATAAAAGTGCTAAGACAACATTTACTTACGTGCTCTAAATACTAAAATTCTGGGCTATTACCACAAAATGAATACAGTAGCGGACAAAAAAGTTACCACTTTTTCGAACCACCCTACTTCTATTACTTTTCAATATCAACTCAAAACTGCAGTATGTGCCTAATATACATATTCTGAAAGAGAATTAAAAGCTGTATAAAACCCAGTGACCGTTGAATTTATTTAACTAACAAACAAAAACCCTACATAACATCAACCAAGACAACATACTTTTAAAGCCGACCGAAATTTACCATTTTTGAACATTATTAAAAAAAATATAATATTTTGTGGGGGGCACCTTTTGCTTTTAGGACAACCTAAAAAGTTACTATACGTGGTAATTTCTTTGTCGGCCCCAAAAATGTGTTACCCCGTTCAATGTCATATAACACTTTTGTTTGTCTGTTGAATAAATTCAACTTTAACTGGGTTTTTGTACAGCTTTAAGTTCTCCATTAGAATATACATATTAAACATACCACAGTCCCAAATGTATGCCAAAAAATAACAAAAATAGAACAAATCGAAAAAGTGGTAACTTTTTTGTCCGCTAGTGTACATAACGCTCGTTTGTGTCACTAAATCCGACGGTGCTAATATCGTCGAGCAGCTCTCGCATGCTGTGGGTTACCAGATTTGTCGTTCAAAAGATTTTACTTGTGTTACAATTTACCCCGTGTTACAATCTGCCCCGGTCTCCCCTACCCATTTTGAAGTTTACTTACCGACAGTGTCAACGCCAATAAAGCTACATGTTTGACATTTTTTGGATGTCGAAAATGTCGATTTCTTTTTGTGCAATAAGGATTCGTTTCTCCTTGAATAATAACGATTTGTGTTCCCCACCGTTAAATAGGAAAAATATAAAAAAAATTCCAGTATTCTGTGAGATTTTGGCAAAATTTTGATATGAGGATGGCCAATAAATGAACTTGAATGTAATAAAGGAGTAATTCATAAGAAATCGTAACATCATTTTCATATTTTTCACTGCTTCTTTTTTATTTACTTACACTAAACTGCCAATGGAATGTAAACATTCTATACGCTAAAATATATTATACTCACACTATTTAACGTGCACAAAATATATATTTTATTATGATTATATTATTACTGCTGTTGTTTTTTACCCGTATATTTCAATTCAATACTACACAAAAGGCACGAGGAACTAAAATATAATCGAAATTGGCGAATGAACATACCGCGAAAATAAAAATGAAATTTTTTCTATTAATTTCACTAGTTTCATTAATTTATTTATCTGATATTCCTTATTTATATCTCGCTGGCAATGCTTTAGTTTAACTAGAATTTTTTTATTTAACTTGTAAAATAGGTTTTGATTAATGAAACAATAGACAAAGGTGACGTGGTTTTATAAATATTAAAGTTCTTAATCAGCAAGCAGAACAGTTTAATAAGATTCTAGATTCGTGATTAAGGGGCCCGATGATATTGTTTGATTAAATTTCCGCCAGATCCTTGGGCCAATAGAGTGAAATAGAGAGTTGGCTGGATATTGCATTGACATTGTGGGAAAAATAAAAGGCTTCCAGCACTTTTGTTGGCGCTTACCTGGCCAGAAAGAGGGTCGTTGTTTTCAATCTACGTCCACATCCCCGATACTCTTTGTAGTCTTTAAAATGCATAACTTCACTGCTCACACTACCGATCGTACGTTTTAATTGTAACTATAGTGCATTAAATTAAAAACTATTTTACGTTTGACAGTTATCACATTATTATAGAATTTTATCTCAATTTCTCACAAAATACAGGATAATCCAAAAATCCGAATAATTACTGAAAGATTTATAAATTCATTATTTTTATTAATTTTGTAACACCCAGTAATCGAATTGTTATTCTGCAAGTTTATACGAAATTCTTACGGTGTGCTAGTCTGATACAGAAATAATTTTTAATTAATTAATATAGTCGCATCTTATCTTCCTTCACTTACAATTAGTAATTTCTTCACTTCACTTCATTATTTCAGTACTGTAACGGTATTATTATCTGCATGTCAATTAACAAACTTTACTATAAGTCTATTAACTACCCTTCTGCCTTCCCGCCACGTTGTTAAATTACATCGAGCTCGATAATTCCTACACACAGCTTCCTTAAAAGCCGCAATTCTGTCGCTCCATTTTAATCAGCCACCGCCAATTTGCCAGGTGTCAAATCGTTAACCTGCACGTTCCGCTACGAATTCTTCTGGATCAAACCTTGTTCCTCCCCGACCGATTAGCGAGGATTAAAGTCGAGGAATTCGATAAAGCCGAGTGTAAAAGGCAGTGACGGCTGTTGGAAACGTTAACCGTGGTAGGAAACGGCGAACAAAATTTTTGTTGCACCCGAGAACACCTGCGCGCATCGCGATTTGTCGTGAAGATTGATCTGTTCGAGGGGATCGGGAGTCATAATGTGTCTACGAGCACGCGTCGCGTTGGACTGGCTAAGAAACAGACCGTAAGAACGAAACTTCACCTCACGGCTTTCGGTTGAATTAACATCAAGCCATGTGATTGGTAGGTTACTCACAAGGTGAGGATCCTTCGGCCTTTCGAAGAGACATTCGTCCAGGAGCCTCCTTCGAAACGTAAACACAGCTGCGGGGCTTACTGCTGCCACTATTATTGTTATCACTGTGTTACTTTTAAGCCGTGTGTGTTTGATACGAGAAAGCTATTAGTGTTAATTATTTTTTATAGTAGTGGTAGGGCTGGGACTATTCAAATAATTTAATATTCGAATATTTAATATATATATATAATATATATTTAGTATATATAATAATAACATTCCGAATAGTATTCGAATAATAACATTCGAATACTCAAATATTCGAAGTTTATTCGTAGCATTCGAATACTTGTAAAATATTCAAATATTAAATTATTTGAATAGTCCCAGCCCTAGTAGCAACTATACGCCCCACTATTATATAAAAATAATCAACACTAATAGCTTTCGCGTATCAAACACACGCGCCTTAAAATAATAATAACTACTATTAATACTACTATAAATACTATTCGAATACTGATGTATTCCAATAATAACATTCGAATACTTAAATATTCGAATAGTACTCGAATACTTGGATATTCGAATTATATTCGCCGAATAATTGAGCAACTGAAGTATTCGAATATTCGAATACCGAAAAATTCGACAAATAGTCCCAGCCCTAGTTGCTACTATTGACATTCGAATATCATAGTATTTTGACAGTTGTTGCAGTAAGTAATAAATTATTTCGCCATTCTTTCATCTACAATTATTTTTTTCACACAATTTGAAATAATTAAACTATTAAATTAATTTTCTTATTTACAATATTTTTACCAAAATATATAGATAGGTATTAGGTGGATAAATAATTTTCGTATTTCCATAACCATGTACGCTAAATGTGCTTCTCTGGAAATTTGTACAATTTGGAAAATTTTTATTCATAACTACCCGAAATACACGTGACGTACCTATGTTGAGAAACATCACAGTTTCTAATATCGTGGCAAGCAAAGTTAGTCGCAATAAATTAGACTTTTCTAATAATGGAAATTTGACTCTTAAAATGTTGCACACAATAATATTAATTTGCGTTGCTGACGTATTGATATACCACACGCTCCCACTTTTATGGATTCCAGAAAATATTTCCTGATCGTGATTCTGAAGTAGGGTTTGTCGGTTTTTAAAAACCGGGTTTTCTACTAAAAGTAGAAAAATACTAAATGGAATAAAGATTTAAAAATTATATTTTGTACGAATTTTAGTTATTTTAGTTTTTTTATTTGGTTTCGTATGCAGTGTATTTTATTGTGTTAGGTATATTTTTGCAATTCCATATATAATATATTAAATGAACTAAAAAATTGTACGGATTTTATTTATTTTAATTTCTCTTATTTATTTGGTTTTGTATAGATAGAGTATATTTTATTTTGTTATATTTTTGTAATTCCATAAGTATTAAAAAAAAAATGAAAATTTTTAAAATAAGTAGGGGTGACCGGGGCTAAGCCGCCACCGGGGCTAAGTCGCCACTTTTAAATATCTCCGAATCTATACATCGTATGATCTCGCGGTCGATACTGTAGATCTTCAATCAGATTTCAATGCGATCGACAGAATATGGTGAATTTAGGTACTAAATTGTAATTTTTATTTCGTTGAACGTGTTGGTTGCTATGAAAAGTGGCCGAAAGTGAATTTGTTTTCGTAACGAAAATTTCGGTTTGCACCTTCGCACTCATCGCGGAAAATCTGAAGGTAAGTGATTCTTAGAGAATCAATAATAACACATCTTTGAGTGTTTTCCTTCAAACAATTTTCATTTTCTACTAACAATTCGGTAGGAAAAGAAGGTGGCGACTTAGCCTCAGGGGGTGGCGCCTTAGCCCCGGCGATTTTGACATTTCAGAAAATACACCAACGTCAATTTTTCGATTTCTTCATTACACTATGCCAGATAAACATTATATCGTATAGTAATTTTGTAGCTGAGGCTTTACTCTTTCCAACAGTATAAATATGTACGGTAAAATAATTTATTTTATTGCCGAAAATTGGCACCGCCAAAAAAGTGGCGGCTTAGCCCCAGTCTCCCCTACACATATTTATTTTCTATTTTAGATATATTTTTTATGAGAATTCGAAGACCGGTTCAACCGGTTTTTGGGAATAATGGAATTCGAAAACCGGTTTTTTCAAAAGTCGGTTTTTGTATACACCCTATCCTGAAGTGTGAAATTCCTTTTATGAATAAACATACGATGCCTCCCTTAGAAAAACAGAGAATCCTGGATATTTGAGTAACGCATACAAACCACCGACTTATCCAATTCCTCAAAGCTGGTGCGTGACAAGCATGAAGAGCAAGAAGGCATTTCTCTCTGTCGCAAACGCATATCCTGGAGGAAACGACGGGAAACGACACCGCGTCAGAATACTTTCTCTTTCAGCCTGGAGAATACACGTGCACGGTCCTCCGATCAACTAAACTCAACGGCCTCGAATAACTGCCCCATTTTGTGCTGCACGTCTCGCGAACACGCGAGGGGAAATTCTGACCTTCGCGAGACCACTTCGACCAGACCCGACCCCAAGGCGTTTCTTCCCCTCGATACAAGCCGCTGTTCGCTTGTTATCAATTTGTACGCGCAGAAATGGTTTTAACGAGACAAGGAAAAATTGGACCATAGATCTCGAGAGATGCTGGGGTATTGGAACCAGCCAAAAATGGGGAAGCATTTATTACAACCGAATGCTTCAAGGAAACAGAACTATCAGAAAATCGTATCGAGAGGAAACGACAGGACACTTGCTAGGATTATGGGTTAGAGAGGAATTGGGAATCCTACAGTGGGGAGTATTTGGAGTGGTTTTTAAAAAGTTATGACAAAGGTACTAATTATACAAACGAGGAATGTTATCCAATTGAGAATATTCGATTTTAAAAAAAAAAATGAAAAATGTTTTAAGTATATTTTTTTATGTTTGCAGGCCAGTTTTTCAGATTTTGATTTTTAATAAATTATGTGGACGAAATATCATTAAACCGGTTACTGTATTTGATAGGGCATACATTTGGCTATCTGATTAAATTATTAAAATTGACTCAACCTGATAACAATTAAGGTATTTTAATGTTTTTCTAACACCTTCCATGCTGGTCAACCAGCCCCATGATCGGGGTTGTAAGTGCAATCAGTTAAGAAAATGTTATTAGCAACTTATCTCAATGGTAATAAAATAACACAACGTCACAAGAGTTGTTTCATTATAAAATATTAATTTCTTTCTTTCATCTTTTAATAATAAACTGAATTTTTTTTAAATTAAACTTAAATTATAATGTATTTATAACATAGTGAAATTTAAGCAAAAAATAAAAATCGCTTTCTGAATAACAAAAGAACAATTAAGCCTTATTAACGTTATTAGTCAACCAGCCCCGACCGATCATTTTAACTTAAATAATCTATATAACCTTCAATTATTTATGTATAAACAAAAACTCTATGTCAATAGATCGTCTAATAAACCAACTTTAAAATAGTCCCTTAACATTTATTCTATTGTAACTATGTAGAGCGTGAAAAAATAAAATCTTGAAGAAAAAATGTTTATTAAGGGGTGAAATGTGCTCTGAAACTTGGGGTTGGAAAATGTGATTAGTTAAATTTCTTGGAAACTAGTGGAGATGGAAGAAAATGTTTAATGTAACAAAATTATTTTTTAAGAGTGATAATGTAGCCTGAACAAAATATTCACAGTCATAGGTGGCGCCACTGTAGCCTGTGACATCGCTGTTTTATGAATACAGTAGTTCGTCGTTATTGTCCCGTTTTTACCATGCGTAATAGTCCCGCTCACTATCCCCACCATTTCTTGGAATCCTTCAGTCGAGAGTGAGAGAACGAAAGAATCGACGGCAACCGTTTCGTTCCCTCTCGCTCGCTCTTCGAATTTCTCGGCCGCACGGAATCGTGTCCACATCGCGACGTACGCCCGCCGCCAGCCCCGATCGTCGGGTTTATATCGACGAATTACTGTATTTCTTATAAAGGTGCGAATCCACGATGAGACTTTTCTATCATCAGACAAAAGTCTCAGCAACTTAATGTAAATAATGGAAATAGTCGCGAGAAATGAGAATTTTGAAAATATATCATGAAACTTGTCTTACGAGAGTCTAGTTTCATGAAACTAATGGCAAAATATTTAAAAAATAATAAAATAATTAAATAATTGTCGCATGAGCTTAAAGTCGTTTATTGCAATCACCCTTCCTCAATCAAAATTGCTATTTTGGAAACCTTGGTATCATCGTTTTACACTTTTTGAGAAAAAGTAATCGTTACGAAAGATTTTTGAGACTTTTACTACACCTTTTCTTCCAAAGCCGACTTATAAAACTATTATTTTCTCAAAATATAATGTCTGCGCAACAACTCTGTAGATTTTTAGGTTCTAATCTTGAAATTTCTAAAAGTTACAAATTTTTGAATATTTTCTCCGTTGTTTCTCGACATATGGTAATCTTGAATTTGCCCACAAAAACTGTGACAAAATTTCAATAAAAAAACTATTGGAATACGTTCTAGGAACCTTGAAATTGCCCCATGATTTTTTTCATAAAGATTGGATTCTATGGATGAGAATAGCAGTCGTTCAAAAATTATTCTGGGTGCGAGCCACCCAGGTACGTCAAAGTTGATCGAAAAAAAGAGGTGTGTCAACGAAGGGTTAATTACTATATACGTATTCTTCTGTTAATATATTAAATAGGTACATTAATTTACGACAAAACTTCTCCAGTCCTGTGTGCATTTCAAGGATACCCCAATTTACCTAGTGAGAGGGCGCAGAGTCTGCATATTAGATATGATGACCATAGAAGAATTCACGAGATAGAAGAAGATCCAGTGATGAATGTAGAAAGGGTTTTTTTTTATCAAATAACCACTACGTAGAGTGATTCAATTTGCGCCCTCTGTGAGCCGTTCCTATGGGCTTTGGCCTATTTACCGACTAATTAGTTAAGTGGTATTACAGCGCAAAATTATAAGAGTCGTGGTGTAGCGTTTAGCGGAAAATTGTTAAAAAAAAGACCGCCTGCCTGAAGAGTAATGAATGTAGAAAGGTCTGCCAGGAAACCTCATTAAAAATTTATGCATTAATAAAAAAAAATGAAAAAACAGTGACGTCGCATGCAACTGTCAGAAATATGAAGAATATTAATTACTTATTTCATAAATAAGAACGCATCAAAATTCTGCAATTATACAATTTGACTGCAAGCAGGGGAAGCTCGCATATTTCAAAGAAACGTTACAAACTTAATAAGCACAAGAGAGTTCAACAATTTTTTGCAAATTTTTACGATAATCGCCTGTGGATTTGGCTCTCACAGAGGACTCTCCGTTTTGCATTGAGTCACAACACACCAGGTATAAAAAAAAGCAATCAGCGTTCGCGCTTGTAGAAGAGACAGATGTCATTTACGCCGAGCTAGGTTAAACCGTCGCCTTTTATCTCGTCTGCATCGGTAAAGATAATGGTTTGTTAAAAAATAAATAGAATAGTACCAGCAATGCTGGGTAAAAACCCTGACAAATTAAACATTTCACTTCCGCCAAAATAATTAAGATTTATTATTTCGCCGTTAGGAAAATTAGTTCTGGGACAAATGTTCAAATAATGATAAAGCCGAATATTGTTATTCTTTATACATCACTGAACAGAAACGCGCAACTAAAGTTTCGTATTAATTTTTTTAAGAATTTGTGCTGCGTACACTGTAAACCGCTTCATTCTCCACTTTTCTAACATAAGCTGCACGGTCGAGTTTCACGAAATTGGAGCATCTTGATTAAAGGAATAAATTGCAAACAGAAATCCCGCTGTGTAACTAAAAAGTTGGCGAGATACCTCGCAGAACATGACGCCGTAACTCTTTCCCAACATTCGATAAAAAGTTTGATAACTAAATGAAAGAGAAGAAAGTAAAATGAGTACCAATGTTAACCCGTATAATTGCGGTCACAAATACAAGCTGTGCATTTATAACATAAGTGCGCGCGGGTGTGAACGGGCGGTAAGAACTTTGTGGAATTCGTCCCCAGGCGCTTGGATGACATGCCGATATTAAGAAATAACTATACGTGTACCTTATCACGGGTAGTTATTGGGATCATTGGCACTCGACTCTCAAACAGGTACGGGACGGAGGATAAAGATTAATTAATTCGTTAGAACCAAATTACGAAGAGTGATGTAGGTATATGTTAAGGGGTTATACCTAGTCAGGAGGCCGAAAAGAGGCGAATGTTTGGGAATTTTTTTTGAAAAAGCGGCAGCATATGTTTGAACAGAACTTTTTTGCAGTTAAAAGAGCGACATTTAAAGAACATTTGGGAATTTTTTGGTCCAATAATATTTACGTTTATAATAAAATTACAAGCGACATCCAAGAAGCCTTTTTAAAAAGTTGTTCTGGGGTGAGCACTGCCATTTGGAATCAGATTATCTAAAATTAAAAAACAAGAAAGATTTCGTTAGTATATAAATGTGTCCTCTGATTCACGAAGGGAATTTCCGAAATATTAATTTAAAACAAAATGGCGGCTATTTAAATTTGACGTCCTAACTTTTGCGCGAAAAAATTTGATTTAAAAATCATTTTGTTTTAAATTAATTTTTCGAAAATTCCCTCCGTGAATCAGGGGATACGTTAATATACTAACGACATCTTTTTTGTTTTTTGATTTTAGATAATCTGGTTCCGAATGGCAGTGCTCACCCCAAAACAATTGTTTAAAAAAGCTTCTTGGATGTCGCTTGTAATTTTAATATAAACGTAAATGTTTTTCTACAAGAAAATTACCAAATGTTTTTTAAATGTCGCTCTTTTAAGTACAAAAAAGTTGTGTTCAAATATATGCTTCCGCTTTTTCAAAAAAATTCACAAACATTCGCCTATTTTCGGCCTCCTGACTAGGTATAACCCCTTAAGCAAGTTTGTGAACACAAGCCGAAGTATATTTAAAATGTATGAATCAATCAACTGATCAATTATTACAATGCAATTACCTATGATGAACAATCAATTTTCGTACGATATACAGGGAACATTTTCCACAAGATTTATATGCCTGAAATTATTTTCACTTTGAAACGAAAATACATTGAAAGGGAATATTTTTAGTAATTACACTGACCGATCTAATTGTTCTCTCTCTCTCTCTCTCTCTCTCTCTCTCTCTCTCTCTCTCTCTCTCTCTCTCTCTCTCTGGCGATTCTGCATGCTAAATCAATACGGAAATCAAGAATGACGAAATTCCTTCCGAGGCTTCGTTTCCGAGTTATTAATTATGTATTGAGAATCACGCGTAAAAAGTGTCTGACTCGAAGGACTTACACTACTGCCGGCGCGTGTTAGCCAGGTCAGGCATGGCGAGGGCAGTGCCGTAGCCACCTACAAAGACCCATTCACCGCATACACGAAGTGATGATATTCGAGGCAAGCGTCATCTGGTCTTTTTGTGCGAGTGACAGTAACTGACACGAACAAGTCTGCACTGCTCCATTCCAAAACAGAGAAACGGTCCTTTTGCCACTGACACTGATGGCACTGAACGGTCACCGAACTGGTATGTGTGCACCCACCTTTACGCTGCACTTTGTAGCGCTCGATAAAAAATCAAGATTTTATTGCGAGGAGCACTGGCATTGGGGCTTCTTGTTACCGTGATTATGTGTTTATGTCCTTGCCTCCTTATCCAGTCTTTCCCACTCTTGGCCCGCATACATATTCATCATCCAGGATTGTGATATTTTATAATAATTAGAATTTCAATTTACCAGCCGTGCATGTATCTGTAACACGCTCACTCTTCATTGACATAAAAGATACGCGCAAGAGGTTGCAATGAACATACAGGTTTACACAATTTTGAAATTCTACAGCTGCAAATAATTTAGTGGTTCGAATAATTGTGTATTATGGATCAATTAAATTAGTAATTTATATGTAACTAGCTGAAATGCTGGGTGTTAATCGGGTTAATGCAAGTTTCAAAGTAAAAGCGACAGTATTATAGACGGTTCGATTTAGTCTCACCCTTTTAGCATTTGAGTTGGTACACCCTATAGAACGATGCTTTTTAGGAGGCATTGTCAAAAGATAGTATCCAAATATTGGCAAAAGTATCCAAATATAGACAAAATATACCAAAATCTGAGCAAAAGTACCCTAATATCGGCAAACGTACAAAAATATCAAATATCAATGAGTATAAGAATTTGTGTAAAAAAATTTCAGAGAAAAAAAATACAAACATTTGCTTTGAACCAAAAATGCACTGAAAACCCGACCAAATCCGATCTGAAAAATGGACAATGGTAGCATGGTCGTTCGCGGACGCAATTAAAAAAGAACAACCTCACATAACAGAGCGTAGAAGTGGGTTTGGTCAACGAAACCTGCACAGTGCAGCGGTGAAAATTTGTATTAATGTTAGGTCGAACCCATCACTCCTTGCTCAGTAGGTACTCTATCATCGTTCCATTATATCGCTACTTCCTACAACCCTTACGACTCATTCTGCTACACAACGATAAGCGAAATTCCTTGCACACAGCACGACCCCTCCACCAGGGAAGTCACTTTGTTCCGGATCCTCCTAACACCTCACAGTCAGTCGCTCGGTAGCATTCAATCAAACAGTCAGTCAATCAGTCAGTCACCCTGTCCGTTCAAATATATTGTACCGCACATATTTTCTACTTAAGGGTGAACACCACTGTGATGGCCGGAAAAGTAAGCCGCTTTTAAGAATTTTTTTTCAAAAATAATTTACAGTTTTCATAGAAAATTTTTATTACCTATCTTTAGTACGCTGTCTTAAGAGACTATACAAAAAAAAATAGAAAAACATCCATAAATTTTCCATAAATTACCGATTTCTTAAACAAATTATTTTTATAACAATAGTGCGCTTTAGAAGAAAAGTTTCTAAAATCCGCGAATAAGATGAACAGTTTTTCGAGCGTATTTCAAAAAAATTGTTTTCAATCAAAGAATCCGTACGTGCAACGGTAAGTACACTCATACAGTTTATAAAAAAAAAAATCAAATTTGATTTCGGACCTGCTCTTCCATAGTTACACATTCGACCAGCTCGCGTGGGGAGTCTAAAAGATTAATTAATATATTAAAATTTATGGATGTTTTTTATTTATTTTTTTATATAGCCTCTTAAGACAGCGTACTATATAAAGGTAGGTAATAAAAATTTTCTATGAAAACTGTAAATTATTGCTGAAAAATATTCTTAAAAACGGCTTACTTTTCGGGCCGTCATAGTGGTGTTCGCCTCAACCGTTCATGGCCGCACTGGGTCCCGCTTTTTAACTTTCCTCTTCGATTATTTGATCTAATGATATTTCGGTTTACCTCTTTCCTTCCAAAGCCTAGCCTTTCTACAAAATGTTTACCACAGTTAGGCTGACGAATTATAGCCTTTATGTATACCGAATTGCACTTAAGAGTAGACTCGTTCCGCGCAACGATGACTCTGAGGAGGCTGTTGATTGGTAGGAAACCGGCAGGGAAAGCGCTACCACCAATCGCGTGCGCAGGCAGTAGTAGTAGCTGCCCAGATCGGTTGCAAATCGGTGAGGGCGTAGGTCTACTCTTACATGGAATGGTAAACAGTGCGGCTAGAGACCTCCAACCTAAATGTAACGGAAGCATTCGACAACAAAGGGTATTAAAGTATTACATATTATATATTAATATATATAAAAGTGTTACAGAAAGGCTCAGCCTAATCGAGGTTAAAAAACTTTTCTCGACAAAAAGGCGGAGTTTGGAAGGAACCCAGCTATTTTGCAAATAGACTGATCTTACATTACCCAACATGCACCGATCCCAGCGATACTCCCGGCGATCCCTCGGTGTCCTGTTACCTCCACATCGAACCCCAACCGGATGGAAAACCAAAGACACCCCGAACTGCACCCTTATTTATCCCCGCCCCGGCGGAAGCTAATGGGGAACAGCGGTGGGCAAGAAGAACCCGCCCGATCGGCGAAGGAGGATGCAAAATGCTGTATTAATTGGCGGCAGGTTGTATCGAGGAACGATCGACGGCGCGGAGGTAGGGGCTTCATAGGGGAAGCCGAAAAGACAAGGGGGTGAGCGTGGCTGCGCATGTGCGCGCTCCTCCTGAGCACTTGTTACTGGTGGCTCAGTCTCGGCTCGTCTGGGCTGAAAGCAACACATCTGCGCGAATCATCCCCCCAGCGAGCGACTCGGAGCCCCGGGGAATGTTCTAAAGATAGAAAAGGGGTAGCGTGCCATCGGATCGCCGCCGAAAATCCCTGCTGTCGATTCGCGGGTGACCGGTTGCTGCCGCGGATGAGCCGCTTCCGCGTCGGGAATCGCGCGCAACCGCGACCAACGGACGCAGAAGCACGCGGAAGAGGACGACGTCCGGCGAGAGGATGCGTCGTTGAGGATACGTGCGCGCCAACCGGGTGCCTCTCCGTCTCTCGCCTCTCATCCCCAGGCCCGTGATGAAGAAGACCGACCACCGTGCACCAGCGTTCCGCCGCGGCACAGGCTCGTGAACGAGGGGGTGAAGCGTGGCCGCAGCTCGTAAATCGAGCGAATCGATTCGACGGGCGATTCGAGCACGCGACGGCTCGAGGGGTAGCCGCGATTCATGCACCAGGTGATTTCTCCGACGGTCTCGTGCTCTCTCTCTCTCTCTCATTGAACGGGGGATGGATGGAACGGTGGACAACTTTCCTGAAACTGCTCCCTTGGTTTCTGGTATTGTTATCGGCAGGCTGGTTTATCATTAGCCCTCCTCGATTCTCGGCGCGGGGTGATCGAGTTTTATGGGGTGGTGATCGATAATTCTGTATGAGTGTTTGTCACTGCGATGTGTCGCTGGGTCGGGTGTTGATTGTTTGTGCGATTCATTTTACCTAATTCATTTCGGTTACGTTTCTGGCTCTATTGTTTATACTTGGCGATTTTTCCCTCGCTCGAATATTGGATGGATGGAAATGGTATTTCGTTTTTATTTCTCGACTTTTCACGTATGTCACGTCGCTTTCATTCGTTTGTGCCACTCTTCTAATTGCTCTAGTCAAACCATTCTTGCGAATGTTAGAGAACTGGAAACTGGGCTTGATGCGACGAGACGTATATTTTTAAAGGCTGGTTTTCAAAGGTTTCTAGGTGCCTATAACACGGCCAATTTATTTTCCCTATTTGTTGGGATTTTTAGAATATTTCCTTTCTTTTATCTATGCAACTTGACGCATCCTGCTATGAGCCATTTATTTCTTTTAAAAGTTACTTTCGTGTTTACTTTCATCATTCTCGCTCCCGTTAAGATTTGAATCTTTCCTTCAACCCTGCTCAGGAAAAAAAAGTTTGCTCGACTACCTCAGCTGTTCTCTAGAGTTTTTCTTTTCAATTAAGTGCTTCCCCAACTTCGAATCTCTTTAAAAACCTTGCATGCAGACTATCGAACAAATTGTTGCAAACTTTCTCAGTTGAAGGCGAGATAATGTATTTGTGTCTTACATTTTGATGCGTTTTTATTAGTCTGTTTTTCGAAATATGTACTTCCGAATGTGTAGGTTCAAAAATTCAATGTTTCCAAAATACTAATAGTACACATCCTGTAATTGCTATTACTTGTACCATCAAAACCATAAATTGAATCGTACAAAACGGACTAATTGAAAATTAATTAAATCAACAAATTCTACTTTGCAATCACAGAAGTAATTTTATTCGTATATTACTCTAAGCAAACTAACATATACTAAATAATTATTAAGAGACAGTTTCAAGGACGTTAGTAATTAACAAAGATTAAAAACACAATTTTTCACACGACTTAATGTTATAATTCTCACTACTTATAATTCCCTAACAAAATTAAAAATCTCATACCTTTCACCTCAAAGCTATTATGTTACATAACATTAAAAACACGTTTTCCCCCTTTTCGAATTAGAGCTAAATTTATAGGAATAAATTCTAGCACATTGTAAACGACAAACATAGAGTACTAATTAACAAATTCCTCCATTAGTAATTCCTCCTTTAATAGGTTGTTACATTGCCTAGAAACGTTGAAGCACTTTTTAAAAATATTCCGATTAGACACATCAGTAGTGAAAAAATGAATCTTCGATCCAAGTACCCTACTCATCATATATTCGTCTCCGTATCGTTTAACCTACTTAATTCTTCTCCAGTCAGTTTAAACATCGATTCGTTATTTCCGACTGTCGGCATATTTGTGCCCTTTTTATTTCTGTTGTTACATCTAGTTTACTAAACTTTCTTGCGTGCTGTTCGACTCGCGACATCGAATATCAAGATTCACGTGCCATTTGCTGTCACGAAGTGCATGTAAATGGATGTTCTAACGCCAGGCGAGACTATCCGCTGGAATCATGGGTGCGATTTTTTTGTATTAATTAATTTGAACCCGTAGACGAAGCATGTGATTGAAAAAGAATTTTAGAATATTTAAATGTTAACAAGCATGATAAAGTCGGGTATCGCCTTTTAGGAAAGTAATAAAGACGTTCAATAATAATAATAATAACAATTAGTAAAATGGCTGAATCAGAATAAAAAAGGACATCGTCCATTATAGCGTGTAGGGTGTTAAAAAAAGATGACGTTTAGTACACGTTAGTGGAATTAAAAAATGCTTAGTCAACAAAGACTCCAAAATGAACCGTGTTCGAGGGTTGAAGTGATTTTAGATTTTAATATTTAACTCGTTTTCTTCCCTCGTTATATTCTTCCCTCGCTGTCTCCAATAAATATTCTGAGTGTCCTCTTTCTGTTCTCGTATAAGCTTTATGTCCTCGTACCACAGAATAATATACTGCTCTAACAATTCCTGCCTTGAACGTTCTACTTGCTGGAGCAAAGTAGTATTACGTTATAACAGAGTAATAATTACTAATTACAACATTAACCGAATATAATTGTTAATTACGTTTATATATTTTTTAATATACTAATATACTAACATCATCAAAATCGAAAACTGCCGGTTAGTTTAAGAAAGTTAATTTTTTCAACCGACTTCGATTAAAAATTTTTGACTCATTTTAGTAAATACTCTGAAAATTTTGTTCAACACTTTTTTTATTTCACATGCACCTCTGTGTAGAAATAAAGTGTATAAACTACGTACACTTTTTAACATTCTCTTTCATTACACGTTGCTATAAAACTTTACTCCAATTCCGTACACTTTATGCTCCCTAAGCCTTTAAGTAGTCTTCTTGCGCTAATCCCCTTCTCCGCTTTTAATATCTTCACTTCGCTAGCATTCTAAAAAACTTTGATCTCGATGTTCCTCCAAGAAGCAAAGCGTTACACATTTGCACGCGAATGTCCTTCCTCACTAAGCAGATATAAACCTTGGAGTTAAAGAAAAACAAATTATTCATTCCTTGAACTTATTTATTTATTCCCCTCAGAAGACGAGCAATCTGTGGCAAATACGCGAAAGAATGGTACCCAACTTGCCAGTAGCGTACTCGGGATTTAATCCTGGGGGGAGCCGAGTTGAACGTGTAAAAATATTTTTAATGCAAATTCAATCAAATTCATTCGGTGATTATTTAAATTTATTTAATGAATAAAATCCATGTTTTTTTCTTTTTACAAAGCTCTTGAATTACTCCAGTCGTGGCTACATTAATCTCCTTTTTTATTGGGGGTGCCAGGGCCCCTTGGACCCCCACTCTGGATACGCTACTGTAAATTCTATATCCTCGTTATGAGCGCACTGTTTTCCCTCGGTATATGCGCGCGGACCATCCACGCCACGTGTACATTTTCCTCCTCACGGTACAGTTCAGATATTTTGAATATTCCTACGCATATATTTCATACCACTTTAATAAATTCACTTGTTAATTATTAAGGGATAACTTGAATTTACAATAAGAATTTAACAGAACAGGATCGATTCTACACTGTATTCGATTATAATTATGGATTAAGTTTCCCTCGTCACATTATTTTTTTCAAACACTACTTCAATTTCTTCAATTACTCTCATTATGAAGGGTGTGTTATACAAAAAGGATCAAAATTAATAGGAAGGATACTTAATGGATATAGGTAAAAAATTAATCACATCAGAATTGAAAAAAAATTTGGTGCTGTGCTGTAAACGATTTGCTTGTTTCTATTTCTCACACGTGAATTGAAAATGAGGAATTATATTACCGGATTTTTACATTGGTGTTCACAAACGATGTTTATGCGCCATCCTTTAAATTCCATGCACACTTCGCAACAGAGGGCTACGATTTGGCCATTCTTCTCCGATATACAAATCAGTTCACTATTCGTTTTTACTTCAAGGCTCTTTATTTCGCAATTGTTTCGTTTTTCACATCCATTGCAGACACCAAAGACAAAATGTGTCAAGGGGAACCACTTGTATCGAAAATCGCTTCTAACTCTGAAAAGATCGATTTTTCTGCCTACATTCACTAAGCCATTTTTAATCGGCTGAGTAAGCCCCGAACCCTTTTTTTTTAAACACTAGATAGAACTGTCAGACTTAAAAAATGTTATCAGAATTACTTTTTTGTGCGAAAGGTACACATGTATAACTATGTTACTTTTTATGAAAAATATACTGCTATATTAGCATTATTAGCTAATTGTCAGTGTCAGTAACTGGATATCTCATAGTAGCTTCGAGAGTTTCTTTATCCATGTGGAGAAACTAATTTTAATTCTGGCAAAACCAACTTGCACATTTGAAAAATATTAACAAGTAATAAAGTACTAATTTTGTAGGGTGTATGTGCCACTATTATTAAATTCCCCTTCAGGATATTAGTAAGCGTTACACAATGCATTCTTTACAGTTTTGAATTATTTATGGGAAAAGTATAAAAAATGCATTTCCTTCAATTTGCCCATTTCCTTGACTTGTTGGTGAAACTGGCCAAGTCCACCATTCCAACTTAAAATCCTTAAGGATTAAAGGAAGCAATTACTTTCTAGGTTTTTTACAACGATAGATTAATAGAAATCCATATGGGGAAAAACTCACATATGTAATTTGTAATAGCTTTCAATTTTTACTTGATCTATTGTCATAGATTGAGAAACTTTAAATTTGCATTTATCGACAACTGAGACTTGCTTTTTAATTCTGATTTGTCCTTCGTTTTGAAACAAATATATACCTACTACCTAATGTTCAAATAATAATTTGTAATTATGATTAATTAATGTATAATTTAACTTTATATTCTGTAATGCTGATAAGTACAACAAATTAATCTGCACGCCCAAAGAAATTTAACAACGTCAGACCTTAATAATTATTTACACTGCATTTGACAAAATACGTCACCTCTCTTGTCCCCAGTTTAATTAAGCGACACTATAGCAATTACGGTAAACAAAGGAACCCCTTTACAACCTGAAACACTTTTTACAGAACAGCAATACCAATTTATTCAATGCAACGAAAATAACGTGGCCTCTGCTTTTGTTTTGTTTAACTCCAGTTCCATTTGACGCTCCCATTTAATTGCCTCGCGATAAAATTTATCTGTCTTTTATAGCTGGGAAAAGATAATGCATAAAGTATTATTCAACTGCCTTTCTATGCTTCTATTTTAGTTACATCTCTGAATCGAACAATTTATTCATCACTCACACAGTGAATCTCGGCAGTAAAGAGATTTTATTTATATTCGTTTGATCTTTCTCTGTATCCATTCTTGCTTCTCTGGTGTTTTATGCAATAGTTTAATTATCTAGTTTTTATGCATAGCTATGATTAAGAAAGAGTGGGGTACCTAGTATTTTGTTATAAATTATACAGTTTGTTTAAGGACGGTGATTTCTTCTGAAAAATAAATTGAAAATGGGAAATAAAATTTTTCCACGTGGTGCCTTCTTTATGTAAAAATTGATGTTTAAAACTTGCTTGGTACGCATGCAATTGACCACGAATCGGCAGAATATAGGAGCAAAAATGGTACAACTGTAAATAGAATCGACTACTGTGTAAAAATAATTCGATATTGTGGAATAACTTTGTTTCGAGAAAATTAATTTAAAAAATCCGTGAACTGTGCAACTTATTTCTCATCCACCATATTCCCTGGATTCGGCACCAACAGATTTTCACCTTTTTCGATCACATGCTTATTGATAGTTGAACTGTCTTTACAAATTTTGTCAATAGAAAAAAATTAAAATCAAACGCAGTTTTTAAAACACTGCGACCATGATTAGGCTCGTTCTAGCGATCTGAAACAAAAAATCTCAAGAGATTCTGTACTTGTATGCTTTTGGCTATCGTTCCTACCAGAATTATGACGAAATATTTTGTTTTTAAACCTTCACAGACCTTTAAAGTTGAAAAAATGTGCGAGAATCGAAACTTAATTTTCAAACCGCCGCCATTTGCTTAATTTTCAATATTTTTATATCATTCTGGTAGGGACGATAGCCAAAGGCATACAAATAAAGAATCTCTTTACATTTTTTGTTTCAGATCACTAGAACCAGCCAAATCATGGTCACAGTGACCCCATTGTTTTTATTTCACCATTACTCTTAAAGCAGTCAACTACGTTTGATTTTAATTTTTTTCAATTGACAAAATTTGTAACCATACTTGAAATATCAATAAGCATCATCAATAAACTAAATGATAATCAAATTTATGGGCTCTTAGTAAAAAAATCCCGAAATAACGCGACGAAAACGCCTCGTCAGACCAGAATACCCCCTTAAATCACAAGTGTACCAATACTTCTTTGACTATGAAATTTTCGTTTTTCTTTCATAACATTAGTGTGTTCTGAAAGGATACACTACTTCTGTATAGCTAATGACACTAAGGGCCTCGCTTGGTATTAAGACAATTTCAGTGTATACAGATATTTAAAAAAAAAGAGAATATTCCAATAATTTTTTTATCAAAAGACCACTGATCCTATGACCATGAAATTTGATGAGTAGGTTCTCCATAGTAGCTTTAAAAACTTCGCCAAAAAATGATAAAACTTTAAGCTACGTACTTAATTAATTAATTACAATATCATACATACCATTTAACTATCCACAAAATACACTATAAAACGCTGCACAGTGTTCAATGTTCTACAACCAGGGTGTAGCTCTTCCAATTTATTCATTATAAACTACAAGCTTCCTCTCAAAAAACCTTAAAATTAGTTTGAACATCTACCACGTCGAGTGACACACTTTCGCCTGCGAGGAACATAAATAACGCCGCATGCGAGTGGATGAAGGAGGGTAACAAAATACCGTGGAAGAAGTCCCTCGTTTCTTGTGAACACGTTCGTCCACGTTGATAAAGCACTTCTTCGAGTGGTTCCTTTCTTCCCCCTTCACTCAATCAGCGAGCTCAAATCCTTCGATAACTCAAACCGCCCGCCGCCGTTGTCCACCGTCTCTCCGCCCTTCCGAAGGACCCGTTGTCACAGATATTGTTCTAACCAGGGTTCTTTTGCGCTCGTTGCAGCGGGAAATTTCAACGGAACCTCATCCGCGGATGAAGCATCGAGGATCTCCAAGGAGGTCACCAACCGAAGGCTCAATGGATCACGGAGACGAATGGATCTCACCGCGGGCGGCGTGGATGAGCATGGACTCCGTGAGCTTATAAGTGAAGAGATAAACAAAACATTTCTAAGCGAACCTGCACGGGAACCTAGGGTGTTCATCGAACCCTAACTGGCGAAGGAAACGCGAAGGATGAATGGATGCAAACCAGCCCGCCAAATGTGCAGGTGCCGATGAGAAGAACCTCGGGCGGAGCATCGAGTCTGTGTAATGTTCGCACCGTGGTAAATCCGTGAACGCAGCTGACTGGTGGTTCCCGGCAGCCTTGTTGTGTTCATTTGATGGGGCACATTCGCGGCGAAAGGCCATTTCTACGGAGACATACAGTGAAACGGTTTAACGGCAGTGCATTGATGACCTCGTCGGGGAACAGTGATCCGGTAGCTGCTTAATTAAAGTTGTTCGCGCATTTTCGAGCCGATTGGTTCCCTCCCCCAGGTGTCGACGATTCTTCGCCGATGCCAGGCAGAGATTAACGAGGCTGAATTGGGGCGGCCCGGGTCTGAATTAGGTCCTGGGGGGGTACGCGGTTAATTGTTCGGTCCCGCGTGCAATCCGGCCGGGTGTGTTGGTGCTTCTTTATTCCCGCGGAGACGAGGAAACGGACTGCCTGCGACATGGGCTGCGAACTTAGCAAATTGGCGACTGTGAAGTCGCAAAATCAAACTGCCACGGACCCACGGCTTCCGCTGACCGCCAGACAGAAATTTACGGTTATGGCCAGCTGGAAAGCTGTCTCCAGGGCGCTGGAGCCAACCGGTGTCTACATGCTTATAAGGTCTGTAACGTCGATAACATTCGAAGCGCGCTGAAGGGAGGGTGCCAGGGAATGGCCGAATTTATGGTCTTCCGACAAGTGCAGTTTTATTAACAGGCGATTGTGGGAGCTATACATCTCCAGGAATTATAAAACTTCGCCTATACGAGATACGGCGGGGGAGTTGTATGAAGGATAAATTGAGATGATGATTTTTGAAAGGGGATCGTCAGAAATTAATTTTACAGGAAATGAAACAGAAGTTTAATGCTGAAGCAATCAAACTCGTGTGTAATGATTTTACAAATTGTTGAGGTTTTCGGACAATTTTACAAATTGTCGGTTTTCATTTATTCCTGTTTGGACTAGGGCTGGGACTATTTGTCGAATTTTCCGGTATTCGAATATTCGTATACTTCACTAGCTCAATTATTTGGCGAATATAATTCGAATATCCAACTATTCGAATACTATTCGAATATTTCAGTATTCGAATACCGATGTATTCGAATAGTCTGGTGTGAATTCTAAATCAAATTCTTTAGGTTCATTTTTTACAAGCTTTTATTTAATTTCAGTTGTGAATTCGTTAGTTTGTCAGGGTGAAATCTTGTAAGTTAATTTTGACCCACTTCAACATATCCGATCGGCTTGAAACTTTGCACACATACATAGTTGTTCCAATGACAATACAATATTATTCGAATACTGAAATATTCGAATAGTATTCGAATACTGAAATATTCGAATAGTATTAGAATACTGAAATATTCGAATAGTGTTCGAATAATAACATTCGAATACTCAAATATTTGTAGGATCACGGAAAAAAGGAAGTCGCCTCAACGGGACTCGAACCCGCGATCTCTAGGTTTGCGCACTGGCCAGCCGCCTTAACCACCTCGGCTACCGCCGACTTCCCCATCCTAGTTCTTCCGTATCCGCCTCTTATGGTATGGGGGTTCCTGATCCCACATATTCGAAGTTTATTCGTAGCATTCGAATACTTGTAACATATTCGAATATCAAATTATTCCAATAGTCCCAGCCCTAGTTTGGACACATCCCCTTTTCGAAATAAATGATATCGGGCAGAGAATTTGAGGAATTATTTATGAGCATAAAGTGTAGGGATGATGATACAAAATATTTTATTTTAATTAGAACTGGAAAATCGAACTCGCTATGTTTTCAAAAAAGTTAGATAAGAACTTGGGTGAAATGGAAGATATAATCAGGATCTGAAGTGCTGTTCTAGACATTCTTCACGCTCTGTTGTAGACCAACCTGATAGAGCTTCATAAAAAATTGGAAACTGTATATACCTATAAAATCCAAATACCACTGACTCACTCACTCACTCACTCACTCACTCACTCACTCATCACGATTTCTCTGGAACCACTGATCCTATGATCATGAGATTTTGAAGCGAGGCAGAGATGGCCAAACAATGTTGAGGCTCCTGTTTTTGGTTCAATGGTTTTGGCTTCAGTTTTATTGAGGCTGGGTACTTATGGTATATTGCGATTTTTGATGATTTTTTATTTAAATTCTATGTGTTCAGCAAGATATGTTTTGATTTTTAGAATTGTGGATGGTGTTTTTGTTAGATGTGTATGTTTCCGGCAGGTTGATATGAAGGTTTTAGTAGCCTTATGAGATTCTTATTGAGAGGGATATTTACTTTGTTGAAGTTGGGGTTCTTGGGTTCTTACCTACGTTTTAATGATTTCTCACGGTCTATGTTCATCTGGTTTATTTTATTTAGGTAATGTGCTTTATAGAGAGGCTAATAGGCGTTTGATGTTGGTTAATAAAGATTTATTGATTGGTATGCCGACAGTTTCAATGTTTTGATTTTTTTATGTTCTGCTAATAATGCTTCACCTGTTTCTTTAAATTTGATGGTGAAATTTTAGTGATGTTGAGGTTGGTTATTTGAATGAAATTTTTCTTTTGCTTTTTGATTTTTTATGTATTTTTTAGTTTTGTTTATTCATTATATATGTATAGGTATGTTTGCCATGGAAGTTCTAATCTTTGACTTAAAATGAGTAGTGGTTTATTGATGAATTATTTTATTTTACTTGTTCGTACACAAATTTTTATTTCAAATAATTGTTTGCCCATCTCTTAGCCCCTAGGTGCTTTCTAAGAAATCTTTTCAAAAACTCCCTCCCCTTCACCGAAAAAGATATATAACCCGGGCAACGCCGGGTACTTTAAGGGATCATTCCTGTAATCACGTCACAAAATTCGGCAACATTCAGGTTTTTTTTCTCAGCGAATACAATGAATAACAATGTGAAACATATTTTTCATTTATTAATCTACTTATAATGTATGCGGAACAATTTTTTAAGTACACTTTTAATTATGTTTTTTCAATGTTATCTGGAGGTAAAAATTGCGCCTTTGAAAAGAAACACCTCCCTGGCGGGAGTGATTTCAGCTCACAGACTCATCTGAAACAAAAAAACCAAACTGATTCTTACTCATTATGAGTATCGCTATCGCAGGTGCCAGGATTAGCCACGTCAAAATTTAACAAAATTGCACGCAAAAGTGTATTTAAAAAATTGTTCCGTATACATTATAAGTAGCGTAATAAATGAAAAAAAAGTTTCACATTGTTACTCGATTGTATTCACTGAGAAAAAAAAGCTGAATGTTGCCGAATTTTGCGCCGCGATTACAGGGACGACCCCTTAAGCTAATAGGAAATAAAATTTAAGGATATGCACTGTATTTAATGAAATTTGAATGAAAATATGACACATTATATTTTTAATTAAAATATTGAAATTACCATAAAAGTAGGTACTTACTCGTCGTTAAAACCTTACAGTTCATAATTCGTTAAATTTTGTATTAATTATTCAGCTAAGGTAAATGTACCAATAACTCGACACTTAAGGATATCAAAGTAGTATAGCTTAAAAATCGACTAAAAGTAAATGTTCTTTTTAACAAAAGTGTCAATACTCAGATAAATGTTACTCCTTTCTATCAAATGAGCTACTAAACACTTGTTTTCAGTGCGTTATTTTAATTAAATTGAGTAAAAACACATGTAGTTATATGTACCAGTACATGGATTATAGAATTCTGATTTGTCCCAGCGTCCCATTTTTGGTGTCCCAATACCTGGTCAATAGGGAAGATGACGCAAAGCACGGCGCAGAGGGCGCCACTAGTGTTTGTGTGAATGGTTTGCGCGCGAAAAAAGCAAATACAATTTTAGGTTATGTTGAAAGTGTAGCATGAAATTGACAAAAAATATGACTTGAAAATAAAAAAACTGTTAATTTATGTACAATATACTTGAACTTACACTTTTGATAGACAAAAATTTGAGAAAACGCAGACACCTTACCGGTTGGACAATGCGGTCAGGTATTGGGACTTCCCTTAAGCGTTCAAAATGCTGACAAGCCTACCAACTGGACGGCTGGTCAGTTATTGGGACAGCGTGCAGAGGACAAGATTATTATGTACCGGTACATGAACACGTATATTTTTAATTAAAATCAACATTAACCGATCAATGTTTTGTTTTGTATGTAACAAGAAACTTCTTGAGATTCTGTACACACGTTTTTTTTCTCAGAAAAACGTTATGTAACGATTATTACCACCTTAACAACTAACTGTATTTTTCTAAAGAATTACTTAAGAAATCTATACAAATTTCAAGCGCATGCACCTCCGATATTTAAAGACTGTTTTATATATTAAACTTTGCATCTAGGGCTTTCTTAATTTTTTATATAAGAGATCAAGTTGCAAAATAAAATATACTCCCAACAATATTGTTCTAAACTTTTTATGAAGCTTGGTAAAAATATAAATGTCATTGGTGTCCAGGTATTGGGACGTGTCCAGTTATTGGTAATTTTACCTTAACTCTCGAAGAACGTGTATCAATCATATTTTGTTACAAATCCGATTATTCAGTGTCCTTTTCAGCGATAATTTAATCATTACGGCTTCTACAATTTCATCACCGTTTTGATGCCTCTACACTTTTAAATCCCGCCTTTCCTCCAACGTTAATCCCGCAAACTCTTGCGAAAACTCTCCGTCCAATCGTCTGGCATCGTTATCTGACCCAATTTCTCCAGTGTCTCCTTACGCGTATCAAAAACAGCAAACCGTGGTCGAGGTAATGTCTCGCTTCAGCCATGAAGATCGGGAATGCTATATATTTTTTGGGGGTCAGACATATTGCGTTGTCCCGCGTCACACGCCATTACGCGATTAGACGAGCGTTTAGGCTCTTCAAGGGCGCCATCAACGTCAGACGCCACTTCGGAAGGGACGATATTCGCCAGTGCTTATCCCGCTTTTCTCTTTCCCCGCCGTTCGAACATCATCCTTTTTATCTTCGCTTACAAGGGTGGTTTATGATCCTATTTGGATCGTCACGCTCCTGTTTGCCCCGGCTAAAATATGTGCCCCGTGCTTCGACGAGCGAGCGGAGGGGAAAAACTACCCCCGGTGGCACAAATTTTAGATGAACCCGACAACGCGCGTTTTTGTAAACACGGCTAGGCGGTGTTAAAATAATGCAGCTGAAAGACATTCAGAGGCGGAGAATTGCTGCATAATTAGGAGAGCTGGAATCTTGTGTGGTGGCGAAAAAATCGCAGTGAAGCCCAGCCGCGTGAAGTTAGCGCATTCTTGGACGCGGCGTTTGTAATAGGGAGAAGAGAATCGAATGAATCGGCTGTAGTATCAGTAACGAACCACCCCTGTATATTGGATGACCTATTTTAGTTTATAAATGGGTATATATTGGAAAGTACGTTCAATCAAAAGGAATAAACGCATGGTTGAACGGGTTCGAGGGGATCATTAGAATTTTACACAGAACGATTGTGGAGTGCTGGCTTCGAGAGCGTTTCAAGATCACTTAGGTTCTCTTTAAGGAGAACCTGCGCATTCTAGAATGCTAACTGAAGGAATATAATGAGACGTGATTAATTGTACTATACAGTGGTAGTGGTACACAAGAAGTTGAAGAAATTGTACTTTTATATGCGAGACGTTGTTTTTGAAAGTGGTATAAATCCATTTATTCATGCATGAGATATTTAAGGGTTTGCGTTTAAATCGACTTAAAAATATTCGCATAGGTTAATCAATTCGGGTAATTTTTTTGAAACTATAAACTTGTTAAATTTTATTGTGGAATAATAATCTATAAAAATATTAAAGAAAGTAAACGATTTTTTAGCTACAAATGGACTTATACCACTTTCAATAATAATATATTATGAAAAATATGACTAACAGCAATTTTAAATTTATATTTTAATTGATGTTGGCTTTTGTGAAATGTAGTTTTTAATGTGAAAATAATAATTAAAACGAAGACACACGTGGCTTCGTTACTCACAAGTAAACGAATAATAGATTTTTTTAAGAAATAATTTCAGTTATATTATAATGAATTCATAAATAAACTGGTATGACAAGTAAATTACATCGTTAAGATAACTAATAATAACAAACTTATTCATATTTCAATCTTATTTCTCCTTTACACTTAGCATTAGAGCTGTTGATACCCGGGAGAACGGGTACCCGGGTACCCGTGAGATACCCGGGAAAAAAAAAAATTCCCGGGTAGGCGCTACCCGGGTAAACTACCCGAGATACTCGAGACTCTCGAGATCTCATAGAGCACCGTTCCATAATTGAAGCCACACTGAGCGTCATGGCCTTCGAGTCGAAGGCTTCGACCCCCGGGGAGACAGGAATACCCATTACGAAGTGAGGAATCTCCAGCTCCGAATTTCTCATCAGGTCTTTGCGAAAAAGACGCCAATCGATTCCTTATGTTTCTCCGATGAACATAATACCAAGAACGACATAATTCGGACCACAATGAAGAAAATTCCATGAACAAATGATTTGCATAATTTCAAATTCACTTCGTTAAAAATAGCTCGATTTACACGAAATTTGGTATGATTTTCATCGGAAAAACATAAGGAATCCATCGGTGTCACTTCCATTTCGATACGATGAACATTAAATAGCTTCTTAATATACTGTAATGAATATTTTACCCTCGAGTACGGGGGGCCGACCTCGATTCGCTGCGGTCGGCCGAGGATTCATAATACCTGATTCAGAAATAAAATAATTCTTAACTCTTTATCGTATCGATATGGAAGTGACACCGATGGATATCTTATGTTTTTCCGATGAAAATCATACCAAATTTCATGTAAATCAGACTATTTTTAACGAAATGAATCTGAAATTATGAAAAACATTTGTTCATGGAATTTCCTTCATTATGGTCCAAATTACGTCGTTCTTGGTATTACTTTCATCGGAGAAACATAAGGAATCGATTGGCGTCGTTTTCGCAAAGATCTGATGAGAAATGCGGAAATCCTGGGCATTTCTCACTTCTTAATGTTATTCGAACCCCTTCGAGGGTCGAAAGCCATAAAATTCGGTGAGGTACCGCAGGGGGTTGACCTCGCCACAGGGTGCCAGACGGCATCTCTCTGACAGGCATCGCTCCAGAATTACGTTCTGTACTCTGTAAGTTCTCGAGATTCTCGAGAGTCTCGGGTAGTTTTCCCGGGTAGCGATTATCCGGGAATTTTCTTCGTCCCGGGTATCTCACGGGTACCCGGGTACCCGGGTATCTCGTGTTCCCGGTCCACAGCTACAGCCCTACTTAGCATAGTGAAGTATTTTTCCCAAAAAATGGATTTATACCACTTTCAAAAACAACGGCTCATATGTGTATAAATTATTGTCATACCAGACTTTACTTCTCATATTTATGTTACTGGTTCATTCTGGAAAGTTTTTTCATGGCATTCAATATATGATGAAATTAAAAAATTAAATTTTTGTGTTTTTGTTATCATCCATATTTTTAACTTTTTGTCCATCAAATTGTCTCATATGAGTTTCTTAAGAAATATCATTTGTAAGATATTTATCATTATGTCTGAGGAACTCGTAATTCTTAAATGGAATCCTAGAAAATATAAAATCCATTTGATTATAGTTTTTCTATTAAAAAGACCTGAAAGTTGGTATTTGTGGTTCAATAGAAATCATCGGGAGAAAATTTTTTAGCAACATTGAAGAGGTTTTGATGCCTCCTTCCAATAATTTTTATTCGTCAAATTTTGTTTCATTATAAATTCACAACTGGTCAAATATAATAATGGAATTTTTGAAGATTTCGAGTATTAAAATATCCAAATCATACGCGGTAATTGAATAGAAATAAAATAAATAAAATCGAAATATTCGATAATTCAAGAATCCAAATATTCCAAATACAGTAATTCGTCGTAATAGTCCCGACGAACGGGGCTACTTTTTCAAACAGCGTATTAGTCAAAAACATTTTTTTAATACAAAGCTTATTGTTCGTGACTGAAAATAAAAGTGTCAACTATTGATATACTGTCAACTACGAGTACAGTTACCCTAATCGTTCGGATAATGGAACAGTTACATTCTTTCTGGTGTTCGTTCCATAATTCAAAAATAATAATACAGAAACAATATCAAAAATGGAAAGTAATATAAATGTACTATTTTCTTAACAACGTATAAAGTACATATCTCTTTTATTGCTAAATCGCTAATGGTAGAACATTCGGATAATGGGTGTTGAATATGATTCCTTTTTTGTTTTAACAGAAAAATTAGCCTTACACTCCAATACCTTTTGCAGGCACTTCTGGTTTCGATTAAATATAGGTCCTTTTGATTATAAAAGCTGAATCAGATTTTAAAACGCCGACGGCCATCAAAGTTGCTAATTAAATCCTTCCATAAAAACACCTGATAGTTCGCGGACATTTGTAGTAATTAGATCGTGTAACGCACCTCTTTCCCTCGTTTCCCCTTATCAGTTACCAAATGGCCAATTTCGTCGCATATGCATAATTCTGTATTTCGCTATCTCATATAATCCTATCATGTTCTCGTTTCCCCTTTTTGTTGCATAACAGATTCTGTGTAGTAGAACATTTTAGCAGAAAGTATGTTCGCACATATTGAATGGATGGAATGAACCGCGGGGTTATGGAATTAATCTTCCAACGCTCTTTATATAGGTTAATAAAAAGTAACTGCGGAAAGTTTGTGTTAGTAGAGGAATATTAAAACTAAAAGCGGTGGATGGTTGTAACTTATAAATGTCAACGTACAAATTTCGCGAATAAGACAAAAAAATGCATCAAAATTTGAAAAAGATTCCGCAATATTGTAAAAAAATATTATCTTTTACAATATTACAGTATAATGATATCTATAATGGGTAATAAAACTCTATGATTTATTGTGTTTTTTTTTAATCATTTCAATTGTTAAATACAAAGTGGATTGTTACTTCACTGAAAACAAAAATTTTCAAATCAAATTGCACCTCCCAAAGTTTGTAAAAATTCGTTATATTTTAACATGTATATTTGAACCATTTTATGTGCCCCAATTATACACGTGCTTAAGTCCATTTTTAACAAAGTTATTATTATTATTATTAAACGGGTATATATTGCCCTTCGGTTTATAATGGTGAGTATAACAATGCTGATTGCATATAATATTGAAACGTAATTAAAAATTTAACAATACTCGAACGCAGAACCACCCTTAAAATTATCCAATCTGCATATGCATTTTACGTTATTAAGGGATGCTTTAATCAATAAAATGCATAATTTCATTCACTCCCTTTACTCATAGTGTAACTCAATTTAATCCTGCTGTTCTCGTCGAATCTGCTTACCTCTTGTACTGATTTTTATTTAATTATATTGTGATTACAAAAGTAATGAAAAAAATTCTAACATCTCCTGGCTTGGTCTTCTTATTAAATTTTCATTTTCAAAAATGCGTTGGCATTTGTTATGGTTTATATCTACAAGTATACAGGGTGAGTCACATACCTTCTCCACCCCGAATAACTTCTGAAGTATGCGTTCTACAAAAAAGTGTTTTATATAGAAATGGCACGGTATCGAAAGGAGCATATAATGCTGAAACGTTTTTTGAAAATAATCTATCCGTTTACGAGATGTAAAGTTGACCTTGAATATTTTAAGTAGAATGCGAAGCTTTATTAATCAAAGTTTAAAAGAGCAGTGAATTTTCTAGAAGAAAGTATTAAGCTTTATTTTTCCTTAACCTGATATATTTGCAAAAACGTTGTTGATGATCTCACTACTCACCTTACAATTACTTACAGTAGGTTCAGGACAAATAAAGCTCAATACTTTCTTATAGAAAATTCACTGCCCTTTTAAATTTCACACTTGAGAATTTAATCAGGATGGACAAGTTATGCGATTCGTCCTGTATATAATTTTAGGTAAAAAAAACATGAAGACGCAGAATCACATGAGTCGATATATGTGTTTTCATAGAAGCAAGGTTAAATTGTCGAGAGGGTTGGTTCCTGAACGTCATAAATTACGGGAATAGCGATATTAAATGAATCCTATGTAATTGGGTGTGTAAGCCGTGGTTTAATGGAGACAGGCGTCAGCTTGTAATTACATATCGATCGAATATTTGACCTTTCCAGTATTCGATTTGGAAATTCGAGCAAGGGCTGTGGAGGGTATAATTCTGTCACGCGTTTGTCAGTGGGTTGGCCATAACAAGGGAGAAATATTGTTTCATTTTCGTTTAAAAGTGTCACGATACAATTGTACATTCATAAAGCCAACGGATGCAACTAATTGAGGTTTGAAAAATTACAACTTTCATTTATAATCCTATGCTATGACGACGCCTAATTTAAATTAGGGCTGGGACTATTCGAATAATTTAATATTCGAATATTTTACAAGTATTCGAATGCTACGAATAAACTTCGAATATTTGAGTATTCAAATGCTACGAATAAACTTCGAATATTTGAGTATTCAAATGCTACGAATAAACTTCGAATATTTGAGTATTCAAATGCTACGAATAAACTTCGAATATTTGAGTATTCAAATGCTACGAATAAACTTCGAATATTTGAGTATTCCAATGCTACGAATAAACTTCGAATATTTGAGTATTCAAATGCTACGAATAAACTTCGAATATTTGAGTATTCGAATGTTATTATTCGAATATTTCAGTATTCGAACATTTCACTCATTTCAGTATTCGAATATTTCAGTATTCGAATATTTCAGTATTCGAATATTTCAGTATTCGAATATTTCAGTATTCGAATATTTCAGTATTCGAATATTTCAGTATTCGAATATTTCAGTATTCGAATATTTCAGTATTCGAATATTTCAGTACAGTAAATCCTGGGGTGCGTTCCGATTTTCGCAGTGAGTGCAAGAAATCGCAGCGGTTCATGCGGTCTTGAAATTTAAAACTGCTGCTATGGAAAAAGCGACGTTGTTTACAATAACCTCGATACTATTAAATAATAGTGATAATGAAATCAGCAGCTGTGATTCGTCTGATGAACGCGAAAATGAAGATGATATTAACTTGCCATTTAGAATCAGAATTAATATACATATCATTAATTGTAAACAAAACACCCGGACAGATTATGTTTGCCTAAAAATGACAGATTATGGAGAACATTGTGGAGGTTATTCCGGGATATTCGATAATAAGTATGTAATTATACATTTGTATGAAAAAAAAATATCACATGAAGTTTCTTCGGAATAATAACGTAAAAAAAGTGGCATTGTAATCATGAGAGAATTAATTGTTTTTATTACTTTTCATTAAATTGTATCAGCTATTTCCAATAGAGAAATTCAAATAATCAAAGATTGGAAAAACAAATACGCATGCGCGCGCGCAGTGACTGCTTCACCTCTGAAATTCTGCGTTTGCTGCACGCTCGCTGCACCGGAAGTAGCATCGTATTGGTGGAAAGTGAGAGAAATTCTAGGGAATCGTACGATGCCACCAATTTCATGCACTCACTGCGAAAATCGGAACGCACCCCTGGTTAGGAGCCCGTTTCTACCACGCGTTAGGAGCCCGGCGGCTATCCCCACCATTTCTTGGAATCCTTCGGACGAGAGTGAGAAACCCCAATGAGCGAGCGAGAGGAAACGAACGAGTCGGCTTTCGTTTCCTCTCGCTCGCTCATTGGGCTTTCTCACTCGTGCCAGTGGCCGCGCGGAATAGTGTCCAGTCGCGTTAGGCGCCCGCCGCCAGCCCCGTTCGACGGGCTCCTAACGAGGATTTACTGTATTCGAATATTTCAGTATTCGAATACTTAAATATTCGAATAGCATTCGAATACTTGGATATTCGAATTATATTCGCCAAATAATTGAGCAACTGAAGTATTCGAATATTCGAATACCGAAAAATTCGACAAATAGTCCCAGCCCTAATTTAGATAACACTTTTCCACGTCCTCTATAATATATTCGACAATTTTATTGACAGGTGATCTGCTATGAAAGTATTATTATTTTATGGCAACTAAGAATCTCTAATAGGCTAAAAGATTAGAGAATACAGCTCTAGAATAGGAAAAACCCAGGAAAAGTGAAACACTTAAATGTTAATAACACACAAAACACACCAAAATAAACGAAACAAGCTTAGGTACATTTTTACCATATTATATTACACGCGTTTGTTTGTTTTCCAAAATCCATAATACAAACGCTCTACCACTTTAGAATTTGATAAAGTATTTGGCCAAAAAATCTTGCACAATTTTTCACATTACCCCTCGAGTGGGGTGACAATAAATTCGAAATACACTCGGGGCGACCCTAGCAGAGACATAAGTTAATTAACAGATTAAAAATATAATTTAATAAAATGCAATTATTACTATTTTATACGAACAAATTTCCTTCGTGGAAGAATGTAGAAAAAAGATTTCATATCCGGCAATTAATACCATTATCGATCAATTTCAAGGACTGACCACTTTGATAATAATTAAATCGACCACCCATCCCGTATTTTTTTTGCTCGCCGACAGATACTAGATTCTATCCCCAATTTTTTCTCTGTCAAACGCACGGCATCCCTCTTTATCTGCCGGATCCCCTCTGTTCATAGAGGAACAATAGGTTTGTAGATATTGGCGTATAATAACTGACCGTAATTGGCTTACGTAAGTCCCATGCAAGGACCTTCGAAATAATGATCGTTTGAAGACATCGGGATTATTTGAAAACCAGAGTGGAAGATGCGCCACAAAGTATCATCGTAAAAATATTGGCAACCATTTAATTTCTACGTAAATGGGCAATTAACTAACCACGATTCCATGCTCGCATCGTATTAGTAGCGTTATTTTAAAGCTACTTTAATTTCCGTTGCACAAAAGTTGCTGGAATTCTATGCGTTTACTTTATTTTCCCGTAGTTTATAATTACTCGGCGAAAGAATGTGGCATAATAAAAGTTCCTAAATGGATTAACTTTTATATTAAGCTTTTTTATTAGTTGTTGATCCTGTTAAAATCTAAAATGCCTATTTTTTTAAAGAAGTTATACTAATAATTAGTCAAAACGGACCCTGTAATCGACAGATGGAGGTTATGTTTTCTAACGTAATGCCCTGATAACCATCTGCCTGCAGTCTGCCAGCAGATGGACAGCAGGGTCTGCCAGGAGAGCGCAGGATCTGCCGGCAGATCGACGGCAGATCCAGGGTTACCAGGCGATCCAGTACACGTACTGGCATATATGACGTCACTTAGCTTGGATTGGCTTGGCGTTGACATGACGTCACGGCGTCACCAATCAAATATAAGTATTCCCCTTCTCCTACACCGTATGACGTCATATAGGCCAGCACACCGCCATTTTTTCAGTACGCCTGGCAACCCTGGGCAGATCCTGCTGCCCGCCTAACTAGTGATCCTCAAGGCAGTGATCGGACAAACCGCAGCCATTTTGGGACAAAACCGGAAATAACATAACCTAAACATTCATTAAATCGTCTGCTTTCCAAGCTGCTTGTTTATCTATCTCTTTCTATTCGTATTTCTGTCTCTTTCTTTCTTACAGTTTCTTTCTCTGTCTACTTCCGCTTTAGACCAAATCGCAGCAACCAATCAGCGACGATATGCGTTTGTCCAATCACTGCCTAGAGGATCACTACGCCTGACCATCGAACAGCGCCATCTGAAGGCCACAATTGCCAAACAATTCCCTGCGCGTGACGTCACATGGACGTCCATACGCACCAACACATGTATACCGTGATTACTATAGGTGTATCCCTACCCCCAAATAACAAAGCAGATTCTACATTTATTAAATAATTCATTTACTTATTTCAAAAAGTTTAATAATACAGGATTGGCGATTACAATTGTTACAAAATTATACAGATAGCGCATATAAATTCGAAGAAGAACATTCTATATTTACATTTACAAATCTATATACAATACGTCCCGTAACCAGTGATACCTACTAGGTGCGATGTCAGAAAATTTCCTGTTTTTTAGACTTCTTTTTTCTGTAGAATCACCATATTCCGTATTGTGTTAGCGCTGAAAACAAATAGAACATTAGTACAAAATTAAACGTAACGTATGAATAAACAGGATACATGCGATACATACTTCAGCTCCATCTCCGCACAGCACACACCCTAGGCGATCATGCCTGCTCCTGCGAACATTAACATTTATAAGAAAATATTTATTAAATTATTATCTACTAAACAAGACGCTAAACATTCGCACTTCGCGCATAACCCTACTTGTCTGTCTTGCAAATAATGTGAATCCCGATTTCCGCGACGTAGATAATTAGAAATTATTCAATTCCATAATTACGTTTGCCTTCTGGATACGTCGAGATGAATTGTCTGGATGTTGATGTATGAAATTACTTGGAATATTCTTCGCTTTTTCCGGCACTGACTGCCACCTCAGACCTCGAAAACGAACGCAAACTGGACGTAGAGTCTTGACCAATCACGAATTTCGGCACTATGGCGCAGCCAATCCGAGCGTAGCTCATTGTACCGTTCAGTACCGTTCAAAGTGGCACCCGTTGTGCTTGAAGACGTACGCTCGAAGAATATTCCAAGTAATTTCATACATCAACATCCAGACAATTCATCTCGACGTATCCAGAAGGCAAACGTAATTATGGAATTGAATAATTTCTAATTATCTACGTCGCGGACATCGGGATTCACATTATTTGCAAGACAGACAAGTAGGGTTATGCGCGAAGTGCGAATGTTTAGCGTCTTGTTTAGTAGATAATAATTTAATACATATTTTCTTATAAATGTTAATGTTCGCAGGAGCATGCATGATCGCCTAGGGTGTGTGCTGTGCGGAGATGGAGCTGAAGTAAGTATCGCATGTATCCTGTTTATTCATACGTTACGTTTAATTTTGTACTAATGTTCTATTTGTTTTCAGCGCTAACACAATACGGAATATGGCGATTCTACAGCAAAAAGAAGTCTAAAAAACAGAAAATTTTCTGACATCGCACCTAGTAGGTACCACTGGTTACGGGACGTATTGTATATAGATTTGTAAATGTAAATATAGACTGTTCTTCTTCGAATTTATATGCGCTATCTGTATAATTTTGTAACAATTGTAATCGCCAATCCTGTATTATTAAACTTTTTGAAATAAGTAAATGAATTATTTAATAAATGTAGAATCTGCTTTGTTATTTGGGGGTAGGGATACACCTATAGTAATCACGGTATACATGTGTTGGTGCGTATGGACGTCCATGTGACGTCACGCGCAAGGAATTGTTTGGCAATTGTGGCCTTCAGATGGCGCTGTTGGATGGTCAGGCGCATAGACATATATAGACGGAGCGTGTCTGAGGGGGGTTGTAAGATTCGCGGTAAGGGGACTGTCATACAGGCAAATCGGGTAACTCCGTTCCTCCTCGGGGCTATTCGGAAATTCAATGACGTTATATATATCTATGAGGGATACTTAGTCGAAAAGGTTATATATATAACAAAATTAGTAAATAGAATGAAGCTTTTTTTAAATAAAATTGTACTTATAGATATATGCAATAATATTTATATTTTTAAAGATTTTGTAAGCTTAAAAGTTCATAAACATAATTAATATGCATAAATAATTATATAGTATAATAGATATATATCGCTCATTTGCTGCGACATAACTGATGAAAAAAAAAATATTTTTATTATAAACATATTATCTATTCGATAATCAAGCAACACATTTGAATTTCTAAGATTATATATATAATATATAAATTGTTGGTTATGTATGTATATTTATTTATTTACATGTGAAATCGAATATTATCATTATTTATATTTTCTTTCTCCAACTGTTCGCAGTTTTTATTTTTCCTGCGATTTGCACAACCGCTTGCTACGCAATAAGTCATTATTACACTCAATTAATATATGATTATATACAACGACCACTACGATGCTTTAGAACAGTAATAGTTGAGCAACAGTGGTTATGTTTCGAACATAGCCATTAATGCCGAACCGACAAGAACCGAATACATCCGAACCTAGCTACCGAATTGCCTGTATGGTTTCTGCCTTTTCCCCTCCGATCTTACAGTCCCCTCGCCTACAGTCCTCTCTTCCGCTCCGTCTATATAAGTCTATGGTCAGGCGTAGAGACACTATAATAAGCTTAGAGCATATAAACATGGAGGAAGCATGCAATAGGCGAAAATGTAGAGGGCGATAGAAAGAGAAAGATATACATGTGGGACACCCCCTCTCTTTCTAGCGCCAGGCGGCGCCACATGTATATCTCTCTCTTTCTATCGCCCTCTACATTTTCGCCTATTGCATGCTTCCTCCATGTTTATATGCTCTAAGATAATAAGAGTCTGGACACGAGAAGGCCACTTTTTGATTGGTCCGCCATTTTTGATCGAAATCCTGCGAGAGAGAAAGAGATATACTAGAGCACTAAAGAGGTGAGTATGCGTATCCGCCATATTGGGTCCTCTGGAGAGAGAAGATTATTGAGTACCCGCCTTTTTGAATATTGCCAGATTCACTTTATAAACAAAATATGCGTTGTTGATATTGGTACATGGTAGTACGACACATTATTAGAGTATTATATTACACTTAAGTTTATATTTGGTTTATAAAGCGACTTTGACAATACTCAAAAAGGCGGGTACTCAATAATATTCTCTCTCCAGAGGACCCAATATGGCGGATGCGCATACTCACCTCTTTAGTGCTCTAGATATACACCATTTCACGCTTAACCACTCTTAACAACTCTTACGTTTATGGCGGTATTTTACTATCTATTAATCTGAAACTGTGCATTTGGGTTTTTGATTGGCCCGTCATTTTTCATCTATTCCCGCTGATTTTTAAATCTGTCAATTATACCAAGGTAATGAAGATACAAAGCATAAAACCAAATCTTGTGTTCTATTTGATATATGTTATTTTATTATACTGATTTAAATGCGAAGTAAACAGAAGTAAAATGTTGCCATAAACGTAAGAGTTGTTAAGAGTGGTGAAGAGTGAATGGTGTATATCTCTTTCTCTCTCGTGGGATTTCGATCAAACATGGCGGACTGTCACTCGTGTCCAGACTCTTATTATAGTGTCTCTAGTCAGGCGGGCAGCAGGATCTGCCGCGGATCAGCCGGCAGAACCGTAGTCGAATGCGGACGTAGGCTGCGCCGCAGCTGCCGGCAGATCCTGCCGTCAAACATGGTTATCAGGGTGAATTGTTTTCCATTCTAATGAATTTAGTTAAACTAAATGTTTAGTTGTTCCTCAAAGCAGAGTATAATTATTTAATATGCCGCGTTTAACAACGCACGATTGTATAATCATCAATATTCAAGGAAAGAGACCAAAGGTGTAGATACCCCCGAATAGGGTTTAAAAACCGTTTTTTTTATACACTTATAAAATTCGAAAACCGGTTTTTAAATTTGAAAAAAACTTAATATGTAAAAAGAATTAATATGTAAAAATGAATTAATTATTTAATTAAAAACGTTAACATTTTGACTTGAAATCGCTTCGCACACAAGCATATTGTAGTAAGTAACCGTTTACTGTAAAACTAATTTTCATGAGTTCATATTTTCGGAAGAAAAATACTAAATGAAATTATGATTAATAAATTATATTTTGTACGGATTTCAGTGACTTTATTTTTTTTCGTTTGGTTTTGAATGCAGTGTATTCTATTGTGTTATATTTTTGTGGACCCATAAATATTAAATGAACTCAAAAATTTTACGGATTTTAGTTTTTTTTTTTTTTGGTTTGTATAGATAGATTATATTTTATTTTGTTATACGTTTGTAATTGAATAAATATTAAAAGAACTGAAAATTTTTAAAATAAGTATCAATATTCATTTTCTATTTTAAATATATTTTTTTGTGAAAATTGGAAAACCGGTTTAACCGATTTTTTGAGAATAGTGGAATTCGAAAACCGGTTTTTTCAAAACTCGGTTTTTGTATAAACCCTATCCCCGAAAACCAGAAGAAATAATTTCTTCACACCCTGTACATATCGCACATATAACTCAGTCTTACATGCTAACCCATGATCAGTCTTTTAGAAACAGCAGTGCTATGTGATTGGCCATGAGATATAAAGGGAATACTAGTAACCTCGGTATTGCAGAAAATAATGTGTTTGTTTTTCGACGACGACTGTACGTGGCCCTACTGACTTACGTAACACAAGCCACTGGTCACCGAGTTGCCATGTTTCAGGCGCTTCTGACCCGAATTTTGGATAAGCACAAAGCGAGGTCTCCGCTCTAATTTCGTTACTCTTGATCTCTGTCCTATTTTGTCACGTAGAATCAGCCATTTCATTTTCTACCCTGTGTCCCCGAGCACACTGGATTTAGCTTAAATATTCGCAGTACTGTTGCATACATTATAAAAGATTTCTTGCGATCTTGCACAGTTTTAATCCTATACTCGTCTGCAAGTGTAAAATCGATAACACGAGGGAAGGTTAGACCCCAAATCTCCATACCACGTCATCTAATATTAGATTTTACCTATAGTCGCTTAACCAATTTTACGCTTAACATGAAATTTACGAACATTATTAAAACGACGATTAAGGCTGGCACGTTTTATACAGGCTGTTATTTTGATATTTAAACGATTTTCTTCTTTTCCAAATGCATTCTTTGATTTATATATGTATATATTCTTGAAAATTTATGATTTAAAAGGAAACAGAATTCTGAATAGTTGATTACTGAGGGGCACGAAAAGATGCTGCACTTATTATTTCTTAAACGATTACAAAAGGAGAATAATTTAAAAGAATTTTAACATTACTTTGTATACAGTGTTTACAGAATTGTAATGCGTGTTATCATAATTTATTCGATTATTTTAATATTTCTTTAAACTGCACACACCTCACCTTTTTCAGGAGGCTTGGAGAAATAATAAGAGAAAGTCACAAAAAATAGTTCTCGTTCAGCTCCTTATTATTTAACTATAATGTCTCAAAAAATGTAGAAATTCTACCCAATGTGCAGCCTTAATTGTAAATTATTTCAATTATGCTGACGACTATTAAAGACTTATAGGTAATACAAAAAGATCGAGAAATACGTCGGACTTTTTGAATGCTAATTCCAAAAATTATAATAAATAAAAGTGTTTTAGAGAGGACAATGCAAGGCGTGAAAGAAGTCTATTACAAGCTAATAAGATATTTCGATCACACCAAGGTCATCCTGTTTCTTTACATGCCAACATACGTGTTTAAATGCAACAGTTTGTAGTTTATTTCTTGATGATTGAAATAGTCATACAAATAATAAAAAATACAGAGAAAATACAGAGATGGAAAAAGATTCTTTTATCCGTTTGCAAAGTGCCACCCCGCTATATAAGACGGGCAAGTAGAAACGTCCAGTACGCCATCAGACATTACATAGGTCAATAGTTCACCCCGTGGCGCGTTTAACGTTACACTTTAAACTGGGTTGCAAATATACCACAAATAGATAGACTATTTCAATGTTGAACGTAACAATGATAATGTTTGGACATTAATTGTCCAATTTTGTATAATAACTCTGGACACTAACAAAAGTCCAAGAGACGATGGCTCCTTTATATATTACTCAAAGAACGTGAATATGCACATGTCAGACTTGAGTGAAAATTATTTGAAATACAAAATAAAAGATAGTATTTGAAATAATAAATTATTTGAATTACTGTGTTACTTCTGCTTTAGAAATAATTTAAACAAAGTAACCTTGTTTTCTGCCAAAATCAAATAAATCATTTCAAAATGATTTTCTATTTTAGGTAGTTGTTTTATATAAAATAACAGATGATCTTAAATCGCGTCAGAAATTCTTCGCAAGATTATTTCAGGAGATACTTATATTCCCATATCAAATGAAATAAAAGATCATTTAATTAGTAACCAAATGATGATATAATTCAGAGGAAAAGCATATCCAAGTATTTGAATACTATTCAAATATTTAAGTATTCGAGTACTATTCGAATACCATTCGAATATTTAAGTATTCGAATACTGATGTATTCGAATAGTATTCGAATAATAACATTCGAATGGTATTCGAATAATAATATTCGAATACTCAAATATTCGAAGTTTATTCGTCTCATTCGAATACTTGTAAAATATTCGAATATTAAATTATTCGAATAGTCCCAGCCCTAATGTGAAGCACATCATGGATTTAGTATGGAAACATTTGTATCTACAATTTTTACGTTGTTTTATATAATAGCTCTGCATGAAGGACACTATGTACAATTTAAGAAGACACTTGATACGGTAAATCATAAATGTATCGCGAAATAAGTATCGACAATGTACAATAAAATTTTAAAGTGAATAGGTATATTGCACAATAACTCTTGCCATAATACTACCTATGCTATTTATTGCTTGTTAGCATCACTATTTTCAGAAAATAGTTTTTGATAACGTGTTCAAAATCTATTACAATACGGGTTTATGAAACTCCACAAAAAATATTACACACATACCAGATTTTCAATACTGTTTCACTCGATAATGGAAAATTAGGCAGAAATTTCATTCTACATTTTCGACTTGTTTTTGCATATCTAATGACCCACTTTTCAATTTACTGTTCATTCACTTATTACATTTTTCTTTGTGTTTTAAATAATCGAAGTGTTCTTCTTACTAAACAGAGATTCTTTAATAATTTGCATAAAAGAAGAACACAAAAACTGACAGATATACTTCGATAATTGAAAAAAAAACATTTTTATTTGTTTTATAAGTTTTTATTTTTTTATTGTACCTACTTTACATGTAGTGTAATCGAATCGTATTATTATTATTAGTACGAATAATTGTGGCTCTGCTGAAACTATTTTCCTTTTAAAACTTGCAAAATTCATGCCATTTCTAAAATTTTAAAATATGTTATGTTTTTCCTCTGTAATCAAGACGATATGTTTTCTTCTTCGTGACATTATTACATATAAATACTTATAATTAGTTATTCAGAAGTGAAATTCTCCTTTGCCTAAATAATTCCCCTGCCTGGTAGTAAGTAAAATAATTGCATTTTTCTGGAATAGACGTGAAATAAACATATAGCGAGAAGATGCCATGAATCGCAGACAGCCTTTGTATATTCCTATTAGCCAGTGCGAGCTTATACTTTTCAGCGTATTCAGATTCATTTTTCATTTATGCATTCAGTCCATTGAGCCTCTGGCACGTACCCCTTGGACAATGAAACTATTTTTCGTCTGCGTGGGATAGAGGGCAATATAGCACCGTAAGCCTTTAAACTGTGGAAACCATTCACAGTGAAACTATTTATAAAAAGAGTATTCCATCAGACGTAATGCGTTATTTATTATTTCTGGTTTAAAGTAAAAATCGATTTTACTAGTTTTTACTCGCATTCAATAGTGAATGTATTCTACAAAACTCGGAAAAAGTAACCCAAATACACAATATACATAAAATATTAACATTGGACTGTGCAAAATTAAAAATATAACAATTGGAATTTTCTTGGATAAGAAACAACATTTATTTGTCGTAAAGTAGGGGGTAGATATTTTTAATCTTCCCTTGAAAAAGTCTTCCTGCTCCAGAAATTCCATAGAATCAACGTATAATTAGCCAACCTAAAGTTAGTCCCAAGTCAAATCTTATACGACACTGAAATTCTATCAGTTAATTTTATGCATAAGATCGATCGACGAAATGAAATTCTTTGTAAACGATGTCTGATGATAACTTTTGTATGGTACCCATTCATTATACTGTCATGGGTTCAACAGTCTGGTCGTTCTAAAGCAACCCAAAGACGGTGAAGCATACTTGTCAATCACTGTGCTTAGGAACAAAAATGGTTAATAAACTCGTTGTTTCGGAACCAAGAGATCAGAATTTGTTTTTTTAATCCCTAAAGAAAATTTTGGAAAACTACTGTGCAACATTTTAGCAAATTTAATCCCAGACAAAACGAGCAAAAAAAAAAGATAAAAATCGGTTAAGAATTCACTGAGATACGGAATTTCGTCCACAGAAAGGCACTTTGAGCGTTACCGCCAATTAAACAAAATCGGATTGACACCGCAGGGGCAAATGGTGGCAGCTAATTCCTTTCTGAATTTGTTTATTACATTCTTACCCACATTCCAAATGCAAAAGATGTGGTTGGGAAAGATTGGATAAAGTTTTATTAACTAATAAACAATAATAAAATCGTAAAAAATAAGTCACGGTTTTTGACGTTCTTCGATATTTCTGAACGCTATTAGGTTCTATAATCATACATTAAATTGGTATTTTAGACGGTTCTGGTTGTAGTAAACGCGGTAGACATTCCAAATTTTCAGCCATTGTAAAGTTGTATTTCAAACATTCTGACGTGTCAACAAATCACCTGTTTTATGTTTCCGCTATTCCCTAGTGCCAATTGAAGATTTTACGTAAAAAAAACTACTTAGATAAACAAAATCTTATTAAATTAGCCCCAAAGATTGTTCTGCTAAAGTTTTCATCAAACTTTGTCATAAAGAAGATAGAAAATAACACGTTTTGGTCGCAATTCAGGTACTTGATATTATAGCAAATTTAATCCCCAACAAAACGAGCCAAAGAAATCAAAAATCGGTTGAGAATTGACCGAGATACGGAATTTTGACCGCAAGAAGTCACTTTGGAACCACTGTGCGTGGCGCGACGAGTCTGTTTGGCGAGCGCGAGTCGACAAAGAACGGGAAGTCCAAGCCGACCCACACGAGCCCGGGCTGATCATTTCCACGGCGCAAAACTCACCAAGCCACGCGTCGTGGGAATTTGCCTTAAGTTCCTCACGTCGAACGCTTTTTACAAATACCTTCGGCAATTAATAACTCGGAAACGAAGCCTCAAACGCAATTTCGCCATTCTTGATTTTCGTTTCATTTTTGCCTGTAGAATCATCCCCTAAAAGGATGCCCACCTTGTATAGCTATTCACGTTTCGAGCACTAAATAGAATTTTAATTTATGGTCCACTAATATGAAGGCTTTTCATTAGATACTTACTGTTAGCAGTCTGAATTTTTTATATTTTTTCTTATGTGTTTTTTGGGTTCACATAGTCTACCAGTAAATAGAAAACCTTTGCTTGATTAAATTATAATTATGCTCGAATGAATGTGACCCCATATTGGGCCTCATTAGACCACAGGCGTATGCTCATATTTGCAAACATCTTCGTTTAAAATCTTGAACGAATAAACTGCACGTCAATCAAGGAATTTCCACAGCTGTTTACATTCCATTCGAATCACTTGGGGTGGCAAGCTTAACATCAAACTGAACGACTAAACAAACCAATTGCATTTCTGCTCTCAATCAAATTAGTTGCATAGTACACGTGGAGCTATTTGCATAATGGTATTATTCACTTCTCGTTCCATTATTCGCTGGCTCGCCGTGTGCATACTCCCTTTAGTCAGCCCGAGCTAACGTCTTTCTCCCTTTACTTTCTATCTTTATCTATCTACTTGTTGCTAAATTGTGGGATTCCTGATATTGATACACTCTGAGCGTAACTAGAGCGTAGGGGATAAGCCTACAAAGGGCTACCCTGAAATAATTTATCGTGGACAGGAACCCGGTGGGATTCATCCCCTTCTGAGTATAATAATCCACCGCAGGGAGAAGTTGAAACGTTTAAAACAAACGTTAAGCAAACGTTACATTTTCATTCTGGCATAGTCGATTCCAAGGGAATTTTTTATACTTGAAAATTTGTAAAATCTGAACACTTCTTGCGAAAGTGCCCATCCGAATTGGACTGAATTTATAACGTTAATTTATATTAACGTTTTACGATTATACCGTACCAAATATGCATTTAAATTTGTATCAGCAACATCGTGTGTCTTTCCCTATTCAAATCACTGACATCTTATTTTTGCAAACAATTGAAAATTGTATATGCTTCATAAAAGTCTATTTCCATGTCTATACCACTCTTGAATTTTCGTAGTCCTCGCCTGCTGGATGCAGCGTCTATTTTGACCCATCCTAGATACCGAGTTATTTATTATGTATTACTCCCATTTCTCTATGAAAATAAGAATTTTTAAATCGCATCAAAATCCAACTCTGGTGCACGAATGAAATTATGATACGGGTCAAAATTAGAGCTGGGACTATTCGAATATTTTACAAGTATTCGAATGCTACGAATAAACTTCGAATATTTAAGTATTCGAATATTTAAGTATTCGAATATTTCAGTATTCGAATATTTCAGTATTCGAATATTTCAGTATTCGAATATTTCAGGATTCGAATATTTCAGTATTCGAATATTTCAGTATTCGAATATTTCAGTATTCGAATATTTCAGTATTCGAATATTTCAGTATTCGAGTATTTCAGTATTCGAGTATTTCAGTATTCGAGTATTTCAGTATTCGAGTATTTCCGTATTCGAATACCGAAAAATTCGACAAATAGTCCCAGCCCTAGTCAAAATTGACCCCGTATTCACTTGATATTCACGTCAATATGGAAACTAAGGGTGCTTCCACCCTTACGACCGTTTTATTGCCGAAATAAAAAATAGTTAATTTATTAGCAGCACTTGAACTACATTTCTGTAAAGTTTCAAATTGATTTGAATTTATCGAATTGCCGAACACCCGTTGTCAGTACATGTACGCAAAATTGGAACAAAATCGATGACCCCTCCTCAGTGTCAAATTCTTGTTGTAACATCACTTCTTTGTTTAAGGAATAATGATTTTACTGCTACATTTCTTCTATATTTCTGTCAGACGTAATCTCGTGTCATCGCGAATATCTCTACCCGGACGAAAATTATCGAATATTTTATGGAGAATGTTCCACAGAGGCGTGGCACGCGTGATACAACTGATACTGGAAACTGCAACTCGTTTATCGATGCCAATAATTAAATTCTTAGTTGCCGGGGAATTTTCTATTCCCTCGTTATCGATGTAGCGATTATAGCTTTATCATAGTTTCAAACGCAGCATTCCCGAACCGCGGACATTTAATACCCAAACGGTTCCACAGTCATTTATTTTTCATGAACAAACGTCCGAGCTTCGAAAGTTCCTACGCGAGACTCACGCGGTCGTTATTTCTCCGCTTCTCTCCGCCTGTTGACGAGCAATGGATTTCCGCGTATTGACATTTCCAGACCATTCACGTGACCAAGCACAAGAATAGGCGTGCACATGCTTGTTTCTGCACGAACCGACGCGAGTCTATCCCCTTTCTTCCTTTTCTGCCTGCTATTCTGCCCTCTCACTTTCAACCCATCACGACACTCTTTTAATTCTGTTTCGTCGTTTTTCTATTTTTTATTCTTTCCAAATTTGCTACCCTTGGCTAATAAGTTTTCTTGTATTTCTATTACCGGGTCTCTGTTTCTTTTTTCCTCTGCTTACTTACGTTTCTTCTCCCTTTTTTCATGTTTTATTTCACTTCACAACCTACTGTTGCTACTCTTCTTTCACATTTTTTTATATGTATTTAATAATACATAAATGCCGTGCCTATGTAAGTAAAATATTCAAATTTTCTGATGAACTACGAACCACTCTCATCCGAATCTCCGTTAGTCGAATCATCTATTGAATAGCAGAGACGTTATTCGATCTGGAAGAAAAGCCAGTAGGTACATTTTTTAGTTCACATTTCTACCACCGCGCCTGTGGCGTTCTCGTGGATCTATGGCGCACGAATGCACAATGGTATTATTCATGGGCAGGGCAATTGCTCCCCGTGGCATGAGAAGAAATCTTTTTTAATAAAAAAGTTTATACTAAAAAAAGAAAATATATTTTAAAATTGAAATTTTAAAATTTTAATTAAATTGGCGCTATAAAATGGATTCAAACAAGCAACCAATCGTCGCCTGTCAACTCGACTGTTTCTCAAAGTTGCCCTCCTCCCTTGGAAAAATTCTGAAGACGCTCATGGCTGTAACTAGCCTTTTAGAGCCTCCTCACTGCAAATATTAAAGTCCATACATAAAAGCTATATAGAAAATTAGGATTTCAAAAATAGCAAAGATGCAATACCTATCTGTATTACATTAGGGTGGCCCTTATTTTCAACCTGCGATTTCTTTTGCTCTCACCCCCTAAAATAGTCCCTGAAACAGATTATTGCAATCGGACAACAGGAAAGGTTAGAATTCATCAATGATTTGAATTTTAAGAATTTCTCAAAAATGGTAAGCCCTATCGAAATTTTGTTCAAATAATATTAAAAGAGCATTCAATTCTCTACAATTACGGTATATATAAGTTTTTCGTACTTTCTACCATTTTTTAGATAATAGCGTTTGAATATAGAGAGGTTCGCACTTCGCGCGTCCCACCCGTACGGCGTGACGTGTTGTCTATACGCGCGTAGTGTGCACCTCTCTAGGGTAGATGTCCCAATTACTGCCACCTTAAGATTATAACCGAACTTCATTTAATCATTTCGCGTGTTTTGTAACCTAAAAATTGTTTCAGTTTGAAACATAATATTATTTAACATCTCTTTCATTAAAAAAAAAAATAGTTTTATGAATTAAATATGAAGAATTTATTAATAATTAATTAAAATTCGCGAGCGATCCTAGTGTACCTATAACTGTCACCTCAAAAATCATCTTGTCCTAGGTACATATGAGTACATATATTTTTTTATTTTAATGTAAATCAGAATCTCCAATTAATAATAACTATTTTTTGTACATTTCTTTTTATACGTTACGTTTTTATTACATATAATAAATCAAGTGGCAGTAATTGGGACACTGGCAGTAATTGGGACATCTACCCTATACTCAAACGCTATTATCTAAAAAAAATGGTTGGGAGCACGAGAAAGGTGGAATCGATTTTTAGTCAAGTGTACGCGTGCACACTCGATGGATCTTCAAACCCGATTTTCTAAAAAGTAAAGCTTTATCGGAAAAATATTATTCCTATATTTTGAGTTATTCTTCTCAAGGATTCATTTCATCAGCAGCTGTACCATGTTTACTGTCGAAATCCGCCAATTCTTAGTGCACGCGTGCCAACAAATTTTCAAAACCGATTTTCTCGAAATCTAGGCTCCGTATGAAGAAACATTATTCTTTACTTTTGATTTACTTTTCGGCCGCAACCTCTGCATATTATAATGCTGGAAATATTCGTCGATGCCGGAGGAATGAACAATAGGGTGGAGTGAAAAAACTTTTTTTCGATGATCAAATTCTAATAGTGCAGAAAAGTTGTCTACTTGGCCCAATAAAACGTGTAAAAAATTTCAGCTCGATCGGATAATTTCTTCTGTGTGCGCCAAAGGCCTTAACTTTCAAAATTTTAGTACAAAACTTAAGAAAGTGCAACTTTCTTCAGCTGGTGGATTCTACCTTTTTTTTTACCCAGGACTATATTTGTTGCGTAAATGAAGAAAATAAACACCCGTGGCTGGTTTCGGAACGATACGAATGGCCTGTCGGCACTGTAAACTATCAAAAAATGCAGCTCTTCGCTCACTTTCCTAACGGAACAAGTGGCCCAGAACCCACCACGCGGAGGTAGCTGTACGTCGGGCTCCTTGTTTTTTGTATTTTATATTTTTTTTGTTTTTTTAAATAATTTTATTGTTTTTTTTTATGTAATTTGTATTTTATATTTTTTTTTTTGTTTTTTTTTAAATTTTAAGTTTTGTACTAAAATTTTGAAATTTAAGGCCTTTGGTGCACACAGAAGAAATTATCCGATCGAGCTGAAATTTTTTACACGTTTTATTGGGCCAAGTAGACAACTTTTCCGTTACTATTAGAATTTGATAATCGAAAAAAAGTTTTTTTCACTCCACCCTAATGAACAACTTGCATAATAAAGTCCTGACGCCTATGGGCGGGATTACCCCTTACTGATAGTTTTAGAACTTCATATGGATTTAGGCTTTGAAATGTAAAGCGACCACATGAATAATACACGTGCGTGATTGGAAAGTAATTGCTACAGAATAACTTCCAGTGGTAACTAATCTGTCGAACACTGTTGACCTCTAACTAACAAAAGGCTGGCCATCCAATAACAGTGTTGCTTATAAAATGTTTCCTCTTGCATTTTTTTATATAGTACTCAACATTTGCGAGAAAAACACTGGCTAGTAATAACGTGAATCGAATATTTCCTATGAACACTTGCCCTCCCCATCACATTTTTTGGATTCCAAAAATCCCAGGATTTGATATAATTAATCCCGAGAATTTCGGGATTTTTTTAAAAATGTGAATTACTTTATGAACAACTCAAAAATATAAACATAAACCGAATAAATAAACACAATCATTTCATAATAATAAAGACAATAATAATGATTTATTTAAAGAATAATGTTAAGTCGCATATAACTAACTAAACTATATTTACGTATTGGCAATCATAAATACTTGGACGTCACGTAGAACTAGCATATCAGTATTTGTTGTCAATTGCTCCTACAAGCGTTGAAGCAGAGTGAACTTTTTCAGCGGCCGTGTATATTGAAAATAAAATAAGAAGTCGACTAGGAGATGATACTTTAGTTATTTAGACCTTATTATTCTTTATTGTTCTACTGTTTTTACTGCTGAAAGTGATTTTTGTTTATGTTTGAGACTAATGATAAAAATTATGTCACCCATGTTAAATATTTAGATTTTTACAAATGTAGAAATTATAGGTAATAAATTAATATTCTTCTAATATTCCTGCAATGATATAATAACTAATTTTTTCATGTAATTTTCTGTGAAATTCTGGCTCTATCCTGTTCCATTCTTCTAGCAAAATTTATTTAAGCATTTCTTTGGTAGGTGGTACTAACTAAAAATTTTTTAATCAAGGTTTATACTAATATAAATTATAATGGGTAATTCTCAATTTAATATTACTTAAATAAGTAAAACACTTTATACATATGGGGTGGGCGGATAGTAACTGCAAATTGATCAAACAGATTAAATAATGCACTTATAACATAAAATTCCAACTGATTGTGAGTTACCATGAACATTAACACACTAAGTATATTTTACTAAATACAGTCTTGTACTCGATGCATATTTCTGAACGCTGAAAGCTTTTTATACAATGGCGATCCGTTCCCCTTTTCACTTTCATCGTGCTCAAAATGCACAGCCCCGACTTCACTCTATAAAACAAAAGCGGACAAATTCAATTTCAAACGATGTTTCATAGCTGCCTCCACTGACGCACACGTAACTAACAATATTTCAAGCACCCTCACAAAAAACTTTTTAGAAAGTCAGAATCTATCTATCCATTATCACATGGGAACAACTCCCACCAAGCTAAATTTTTGTATGGGCCTTTATTCAGTCTAAAAATTTTACAGAGGGTTGAAAAACAGTTTTTCGAGAATATCTCGTTATCTAGCATTTCTACGACAAAAATAGTTATTATGAAATTTGTAGCTTAGGAAATTGTGTACAAAAAAGATTCTACGAGTTTTTTTGTAGGAGTAACCAGTTTCATGTATGTCGCGTTACCAAGTTTCAACCCCCATACTTTTGGCAAGGGGAGATCTCGAACCCGGAAATTCAAAAAATTATGAAACTCTGTAAATATGTAGGTGATGTATTCTTGAGTACAACGCAATTTTGTTTGCTGCTCGAATTCACTCTAAGGGGGTGAAATTGACCCCTGAAAATTCGTTTTTTTTTTCGATTTTGTGTTATAACTCTCGAACCGAAAGAACTGCAAGAACTATAATTTACCAAATGATAGTCCTAATTAAAAGGAGTAACTTTTCCCTAAACACTTTTTTTGTATTTCCTACAATTCGCGAGTAATAGTACAAAATAAATAAAATTTCAGGGGTCAATTACACTCTCCTGGAGTGAATTTGGGCAGCAAACAAAATTGCGTTGTACTCAAGAGGACTTCCCCTACATATTTACAGAGTTTCATAATTTTTTGAATTTCCGGGTTCGAGATCTTCCCTTGCCAAAAGTATGGGGGTTGAAACTTGGTAACTCGACATACATGAAAATGGTTACTCCTACGAAAAAAACTCATACGACCTTCTTTGTACAGAATTCCCTAAGCTACAAATTTCATAATAACTATTTTTGTCGCAGAACTGCTAGATAACGAGATATTCGCGAAAAACTGTTGTTTTTTCCTCAACACTCTGCAAAATTTTTAGCGCCGGTCGGATCGATGGGGACATATTTTTGACATATTGTTTAAAACGACCAAATAAAGGCCCATACCAAAGTTTAGCTTGGTGGGAATTATTCCGAAGACAGATCCTAATTTCACTGTACTATATAGAATAGTTCCAAAATCCACGCGCAGAGGAGGCTACACTTACTTTCGCGATTAAATGTTAAATTAGAAATAGCGTCTGTATGGCACATTGCAGAAAAATGTCTGTAGAATACAAAACGAATTAAAATGTAACTCTCTAAATTCGTATCCTCTCGTTACTTCTTCTGATCTAACCAAAGCGTTATTAAATAATAAAAAATAAATACACACAAGAAAATAGCAAGTATTGTGCTTCCAACTCATTGCCAGCACCATAGATATAAAACTCCACCTTTCAAGGGGAAAATTAATGTGCTCTAACAACGGCTATCTCGGATAAAACAGGGAATAGGGGATGTTAAAAAGAAATGGCAGAACAGAGACGCATCGAGTATCCGTAACATTTCAATTAATTTCGTTCCGTAGGCAGATGATACCTGGACGAGAAATGAGGCAATTCCACGAAATGATGGTGAATTGAGTCAGGATTGAAAATTGATTACGTTTACTCTGAGAAACGCTTTCTGCAATTAAGGGTTTAATCTTCGCGCCGCTCCACTGAAAATTTGCCGTTTATTCTCGCCAAACGATCCTTCATTTCAAGTACTTCATTTCCATTATTCATAACTACTTAAGCATTCGTTTATAACGATTCGATGTAGGTATTTCTTTTTCGAAGGGGTGCACAGTGTCACGGCCCGTGTTCAAAAACCAAAAAATTGTGTTTTGAAATTTTATATTTCATTTTATGGATTAGATAGTAAACAGTCCACTGACATAGGAACAACATAACTTAGTAACATAAATAACGGATTTAAGGTTAGTACTTACATTCAAAGTCGAATAACCAAACGCAACCTGCCACAGACTACACATAGGAAATATTTACCCACTGCATTTTTGTTGTATTTATAAGTTCTTCTTCGTTTCTTTTCCTTTTGAAAATAAGCAAAATATATCCCTTTTTTGTTTTATTAATTAAAAATTCTCGCATTTAAAGATATGGATACGTACCAGTGGCTCAAATTATTACTTTTTTTTGTCTCATCTTCTAAATTGTGGAGAGAATTAAAAAAAAAACCAAACATATCGGTTCTTTCATTTTTTTACTACAATTACTTCCGTTCGTGTCCTTTAATTTGGTGTAAATTTTGTCTGCTCCCGACTGCTCCCACATAAGAAAAAATACACATAATAAAACAAAAAACTAGACAGATCTGTGCTAGAATATTTAGTTTTAAAAGACACTGAGCTTCCAATTCCTTCAGATTCAACTGATAGTGATGAAGATGTATAATAAGAATGAATAATTTAAAATGTATTATCTATTTAAAAAATTTATTTATTATTAATTTATTTAAAAAATTAATTTTATTTTTTTTATAATTGTGTTTCGTATGTTTGTTATTAATTTGTGTTTAAATGTATTTAAAAAAATATATATTTTATTTGTTTTACTTTTATTATGGACAAAAATATATATTAATTAATTATTTTCTGTTAAAAATTATTTTTTTTGTGAATAAATATGATTAACATATTAATTACACGTAAATAACAGTGTCTTAATGGAAATTTGATTTTTGATTTTTTTCCTATATACTCGTTACACTGTGGGGCGATTAGATAAACATTTAATTTAGTGACATCAGTATTTTAATTTGTCAATGTGTCTTTGTAATATCTCTTAAATATAATAATTTTGCATAAATAAATACTGTTTATTCTGTTGGTCGTCTCGCCTTTTCGGATTTGCGTTACCGAACGATAGACATTGGAAGCAACGATCGATGATAATGTATTTAAATGCAGGCAGACCGCGGACAACCGCTATAAGGCAAGTTAATCAAGCTTGATCTGGCTATACCTGACATCGCCGTCCGAGATGAGAGTGGATCAAAGGCGTTTGGTCCAGCCGGAGACTCTGGAATCAATAAACGGTGGTACGCGCGTGTTATGTTCGGGATATTGGTCACTTCCATCCTGCTGGCTTTTTCGTTGATCAAAGTTTTTTCACCCGTTACATGTAACTTTTTCGCGCATGTATCAAAATTTAATGAAGTTTGTAAAATCGGCTGACTATTATTGTTGAAAGAAAATCGAAGCAATACGATAGAATGCAGCTAACTGAAATATTAATTAACCAAAACGTCGATTATTTATAAGAAAGCCTATCATTGGGGAAACTGCATTAACCCTTCTGGAAGGGTTTAATCCCAAATTGCATATCAATGGCTCCCAAGGGACCACCGCGAGCCCAGACTCACCGATTAAAACGCAACTTTGTGGGTTTTTAGAGTGACTCGAAACAAGAACAACGGTGTGTTTCATTTGGCCCTTTAAGGTAGTGAAAACTAACCTCAAAGTCCAATTGGCACTTCCACTTTTTCGCGGATAACTCTGAAAGTACAACAGACAGAAAAAAATGTTTCAAACAAAAGATTAATGGTGAAATAGGCGCTACAAACTTCCGTTAACAAAATATTTGAAAAAGTTTTTTTCCATCGGGTACATTTTGCTGTTTAAACTTTTTTCCAAATTTTGTTAACGCAAGTTTTCAGCGCTTATTGTACCATTATACTTTTGTTTGAAACATTTTTTTCTGTCTGTTGTACTTTGAGAGTTATTATAGTATTGGAAATGGCCGCCAAGAATTTACGAGCGACAATGGATGTGTTTAGGAAGCTACATTAAACGATATTTTCATAAAGCCACCGCCATAGAACATTGTAATATCTACGGTGTAACACCAGATGTCGCCATAACATTGCTACTATTGCGCCATCTTTAAGGGAGATGTTGGGGGAATTGAATCGTAATGGAAGGGTTGTAAAAATATTTTTGAACGCGTTACATATTTAAAATCGCTGCTATATTAAACTGACCGCGCATCAAAGGACGCGCTTCGGTCATTTTATAATTTGTTGCAGTTAAAACATCCGTTAAGTGTCATCGTAACTGTATGAGAGCTGGTACGTTGTATTGACCCGTTATCAACAATTATCAGGAAATGCGATCATATTGCAGGCGTGTGCCATATAATAGGCAATCCTGTCATCAATCACCTGTGACTGTGTCCAATCAGCCATCGCGTCCTGCTATCATTCATGTTCCTCTTCTTCCTGCACACTATCATACTCCAGCGCGTGCGATGAAACATGAAAGGGAGAAATGAATGCATGTGACCCAATACGATTTTATCATACATAAAAGTGAAGAATGTTTTGCTACCGACAAATAACCAGACTGCTTGTTTGACCTTTTGAACAAACAACTTATAAAAAGGAACGAAAATATCGTACTGAAACACATAGGTTGATGGACTAATTGTTTTCAACATGTTCGATTTTTTTAGCTGTTAATAGATTTGTCGAATTTGCGATTCGAGGTTGATGATAGAAAGTTTTGTATTTAAATCCTCACTTCAAACTTCTGACTATAGATTTCTTGTAAAAAATCATTTTAATTGTTACGAAAGCACTGGCGATTTTGTTAAACTCAACAAAGGGATATTTATCGTTCGTAGTAGCTAATCTTAGAACGAAGTAATAATGGTCATTTAAAAATAGTCTTTTATTCCGATCAGGATCAATACACTCACACATGCATGACATGCTAACAGAATGTCAGAAGAGAAGCTATTTTGGTGAATATAATAATTACTATAAATGACATAAAATCATGCGCAGGACATAGTTGTTTTGCTTTCGCGTGTCAGTGCAGAGCTACAAAGAGGAGGAAGGGTAACTAATAATAGGAAAATTATTAAAATAACTATATAAAGTGCAAGCAGAGCATAGTGGTATGTCTAAATTATTGTACATGAGAATGCTTTTATAATAGAAATACACACGATTACAGCAGCGAATAGTATAGAAAGTACTAAAATTTAATATACTAATATTTCAATATTAACCACCTACAATATGTCTACTATTCTAAACATTAGGAAAAATTTGAAGACACAAAGTTTTATGACTTCCAGGGAAACACACTTCGATAGTAATATTTTTTTATTGGGTAGAGGAATGAAGCAGGTTTCAAATGTAAATTTTATTTTTTTATGATAAATTTCCATAGACTGGAATTTCCAAAGAAGAAAGTCCCCCAAAACCAGTAGTTTCCGAAATATTCCAATTATATACACTTTTCTATTATCGATATTAAGAAACAAAGAGTTGCTACATGTGTATACATTTTCAAGAGCGAAAGCAGCAACATTTATCTTGTTCCTTCATTTGGAGGCACTCTGTATGTATATCGAAGAAACTCATACATTTTTAATACATAAATGAACCTCCACAGCGCTAAGAGGATAACGCATAGTTTTAACAAAAAACAAAGTGAGGCTTTGTAACCAGTAAAAAATATAAAAAGTAATAGATACCTATAATGTTTTTTATGAGGGTCGCTATAATTGAATTTTATCTTGTAAAGCGTTCACAGACCAGGTCACGTGGAGCAGATAAATTCATTTAAGATGAAACGAACATAATGCAATACCTATATACCACCGACTCGGTACCTATATGAGATGTAAGGAAAATAAGTATCAGGCGCTTGGTCTCTTTCTCGTTTCATACAGAAAGATAAAATACGTGTACTTTTCCGTTGAAAATCCCTTAAATCTCATATTTACCTTCACCTTTATTCCATTTATCCTCCTACCGCAAACATATGAGTTTCGCGGCGCTAAATCATTCGGAAACAAAGGAACCGTAAGGCTGAGCTCAGACCACTTTAGAAGCCCACAACAACCGCAAAAAACGGTTGTGCGTTGTGTCAACCACCGACAGCGACTATTTCGTGGTATAGTTTTTTGTCGTCGATACAAAAGCGACAGCCCAACCACTGTTTCGTGGTTGTAGCGAGCTTCTAAAGCGGACCCGTCTGAGCTCAGCCTAAATGCTGCTGTATTATAGCACCGGAAAGCTCTTTCAAAGAATGCAAAATTATAGCTAATTGTACAATAAACTAATTAGCACCGGAAGATTCTATAAATGAAACTGTGTAAAACAATTTGGTACATTGATAAAATACATTATACATTGATTATGCGTATAATGTATTATAATAAAATCACCACACCAACCCTGAGGATGCGGGACGTGGCGCCTCCGCACGTGGTTGCTGAGGTCGGGGCTAGGAAGGCTGCCCTAAGAATATACTTTGCGAGAAGGTGAATAGGAGCGGGAAATAGGCACACGGCGACCCTGCAGGAGGTAAGGAACTCTCGCGAGCCCCTGGACTGTGGCGGAGACCGATGCGATCCACTTCCAACGTAACTTCGACGTTCACTTCCCGAGCAGGAAGGACTGGGAGGAGAGCGCGATGAAACTGCTCTCTCTCCCGGGGGCTTATCTGGTACACGGATGGCTCCAAGACCAAAAGCGGAACCAGAGCTGGAATATGGGGAGAGAGGCCCAGGGTGGGAAGATCCATCGCCCTGGGCTCACACATATTGGTCTTTCAGGCGGAGATGCGGGCCATCCGGACCCGTGGCAAATTGAATCCGAACAGGGGCTACGAGGGCAAGCATATCTATTTCTACAGCGACAGTTGGGCTGCACTGAGATCCCTACTGAACGTAGTAGTGAGGTCCAGTCTGCTGCTAGACCGTGTAGATGCACTGACGCAACTGGCAACAAACAACCGCGTCAGACTACTATGGCAGCGCCGGTCAGGCTACCGTTTTCAGGGCATGGGCAGCCGCATTTGCCCGGGGCAAACGCTGCGAGCAAAGCTCGGGGCAGTGACGTCAGTTATCGTTAGAGCGGAGTGGGGACGAATGGTTGTGGCGGGAGTACAGGCTCGTAGATGCGTAGGGAGGCGACGGTCCTTGTTCATCCTAGGCATCTGTACCGTATTGCCCGGGGAGGCGTGGCTTGCGCGCCGCCAGCAAGTGTTTGCCCCGGGCTGTCTGACCAGTTGCCCTACGCGGCAACTCCTGAACGGCGCTGTCTATGGGTTCCGGGACACGCCGGAATCAGGGGTAATGAAGGCGCGAACGACAGAGCTCGAGATGGCGCATGTAGACCGGATCGGGACCCGCTTTGTACCGCAGGCGTCTCTATGAGTACTGTGGAGGAGTGGATGAGGCGCTGGATAAAGGCAGATTCACACTATCCGTCTAGCCGGCAGCAGGCTACCGTCCGCCAAACCTTCTTGAATGGGATTGACATGGTGACGGTAGCCTGCTGCCGGCCAGCCGGATAGTGAGAATCTACCTTAACCGGTTAACTGGCAATGTATCATATATGATCAAACAAAAATCTGGCCAATTCTGGCAATGTATCATATATGATCAAATGGAATAACTTTTTTGTTTTTCAATCGATTTGAATGAAACTTGGTATGTAATGGTTTTTGGGGTCGCTGAATCTGAATTTCGCATCGGAATTGTAAAATTCAATATGGCAGACTCAAAATGGCCGAACCAAATTGGCTGACAAATATTAAAATACTATCGGGATATAGAAAAATTGTATATAGGGGTTTTTGGGGTCGCTGAATCTGAATTTAGCATTGGAATTTTAAATTTCAATATAGCAGACTCAAAATGGCGAACCAAAATGGCCGCCAAATATTAAAATACTACCGGGATATAGAAAAATTGTATACAGGGGTTTTTGGGATCGCTGAATCTGAATTTGGCATTGGAATTTTAAATTTCAATATAGCAGACTCAAAATGGCGAACCAAAATGGCCGCCAAATATTAAAATACTACCGGGATATAGAAAAATTGTACACAGGGGTTTTTGGGATCGCTGAATCTGAATGTGGCATTGGAATTGTAAAATTCAATATAGCAGACTCAATATGGCCGAACCAAAATGACTAGCGAATTGTTGGGATTTGTATAAATTATTCGAACTGTATTCAATTTCATAAGTAAACTCTTACTCCCGCAGTTAGCTGGTGAAAATTTCACGACCCAAAGTGTACCGACGCGGAGGTCACGGAAAGATTTTACACTCCACTTTTTTTTTTTTTTTTTTTTTTTTTTTACTTTTTTGCATTATTTTATTTTTTTTTTTATTAGGTATAAAATTATTCGAAACTTCCTCGTAGAAAATAAAAAAAATAAAAAATTAAACCCCTAAACCCTTATTTTTCAGGGGTTGGGGGTGGCATTGAAAAAAGTAACTGCTGCAATCGAATTATAGACAAGAAAACTTCACAAATAAAAAATTTTTAAATAAAAAAGGGTTTAGTAAAGAATTGACAAACTCACCCCTAAATTCTATTTTTTTAGGGGTTGGGGGTGTCAGATGAAAAAAATTACCCCCGGAATCGGTTCAGCGACTCAAAAAACCCCTGTATACCAAATTTTGTGTGATTCACTTAATTATTCGATGGTACCAGTTTGGGCCCGAATAGTGAAAAGGACCGTGCCAGTTAACCGGTTAAGACAGCAACTCGATCAGATTTATGAGGAGACCCAACACACAAGACACGCCAAGGCCCTGGTAAAGAAACCTTCCAGGAAGCTAGGGGCGACTATGAGCCGCTTCGATAAATCGCAGTTGCGATTGGTCGTGGGGATGGTCACAGGACACTGGCACACGAGGAAGCACCTGGTGCGCGTTGGGGATCGCGCAGGGACCAAGGTGCCCGGAATGTGGAGAGGATACCGAAACTCCTCTCCGCTTAATGACGCAGTGCGAGGGCATTGCGGACGAGAAACAACTATTACTGAGGGCTGGCTTCCTTCGCACGATGAATCTGGAGGACGTAACAGTGGGCAGGCTCCTCGAGTTTGCACGAGTGGCCGGTCTAACGGGGTGCCCTTCAAATTAGGACTACTCGTTCGGGCTCGGGCACCAATGGTCCAGCAGGACTGACAAGGGAACACCGCGAACCCGGACTCACCGATTGGAACGCAACTTTGTGGGTTTTTAGAGTGACACAAAAAAAGAACAACGGTGTGTTTCATTTGGGCCCTATCACCCTCTAACGGGGTGAAAACTAACCTCAAAGTCAAATTGGCACTTCCACTTTTTCGCGAATAACTCTCAAAGTACAACAGACAGGAAAAAATGTTTCAAACAAAAGTTTAATGGTGCAATAAGCGCTACAAACTTCCGTTAACAAAATATTTGAAAAAGTTTTTTTTCTTTTTAAACTTTTTTCAAAATTTCCGGGATAAAACTTTGATTGTCACAGAGTGTCGAGGGGGTGAAATAAGGGGGAAGGGGTGGGATGTCCAGATTTCATGGTAGTCCATATTTTCCGCAGGGTTCTAGAGAGTAATTATGAAAAATTTGGTCCAGATCGGTTAAAAGAATCGAGATAAAAAGTACCCTAAATGTTATTCCTGGTCCTAGAGACCTAAACTACGTGTATACAAAATTTCAGTAAGACCCGTGGCGTAGTTGCGATGTGATTGAGTAACAAACATACAAACATACAAACATTCAAACATCCAAACACACTTTCGTATTTATTATATTAGTTGGACATAGCAAGAAGTGCAAAAGCATATACATGTACAGGGCTATCCACTTAACTCAGAACGCGCGCGCCAGAACAGATGCCTTGCGTGGCCCTTTTCAGACAATCGCCTCGCCATTTGTCCTCGGGCTCGGGGGAAACGACTCAAAACCCCTAAGCAAGGCGTTGGCACATCTAAAATCCAATTTCTTCTTTAGGACAGGGACTAACTGCTTGGTCAATTCATCTGTTCTCGCGCGCCCGTCCTGAGTTAAGTGGATAAATTTGAACGCAGGAAGTTTATTACATTCCTCAGTGATAAATTGTTTCTTCTAAATTCTATATCCACATAAAATTAGTCTGAACAAATGAATCATTTACATCTCTCATAAAAAAATACAGAAGTAAAAAACTAACTTTGAAACTGATTGATTTATAGTGGTCCCAATACCAATATTTCTATCAGCGATATAGAGAAAATAACTTTTAAATAAGGAACAAAATACAAACGTATATTTTTCTTCCATTGTCTTTCCAGGAAATGATATAATTCAGTGAAATTGGATAATGCCAAAGCAACCTTCAAACTGGACCAATTTCATACTCCCACTTTGGTCAATATTTTGAAAGATAAGAACGCCGTCACATGATGGCGAACGTAGAAAATATTCTCAAAAACATTTGTATGTGCTGGAAACAGCAATGCGACGATTCTCGCGTAACAAGTTTCGCAAAGATTTCCAAAGAGAGTAGGATAACCGTAAA